>JAAGVU020000001.1:33378194-33419115 GCA_011763525.2 Mormyrus iriodes
AGTTATTAGTTAAGTTCTCCCCAAACAAGCTTGATGGGCCGAATGGCCTCCTCTCGTTTGTAAATTTCTTATGTTCTAACAAATAAATGGGTGTATTGGATGGTTGCTGCAAATACTGGGGGAGGTTTTCAAATAGCTAAAGCTGACACACTTTATTAATAATAATAATAATAATTATTATTATTATTATTATTATTATTATGATAACAGACATAATATCATAAGTTTTACACCAACATGAACATCATAATTTCCCTTGAATGGCTAGCATAGTTACACAGCACGGTATTTTTTGCTTCCCAGTGTGTTTCCCTTGTGCTGAGCTTTTGTGTTCATTCCTCTCACATTTTTGTTAAACCTGCCTCCACTCCTATATAGAAATGAAATCTCTGATCCTTATTCCCATCACCATGTCATGTGGTTCTGTTCACTGTCATGCCTGGTGCAGGTCTTACATAGGCATTCCTATAAGAATCCTATTTAGCTTCATTGCCATGTATATGACAACACAATAGGTTCAAACTTGTTATAGTAGCCTGAGGCTTCAACTTCTACAGTCATTGGTTTACAATCAACAATGACTATGGTGTACTGCACACATTCTATCTTTGTAAAAGTTGTATTTTCTTGGAGTTTGGCAGCAGAAGCAATGGTGAAACTACTTTGCTGACCTCAGGACCTATGACTTTCCGATCACTAACCCGGCAAGAGCAGTCACATGCCACCCCCTGGCCCCATGAGTCACCAACTCCGGGAAAGAGGGTTACATTATGTGGTAGGAAACCCCACTGCTGAAGGAGCGAGAGAAGAAAGAATGACTGAAATTAGCCAAGATACACCTGAACATATCAAAAGCTATCTGGAAGAATGTCCTTCCTACAGGTGAAAAAAGAGAGATTTCTGGTAAGGAACACCATCTCTATATTTTTCTGTGTTTTCTTACAGTCAAACAGGGAAAAGGTTCAGTAATGTTTTGGTGTAGCTGCATTGCCTCTGGCAATGAATGTCTTCAGTGTGTGCAGGAAAACATGCAATCATAAAAACATCAAGGCATTGTGGAGCACAATGTGCAACACAGTGTTTGAAAACAGGGTCTTCCAGAATGACAATAACCCCACACACCCCTCAAAAAGTACTGAGGAATGGTTTGATGCAAAATGGTGGACTGTTCTGCCGGAGTCAGCAAAGAGTGCAAATCTAAATTCCATTGAAATCCTGCACAGCAATCTAAAAGGAGCAGTTGGGAAACAGTGCCCTTCAAATACAGAAGAAACAGAGCAGTTTGCACAAGAAGAATGGTCCAAACATCCGGTACAGAAGTGCATGAAGCTCATCGATTATATACAGGAATTGCCTGACTGCAGTTATTAATACTAAAGGCTGTTACTCAAATGGGACTGAATCAAAACCAAAAGTTCTGCAATATTAAAAGAAAAATAAGAAATTGTGGAATCCATATACTGTGACCAACTTCACTGTATTTTAGGGAAAACTATAAGCTATATACAAAAAGTGCATGGGTGCCAATATGTCTGTCTATGATAATGTGAGGTAAGGCTTCTTGAACAATGTAGGTACAATACATGTAAGTTCATAACAAATGTATTGTACACAGGAACTACTGAGTAAAATTTGCAGGACCCCTCCCCAGTAGTACTCTTTGTCATCATGTGTCACAGGGCAATTTCCATTGAAATGTGTCACAGTGAGAATGATTTCACCACTAGCAGGCCTATGGACTAGAGGTGATTCCTTGTTTGAACATCTATTGCATTTGAACAAGAGACCAAAGAGCTTAACTCTGGCCAGCCAGCACTATAATATCTTTTAACTGGGTAACATTGTTAAGAACAACAGTACAGCACTGTAGACATGGCATTTCAGCATAGCACAAAAGCAATAAAAACAGATTTTATTGAGTGATGCTACTGTCAAGAGGCATCATAAAACAAAAGCAGCAGGAAAAGAAAAATGCAACGACTTCCTTTTATCTTCCTAGCCTTGGATCAACAAGAGGGCACTTCATTAAAAAGGAAGGATTAGCCCACAGTGCTAAGCTTGCAATGTGCGAATTTGCTTAACTTTTATTCCCATAGAGGCAGCATCTAAATGGTGTGATTCAAGCACAAAAAAGCAAACTGAAACACAAAGCATGTTACATAGTCATGGTACTGTAGCACTTCAGCTTGATGTTATATCCTTGTACTGAAAATAGTGGAAAAACCCAGGGAAAAAAGGGGGGAGAAGGAAAATAAAATCATTTCAGATCTTGTCATTCTTTCAAAATCTGTTTTTGTAGGCAGAACAGAATTATAATAGATATTACAAAGAATAATTTCCACACTGGTGTCCCTGGAACAGGTGTCTGTGGACTGAGGGAGATTTCACAGCAGGTGAATGATAACAGATGTTCAGTATGCTAAGCAAGAAAAATGTCCGCCCACCACACTGTCAAACACATTGAGAGGAAAAAAAAGATTCTTTTTCAAAGGAGTGAACACATATAGTAATATTTACACCTAAAAATCAAAGTATGATTATTTAAAATTCACTGATTAAAATCTTAACATCTTAAACCCATTCATTTCCATGCTTATATTGAATTATAATATCTATCAGTTTATTATTTTATTTTTTTTTGTCGTGAAACTGTCATACATTCATATTGGTGTAAAATTTTGATGTAAATGTAAGCTATCAATTATGAGACTTTTCCAAACAGTCTTCCAGAGGAGCAGTGGGCCCCAGGATTTGGAGGTCTTCCCTTCCGGGGTGCTGCCTTCAGGGAAGCTGCTCCAAGCAGGATGTTACAAGCTCCAGCAGACAGTTATTAATTACTCGTTATCTTCAGCTGCTCTCCACTGGGCTCCGAGAAGTAATTGCTGCTGTCGCCACCATCGCAGTCCCCATGGCGATCGGAAATGAAGAGATAATCAGAGCCCCGTTGGCTCTGCTGGTGAGACAAATGGGGCAGCTTCAGTCCCACACTGGCTGGAGGCCTCAGCCAAGGCTGCCGGTAGTCAAGGGAAGCCCAAATGTTTGTGTATTTAAGTTTCCAGTTTACTCAACTGTTGAATGGACGGGGAGCACTTCCTGATGCGCACGGCACTCCAGGCTGTGTCAGCTGGGCACATCCCACCCCCACATTCTCCATATTTTCTGCTAATGCATCTTCTGTGCACTTCGATATGGCACTTTGCATTACCCCAATATCCACGCATTTGCCACTTTCTTAAGTGACTACAATCACATTTGGCTTCGCATTCAAGCAACAATTGCAGTTTAATAATACAGTGATGGATGGCACGTATTAGCAGGTCTCTTTTGCTACTACTTAGCATGTGAATGAGGTACAGGCGCTGTAGTTCATTCAGAGAGCTAAGACATGTTTTCCCCCCAAAATATGTACATTCTGGTATATTGTCTGAAGAGCATTCCCTGCAATCATAAAAGCAGCTTAGCCGCATTCACTTGCGTAAATGGTTGGCATTTTAGTCAAAGCCACCCTGGCTTAATTCAGGCAGGAGTAGAACACTCGTCCCTGTCATATTGCAACTTTGGTAAAACACTATCTACTGGAGCAGCTCTCTGTTCTCCCTCCTCCTCCTTACCTGTCAAGTGTAATGGTTTTTATTGATTGATTCCTGCAGATTATGAGAACTGTAATTCCATAGCTCACTTGAAAAGGACGGAAGGGAAGAACATGCAGTATGGGTTCCTCCGCTAATCCATATAAGTCAGCAGCGATAATCCTACTTCCCACTTGGCCAGCCATGTTTCCCTAACACTTTCTCACACTGCTCAGAACCTGAACAAGAGTTGCATTAGTCATTTTGCTAAATGTTTTGTTTGCTGACCTCCATTGCCGTAGCAATGGGCTAACTGTCTGTAGGATGTCAAAGGCAGAAATTCAGAAAGTGGATGAGCTCAGAGATTGCATCAAGTGGCATGATGTACATGTCTGCCCTGGGCACTTTGCAAGAAACTGGTAAAAACAAGCTAATCACCAAATGTGCATTCACGTTATTAGCCTCTTAGTCATTTCTGTTCCTGGATACTTTGCTTTTTCAGTTTGATTCAGTACTTTTTCAGTTGTTCAGTTTATGCAGCACGGGATTTCTAACATGAGGATCAAAGAATATTGTTCATTATGGAATTATAATTATACCTCACTTCAGAAATACACAGAATTTTCATGGCATATTTGGAATAGATTATTCTGAATCTGTCATTTCATGTATTTTGGAGGAAATGCTCTTTTTTTTCTTCTTAGAGAATAAGTTTAATGTCAGTAAGCTGACTCTTACTGATATTGTTTCATTTATCTCCCAGTGCTTCATTTTTCATGTGCCTGCACATATTGACCATGGGCCAGATGAAACCACACGTTGGGCGTGAGCAGCAAAATGATAAATTCTACAAAGATTCCCCTGGGTCAGCAAGGGTGTTTAAATATGCTGGCTTGGGGCTGCCTCGGAGCTGATGGAAGGTCTTTATATGTTGTAGACGTTAAATGCTATGCTAACGATGCACAGTCATGAGTTTATTTATGTTCCCAACAAGAAATATACAGACTTTTTATTAATGGATAGGGAAACAATAGTCCATGTAATGAATGCCATCATTCCACAAACCAAACAACAGACACAGCCATACACTGGAAAATACAGAAGACCCATTCCTTCACAGTATTTCAGTGAGGCTTTATAGATGCTTTGAAAACCCAAAACCAGACAAGCAGTCTAATCATGCCCTGTTTAAAGCTCAGCATGAGGAAACGAATAGCCCCCCCATGCGAGATGTTCTGCAGGAAGCCTCTGTTTTGCCCTGTAACTATACATCATTGGTCAGAACGCAGCATCCAGTTCCAGAACAGCACATACACAAACAAATAAATAAATAAGCAAACAACTGTTTGCTGACCAATGAAACAATAAGGCTGGTACAAAAGCCCAATAAAGAAGTTAAATGGCCTACACTATTCGGTTGTTAATGAAATCACTCAACCCCGCAGGTCTGCTCAATAGTGCAGCCCCACTCATTACTTTCAAGGGCTAAAGATAAACAGTGTACACTGCTTTGGCCCATTACACCTTCTGCTACATCCGACTCCACATAACGGCCGTCCGTAATGAACACTTAATGTCCTCAGGGATCCCCCAGTGCAGGTACAGTGGCATGACAAGAAACTAAAAGTGATCATTTCCACCCTCCAAGGCCTGGTCACCATTTTGTCGAATGGGAGAAATGTTCCATGGAGACAGAACAACCACGATTACATACGAGAAATCACAGGAATTGAGCACAGTCCATCCACTTTCTTTAGTAATGGCTGAAGTCTAACTAGTGTGAACGTGTCAAAGAGTATATTTAGTGGGTACATCATGAATACTGCCAGTTATCCATCCACTGTTACACTATAACTGCTTATCCAATAGAGGATCACGGTGAACCTACAGTCTATCCCAACAGGAGATATCTAACACAGGCTGCCAGGCCCTCACTGTGCCCAAAACTCATACACAATCACATAATTTGGGCAATAACAGACATCAGTTCATCTAACCACATAGTTTTGTAATGCTGAAGGCATCCTGTGCAAACAGGGAGAGAACATCCAAATCTGAGAACAGAAATCAAACCCACAGGCCGCTATGTGGTGTGACACTGCTGTGCTAACCACAGAGCCACCGTGCTGTCCACAAGCTGATAGTCAAAGTAACCAAGGTCATATTCTACAGTTAGACTTTAATTGAACTTCATTTTATTTATAGTCTAACTGCTTGAAAAGTGTAACATCTTAACTAGATGGAAAACAACCTGGCTTTCATGGCAAGACTATGGAGCTGCCCACAGGATCATATCTCTGGTCTCTGGTGCCGTATACTTGCCCTTGTCCTTTTTTTGTGGCGTCATCCTTAATTACCCTCTGAAAAATTGGTCTAATTAGTGAAAATTACCAGGACCCGCATTGAGCCACTCATGATTTAGCATTAGGGTCATGGGTGGCAGAGCTGCCAGTGACTCAATTGCATGGCCAGTCACTAAAGCCTTGCTTTGGGGTTTGCCTCAACAGACATTTCCTAGGCTGGAGCCGGCTGTCTGCCCACCCCACCATCATTAATCCCTATCCTTAACAGTTTGCTGTCGTCATTAGTTACCATCCGTAAATACAAATCGGACATTTTTATAGTGAACTGTAAATTAGAGTACAATACAAAGTACAAAGGCAATGTCCAAAGTCTCCCTGTCCCATTGAAAAATCACTAATCAAAACTAGTAGCTCAAATCCAAACTAAGCAAAAATCCAATACCAGAGATAATAATAACAGGGATAAATGTTGCAGAGATTTCATAGCAAGAGATTAAAGACATTTGTATTGCCTACCCTGGCAGTAAAGTATTATTACACACAAGATATTTATATTACAGAGCTCTAATAAAACAGTCGGGAAAACCCCCGTTCTCCATTGGAAATCACATGGCTGCCACTCATCATCAATCATTCCACACCAGGGAATGCCCACTTAAGACTGCGTGTAAGTCGGCAGAGCGACGATGCCATGCCCGTCTCAATTATTAACATGCTTGCTAACCAAAACTCGCGCCCACTGCCCATCTTCCTCACGCCGCACTCCGTCCTCACGATAACTGAAATAGATGTCGCACAAGTTGAGAGACATGGGACTGAAGTGGAATCTTAATAGAATTTCACACTTTAATCCCCCGAAGAACAGCAACAGGACTTTATCTAAATGAATGATTACCACAGCAGGGAGATGGGAGATTTTCGGCAGACTGGCCGAGAAGTAGAGTATGCAATCATAATGCGTAGCAGGCTCACCAATAGAAGAGTAGGATTTCTTCCACTCTCCTACCTCCTGATCCGTTTATCCAACCAGTATGGCTTTGAACCCAAGAGTCTTTGTAGTTCTGAGACTTGCGCTGGCATCTGTTAATGTCAGTGCTAATGATACATGCTCCTTCCTGACTACTAATGCCTAAAAAAAGATCCAGAAATACATGCAGAGCTCCAGAGACAATCATCTCTATCAATAGAAATTTATTCATTACAGAATGAATGAGAGTAAAACCTGGCTACTACCAACACAGTCTTGGTAAAAGCCAGAGGGACCAGCACAGCGAAGTGGGGCCACAAGCTCCTTTGGGAATATAGGGGGAAGCCCGTTTGCCTGCATCAGGATGGAAGATGTGACATAAAGCAATGTTTTTCACATTTTTCCCAGTATATATCCAGAGTACTGTATTTGCTCGCAGAGCCCCTCCCCCACCTAACCCCCACCCAAAGCTGAGTTTGTATCACACTAGATGGAAGGCACATGGAGGTCAAGTGATAAGACAGAGATAAACCAGGTCAAATGGGAAGCATGTGATCCATAGCAATCTTGGAGGGTTGTTTATAATGTGCAGAAAGCACTATACAGAGACATGCAGGGACATAACCCCTGGCCTTGCAGGGAGCACACATGAGCACAGCTAAGCTTGCTACAAGGATACAGCTGTATCTATAGAAGCATTTGTTCGGTTTCTTCACAGCATTTGTCTTGACAGCTGAATATTTTTCCACTGAAATAACCATCCCTCATATACTCATGCAAAAGTTGACTGTTGTCTTCCTCCCATACAAGAGAATCACTAGCTTTTCCATTCTAATGCAGAACTGCTAAATGAACATTTATTAATGACCATCCTTTAAGCTCAGATGTGAGTTCAAAATAATTATAATAATACGATAATAATTTTGAGCTCCCTCTCTTCCTCAGTAGAAGCTGAGATACCCATCATCACAGACAAGAACTCTGAGAACTGTGCTTCTAATAACACTCACAATAACACTTCAGGAAGACTCACAATCACACTGTATTGGTGAGTGTTCAGTAGAAATGCTCCACAGGCAAAAACCTAGGGGGGGCAAAAGATTGGTGTTTTTGAGTCGTTATCTTCACAAACCAACTTTTAGCTATGAGTTTAGCTATGGAGCATTATTTTTAAAGATAAATGGCCGGTCTAAAACACTTGTGTTCCTTTATCATAAGGTTTTGTGGAAAATCACGTGTTGCCATTTTAAAATGCATATAGGCATATGTAGGTTCTGAAAAAAGTAACATCTCACAAAAAAGGATTCCACAAAAATGATGGGAAGACCAAGTTTGCAAATTAGATTGAAATTAGTAAAAGATAAAACTAAGGATCTCTCATCATTCTTTAATTCTAAACGCAAAATTCTGCCTCTGCTTGTCCTGCATTTCCAGTTATATGGTTAAGCATACTAATTCCCATACTCACTCAGAGAGCTGTTCATAACAAAAAAAAATAGCTTACATGTTATCATTATCAGAGTTTTAACACATATTGGTGTCCAGGGAGAGAGCAGCACCATTCATGTCATACATCCGATTTCACCCTGACTCATGTCCTCTTGTTCCCAATGTGCACAACCAAATTAAATTCTTTAGTCAATGCCTAAAGCAGGGTTTCTCAATCCAGTCCTCGTGGACCCCCAGACGGTCCACGTTTTTGCTCTCTCCCAATTCCCTGGCAAATGGGAGAGAGCAAAAACTTGGACCGTCTGGACCTGAGAAACCCTAGCGTAAAGGATAGTTTCAGTTTTTGTTTCATCCATGATGTTTTGTGTTGACCTCAGCCCTGTCAAATCCCAGGAACCACCCCCCCCCCCCAAAAAAAATTATCTCCATAAACCTGTTCATCTGAGCCTAATTCCTGTCATGCAGGGTTTTGCTGGATGTCCCAATTGGACTCAAGAGCAGTTTAAGAGCATATTGACATTATTCTTCATTTGGATGGATGTCAATGAGCCAATCCCAGGAAGCAAATGGCACAATCCAGGGCATACACAGGAAGGACTGCCATACAACATACTGGGCAATTTAGTGACAGCAATTCAAGTTTTATTTGTCACATATACTGATATACACTGCTGATCTGTATAGTGAAAAGCTTTGTATGTCTGCTTCATGGATTGTGCTCAAAAAAGAAATATGTATAATAAAGAAAAATGGCCTAAGAAGTATCAAAAACAATAAATAAATGAATGAATGAATGAATGTTAAAATGAAATCAGTAACAGTATTTATATAAGGCACTGATCGGTAAGATGTAAAATGAAAAGTGGGGAGTCTTGTGCATAGAAGTGGCATTAGCGATCCTCATTTAGTACACAGTAGACAGCCTGAGGGTAGAAACTTGTTCTCAGTTTCTCTGTGTTGGCCCAGACCGCATGAGAGAGAAAAGGCAATCATTGGTGTGGGATGAATCTTTGATTATTTTCTTAGCTTTGTTCCTGCACTTTGTCCTGTAGGTGGCTTGCTGCTTAGGGAGAAGGCATACAAAGGACATGCATTTGGATTGTGGAAGGAAACAGCTACCCAGTGAAAAACCACACTGACCCCGAGAACAACCTCCACATACATGGAGCCAGTGGAGAATATAAACCAGTGTTTCCTAACCCGGTCCTCGGGGACCCCCAGACAGTCCATGTTTTTGCTCCCTCCCAGGTCCCTTCCACACAGGACTGTAGTATGCCAGACAGGGAGCTGGGTGGGAGCAAAAACATGGACTGTCTGGGGGGGTCCCCAAAGACTGGATTGGGAAACACTAATCTAAACCACGATTATAAATGGTACGGATTGCCACCAGCTGAGTTATTATACTGCTTATATTTAATTTAAAATGTAAACATGTAATTTAATTATACAAATAAGAACCTCTTCTATCATTTATTAAAGAACAGCTCTAAAGGAGGAGGTGGATTAATGGGAAACACTGTTGCCTCACACCTCCAGGGGCAGGAGTTTGAATCCAGCTTCCATTTTGTGTGCAGGGAGTTTGAGATACGGGGGTCCTCTGCCCTCTGTCCAAAGACATGCAGTTTGACTGACTGGAATTGCTGAACTGCCCATGATACAGCATGTGAATCCTGTGAGGGAGCTACATCCCATCTAGGGTGTACCCACACCTTGTGCTCTCTGCTGCATAGAATAGGCTCCAGGTGGTCCTAACCAGCATATGTGGCTGGAAAACTGATAAAGCTACACTTCATTCCTCCCTCACCTTCAGCCTAAACATGTCTTCTATCAACTGATAAAACAGATGCACTAAACATAGCGGGAGATCAAAATGCATTTTGTTTAACAACAATATAGTGGCTGCTTGCCTTGCACTCTAGCATAGGGATGTTACTGTATGCGTCCTCTGTAACACAGTTATATGGTATGCTATGTTCCTAGTTTCATTCAAGGCCAGCATTGCATTACTTACTAGAAATTAAAGTAGTTGTGTAAGTAGAATGTTTGTTTGAGTTCAAGCTTCATATTGAGTCTGTTTTACTTACATCACCTAACAGGCTCTAGGCAGCAGCATAGTAATGAATTCTAGCTTTCACTTTATGCACAAATGGGTTTTAACAGCGCTGCTTGTTAGAATGTCTAAGGCAAAGTGCCCACAGACTGTCTTCTGTAAAATTTGCTCTGTGGATTTGTCTGTCCCATACAAGAGAAGCATAATATTTGGCCACGGAGTTAATATACATACATCTTAGACAGCTTCAGTCCTTGAGGAGTTGTGCTGTGGTTTAGACTTTTAAAGGTTCATCATACAAATTAACTAGCTCTTCAACCAGAACAACTCCATTGAAATACCCAATTTGAGAGAAATACCCCAATGCATTCTTTTAACAGTCACAAAATATAGTTCGAATAAATTTTTCATAGTTTATTGGCTACATATTTCTCAGAATTATATGACAGTACCTGTATTTTAATTTTTAAACCCAAAAGTGGTGGAGTCAGAATTGTAAAACACATTTTACCAGAAGTCTTAAAGGTGGATTATTCTGTTTCAACACTTGTCTCATACTCCGCACAGCCTAAAAATGTAGCGTTTCACCATACAATACAGTTGAGCTGCATTTACATTTAATTAGAATTAGGAGTGATGTGATACCACAGCGTGGTTTGTGGATTTAATTCAGGCCTTCTGTTGTGTGGATACTTGTCTTCCCGAATGTGCGGTTTATGTTAATCTACATACGTGGCAGGCCTATGATGGACTGGTGCCCCATTCAGGGTGTACCCTGCCTCAGGTGCTAGGATAAGCCCCAGGCTCCCTGCAAAATTCTGTTGGATAAGTGGCTCTGGAAAAAAATTAATGATGCATGAACTATATATAGCTATACAAATATATAGCTGCATATAGGTGCATAGTCTGCATAGCTTTTTTAAGCAATCTGTAGCAAGCCCTAGTATTACCAGAATGAAAAAGGTCTGGAAACTGCTCATTAACCGGAATGAACATGCTTCTCTGCCCTCTGCTATGTTGCATTTCTGTCCACCTTTTGTCAAGTGAATTAATGGAAATGCATAAATATCCATTCCACAAATTGCATTAACAATGTGCAGTGATTACTGTTTTGAGAGATGGAAGTCGAACACTCTTACCAGTCACTAAATAAAACAAGGTGCGAGAAAACGACTAGTTTCCACGGAGACGTTGTAGGTGTGCCGTGTGGAGCTACCCGTGTCGCGCAGCGGTGATTATTGACACATGCTGTGCACATCAGCACGCACACAGGCACACCTGCTGCGATCCAGTGGATCTCTACTGACACAGATAACATCAGGAGAGCAGCCGCAGTGGGAGCTTTTTGGGGGGGACCAGTAGGTGTCTGACGAAAGAAGAATCTTGCCAATGAGAGATGTATTAGGGGATCAAATTTTAACATAAATGCCAAATTTTATATAGGGAATACTACAAGCAAATATTAACATATAACTTACACTGATACAGGGAATGTCTGTCTTCGATTGCAATGACAGTGCATGCTAGGAATTTTTTGCTTATAGATTGTCGGTGTCCATGGATAGACCATCTTTGATCGATACTGCTCTAGACCTTCACCCTTTCATTCTTTGAAGGAGGCGCATCAATAACAGAGGTCGATAACTGACAGATGCTACTCACTGTGTTGCCATGGTTCCCATGTGACCGGCCTAGTCCCTTGACGCCTGACCCCTCTAGTTTGCACCAAAGCCATAGTCATTTGATGGAAAGAGTGATGGCTTTTCACACCTACAGATGCCTGAATACCCCAATGCCCTGACACAAAGCAGAGCAATCTTTAAAGGCAAGCCAACCTCTGCTTTTATAGAATCCACACTGACTCCAGGGTTGCAGATCTGCTGTTCCAGCATCATTTTCATTAGCCTGGCCCTGGTATGTACATCTCCTGCGTAATGTGGTGAAATTGCTTTTCACAGGTCCCCACTGAATGGCCTCCAGGTTTGGCTCAACAGTAGCAGGAGGGACTGGGTTTCAAATAATCACCATTCCTGGCAGACACCACATTAGCATCAAATTAACCTTCCAGAAACATGTGAAGACTTGAGGAGAAAGAGGTCAAATTCTTATGGCCTCTGTTTTTTCCCCTCCACTAATTCCTGTTTAATAGTTTATAAACGGCTAGCCCTTCTTGGCCCAGGCTGTGTTTTTACCCTCTGTTTTTCATGCTATTTATTCCCTTTCTTGGCACGGGAAGCACTAGCACAGCACTAAAGCTGACCCAGCTGAGAACGCATTTTTTTATACCTATTTTTTTCACCTCCTTTCTGCAAAAGCAGGGTCGCCCCCACATGACCCCTTGCCAGTCAGTCACCGCCCTTTGCAGTGCAGACCCCTGAACAGGGCAAGAACACGGAGCAGACAGACTCCCAGCGTGTCTGTAATGCTCTAATGAACCCGCCTCGCCCCATGAATATGTGTGCTTTTCTTGGTTGGCAAATATGGGCCTTATCGAACGGCACAGACCCTTGAGTAGGTAGGTGTTTGTTCACGCAGCGGTGTCCGCCCCCTCTGTAAATGCGTGCCGGGGCCTTTGTGTGACTCTGAGGTGGCTGCCGGGCTGCCATGCTGAAGAGCTTCCCACTGGAAGGCCTACCCAGCGACCTGCACCGTGCTGATAAATCCATCCTCAATGCAGCCCCCCATCCCCCATTCACCAATGCATGGGGCTCACACCGCCCTCCTGCTTCATACGCACCCATTCTGCCGGCTGCTCTCCATGTTGTGGACACTGTCTGTTTACGCACCTTTACATGGCTTGCCATGCAATTCCAGCCTCGGCTGCATCTGAGAAGATGAGCGCCGTGGGTTTCTGTGGCAAATCTTTGGAGGAATGACAAATGGTTTAAGAAATACTTGGCCTGTAGACAACGACATGGGGAAATAGCTGAGGTCAAGGCTTTGCATTGTTGAAAACCAGTATAAAGGCCACTTAGACATCGCTGTCACAGCCCAATGCCTACATGCCTCACAAGTTTTGCACAGGCGCCACAAAATCCGTGCGGTCCCCAGCTAATAAAGTATGATCCAGTCTTCAGCTGAAATTACAGGCTGAAACTGTTCCGCATGCCTCCAGACAAGCGACAAGTCTGTTAAAGCTACACACCATGTTTCTGGCACACTAGAGATCTTCCTCCACACCAGACTCTTCTCCACCATCCCCTGTTGGCGCTTGCCTCCATGTTAATCTCACAGCAGGAACTATGCATCTGATTATTTATTCATTCATTTGTGATTTGTTCTGTCAAACAAGCAGAGCACTCTTCAAGTTAACAACACATCATACAGAAACACAGCGTGATTTACATTTTACATGTTTTTTCCATACACAGGGGTATATATGTGCAAGCTGATAAAACACAGGAAATGAAATTCCTTTAAAATAGGAAAGGAACTTTCTTTAAAATATACCTATTACTTTACCATGCAATTTAATGCAATTCGGACACAAACTCAATGGCCACTTTATTAAGTATCCCTACAAGGTATGATGTAGGACACCCCTTGGTCTCTAGAGTCACAAGGGTTGCTTGTTCAGCGATGCCTTTCTGCACATCAATGTCATATTGAGCGCTTAGTTTTTGTTTTTTTTTTTGTCAAAAAAGCTTCCACAGCCTGTATGCTCTGTGCTTATCGCACCCCTCTCTTTAAACTCACCACACTGTAGTATGTGAGAATCCCATGAGGGTGGCTGTTTCTAAGATGCTGAAACCACAGTGTCTGGCCCCAACAGTGCACTTTTAAAATCAGTCGTCTTAGTCATTCAAACTCATAACAGCATAGTAAATAACCTCGTGACCCGGTGTATATGCTGTATATATTTTGTTGCAGCCAGAGGATTCACAGTGTGGGGAAAGAGGATGTCTGCGCATTACATGCCATGGAGTTTTAGAAATGGGATGGAAAAGACTAGTCCTTATATTTATCAGAGTACAAAAAACAGAAATCTGTCAGTTTCCTAATCTCACACGACTGCCCCCCCTCCCCATACTCCCACTGTCCAAAGCGGTACCATGGTGGCAGCATAGACATATAACATTCAAAGCACCCTGCCAAGAGTCAAGGCTGGAGGGACAGCCAGCCAGTCCACAGGGGGCAGTGTGGCACGCTTTGATCAGAGGACAGATTTAACCGAGAGTGACAGCCCACCCGTACCATTGGCCTGGGTTCAAACAGCACGCTCTCTAAGGGAGGCAGGGCCGCGGGGTGCGTGTCACAGAGCTCAACTGACTGTGCCCACTCGCCACACACGCCCTCAGCACGGAAATACACTCATGGGGAGATCGACTCATTAGCTGGCGGCCCACATATATACATGTACAGCTACAGTTCATGAAAAATGAGAAAAAATGAATACTCTGAAAAATCTGAATACATCACTCCAACCTTTTAAGTGTAGCAAATTCTCAATCATTCATATAACTATCTATGCATATGCAGACACTGGTAACATTTGCTTAACACATACAGCTCCTCCCTTATACATCTGCACCACATGCATGCACGATAAACAACAATACAATTTCAAATCACCCAGATTCAAAACGCTGACCTAGCCGAAAAAACCACAACTTTATACATAAACACAATACACTGCAGTATTCACATCTGTCATTCTACGCAAAATCATCTTCCATAAATTGATCTGTCTATTTTCCAGCTGTTTATCCTGGTCAGGGTCACCTGGAGCCTGTCTACGGCAGGACAGGGCACAAGGATAGAGTGCACCATGGACGGGATACCAGTCTATCACAGAGCACATACACACATATGCACGTAATGGGCAATTTAGAGACACCAAGTAACCAATCTGCAGGTCTCTGGATTGCAGGAAGAAACCAGAATACCTGCCCAACGTGGGGAGAGCATACAAACCCCACACAAAGAACGACAGAGGGATTCAAACCCCCAGCACAAGAAGAGTGAAGCAGCAGTGTGACCCACTGAGCCACCCACCTTCCAAAAATACATTTCTAAAATGCCCACAAAATACGCATTTCCACAGAAGCACCATAATACAAAATTACACATATGCATATTTTAAACTACTTCTGTGTAAATACTGATCTGGGTTACCATTAGTACTTTATAGCTAAAGGACATTGACTTTTTGTATTTGCTCTGCTGTGCTACTTTGACACTGACACATGCACTTCTTTATTAAAATCTGAATTTACAATAAGCTGAATATATAATTACTCCACCACTTTGCATAGCAATAAGGTATTTTTAACTTCTTCTACATTATTAATAACATCACTTAGCAGAGGAGAAAGCAGCTTTTCATGTTGCATCATGACTGAAAAAAGCATTTCAGTGTGAGTGTGTGCGATTTTATGGCTCACGAAGAAAATGTACACATTCAGAGGTGGTCGAATCCTGAAATAGGGCGAAAATGAGGAAAATTGAGACAGTTACCCTGCTTTGAAGAGGCCGCCTCTCCTTGCACCCTCCCACCTGTCAGACGCAGCGTGAGCCAGGCTAATTGCTGCTTCTGCACTTAGCCCGGGTGAAATAGGGTTCCCGTGGGACGCCACCAGCAATGCCCCCCTGCTTCCCGCTCAGCCACGCAAAGATAAGCAGCAAGGAAGCGTGGAGGCTGCAATGTGGCAAGTGGGAGCTGGAGAGGGACAGGCGACACAGCAGCACAGACACATCATACAGGCCTGCGTGTCTGTGCCACTATGTCGCCTGTCCCTCTCTGGCCCCCACTGCTTCACAGACTTTATCATGAGCAGCCTGGCAGTCCCGGGGTTAGCACCTGGGAAAGGGAAGAGATAGTGAGAGAGAGAGAGAGAGAGAGAGAGAGAGAGAGAGAGAGAGAGAGAGAGAGAGAGAGAGAGAGAGAGACGGGGTGTCAAATGGATGAATGTCTTTGGATATTGCATCGGCAGCCAACCTCCACTTCTTGCCCAAATGCCATGTGTAAAGAGCACAGTCAGGGCTGTCAGCTAGCCTCCCAAAGCAGGATAATGAGATTACAGCTTTCTGTGTCACTGTGCTGGAACCAAGGAGGAAGACAGAAAGTGAAATACAAAACAAGCTTATGTGAAGAGGACAAGTCAGCTGTGTCACTGCCGCCGGATCAGTGAAAGGTCTCGCATTTGGACAGATTAGGGCGGACGGCGGCGTTTGTGCTCTGATCCCATTCACATATCTAGTGGACTTGGCTAATGACGAATCGCCACATATTTCCAATTCCCTTGAATAGTCTCACGTCTCCCTATCATGGTAGGCGATATTTCAGAACCTGGAGATTAAAGGGAAAGATCTGTACAGTATTTCCTGAGTGCACTGCAAGCCTGAAGAGAGAATGTAAGAGGCTGCGGGAGAAGCTCTAGTCTTTTTAATCATTACTGAATTCATGAAATTCAGCCTGTCTCTGTTTCCTGAGTCTTTCATTCTGAGAGTGTGACTAGATGAAAGGCAAAAGATAAATGTATTCCCTTTAACATTCAAAGTATGATTTCTGGAATTCATTTAATAGTTCACCTCATTTCGGCTTGTAAACCTGCAACAGTTTTTTATTATTATTTTTATTCTAATCATTTTTGCTTTTATAACCAAATGAATAAATGTAAGAAGTTAGCTGTTTGCAATGCTTTTTTGTCAACACCTATATGGCACTAAAAGTGCCCTCTTTGCGAGCCATCATAAAGGTCAGGGTCATTCTGAGATGAGATGCTCGGCCTCACAGAGGGGCGGGCTCTGATCCGAGCAGACACCGCCTATCCAGCAAGCAGCTCCAGTCCAGCATAATTGGGACAATTCCCACTTGTGATATAATTTTCTTCGTACCTCGATGCCACTTTTCCCTTCATCTGATGCCATCCTCCAGCTCTGCCATTAATTTGGCTTTCTTCTGGCAAAATGGCAAAAGCAGCCATGCCCCTACACAATATCCCTACAGAAACACTGGCTGGTAATAAAGGCCCATTGAAACTGTGGTTTAAAATAAAAGTGTAGATTCATAATATTTATCCTTTATAATAGAATTTTTTTTGTGATTTTCATTATAAGGACAGATACAGTTCTTTTTCAGTATCCTCATGTGCCTCTTCCAGTACTGCGACTCTGTCAGTAGCCATGTTCAGTATAATCCATTGCGCATCACTACATTCGTAGATGTATTAATTCTAAGCTAGATCTAGCTAGACTTAAACTAGCAATGTTGAAGTTCAGCAAGCGAGGTTAAAATGCCAATTACAGAAAGCAAACATCACAATGACAAAAGCTAACAGGACTGTTGTACTCTGCAATGGGGAAAGTCATTTTAAAATTGATTACTCTTCTGTACTTATGAGCAATCTATTTTTTTATCAGACCAAAGCCAGGTACAAGAAATACAAAGCTGGCTGAAAGAATGATGAAATTCAACAAAATCCATAGCTAATATCAAGTGAAATCCAGAATCAGGTAAACGATTAAATAAACCTTATGAAAATGCATATGAATATTTATTGCGCGGGGGGGTTGCCAGTAGGGCTCTAGAATATCTGTGGGGAATTGGGGAAGTGGGGAATTTTTGCTCATTCATCCCGAAGAGCATTTCTGAGGTCAGGCACCGATGTTGGACGTGAAGGCCTGGCTCGCAATCTCCGTCCTAATTCTTCCCAAAGGTGTTTGATGGGGTTCAGGTCATGGCTCTGTGCGGGCCAGTCAAGTTCTTCCACACCAGACTCATCCAACCATGTCTGTATGGACCTTGCTTTCTCCACTTAGATTGAGTCATGCTGGATCAGAGAAGGGCCTTCCCCAAATTGTTCCCACAAAGCTGGAAGTATTGAATTGTCCAAAATGTCTTCATATGCTGAAGCATTAAGAGTTCCCTTCACTGGAACTAAGGGGTCTAGCCCAATCCCTGAAAAACAACCCCATGCTATTATGCCTCTTCTACCAAACTTTACAGTTGGCACAATGTAGTCAGGCAGGTAACGTTCTCCTGGCATCCGCCAAATGCAGACTCGTCCTTCAGACTGCCAGACAGAGAAGCATGATTCATCACTCTACAGAACATGTTCCCACTGCTCCAGAGTCCAGTGGCGGTGTGCTTTATACCATCCAGTGCTTGGCATTGCGTTTGGTGATGTGAGGCTTGCATGCAGCTATTCGGCCATGGAAGCCCATTCCATGAAGCTCCCAATGCAGTTTCTGAATGCCAGAGGAAGTTTTGAACTGTGCAGTTATTGAGACAACGGAGCGTTAGCGACTTTTGTGCACTATGCACCTCAGCACTTGTTGACCCTGCTCTGTTACTTTACGTGGTCTGACACTTTGTGGCTGAGTTTCTATTGTTCCTAAATGCTTCCACTTTGTAATAATACCAAATACCGTTCACCGTGGAATATCTAACAGGGAAGAAATTTCACAAACTGACTTATTGCAAAAGTGGCATCCTACAACAGTACTATTCACTGAGCTCTTTACAATGACCGGTTCATTCACAAATGTTTGTAAACATGACTGCATGGCTACATGCTTGATTTTATATACCTGTGGCAATGGGTCTGCATGAAACACCTGAATTCAATGATTAGGAGGCGAGTCCCAATACTTTTGTCCATATAGTGTATCTTTTACATTTATTTAGCAGATGCTTTTGTCCAAAATGATGTGCAATTAACGATAAGGGAGCAAGATCAGCCAGTCTTGCTAAGAACCAAACAATGATATAGTTATTCAACCAGTCATGGAATTTAAAACCTTGATCTTCAACACAAAAGCACATAACCCTGACCCTTTGGATTAAACACCACCCCATTAAAAACAATAAAATAAATAAGGAACAATTTTCTAAAAAATTTAAAATTGTGCCTAAATATTGGATTTGGCAAAACAGCCACCTGATCAGCTGCAATAATGGAATAACATGCCTTTACATTATGCTATGATAACCCTGCTGGTTGAGAATGGCATGGATTTGGTAAAGACCATCGACTGTCACTTTCAAAGCAAACCAGACCATCACAATACCTCCTCCGTGTTCAATAGCGTGAACCGCATATGCATATCTTCTCTTTTGTAAAATGTTTCACATTTTGTAAAATATACATTGCTCTAGATATTAAGAGAAATGTACAGAGTAACAATTTACATGAACTATGTTGTAGGATAGGCCTCTGTGCCTGTGATCATAAGATCGCTGGTTTGAATCCTGTCCTTGTCATATGAAAACTAAAAAATTCTGTATTTGTACTTGTGAAAATGGCTAAATAAAGCATCATGGTTTTTCCCCAATTCATTTTTTCTCTTTATAGAAGGATTAACTAATAGCAGTGAAGTCTTTGCTACTGACAGAAGTCAAATTTTTTCCCTTTCCTTTGTACGTCTTTCACCTAGCACTGTCCAGCAACTGTAAGAATAAGAGTAACAGCTCTTAATATAAACAGTATCAGCTACATGTTACACTGCAACAGCAGAGTGTAGATTCGACCCAGTGTCAGCGTGATGTAGAGAGATGTCGCTGGGGCTTTAAGGTTCAGTGAGGGCCAGCTGCTTCAGGCATGGTATTACAGCAAACCACCAGCAGGGAGGCCCACACCAGACATCAGGGGTGAGAGGGCCCAGCTTGAGCCCAGAGCATGAGTAAATCACACCTGCCCTTTACCTGCGGTGGGCCTTGCCACCCCTCCCTACACTCTCCGGTGTCCTCATTGCTGCTAAGCCAATAACTGAGGGCCTGTATAATGGAGACCTATCTGCATCCAATGGGACTGGACACAGTATTGACAGGGGTACTGCACAAATGTCATGTTCCTCAATGAGGATACACCTGCCTGCAAACAGCTGCTGCTATTTTTTTTAATGTTCCTGCCCACGTGCTGTTCTAAACCATTAGTTACATAGATCACAGAAGTCTTCAGCAAAAATACCTCAAAAAATCAATAGGGACAATGGCCTGAAACTGATTTAGTAAGCATCCACTCCTGTAATCTACTGAGACCTACAGTAGTACATACAGCATGCAGGAGCAAGGAATGAAATGACGCAGGTGCAAAGTGAATTTGAGTCACAAACACAAAAAAACCCTCAGAAAACAAAGAGCACTGTCACTGGTAAATGCATACACATGCAAAGTCACCCTATAACTAAGATCTACTGCAAATATATTCTTATATTTCAGTCCTGGCTTGATGAAATTGTTTCTATTTTCTCCTTTATTTACTGAATTGCTGACAGAAACATGTTTGCAGTGATAACATAATGTAGATCCTTATTTTCAGTGTGTGTATATTACATCTGAATTCTGAATGCTGATTCTACACATATAGGTGTTGCATCGTTTCAGAGTGCATGGATATTGCCCCCCGCCCAGTCTCTCTTGAGATTATATATATATATATACATATACATATATGTATATATATATATACACACACACTCACACAAACTTACGTTCATGGTAGTCTATCACATTCTCATTGGTTTATAAGATATTAACAAACGATTAAACGCAATGAACGTGTTGGGCATCAAAAACTTGATCGTGATGTCGTGCTTTCTGCAGGGAACAAAATAAGTATCACTTCCCATTGCTATAGGAGACGCTAACACACCTGGTTCTCAAAGCCACTTATTTAGCACAGACTGACAAAGATGACGCAATTGATAGCACGTGTTAAATGACAGTGTTACTTTTTTAGTTTCACTTCTTCGCAGACATTAAAGGATATCGAAGAGGCTCAATAAGAGCGAGTTCCAATTTGAACTGGCGTCCTGTAAGTAATTTTCACCTAAGCAGGCGTGTATGTTCTGCGTAATAAACGTTACACAACGGCCACAACGTCCGTTTATTTTTTGGTATAGGAACTTTTCCTGCTACGTACACGTGTGCATCTCAATAATAACCCACCGTGATAACTGCAGCAATATGGGTTAAAAAAAATAACATTTTCAACATCTCCCTGTACACTGCAAGCACCAGTTTCTCTTTTCTCACCAACTCTGTTTCTTAGAGTGTACAGAAGCCAAGCTACTACATTTATATAGCCCTCTAAAAATAGCTCACCTTTCTCTGCCATTTATGGCTTGAGTGACATCCAACAGTAGCAAATAGCATTATTTAATGTCACATAACTCCACCCAAAACCTTTGCTAGCGCCGCCTTAATTGGTCGCATGTGAGCTCGTCAACCCTCTATACCTTATATGGTCACGCACGGATTTGACAGACAACAAGCTCCCCGTCCACTCGCCCTCCCCCCCACCCCCGCGCTTGGCTTGCTCCGCTCAGTAGAGAGCTAGCCCGACTACTTACCTGCTGATACAGAGCAGCCAAAAAAAGGAAAGAGCAACCTGGAATTTAAAGCGCAAAGATTGCAAATTGGCAATGCGGAAATAGATGGACGTTTTATGTCGCTGAGCTTGTTTCCCACTTCTGGACTGACTACTTAACCGTTAACACTAGAGAAGGAATTGCATTTTAGTGGCACGAGCTTTTTTAAATGTTTTCCTTGTCTTTATGCTTTTAAATACGGTATCTGTTGGTACATATGTATTCAGCTGTCCTGGATCACAACGGACACGGATTTGAAAAGCTTTTTGCCCTCATCAAAACAAAACTGGGCTGCAGTTTGCCGGAGTGAATTAATTTGTTTTATACCGAGCATCACCATGGATGTGTTGGCAAATTATAGTATTTTTCAGGAACTCCAACTCGTGCACGACACAGGCTACTTCTCCGCGATGCCATCCCTGGAAGAGAACTGGCAGCAGGTGACCGATTTAAGTTACTCTAGAAAGCTAAATCTATTACTATAGTAAACGCTGTCATTGCTACGCAACTTTGTTGCTCTGATTTACCGACGTGCGTTCAGATGGAAGCAGTCTCAACTCCTTTTCACCTGCCACCCTGAGCCATGGATATTACTTAAGTTTCTCTCTTTAAGCAAGCTTTTGGCTTTGGAAAAAAGGCTATATACACATATTTTTATTAATGTGTAGGTGTTCCATGTATAAACACTTCAATCGGGCGATATTTATCCGGTGATTAACTAACGGACTAAATGAAACCAAGAAAAAACAATGCATTGAACAGCATCATCTAATTTGTTTATTTATTTGCTACGTCGTGGCGTATCGTTTTCTTTAAAGTAACATCTTTATAGTCTTCATTGGGTAAAATTCTGAAAGGTGCTTGGAGGATATGTATCGATTTCTAAATGCTTAGAACAGATCGATATGCCCGTCTGTCAGTCGTTATGTTGCGTGAATTTCAAAGGAACGGTAATCCGAGCGGATAGTCTAATTGTGATTCTTTCATTGCCAATTTTCTAAGGCGAGAGTAATTCAGACAGAGAAGATGAAGACTTGACTAATAGCAAACACACTTATTCTTTAATAATGCATCCGCATCTGTCAGATTACTTAGAGTTTTCAGCCTCTCGGTACGGCGAACATCTCCCAATTCTAATGCATAATATATTAGCGCAGCTGAGAGGATGTGTGCGTTCAAGATAAGCGGAGCCGAAGGAAGTGTTCAGAAAGGATGCTTTCGGAATGAAGCTGGGCTCTCTTTGCTGTTTGCGTAAATGAACCACGAAAGTCTATCTCGTTCAAAATCTATGAAAGTCATTCCATGCACGGCGTAACACATGGTGGCATCGTGTTGGCCACGCACTCATTCGTTAGAATTAAGTCATCTGCAAGGCTGGCAGACAAAGATCTTGGCATGCACATGGTCAGGCTCATTCTATAGATAGCCTAAATCTTGTGCAAGACTTATGTTTTTAAATAAAAGCTTAACGGAAGGTCTAATATCAGAATTTTTGCATTTTTTAATGATGATACTGTTAAGCTTTTAGGGTGTGATTAGTTGATATTGTTGCTTATGTTCCACATCCCTGTAGAAGGCTGGGGAAAAGGTTCGTGGTGTTAGGGACATTTTGGGGTCCGGGTACGCTGGGAGAGGTGGAAGGAAGACGGCCCCAGCTCTGTGTGCACCCACCATTGTACCCGCTGGCTCCTTAGTGCGTTGCCAGTCCATGTACTTCAGGTACCAGGTACCACTCCTGGTGGTTATTTAAAGGCTCTGTATTAATGTATTGTTGATGGTCTATTCTCTCCAGACTCCCCAGTGCTAAGGTGGGCTGCGGTAGGATCAAGACACTTTACTCAGTAATTGGCCGCTCCTGTCAGATTGGCAGCTCCATCCATCATCTATCTATCATCATCTATTCATATTTTGTTGGCCATTCTCTTTTTGTTATTTAGTTTACTTGTTTTGGTAACTACAAGCAGAGCCACACACTGAAGCCTGTTCCTTTTTAACCCATTTTGGCTGAAAATGGTGTGGTTTTACCCTGTTGTGGTTTTGTGGACTGCACTGGTGCTGAAATGAGGAATTTTGGGTATGCCTGAATGGATAAGTGTAAGGGTGAAGAAACTGTGTTTATGGTTGTGGGGGGGGGGGGTTGGCTTGATTGTGAATGACCGTAAAATTGCAGAATGCTCAGGAATGACATGTTGACTAACAGCAGACCAGGAAAACGGACACATACATTGCTGGTCTCAGATAAAATATGGCTCAGCGGGATAAACTATAAAAAGACCCATTTAAAGGAGTGTGGAAAAAAAGGAGTGGGTTCACAGGACAGGTGAAAAGAGGTGTTTATTTGGTGGCATGCCGTTAAAGTGTGATGGTTTTGCTCGACCTGGTGGTTTTATGGTGGCCTTATTTCTTGCAGAGAAGGTAAACAATACCCTCCGTACTTACAACAAGATGGATCGCTGTGTTTGGTCTTCAGCTCATGGAGCATGAATCAGAAGCTAATGGAGGCCATGTGGACTGCATTTTAGGGCTTTAGCAGTATGAATTGAATCTTAGGGCACCTGCTGTGACCAGTGGTCAGGAGAATAAGCTTGGGCTTGGCGAGGCCATAGGTTGGGGTAGGGGCTCGGGGTGTATGATGGAACACTAAACTGAACTACCTTGTGATAAAGTCTTTAGGACTGATGTGCAGTGCTTCAGTCCTTCCTTGTTCTGCTCTCTCTCACAGCCATGGCTGTCTTTGCGTGAACAAAGACACCATCCCTCACTGTCACCAGTGATGGGGAGGAGAGGGGGCACCAAAGTGACGGCCACAGTAATCATTCCCCACTGGCCTGCCCGCTCACTTGCTCGCACGGGGGATTATTTAAGTGACCCGCAAGGAGGTTAATTCAAAGAGCGGCTGTTTGCTCAACAAGAAAGCCCCTGTTCCCCTGGCCTCTGGCTGGCGCATGTGGGAACCCTGTGGCAGGGAGCGCCGCAGAGAGCAGGTGGAAAGGCTGGCCGACCGAGACCAGCACAGAAAACAACATGATTATTATATGAAGAGTCAGCTGGGGCAATTAGCAGGGGAGCCACATCACCTGGGAAACGGAGAGTCAATGAAGCCACTCCCTGCGAGGCTGCTCGGGGGGAGGCCGTCTGTCTGTCTGTGGCTCCGTCCCCATGGAACGAGCCCCGCACTCCTGGGGTTCCGCTGCCTTGCTCGCCCTGGTATAATGGGCTGTGTAAAAATGGGTCATTTCGTACCTCTTTGTCTCAGCCATTGCTCACAAAAATGCTATTCTTTTGCATTCCTTGGTATTATTTCTCCTTTCATATAATTTTTTTTAGTAAGTGTATATTTGAGTCCAGCAAAAATGTGAAACATTCTTTCTAATTGGTTTATTTTCAGTTCCATGTATTTTTGGCTCTCATATAATACTAGGCTGAACCGAACCATTGCCAAGAGAGGCTGAGAGTGTCAGGCAGGGCTTTCTAAGGAGGGGCTGTGAGCGCGGTTTGTTTTGAGAGCTTATAGGGTGGCTAGCCTTCCTGAGTGAACCTTAGAGAG
This sequence comes from Mormyrus iriodes, assembly GCA_011763525.2. Taxonomy (NCBI): domain Eukaryota; kingdom Metazoa; phylum Chordata; class Actinopteri; order Osteoglossiformes; family Mormyridae; genus Mormyrus; species Mormyrus iriodes. The sequence goes on from JAAGVU020000001.1 coordinate 33,403,393, forward strand.
TGCAGAAAAGCTTCTAGTTCCCTTTGAGTTTTAGTAATCTTTCATGGATGAGGGAGGCATCACTGGGTATTATCACTAATTAATATGAAGTTTGTGGCTGCACGGACCAGGATGTGATCTTTCACAAATATTTAATATGCTTGAGAGAGCAGTGCACTTTATAGCTGGTGTTAATCCACTGGGTAACGAAGTCTCTGAAGGATTGCTGCTGCTGAACTCATAATGGACTTTACACTGATCAGATGAAGGATCCAAAGAACCAAGCTGATGCAGCTAAAGAATCTAGGTTATAGTCCAGAGGATAGTGGATGTGGCCTTCAGGCAAGACCCTTCTCCCACCATAAGACTGTAACCTGACAGGATGATCAGCTTCACTGCTTACATGCTCCGAAAGCGCCTATAGAGTTTGTGATGAGGGAGGTGGTGAAGACAACACTGTTACAAAAGGGCTGGACCCTGTCAAATCCTTGCCCCAGAATGGCACTGTGTCCTGTGAGGCATGAGATATGAGGCAGCTTGCTTTGAATCCCAGACATAAACACCCATCTCGCCTCCCACGTGTAGAGAACCATCCAGCTGAATGCACTCCCATTACTTTAGGCGATAAGTGCTGAAATGTGTGTTATGTAATCCTCCATGGAGCACAGCTGGTTGCTCAGAGAGGAGCTGTGGACTGGAGCTGAGTCTCGTTGGCTCACTCCTGGACAGTATTTTGGATTATAATCACATGGCATGACAAAACCCTGGTGAAAAAGAGGTTCAGCGATGAAAATCTGATGGCAGGATTTCCCAGATTGGAAAAGACACATCCTGGGAGTATGTTGAAACCTGGAGTGTTCAGTATGTAACCTGTTCATTCTCCAGTAATTTTCTCAATGAGCTGCAGGTGACCTTTTTCTCATGGGTATGTAATATATTCAATACCGTCCCCAAAAGTCTTTCACAGTACTAAAATGTCTAAAAGGATGATACTGGGATTTTTTTCCTATAAAACAAAAACAAATTTCCTTTGAAAATGTGTGAATCTTCTGTCACAACCAGGACACACTATAATTCAACATATCTACTAAAGTGGGGAAGACGATACTTTTTTTCCTTTTCCAGTGTTTTTTAATGTTTTTACTTTAGCTGAATAAAAAGACCTGATGACCCTGTACTCTTGAAGCATTTAGAAGATCAGCAATGGTATCTGTAACCTCTAAGTCTTATCAGTAACTGAAAGATAGCATAAGACACATTTTTTATATGTTAAACTTAATTTCCTAAGTTGAAAGATACAACACTGATGTGTCTGGCTGAAGAGTGCGCTTTTTGAAAAATTATTATTCTCGTATCAGAGAATAAGGGAGAACTAATGTATGGGAAGAGCTGACAAAGAATGCTATGAATCAGTTATCAACAACCTATTGAGAATGACCTGAGTCTTTCAAAGACAATGTTCTAAGTCCTGCGTGTGTAAGGTGGTAGTTTTTCCAGTGTCTCATTAAATCACTAAAACTAACTCAGATGTAGACTATAATATGGCCAATTTGCAATCCCAGTCTACGTGAGCATACTAGTGAGAAAATGTGAGAAAAATGTTTTTTGCCGTGTAGTAATTTGGCTGCCATTATGGGCAGTGGTCTGTAAAGAAGTTGTGTTCTTTACACGCTGCTGCTCTGTGTATCAGCCAGTTGTCAATCTGAGTAGCATGGACGGAGCACATTAGATAGCCAGCGAGAGGTTTGACATGAGTAACATGCCTGCAAGCCAGTGTGTTTACAGAGTAAACGTCAGCGTGCCTGAGCCACAAGCTCCATGGCCGAGCAAGGACAACAGGGTCACCCTCCCACACATACCATCTTGAACCAGAGCAATTTGATCAAGATTCTGCTGCCCTGCGCGTAAGACGTGACAAGTCCCAGCGAGTGGAGTGATTATTTTCGCGGCTCGGGAGATGATTGCGAATCAGTATCGTCATTGTCATTGCCGCGCCGTTGGGAGATGAAAAGGTTTGCGACGGCAGTGATGAGGGTGCGAGGCATGGCATTCATTTGTCTTGTGGTTCCTCGATTGGCTGTTGACACCCAGCCCATGGACAGGGGACAGAAGGGGAGGCAAGAACAAGATGAGCATCACTGACCCATCTTTATGTATGAGGCATGTCGTCTCCACTCCAGACTTTGATTAACAGGGAAAGTGGAGGCAGCTATTTCGCTCACACAAGCACACATGGCTTAGCAATGACTTTACCATCACTCAAGTGAAAATAGAAAACCTTTACAACAAATCACAGCAGCAGAATATGGATCAATTATATATCACCATGGAAAAAATGTGACCTTTGACCTGACATCTCATTTTTATTTCTTTACCCTTTCAGATTCAATTAGCATTTTTTAGGATGATGTTTTAATATATGGTAGGCATTCTTCATAACTGTATTATTATTGCATAAATATCTCAAGGATCACATTTAAAGATGCTCATTATCACTTTTTTTATATTAAAGGGTATGTCACATATTCATGTAAAATCTTTGATTAATAGTCTAATAAGATGATCAAACTTCAACACTGAATATTGGTGCAGGGCTGCATTAACCTTGTATTAATTCCCAACTGAAAAGTATCTTCAGAATGTTCCTTTGAGAGCTATGAAAATAAATATAATATTTGAACAGATTAGCAATTTCTGACCTCTTTAATATTGTATTCAAATTGCTTAGATTACAAACTTATCGCTAATAAAATTATTTGAATGGAAGGTTAAAAAAATTACTTTTTTTCTTTTTTTCTTTTTGTCTTACACTTTGAAGTTATACGAGGAAGGAGTAGATTAAGAAAAAAAAGCTATTTTATGCTACATGTTTGCCAGTGGGGTACAGCACATGCCAGGGGATAACTTTGATAGAGCAAAATTTGATTAACCCAGATTTACTAAAACACCTGTTGCTAGGCAACTATGAATATGAATATGAACATCATAGGCAATGCTCAATTATTTGTTTTGTTATCAGTAAAGATGGATGATTCCAGCGCTCCGGATACACAATTAAGGCAGCCATACAAGATTTCTGTGCATATGGATGTTTTTCCTGCGAAACCACTCAGTGCGGGGGTGTCCTCAGGAGGAGATATGAAGGGCAGTCTGCTCTGAATAAACACCCGATTTATAACTCATCAATTGCTTTGTGTAGCATCACAAAGCTTCAAGGACATGTTAGCAAAAGGTGGGCCATGTTGTCTGGAGTGCAGGTGGTGACCATGCATAATGACACAGAGACTCATGTGACCTGAGGATGTCTTCACTCTGCTGAAAATTCTTGCAGAGGATGGTCATGCATTTAGGGAGGTGCATGACCACATACAGCAATATTAACTTTCTTGTTAAGGGTGGTGTAAAGCACTTAATGCAATGTCACTTTTTTTTTGCAGAAACCTTTGTTCAGTACTTTATAAACCACACAAGACCCAACTGTCCTCCTAGATGCTGGCGTTGGCATCTAGTAGTAGCTTGCATGCAGACCTAGCAATGTTTACATAAAGTAATTGTAAACCATCAGGGGCCCATGTGATCTGGCTGTATAGCACCTTTACATTGTCTCGGCTATGTGTGCAGCTTTGTCTAGTTTGCAGTGACGGTCTTCTTGCTGCGCTGCATTCTGTCATAGTTCCCTAACTTAACAGACTCTGCTGAGTAATGAGACTTAGGAGGAGAATATTGGGACAGGTGCCTGGACTGACTTAGAATTCATTCAAATTAGTAGCAGGCTTGGGAGGTGTTCTCTGACTCTTCCCACTGCTTTACTGTTCCGGAAGTATTGGCAATGGAACGGGGGTCTTTGAGGGCCGCACTGTGACTCTGAGTGCAATCTGTGGCCAGAAAGCAGCTTTAGAAACACAGAAGGAAGCCAGAAGTCACGGTCGACATGCAGGACATTGTGAGTGCAATGTTTCCCATGAGTCCATTCAAAGGTTCTGCCCTCCACTTCCTGTAGCTCAGGAAACCTGGGCCTTGTTTCTAGTGTATGAGTGTGTGTACATGTGTGTGTGTGTGTGTGTGTGTGTGTGTGTGTCTTTCCTCAATGCTACAACATCCCATCCCAGCTCCCACTCCCCACTAGTACCATGACAGCTGGGATTGCACCCGTTTCCTCATCATTCATCACCTGGTTCCTGCCTTCCTACCGGTTGTTGTTCCAGCCCCAGAAACCGTCATATGGCTGGCAGAGCATTGTGTTGTTCTTATTTTTGTGTTTTATTTTAGGTCCTTCCTGCCTTCTCGCATTTTGGATCTCACCAGGTGGCAATCTGTACACCCAAGTAGAACTCTTTCTGCAAATGTACTCTGCTTAGTTTATTCTAATCCTGCTGCTCCTTGCAGTCTCAGCCTAGAACATGTAAAATGATTTCAGTCTGTCTAAAGAACTATATTAAGAATTGACAGAAAGTTAAGTTAGTGAAACTGAAAATCGTCTTGCTTATTGAGTTATTTACAAATTATCGCAAGTTATTTCAAGTTATTCAAGTTATATGGGTATAACACATTCCAGTTTGCAAACTTATTTCTTGGCAAGCAGCTGTATCCTTTCACTGAGGGGCTCTGCAAGAATGCAAGACAAATGTGATGGTGTCAGAAGCCTGAATTTAGGCTCACACTGTAGTCAATGCACCAATGCTGGACACTGTGCATGATGGCAAGTAGGGAGTCACAGCGTCTCTCAGGAGCAACGGAGCCATGCTGGAGCTATATGGGTCGGGAGCTATTTTAATCGTAGATATGGCCGAGAATACCTGAGGGAGTGTCCCCTCACTGCTGGAATGTGGGCTGTTGACATGTCTGTGTACGTGTGATAGTGCATGTGCGTACGCGAGCTTCTTTGTGTCTGTTGTTGCATTGCATGAAAATGAGCCCCCACCCTCTTTCACTCAGTAAGGGGAGAAGACATGTATGTGAAGACGTTCAGCACCTGTCCCACCTAAAGACAGGAAACTGGAATGATGGGTAGGTATTTGTGTCCCAGCTGAGTTTCTGAAAGCCTGGCAGCACCCGTCGTATCGTCGGGTAATGAGAAAATACATTGTCAGCACCTTTAGCTCTACTTGACTGATGAGAGATGATGGGACTCTCATGCGTGAGCTTTCCTTACTCTAAACTGTGGCTGTAAGTGCCTGGCCTACATTCAGGTAATGGGATGGGGCTGGGGAATTTTGGGGGATGGGATTCTGAATACCGCCTTGCCATTCCAGATGCGGTTGTGAGTACCAGTATAGATACAGGATGGTTTTCTGGCTTTTCTAAATATAGACTCCATTGTTTTCTGTCACTTCGTCTGAAAGACAGCAGTTAATGGTAATAAGGAGTTTTCTGGCACAGAAAAGTGATGGATGACTGGATTTGTGACTGTTGACAGGTGTGCTGGCAGCAGGGGTCGGGCCACAGAAAACCACCATGACAGTGGGGAGGTGGCTTCAAAAGCAGTCCCCTTACAGGCCAAGTGTTATTTATAAACATAGCAAGTCTAGCAACTTTGTGCAGCACATCATCAGGGAGATGATCTCAGTCTTGTCATGCGGTCTAAGGTAGCAGATCACCTGCTTTCGAGCTTTCTTGGCTGATTTCCTTACAAAGTACCCACTCTAATCTGGAATTAATGGGCCACAAAAGCGTTAATCAGTTCTTTGTTAGTTTCCCTTTCTGTTGCATCTTGTCCAGCTGGGATAATTGGGTCAAAGTGCTGTTCGTTGCTTGCAGTTAAATAGCATTGTACCAAAAATATGCCGTCAACACAGACAAGGCATCTAGCTTTTTAGGAAGACTTGAGTTTGCAGACACCAAATGGTTTTGATATGGCTTACACGTTTGTGTAGGGCTGAATAGTCAGACATGTCCTGGCTTCTTTGAGTTTTATGTTCGAAAAATCAAGTACAGTGAGTCAGTCCAAATTATTGTATTTGTCATGTGCAAGGTGAGGCAGTGACCTAAGAACAGCATGGTCATTACTATTCTTCCCCAACACCTCCATTTTTAGAAACGACAGACATACCGAAAAGTGTTCAATAAGAGAACATTTCACGTCTGCCAGTATTCTTCTTTATGCTATATATATTTGCTTCGTGTAGGTCTTTCATGACTCAATGTGGGTTGTGTTTATTAATTGCAGTGACTTCATCTGTTGGCTGTTTATGATGGGTTAAATTCCAAAAGTGGTTTCACTTTGCTTTTGCGTTCACTTTCCTTTTGTTCACGTTTTGTGTTTTGAGGGCCAAAGTCAGGCCACCGTGCCAGGCAAGAACAAAGGTCTGGTGACAGAATTCCAGTATCTGATTCATGCTCCTCATTGTTTCTGTCAGCATAGTTTGTCTTCAGGCAGCCAAGTCACAGGAGTGCCAAGTGAGAGAAAAATGTGAACCATCTTCCACAAAAGATCTTGAAACACCCCTGGGCTGAATAGTGTGGCCAGGCAGTTTGTTCTATCTTCAGTGGTAAAGCGTTGCTAATGGAGGAGAGGATGAATGAGTATGCCTACTTGAAAGCACTGTATACTCTGTCCTTATAACTAAGATTGAGGCAAACAATTTAAGAAGACAACGTATGGATAAAAAGGCACCTTTGATGCTTTTGTACTAGTAAATGAATGAACTATTTTACTTGTTGCATAATTCGGCCTTAGACACATCATTTGCCCTGAACAAAGATACAGTGTCTCTGTTATCTCTCAGAGGTGAGCTCACACAGTGTGTTTGCTGTGGAGTTCCATAGCCAATCGGCGTTCTTCAGTTTGTTTAGAGAGCTTTTCTGCATGAATACTCATAACAAGGAACTGCTGCTGTCTCTACCCTATCTATGCTAGTATATGAGGATCTGCAGAGAGGGCTGCCTCTGGCCACCCCCACACTTGCCCGTCCTGACCCACTTGTCTGGAATTCAGATATTATCAAAGCACAGGCGGCCAGATCCTGGCAGCCAGACGTTGTTCTGTCAGCACTGGTGAGTCAGAACATGGGGCATCTTGTCTGCAGGCAGGGATTCACATGTTCTGCTCTGTCCTACCTGTGCAATTTCCTGTCCCATTTCCCCCTTATGTAGCAAAGAGTTTCAGTCTCTTGCAATTGCAGTTAATAAAGTAGGAACAGGAAAAGGACTAAGATAAGAGGAGAGTGCTTTCTGTGTGCTGAGTCCGGGGTCATTGCTGTTCTTCTTTGAGGCTTTCTATGGGGAAGTTCCTACAGAGGGGAACATAAGTCCATTATTCATTCATTTATTAATTTATGTGAAACCTTGGGGTGCCATAGCGTTCAGTTATATCAGTGCCCATTACCTCACCATGTGTTAAAGTGTGAGACCTGCAACATGTTGTTTGTCTGGATTTTCCCAGTTGTTGAGAAATGAATAGTTGGACACAAACATTTTTCCAAGTAAGATTTGGAGAAAACAGCCCCTCCCAGTAATCACAGGCTTTGTTGACTGCACTCAATGAGAGTTTCCCAGACAAAAATTCCGAGGAAGCACATGAAGAGCAAAAGGCTGCTATTTTCTCATGAACCTTTCAGTTCCACAGAAACTTCACTTGGGGTCCCATTGTTTTGTATCCAGTGTTTTACGGTAGTGCTTTGGACCGCTCCACACACGTACAATAGTCGTGGTGCTGCCCGAGGTGTGCGTTCTGGAATTTGTTCAAAACTGCAAAACAGCGGATATCCTGAGGGCCTCTTGAGGGTAGCTTGTTGAGAGAGGAAGTGGAAGCTGGGCTGAGGGGGCCTATTGTCACCACTGACAGGCCAATGGCATGAGCCGCTTCTCCAGAAACTTGTAGCACTCTGACACATGTTCTCATTGAAGGTGCTGCTCATGCTAACAGTACTTCCCAATGTTATATTAACTAATACTTTTGTTAGTTGAAACCCAATGGGCTTCTGCACAACAATGACATAACCACAGAGGAGAACACTGGCCTGTTCCCCTGGCCACATTCATGGCAGGGTAATTTTAGCAGCTCCTCATGTCGCTTCCTGCATTTGATGTGATGGGGTCAAAAGTGCGGAAGTATTTGCTGGCTGGCAGCCCAGAGCCTGGAGAGTGCCTGGAAGATACTGTGGACCTGCTGCCCACTTCTGTATCAAAAACCTTCCACAGTGAGACTCGCAAAGAGGACAGTTCAGTCACTGGATACTGATGTGCTAAGAGGATCTAGGTGGCTAGTCACAGTAACCCTTGCTGAGTTCATCCAGAATATACTCCTCTCTTCACACTCTGCTAAGAAATAATATAAATCCATCGATCCACCCCTCTCCTATCCGCTGGCTAATGTGGCAGATATTCATATAGTCATATGTTTATATCATATTTGTACTACTGGATCTACAAGAGTACTACACAATGATTTGGCAAGCTCATAACCAAAATAGATACGTTTTCTTATCTTGTTCTGTCATTTGAAAAGATTCATTTTTGTTGGAAACCATCTTCTGCTTAAAGGCATCCAAAACGATAATTCAGTTTTGAAAAGCGACAATGAAAATTTGAATAAAACAACAAGGTCACACTCATGATGTTAGCCAGTGGATGCGTCATTAATGGCCTCTCCTATAGATATTGTTCACTGGTACTGAGTATTTTCCACTTTTGGGATTTGAGAGCATTTTTGGCCCTGGGATAGAGGGAGAATCTCCGACACTAGGCTCACTCTAGACCTGCCAAACTGATTGCCTTGCCTTAGATAGATGAAACCAGAGCTCTTGCTACAACACTCAGAGAACCATATGTTCGAAAAAAAAAAGATGCTCTTCAATCTCTACTCTCTCGCTATTTCCTTTTTTCTCCTTCACTCCCTCCTACTACTGGCATGGCTGTTGTTGTTTTCATACCTTTACCCTCCACCAATGAAATCCTTCTGTCTCTCCATGTAGTCTGCTGGCCCAGCCCCATTCTGCTGCCTTTTCATCATGTTAAGTAATAAAGATTAGCTTGCCGCGTGGTACAATGGGCCACAATATCCCATGCACAGACATCCCAATCTTATAACAAGCTGTTAACCCTGTTTAAAAATGTCCCATTTAAATGGGCTTGTGCCGGGCAGTAATCCCGACTGAACGATTTAATGAAAATCGCCATATCCCGATTAGATTAGCCTGCCCCGCCAGCAGGCTGTTATTAGCCGACCCATATACAGATAAACTACGGCTCTCCCAAATCCAGTTAGAGGAAGATGGGGATCCAGCTTGAAAGTGGCGGCTGGATTATCCTGCCACTGGCGTGTTCCCCTCTCATCTCTCCGTGTCACTTTCACATGCTCACACCGCACATGTCAGTTTCTTCACTCTTTGGGTTTAGTCTGTCCAGCTTGGCCACTCATCACAAAGGCCTCACCTTACCGCTATACTGAATAATGAATCGCGGAAATCTGTTTCCTTTATTTTTAAAAAAACATTATCATCAGTAAGTATTTGTTTTGTATTATCTTTTTTCATTAATAAGTGAAATACGATGACTAAATCATCATGATAAATGAGAGTAATGGCTGTTAATCAGCCCCTGAGCACTATACTTACTAGGATCTGTCCAGTGCGGAGTCCTTACAGCCCCATCTCTTCAGTACAAATGTAATTACATACGTAGTACTCTCTGAATTTAAGTGTGGAAGGCATGTGTGAAAGGTTGAGGAGAGGAGTTCAAAGGCAGGATGAAGGGCAAATTGTGTGTCTCACATTTGTTTACCCGTGTATATTTTACTTCTTCTGTTGTAAATTCAAGATTCTATAGAATTTATCCTCATTTTGAAAATGGACTGGGGTAACTTCAACCCCAAAAATAACACAGGGGTTGCTGATGAACCAGCTGAGTGGGGTAAATGTTAGCATTTCTCCTACTGTTTGTCTACAAAGTGACGTCTGACCTGTGTCAATTTGCAAGCCAAGGAGAAATAATCAGGCTAAAACATAACACAAAACCATTCCTGAAACCTAAAAGGCAGTTTCACATACGACCTTTGCTAAGTGAGCTTACGGAGTAGCTGGGTGCAGATGACAGGATTATAGCCTGTCCTTATAATCCCCCAGAAAGAAATACTTTACTTACTGAAGGTGACTATGGAGGTGGTCGTGTATTGGCGGTGCATTTAGTTTGAGGATAAGACTGATGTTCCGAAAAAGCTGCTTTTTTGGACCCGTCTGGGCGATGAACTCCACGCCCCACACTGCTGCGAGGGTGAACTGGCTGTGACAAACGCAGCGTGTGAGGCCTTTGGCTGTCCCCAAATCTGGCCACGATCATATGTAACTTTGGATACTGGATACAACTGTGCAGGTTTTACTATCAAAAGAATCCTGCTAGAAATCTGGCATCGTTCCATTTGTGTAACATTTTTCTGCCCAATTCACCTCAAAACAAATTATGTTAATTTTTCCAGTGAAGATATGTTCAAAATTCCACATTAGACTGTGAAGGTGTTCTTTACAGTGTACAGTGCAGCAATGCAGAGTGCAAAGTGCAGCAATGGTAAAAGTGCTAGGTTGTGGACTGAAAATGTGTGCATTTAATAATATTAAACATACCAGTTATTTATTGGTTGTGTTAGTTACAGTTCTGTACAACAGCGAATGTCCTGTAGGTCTCTTGAGGGTCAGTTGTTGGAAGAGGAAGTGTGAGAGGGCCATTGACCAGCTACACGGTGATGCCATGAGTTCACGGTCCAGAATGCTGTAGCATCCTGGCAGGGTCTCTCCTTCATTGTGCTGCCAGGACCTAAGCACTGCTGGGCCCTTCAGTGCAGTATTATCTTACAGGCTTGGTAACCAAAATCCTGATGACATAACAGTCCAGGATAACACTGGCCTTTTCGCCCGGCTACCCGTCACGCAAGGGTAATTTTAGCAGCTCCCAGTATCATTTCCCGCTTTTGATGCATGACAGCAAAAGTCCAGAAGTAGCAAAAGCTTACAGGTTCAAGTGCCTTAAGCATACTCAACCTTTATTGGTTCACTGATACACCCACTTTGTGCGATATGGAAAGAAAATGTGCCACCTGCAATCCTGGACTGCCTTTCCTAACAATGTATACCGTTCGAAAGCATGTCCTTTTGGTATTTTAATGTTTTGTATTGTATTGGAAACCACAGTAATTTTAGAGCTTTCTTAGTGAAATACCCCATGTAGTAAACTGGAATGCCCTGCCATGCTGAATGCATAAGGCAGGGAGGGGTACCCCATTATTTCCCAGCACATCGAGGCTGTGAGTATAGCTCCACCACTGTTTACTGAGAGCTCACTGCTACCCCTTATCCATTCACTGTTTCACCCCTATGGTGAATATTTAGGAGCTTCTGGTCTCTCCAATTTCTTCATTTAACTGCAGCTGCACTTGTGTAAAACTTCCCTCCTGTAACTGCATTGCCTGTTTTTGTGTAGTTTTTTTCAGTTTGGATAATTGCCAAACAACATGGATAGCTAAGTCTGGGACTGCCTTTCGCAGGGGTCATGTGTGAAAACAAACCAACACGCATCCCAGCACACTGCATGCCAGATGCTAATGGATTGGCTTATGTGTGTAGCCCTGATAACCAGACTCGTACATGATTTTGAACAAGTAATGATCTTTCACAGAATCGCTTTGAGGAGAAAGATATCACCACATGGATTATATAAAGCTGGGCATTCAAGTAGGATGACATTTATAACTTGTGGTATGTCAAAGGCACTACCACTGTTTCGAGATTCACGATTCAAGGTGTTTTATTTGCCCACTGTAACGAGTGCATTGAAATGCTTACTTGTTTGGCTAAACCCAGTACAAAGAACAATGAAAAATATACAGATAATAAGTAATAAATAGACAATAGACTGCAGATGTGTTTAAAAATATTTTGAAAACAAGTCTTATTTAGATTACAGATTCACATAAAATGCAGGTGCACATATTGCTGTTGGTGATATGAATGGCTTGGGAGTACAAGGTGTTTTTGAATTTGGTAGTCCTCATTCTGATGTTAGAAAACCTCCCCTTAGTCTCCAGGGGTGGAAACTGCTGGCTGGGTCCTGTAATATACTATGGGCTTTGTTGTACTAGTAGTCAATGTATATTCAGTTGATGAATGCCATTTCAGGATCCACCATACCATATTGCTATACCAATGGTGAGGACACTTTCACTGGTATTGCCAAAGAAGTAAGTGTGACTGTTTCAGCAAGTGAAGTTTTATGAGGATTGATCCAGCATTCTCTATCTAACTCTGAGATCTAGAGGCTAAGGGATCCGAAGCTGCTGATGGTTTCCAGTGGAGAGCCATCAGTAGTGATTGGTGTGTAATTCTTTCTCTGCCTCCTGAAGTCCACAATGATCTGCTTTGTTTTATTGATGTTCAGGGTCAGGTTTTTGTTGAGGCATTGCTCCACTAGTTCCTTCATCTCACTCCTGTATGCAAATTCATCATTATGGTAATGAGGCTGTGTACTGTGGTATCATCAGAAAACTTGATGATCCGCTTGCTTCTAAATTTGCCTGCACAGTTACTGTTGATGATGGAGTACAGCCTTAGGGTCAGGCAGGAACCCTGAGGAGTCCCCATGTTGAGAGACATTGGGGATAAGGTTATATCCTGATCTTCACTACTGGGGGTCGGCCTGTCAGGAAGTCCTAGACCCAGTTGCAGATGAAGTTGCTATGGCCCAGTTCCCAGAGTTTACCCACCAGCTTGTCTGGGATGAAGTTGGAGAAGTCTAAGCTGCAGTTCATGAATAATGGCCTGGCATAGCTGTTCTGCAGGTGTTTAAGGGTGGTGTGAAGGACCAGAGAAAAAGTGTCATCCATTGAGCTTTTCCTCCAGTATGCAAACTGTAGGGGGTTCTGCAAGTCCACTAGTCCTTCAGACACTTTTGATGCACAGTGGGACACTGGACAGGGACATAGAGATGTTGAAGATGTCAGTATAAATGCAGCAGCTGTTTTCTGCTTGTCTTTAGAGCATGGGAAGAGATGCCATCATGGCCAGCAGCTCTGCATGCTTTGACCTTTGAAACGTCCTCTCCATGTTCTGCTCCAACAGCTGCAGCACATATTTCCCCTGGTCCACTGGGAGCTTTGTGTGTCTGGTCCATATTTGGAGCCTCAAGCCATGAATTCCATAAAAGTTATTCAACTCATAAGGTAGCGTGACATCAGATTCTGTAATCTGACACCTCGTTCTTTTGTAGTTGGTGACGCTTTGTGTTGGCACCCCACATTGTCATTCCAGCTTTTCTGAGCCACCCAGGGTTTCCAGAGTTTAAATTATCAAACCGTTACTGAAATTTTTAATGTTATTATTGAACTAGGGGTTTTGATTTGGAAAAGTCCTTATCATTTTTATTTAAATAAAAATATCAAGACATTGCACCTCTGTACATCCATTGGTGTCTGTGGCTGGGTCTGCATTCCAGCCTGTGTATTCAAAGTAGTCAGCAAGTTGTTGCTCTACTTCGCAAGTCCAGCTCTGAGTGGACCTCTTTCCTGGGGGACGAATCTTCCAGCTGTTGTTTGTATCCTGAGCACAGCAGGATAGAAGTGTGGGTGGACCTGCCGAAGTTTGAGCGCAGCACAGCGTGGCACGCCTCCTTTATTAGTGGTGCAACAATGGTCCGGCCTTTTAGTGCCTCTGCTTGTTGGTCATGATGCGCTGGTGAAACTGGCAGAACTTTCCTGTAATAGTGAAGAAGGGAAGAAGAAGGGGTTCAGGCTCTCCTGTTTGCTTATCATGCTGCACAGCTCACTGAACACCACCTCAGCATTCGCCTGTGGCTGGGTGCAAGAATAATGGAGCTGAATTCCCATGGTAGGTAGAGAGACTGGAATATGAGCACAGCCCGTGGTGCTTGATGTTTGTAGATCAAGACTCAGTATAGACTCCTTTTTAGCCAAACAAAATATCCCTTTACACTTATATATCAGCAGTGGTGAATATCCGTGAATTCTTGTTCTATCCACTTGTATCTATCATATCTCCATATCTATCTTGATCAGGTTCATAAGGGGGCCTGGAGCTGTAGTGAATATCTCTGAAGGAATTCCTAACCATATATATATATATATATATAGTGCCTTTCTGGGCTGACTTCACAGCCTTATGAGTACCTCCTATCCTGAACTGTGGCTTCAGCATACTGCTGTACCACATACCACTGGTGAGGACATATAAATCTAAGCACAATTGTGTGTGCGTGCGTGTGTGTGTGTGTGTATATATATATATATATGTATATATATACATGTGTATACACTCATATATACAAATGCATGCACACACGTATCTATACAGTGTGTGAGTGTATATATAAGAATAATGTACATTGTTAGAACCTCCATCACTCTTTTAATCGAAGGATTTATAAGCTTTATTTTGTTTCATATCAAATAATATTATTAGTAGTTCTCAATTCAGGTCCAATAAACCAAGGCTAAACTGTATTTCCATAACTTAATTAGAAACTGATTGAAGTAATATGGTCTATTCCCTCAACAAACCTGTCCTATAATGTTAGCCAATTTGTCCTTTGGTGTCTGTTTTATAGTCCTTCAACCATTATTACAAAAGTCAGTGTCCTACACATATTAGATACCAAGGCTCTTGGGAACTGGGCTTGATAATGGAAGCCAGAGCTAATGCCCATCCCCCACAGCGACATGTTTTTCCCCCTCTCATATTTGTACTGTGACAATATGGAAGGAGTCAAGAAGCTTCCGGACTTCTGTGTCTCTCATCTGAGCCTCAGCTTCTGCTGGCGTGCTCCAGAACGTCTCAGTGGTCAAGCTGAGGAAACTGAGGGGAGGGCCAGAACGCACGCGCCATAGCCTGACTGTGGAAGGGTCTGCTTACGATGCAGAGGAAGGATACACCCTGGCGTGAGGAGGCACCTCATAGGCACTGATTCATCCCTCTTTTGAGAGCCTTAGCAGAATAGTTCTTACCTTTTCACATGTGTCTGTGGTTTCTGTTGTTTGAAAATGTGAGCCACGGGAATGGCGGGAGTTATTTTGAGTGTGCTAATTTTGGGGAAAACTGACAAAGTGGATATTTATAATTGTCACATAGATGCCTCAATGAACAGTTATTATCAGATTGTGTGGTAAAGCGGAAGGAACTCATTCAAAACCACTACTCAGGTACAGAAAATATCATAGTTATTACTGTGTTTGAAGAACTGATAATTCCTGCTGGGTACATATTAAAATCTCATTTGGGGTGTTGCTGTGGTATCCTACAGTTTGAAATATAGCCTTTTGAAATAGCCAGTCATATAATATTTGAAAGGCATATACACTTCTCTCATTTGCATACATTTTCTGATATAATGACCTAAACCATTATTAAACAGACAATAAAATGCAGCTGTCATAAAGGACTCAGTCATTGTCAGTGTTAAAATTAGGCTACTGCGTTTAAGTGATGTTACAGAGCCATCATGCTCCATTAGTGTAGCTGAGGTGCCAGGCAGTCCCAAGACAGCCAGCCTTGGATGTTTGCTTTATCGTTGGCGCAGTTAGCAGTGAAAATGGACCTACCTTTTGTTTCTGGCCTCTCCCCTGGTATTGATCCAAGCCTCCCGAATCTTCCAATTGAATGTTTTAATGTCTGCTGCCCAGTGTGCTCTGAAGGTTTGCTTTCGTCTTTCCCATCATTCATCAAGCAGTCGAGCTGTTAGCTATTGGCGCCGTGTCCTTTGTGTGCAATTGGTCTTTATAATAGCACCGGTGTCCTTGTGTTTCTCGAC
>JAAGVU020000001.1:33424391-33477486 GCA_011763525.2 Mormyrus iriodes
GGTCTGGCCAGGATGTGATTATTATTATTATTATTATTATTATTATTGTTGTTGTTGTTGTTGTTGTTGTTGTTGTTATATATGTTGTAGTATTTTTTCTGGGTTAGTTGAGTACCTTAGTTCACAGACTCAATCAGAAATTTGCTTTGTGGATGTGACGGTGTCGATGTGGTGGTGTGGATATGATGGTGTGGATGTGATGCCAGAGGTTCTTAGTTCTATGCTAATCAGTTTTGTTTGTGCTGTTTTCCACAGACATGTTTGGAGCTGGAAAGGTACCTACAGACGGAGCCCAAACGGTTGTCGGAGCTCTTTGATGAGGAGTTAGACGGACTGCTCACTCCAGCCTTCATGAAGGGGGACAGTGAAGACGAGCTGGCTGACCCCCTCCTGCCTAGCCTCTCTGTTCAACCCAGCCCCCCACCCACCTTGGTTTCCTCCCTCAAACTCCTGCCAACCCCTGTCACCACCAAGACACCTGAGTTGGGCCCCAAAGAAGGCACAGAAGGGGTAAATGCTGCTCAGCTGAGTGCTGTCACTTCCCTCACGCCACCTTCATCACCGGAGCTGGGACGCCACCTAGTGAAGCCACCCCAGACACTAACGGCTACAGCCGATGGCACCCTCACTCTCAAACTGGTGGCCAAGAAGGTGGGCCTAGGGGCCGCTAAGCTGGTGGCCACCAACAGTCTGCCCTCACCACCCAACAAAGGCGGGCTGAGTGACAGTGAGCAGGCAGGATCAGGGAGCATCAGTGGTGACATCCCTGAAAACAAAAAGAGGGTCCATCGCTGCCAGTTCAATGGCTGCAGGAAAGTGTACACCAAGAGCTCTCATTTAAAGGCCCACCAAAGGACCCACACAGGTAAGATTCCTAGACCATGGTCATAGATTTGTTTAGTTCCCTTAAGGTAATGGATGAGACATCAGACATAATTAATAACAGGAACATAGGAGGGCAGTAGCTCAGGAGGTTTGGATGCTGCAGTTTGGGCCCCTGAGCAAGACCCTTAACTGACAATTGCTCCAGGGACAGTCTGACCCTGCTTTCGCCAAAAAAATGTAGGTTGCTTTGGATAAAAGCATCTGCTAAATAAATAAAATGTTGAGATTGTGGATTCATGTCTGCTGAATCATGTAGTTTATGACAGCAGGGTAAGGTTGACTTACAGTATGCTGATCGACATCCCAGGTGGGGCCTTATATTACCATTGCTGATAGCAAACTTAACTTGAACCTGAATGGCTCCATTAAAATGTGAAGGCATATAAAAAAATAAAAATTAAACAAAATCTAAATTCATGTCTCTAACTTTCTTTCCAGGAGGTTCCCAAAGCTTTTGATTATTGTAACACAGGCTCACTCTAAGGCCAGACCAGAGGATCCAACCATGCAAAATGCAAACCAATACAGATTATGATATGCTAAAGATTTTATGTCTTCTGTAATTCATCCATCCATCCATCCACCCATCCATCCTTCCATCATACATTCATGGTCCATTGTCCAGCTACTTAACCAGTACAATGTCATGGTGGAGCTGGACCTGTTCCCAGGCAGCAAAGAGCACAAGGCACATGAACACCTGGGACAAACGAAGAGCAGCTGCAATATTTCTTAGATTTTTTATGTATTCTGACACAGTAATGTTTGCCCTGTACGTTATAAGAAACACAGGCAAATTCTCAGGAAGTAGACCCACAAACACTGCCTGGGATAATTTTCTTCTACCTCAGTCCAACGTCACCATTCAGAATTATCACTGGGGAAGTTTGTAGATGATTAATGCCTTATTTGGCCCAAGCAGAATTTTTTTCTATAAATGTATGCCTTTTTCTCCAAATTAGTGTCCACACTCCACCTTTGAGCTGTTATTGCTGTCCTCCAGTTGAACCTGAAACATGCCACTCATCAGGGTAACCTGATGCCTGCTGTACTAAAGCCCAAGCCAGTAATCTCAGTCTTGGGGCGTGATGTTGACTTGGCAAATTCCGATGAGCAGGAGTGGTAATAATCATTTTCACAGTGACACGAGGCTGCGCTGCTCTTCTGCAGCTGGGGAGGGGGACAAAAATACCCCGAAGTCACAGAACCGCACACTCCCATTTTGTTCATTACCAGACGGCCTAAGAGATGTAATTAGCCTAATCCTCTTTTTTGGTTATTATTTCCATAAATTACTGACACAGTGCGATTAAGATTAGTGCAGGATTTAAATAGTCTGCTTTGAGATGACACAGTCCTGCATGGTTTTATGAATGGCGCTTCACAAGCAGATAAGCAAATCGACAATAGGATTTCGTGGGTGAAGGATGTACTTTGTGTTTCTTTCTCTTGACTCAGCAAGCTCATTATAACGTACTGGAAAACTTCACAAAATTAAAAGCGTTTTTACCCTGTCAGAAATCGCAATAGCTTGTCCTACCTCCAGTTGGCAGTAGATATATAATTAACTGTAGTGCAGACACGGGGGGGCGGTGGGGGGGGGTACGTTGCTAGGAGACTACATAAGCACCAGGCAAAAGACAGTAATTGGCTGATTATTTGCTGCTTTATGTACTGGTCTCTGCCTGTACTACTAATGTTTAGTGTGCCCAAACCACCCAATGGCCCCCAAAATAACCCGTTTACTCCTCCACCAATGTAGACTCTGTTGGTTTTGGTTGCCAGGCAACAGCATCACACTTAGCCAATCCATGCCATAATTGGCTGGTGGCACAGAGTGGTCCGTGGATTCAGCCGGCTACACTGCTGTCTCTACTGTTTCTCTCTCCCCTCGTTGCTAGGCGACTGCATCATGCATCTTTGCCTCCCCTGCATTATAATTGGCTGTGTCTGTAGTTGCCATGGGTGTGGGTCCAAGACTGCCTCACTGCTGTTAGGCCTTGGGGGGTGAAGGATTTAGGGTGGGGGGTGGGTCTCTGGCCAATTATTGAGAGTGGGGTGTGAGTTTTGCACTGTCTTGCACCTGCGTCCCCACCACTCACCAAATAACTGGTGCCTTCCACCCAGCCCAGCAGCCTTGCTACATTAAAGGCACCGATGAAAGCATGTCTCTGGGGAATATTATCTTCTGCAGCTTTGCAGTGTGAAAGGGGCAATAACTGGCCAATAAAATACCGGACACGCTTGGTCACATCTTTTACAAGGATGTGCCTTTACTTTTTGACAGCCTCGACTGGTTGAGCATCAGAGTCTCTAGTTCACTTCACTAAAAAGTCTGACTTTTTTCATTTGTTGTGTTTTTACGTCATAGATCACTACTCTCTGTGTGTCGTTTGAGTACTACCCTAAAAATGTACCGCTGCAGTGCTTTTTTACTGCACACAACAAAGAAATAGGCACCCTTTCTGTGTCCCTGCATAAGATGAAATACATTTCTTCTGTGCTTGTAATGCTATCTGAGTACTTATTTCCTCACTGTACAACACTTGTTTAAAAAGAGAAAGGCCGCCTTATTGGCTGTGTCAAACCTTATGTTCCTGTTAATGCCGTGTCACCTTGTGTAAGTTTCATCATTAGATTTGCAGCAAGCTTTACAACCCCTGGTGTTTTCTTATATAGGTGGGCCTCGCAACACTGTCAACGATATTGTTTCCTTACTTACAAAGGTGTTTTGGCAGCCCTTGTTTCTGTGTCCAACAGTTTCAATTGACTTCAGTTTAACATTCGTTCTGCTTCAGTCTATTTAATAAGATTTGTGGGGGTGACAGTCGGCAGAGACAGAAACGAGGGGCTGATTGTAAATTTGGTGCCACTTCCTATTAAGGATCGTTAGCAGAATAATTGGCATCACTAGCATCATTGCGATTCGACCTGGGTTTCATGTTCATTTTTTACACACATTGTCCTTATCTCACACTGGATTTTATTTATTTATTTTTTTTAAAGAGCATAAAACATGAAACTGTGAAACAGGATAAGCAGATAACCTGCAAACTTGAGGGGGCTTCAATTAAATTATAAATCTGCCATTTGATTTATGTATGACTTGAAAATCAGTGAACATCAGATGTGCTAATTGAAACATAATCCTATAAATGAAACGTGTAAATGAGATGGGTTCTTAAATGAGGCAGCATTGAGGAGTAATGACTGTGTGAATTTCATCAGTTCCTAATGTACTTGAGGCTTCCTCTAAAACAATGAGCAAAGTGCATGGACAGTGCGCCTAGTCTGAGACTTATGGTTGACTGGAGATTCCTAGTGCAGCTGAGGTGTCCGTGATTACAGAGTGTGTCTCTTGTCCCAGGTGAGAAGCCTTATAAATGCTCATGGGAAGGCTGCGAGTGGCGCTTTGCCCGGAGCGATGAGCTGACGCGGCACTACCGCAAACACACTGGCGCCAAGCCCTTCAAGTGCAACCATTGCGACAGGTGAGATACGCATGCATGTCGCATTCACCGCGCTCCATCACACGCAAACACCTTCACCACTGTGCTTCAGTATGTTGGGACTGTCGTTACACGTATGACCTTTAAATCCTTGGCATAGTCCCACAGATGCAGCTCTTTCTAGACCTTCTGTTCACCTTCAGTGCTTTTAACTCACAGTGTTGTATATTCGTTCACATATTGACCCTGTTTTTCACTTTGCAATATGTCTATTTGGGGTTCTCACTTTAGAGACATATGTCGAAAACTGCAATTTCATCAGTAGTTTCGAATATCTAGAATTTTGCAGTTTAAAGACAGGAATAAATGGAATGTGAGGACAGCCTGTGAAGTCCAGAAAGATCTTTAAAAAACAACTACAGCAATGGCGACTAATACACTCACTGACACTCACACACACACACACACACACACACACAAAACACAAAACTAACCCTTTGTCTGGCGATAGGACAGCTGTGGGGTGGGCATTCGCATCAGCAAAAGGCCCTGACTGATGGGCTGTCAGGTGACAATAGCAAGAAGCTGCCACTTCCCAAAATGCACGCGGACAGCAATTACACGGTGGTGCTCAGGCGCGTACTGAGCGCACTCCAGGTGGGGCAGTAATTAAGCATTGCTCTTCATCTTCCTCAAGCCAGACAAGCTCCACAGATATGGCCAGTGACCGCCACACCGCAGGCAGGAACACAACTGAAAGCATAATGAACAAATTACAGTATGACCCCATTTACTCATAGATGTACTACAGCTACTAGCATAATAGTCAATCCAACAATAACGATAAATGCTATGGGGGTGGGGTGGGGGTGTCAGGGGAAGGTATAATATGAATTTTTCATCACTATATATAGGTTAGATCTCTGAGTTGGACAAAATAACACTTCTGTCCTGTAGGTATCAAGTCCAGAGCAGCTTTCAGATAAATAAATGTCTTCTACATGTAGTCAGAGGACCTGCAAAATTCCCTGTCCGTTAACTAGTATTTTAAATGGATATTATTCTTACACTTTGGTTCAGGATATAGTTAAAATTAAAACCCCTAGGAATTCAGGAATTTGATGCAAACATTATTGCAAAATGAAAGTAAAGTATACATTTTGTGTTGAGGAGGTTAATATTGCCTGATTTTTAAATCTTAAAGCTTATGGGACTTATTTGAGAGCTGAATATGAATATCAAGAAAGGAAAACATCTGTTTCTTCCCCATTAATGCGCTGTGCCTTGAAATGCCAAGTGCAAAGTGAGATTAACTTAACGCATCTCTCAGAGCTATAAACAGTCCTGCACGCATGTTTCCAGTGAAGTAATATGCCTTTAAACAAGCAGCTCGCTCTCCCTTATGATCCAGTCTGTTCAGACTCCTGGGGGAATTTTGTGCTGTGTTGCCACGAGGAGCCTGGATTACCATTAGAATGAGTGGCGGGGGAGGGGGGGATTGGGAGGAGGGGTGGCAGAGTGGAACTGTAGAGGTGAATACTCAGTGTGATTTAACAGTAAATACAGTGCACTGATGTCTCCCCCCCCCAGCACACATACACACACACACACACACACATACCGGCCTGTTATTAATCCTGCCTAATCAAGCCCAGGGCCCCCTGCAAGGTGGAGGAGTCTGGCTAGATGGTGGGGGTGGCTGTGTGGAGGTGGGCAGTGGGTCGGGGGCATGCCAGCTGGTGTGGCGGCCCCTGGCAGCGACTCGCAAAGCCATCTGTCCACCCCACCCCATCCCACCCCTCCCCACCCCGCTGGTCATCCCTCCCCCTAACGTCCTGACAGGTAGAACACCAAAGTGTGGTGGAGGAGGGGGTGAGGGATGCTGCCAGTGAGCGTGTGTGTGTATGTTCGGGGGGATGGAAGGGGGGGGCGGTCACTCACCATGTTGTACATGCCCCTGCATCTCACTGTGGAGAGAGTGACACTAATTCATTCAGACGTCTTGAGGAGGATCCCACGTCTGGCCTCCTTCTTCCTAAAAGGGTCAGTGAAGGAGGGAGACAGAGACAAAGGGAATATGAACTTGGGGCAAAGCAGGAGAGAGTGTTCCAGATCAACTTCAGCCACATCTTTATCTCATGCCATGGTATTCCAGTGTGCCTGTAAAAAAACAACCGATAAATAATGGAGAGCGCCACAGGCAAAGTGGTTATATTTCATTATTTCTTAAGTATATTTTTCTTTCCTTAGGTCTTATTCATTATAATTTTGATTAATTTCGTAATAATCATAAATATAAAGCAATAATCCTTAACCTATAGACGCATCAATATATAAATACATTTTAATTGCAAATATTTTTCAATAATATGTTGTAATTTAGCATTCTCATTGTGAGTGGTAGCCCAGAGTCAAATCGATTACTGCCACATAGTCAATACAATGTGACTGTAATGATTCCAAAGGTTTATAACTGATGTATGTTCATGTTTCTCCAATAGTATTTTAGCTTCGGCACGCTAATATGAATTGTTTTATTAGACTATTGTGTCTTGATTTGTGGTCGTGTTCTTGGAAATTATAGCTCATTTTCTTCTCAGATTCAGTGGATATAAGGGCTCTTACTGAATAAGCTTGAATGTCATTTGTGTCACTGTAGAATGAAGGTCCTAATTTAGAATTCATTTTAGAAGCCAAAGCCATTTGTGTTCCAGCACAATTTGAATGGTTCCATCTGCAGGAGCGACACACCATCTCAAGCTTCTGCCATGAACAACTGCTGTGATAATCCATATTTCTAAATAAGTTTGTTTTTATGGTAGGCTGATTCTTATGTCTTTATGTGTTTTATTATTATTCCTAATGAAATATTTGCACCTATCTTGCATTATCTAAGGCGCTTTCTGGTACTGAGGGGATTATGTTTAATCATGGGGTTTAATCAGGCACTATCGCTGAGCTCGTCTCCTATCATCCAGCCATGTGACCATATCCTGGGTTATTTTGCAATGACATTGTGTAAGAAATCTTTGATTCCTCATAAGTACAGGTTTCCCTTGACAGCCTCCCTGTCTTCTCTGCCCCAGGTGTTTCTCTCGGTCAGATCATCTGGCCCTGCACATGAAGAGGCACATCTGAGACCAAAAGCAAGAGAGATCGAGTGAGAAAGACAGGAAGAGAGAGAGAGAGAGAGAGAGAGAGAGCGAGAGAGTGAACGGATAGACGGAATCGGACAGCGTGTAAATGTCTTGTGTGTGCCGTCCTGAGAAGGCCCAATGGAGAATATGAATGGGAGCAACATGTCCTGTTGACACTGTGGCCACCACCAGCGTAAGGACAAAAGACAAGGGGATGGAGGGAGAGGGACAAAGAGAGAGAGCGAAGGAGCTCCGCGGTTTTTGTTTATAGACGCACATTGTCCACCAGACTTATTTTTGTCAGCGGATTAACCATGCCTTACTGAACAGGGGCTGGGAATCAGACACTGCCAAACAATCTTGCTGATCCAGTCATGCCCCACGTACTGTTTTATTTTATCTACATAAACACCAGAGAGACTTATAGAATATACACCCATGCACCAAATACACTCTTACAAACTTAATCTCTTACAAAAAACGTACCATGTGAAATGTATTTTACCTTCTTTTATCTCTCTGGGATCATATCACAGTCCACAAATTTCAGTAATGCTAACCACAGAAGCCAGTCGCTAAACTGTACGACACAGCCAGACTATTCTGTAAAAGACCAATGTAACCAGGGCCAAAAGCAATGCCCTACACCTGGATACTAAGGAGTGGGCTCATTGATGGGGCCAGCACACACTTCTCCACCTGGGGAGCACCTTTCTTTCTTATCTTCACTCCTGCCACCTCAAAGGCAACCAACAAATACGCAGCGACACTTTTTTTGCCTTTTTTTAATTTTCTTGTCTTTTATAAATTAAATGTCTTAAAATACAATTAACATTTGCCTTGCAAGAATGAGCACGGATGTGAACATATGAGGAAAAAATTTACTGTGCATAAAAGCCACTGTTTAGCACTGACAAAAAAAATGGAAAGACAAGTAAAATTTGATTGAAAGGCTTTATGATTGTACTCCTGAAATGAAAGGGATTGGCTTCCGGTTTTTCATTTTTTGAGGATTTTTTTTTTCTCCAAATCAAATTCTATACAAAGCGAACTGGAGCATAATTCTTACCCCCCTCCCCCTCAAAGTAGCAAGACAACAAAAATTGGGAAGCCTGGGGGTAACCTAGGACTACCAAGACCTTTCTGGCCAGGAAGCCAATGGACGCCATTGTCAAACAGGTGCCTCAGGAAGTGCCAGGAGGTTACAGGAGGAGACAGGTGGATTTGACTTTCATGGACAAAGAAGCCCACCTCTTTTATGGTCTGAAAACAAGGCCACATCAGCCAAATGGAACTTGCCTGTTTCATACCTGTTGTCTGCACTGACTTTTTCCAATGTGATCCATACTTTTTCATATAGGAAAGAAAAAAAAATCACAAAACAAATGTAAAAAAAAAAAAAAACAAAAAGAATGAATTACACACATACACAGAACAGTTTCCTTGCTCATGGCAAAACATATAGGAGAATAACTTTCAAGTACATACACACTTTAAAATAAAACACTGCATGGCAGAGTCACACACAGATTGCTTCCCGGAATTATTTGTTCAATTCAGAAACATTCATATTCCAATTATGACAGTTGTGTTTCTTGCTTTGTTGTTTTTTTTTTTTTAATGGTTCAATTGACAAAACAGCTTTGAAGTTAATATGCTAACGTAGCATTTCTTATTATCATGTTTTAGTGGATGCTGTAAGGCAGGCATATCAATCTCAAGATCCTGAGGGATTAGATTTCTGGTCCTATCCCAGTGTACGCAGCTCTGCAGGGGCTCCATGACCATCACTCCTTTTTTGTCCTCACAACAGTTTAAATGGCTGCTGAGCAACGGTGGAGAGGGAAGCTGATGCTGTTATCTGCTAGTAATAGCATGCACTAACAGTGCCAGACACTCTCAGACGATCCCAGAGCAGCCCCTCAGGGGACCGGTGCCACTCATCACAACCAATACCAAAAAGCTGCAGCACGTAACTGCCCAGAAAGGAGGGTTGGGAGCTCGCAAACAACAACAAGAAGTGGCTCACTACCACACAATGCCTGTCAGTTCCAGCTCACTTCTCTATAAGAAGAGAGATCCTTTCTATTCTTCTAACAGCTACTTACAGTAAATGAGCAATCTAGCTTGGTCTTTATATTAGTTTTTTATATATGATTTGTTTTTGGGGAGGGAAAACTCATGCCAAATTTGTTATGATTTGGGGGTTTTATTCAACCACGATTACGTACAATCAAGTGGGATTTTTCTCATGTTTTGGTGAGCAGCGCCCCGTTTGTTAGCGTAAGCCTCCATTTAGGCCAAGTCATTTGTGGCAAGCTAAATGCACATGGCAACTGTACTGTTAAGGCAGCATTGTGAGCTGTTTATGAGGGCAGTAAGGAGGCGTTTTACTGAGCATCCTTGGGAGACTGCAGTTGTGTGTTGAATAAGAGAGGTTCCACTGTTTTGTTTTCTAATCATAAACTTCCAGTGTAACAGGAAGATGTTCATTACTGCCCGACGTTGGGACTAAAAGAATCTAGCCAGTTTCCTGTGTTTTACTGATATGTGTAATTTAAGTAAGCACATTACACTCTTACGAACCAATTCCCAAGGTCTGTCTGGCTATGCTTTTTTTTTGTTTGTTCGTTTTTTTTGATGGGTCATTGGCATGACTAATGTTGTAAAACAGAAGAACCCTTGGACTACAGGGTGAGTTCAGCTTACGCCACTATGGCCGTGATCAGTCCCCCAGTCAAGTGGAACAGACTGACAGGGTCATGTCAGGGGCACACATTGTTTTCATGCCGAATTTAACAACCCCTGGCAGAGAGATGTTATCTCCACAGTCTGAGTCAGCCCATTTCACTCCTGTGGCTTTCACGCTGCTAAGTGTCAAAACATCTTCCTTCCCTCCATTGCCCGGCAAACCCTGCTAGCCATTGTGAAAGCAACAAAGCAAATGGTGGCGTCTTCAAATCCAGTCTCCTGCAGTTCTGCTTTGCTTCATAGGTAAATGCTGGCTATTACCGAAATCAGAGAAGAATTCTGAGAAATTTAAGATATTTTGTCATTTGAAAGAGCATTAATATATAGCAGGAGATTATTAGTTAAGGCATTTGTTTAACAGGACTATTACAATTCAAATGATGCTCAACTATATAATAATTTTGATGATTCTGAAACATGCACGCTTACCTGCATTCCCCTTTGCTATTTCTGCTACCCTGGCTGAGAGTCCCAGCAGCGTTTCACTGCAGGAAGATGAAATGCACACTCACACTTTTCCCAAAGATTTGCATATTTGCTGTAACCTGCTGAAAAAGGAGATATAGAAAGAGAAACAAAGAATTTACTTTAGAGTCCCTTTTTTAATGGCCACTTATATAAACTTCTCAGCGATCGACTGAAACAGTTACTTATGTTTACAGTAATAAGACAATAGCACTTGTATGGTCTTAAAGAGCCCCTGTCATCCTTTCAAATGTGTAGTGGAGATGTACTCCTTTCAAGCTTTAAGAACCATACAAGTTTAGTTTTTGCAGAATAACTGTTGTCTGTGACTGTATACGTTGAGCATTTAACAAAAATATCAATAGACAACCGAAAAAGTCACAGGTACCAGAGGCTAATCGCATTAAACACCTAAAGAATTCATAACCTTAAGTCTGCTCTTTTCCTTTAGACTGTATTTCAATAGCTTTTACTGCTTAGTGTATAGTTGTTAAGCTAAAGGATCACGTAGAGGGTAAAAATGCAAACTCTTAGATTCAGCTGAAAGGGGTTTTATGCAATTAGCCCAGGTCCTCAATGACCTTTCCAAGTTTTGATGGATATGAAGTGTTGCTCTTCTTCTTCGTCAGAAACCTACCATTTCGCTACATGATCTGCACACTTTCTGTATTCTGCTAGTCTAGTTTATTGGTGCACTCCTCTGTCAAATGTCCACTTAACATGTTCTGATACTTGAAGATGCATTATAAACCAAGACAGGAACCGTTATAGAGATAACTGGGAGACAAAATTGTGGCTACATTTTTTAAATTTCAGTAGGTTAAATTATAAAGTTGATATGAATACATTGAAGATCTGCTTTGGGTAACTTCCTCTTTTTGGCAAAAAAGATTAGAGCCAAGAGAATGATCAATTATTAACTGAATCATTAACTATAGGCTAATGCATATGGCTATATTGCATCTTGGAGTAATCTTTCTGTCTACTGTTGTCCATACTAGGTGTCAGTATGTAAGTCAGGGGTTTGTCAAACCTCTTCCTCTGTCTCTGGGCTCTCCCTCCCCTGACTCAGTGTCCTCATAGCTATTCAAGTGTACCAGTTCATTCTGAGCTGCACTATGACCACTTACGGGGTACAGCAGCCTTGGGGTTAAGGGAGTCCACTTTCCTCCAGCTCTGGACTATGACATTATACATTTTCAACAGGCCTTTGAGTTACTCCTCAATTATCTTTCATTTCTGTTGTTTTGTGAGAGACGGGGCATGGCACAGCACACTTCTGTCTGTCAGAGCACCAGGCCAAGACCTGCCACTGTTCCCTTGCTGAAGACTTAAATAACAGGGATAGCACCAACCACACAGCTAAAAACCAGAGTAGCACTCAATTTGTGTGGTATTCCTACAAGTGCTTTGTTTTGTCTTTTCTTTGCCAGTTTGAGGACCCAATGCTATGTCTACCAAGGCTCTATCATAGGTCCTATCATAGAAGAGCAGAACACATGCCACTCAGACTGGTTTAGAAGGCCTCAGGTCTGTTTTCATTATTGAAGACGCCTTGACTTGTTAGACAGAGACCCCCTCCTTGCCCCCCCAAATCCCTCCCCCTCTCCCAGTCAACCGCTTTTGTCCGTCATTGACACTCTCACTTTTTCCACTTGTGTTTTTTTTTCTTTTTTTATTTGCTGTAAAAAGTGTTTAAAAATATTATTTGTATTATATGATGTTAGTATGGTAATGTTCTTTATTAAGGAAGAAGAAAATTTATTTTTGTTACTGGTCTGTTTCATAATTCTTTTTTAAATTGGTATTGTAAGATATCTATGCAAGAACTGTTCTGTGGAGCATTTTTATTTAAGAATGTAATATGTGTAATAAATGGTAGAATCTGCTTGGCCTGAGATACATTTCTGTTCTGGGTTTGTCACCTGAAATAAATTATTAGGACTGGTAATCAGGGATTGTGACATCACCATACATTTAATGAAACCCATGACCAATGGTTCATTTCTTTCAGAGGACTGAAGCTCATAACAATTACTGTCACTTTGCATGACAATGAACAATAATGGCCAGTAATTGGCAACCATATACAGTGGCCTAAATGCTTCAGTTGAGTGAAGGGTTTTGGAGTAAAGAAGAGCAACAAATAGCAGCAATAGCAATATCATTAGAGTGTCAACATGAAGAACAGAGCCATCCATTATTTTTTGGAAATTAAGCATTTTATTAAGAATTATAAATGGTCATGAAGATCTGTGACCCCCAAAGCTCCCTCTCAGGAGGATGTTACATATTCTATAATTAGGACTGTTATTAACTTGTCAATGACTTATCTACCGTTTATGAAGCCTCTGCTTGCGACTGACCGATTAAAAGAGGTAATCAAATAACTAATGGATAATTAGGGAGCAATTACGTAGAATTAAAGGGCCTCACATGGTATATAAATTCTGAGAATGTCTCTCTGGGAGATTTTCTTGGCGGGTTCCTCATTTGTAGCTAATACCTCTAATTGAAAAGGGGCACTGTGGTTAACATGTGTCTTTGTAAAATTATGCTTCTGAGCATTTTGTCATATAGACCCATGCCAGTCCATTAACACCAAGCACCTTATTGATGAGAGTTTCTCTAATTTTGTTTCATATTGTCATTTCATGGGAATGTATGCAGTTTGATTCAAGCACAGTCACAGTATTTGCTGTCACTAACATGCCTGGAGCACCTATAATGGGAATTAAACCTATAAAATTGGATTGGAAATTGGAGCACATTAACCAACAAATGGTATGTGGGCATTGGCATAAAGGAAAACTATGGCACCCATATTTACATACTAACTAGGAGGGGTCTGCAGTAGTTAATTCTAACACAATGGCATCTCCTGTGAAGTTTTAATACCAGTTTTATGTATATGTACTTACTGGGGCATTTCACTGTTGGTGATGTCCAAAGCTTCCTACTGAAAACTCATTATTCAGCCACACCAGCTCCCTGCCTTCATATAACAGGAGTGTAATGGACCAAATGGCCATATAAACGTTATTATGAAGGAAAAATGATTATGCTAGTGCTCCACTGTGCAGTTTCATGGTACAATAATTGCTCCGAAATCAATGTGTACATTAAAGCAAATTGCTGTGTCTTTGAATGATATTGCTTTAATGTAGCTTAAAAGTCATTTTAAAACTAAATATAACACAACTTTTTTTCAAGTCAGTGAAATGAAAATTTCTCTAACTTTTTTTTTTCTGGAGTTAATGAGCAATAAAGAGAGTAATGGCCCATGGATAGCATGGCACGGAGTGTCAAAACTTCAGTCTTTTAACCAGAGGCGGAAGGTTCAGGTCCAGAAAGTAAAAATCCAGACCAACATTTTGTTTCAACCAACCAGCTGAGTACTCTGTGACTATGACTCCTTATGCTCAACTGGTTGGTTGAAGCAAAATCTTGGTCTGAATTTTTACTTTCTGGACCTGGACTTTCCACCACTGCTTTTAACTCAAACGCTGTTAATGCCTGTTTCAAGTAACCAAAAGAGTGTGGCTTAAGGTTTATGATTCTATAAGTTATTAGAGACTTAGCTTCCTCCAGCAATTGGGACAGTCCTGGTATGGCTATTTACAGCTCAATTTACATTACCTCCTTAACACTCCATATTTCAGATTCGGCTAGAAAGTGTCTTTTAATGGGGCGTGTTAAAACTTGCAGGGATCCTTATTACACAGCTGTTGAATTTCATAGTCAGAGTAGAGTTAGTATTCGACACAGTAGTTTAAATATATGATGGGAATGTGATTAAAGATTAAATAAAACCATTTGCACAATCAAACGCTTGGAATGAAGTCCTAGAAGACTAACTAAAACTAACCAT
Organism: Mormyrus iriodes; assembly: GCA_011763525.2. NCBI lineage: Eukaryota > Metazoa > Chordata > Actinopteri > Osteoglossiformes > Mormyridae > Mormyrus > Mormyrus iriodes. The sequence goes on from JAAGVU020000001.1 coordinate 33,438,950, forward strand.
TAAAGAATAGAATACCAAAGAAATGCTTAAATGCTTAATATCCAGCTTTTATTTTGTTTAGAACTTTATAATAAATTTAGCGCGGCAAGATTATTAAATAAATACAAAATATACAGAGATTTCATTAAAGAATATTTATCATAGGGAAAGAGTGATATGATTATAATCCAGTCTGCATTTCACCAGGCTACAAGCGCAAGGCAGGGAACAACCCAGGATGGGGTGCCAACCCAGCACAGGGCACACACACACCAGTCACTCACACAATCACACCTATGGACAATTTGGGAACTCCAGTCAGCCTCAGCATGTTTTTGGACTGTGGGGGGAAACCGGAGTAAACTCCATGACGAGACAAGGAGAACTTGGGAGCTCCACACACATGGAACTCAGGCCCCAGAGGTGTGAGGCAACAGGGCTAACCACTGCACCACCATGCCGCCCACACAAAAACATAAACATGCAAATGTACAAGTAATATATGTATATATAAATATCTACATCAAACTCATCAGCACCTAACCTGGCTCAATGGGTAGCACTGTTGCTTCACTTCCAGGGTTGGGGGTTCATGTCCCCCCTTCCTTTGCAAGTGTGCACTTTGCACATTCTGCATTTTGTGGGTTTCCTCTGGGTACTCCAGGTTCCCCCTGCAGTCCAAAGATATGCAGTCAGGTAAGCTGTCATCTATGAATTGCGCATTGAGTGTCACTGTGTGCATTTATGTCCTGTGATGGACTGGCATCCCATCCTGGGTGTACTGCTGCCTTGGATATACTCCAGCTGCCTCCACCCCTGCATTCCAGACCAGGAAGAGAGGTCAGAAGATGGATGGATGGATAGCCCTCAAACCCGCCAAGGTGATTTCCTTCCCGAGTTCGTAAAGAATAGCAGGAAGGGAAGCCCATAACAGCATAATGTCTTTGCCATCTGGGTGCCCACACATGTGGGCCCTTACACACAAAAACACAGTGAAATTCCGAAACACATAAACACCTTTGCTGTTATACCCATTCAGCACTAATTCAGGCACAGAGCTTCATTCTCAAAGAAGCAAAATGTCCTTTTCTGAAAATGAAAATGGAATGACAGCGGAAGTCGGTGTTCAGCAGAATCTTTTTAATCGAGCGTGACAATCCATAGCAAGACTACCTCTGGCTCAGATAGTCAGGTATCAAGTCAAAAGGAGGGGTTCCATATTGAACAAATTCAGTTACCTGTATATCTGGAGACTTTAGCGTGGCTGGAATGCATTCTGTTGACTCATACACATAGTGATGTAATTAACAGAAAAATAGCAAGGAAATGACTGATGAAATGCAAAGCTTTAAACCAAACCAATTAAACCAATTAGCACTATTAACAATGCTGATTAAAAACTGATTCATGTTAAATGTGATTTCCCAACAATACGACATCCTCAAAGCAGCATGCAGACCAAAGGAAAGGCAACCAGGCTGTAAACCGTAGATCATCTGTCCAAGTGTTTTTCATTCTTGCGAGAAGTCATCGATCAGGACAATGAAAAACTGAGTATTCATCAGGAGATGATATCCTTTCCGATTACTTCTATATTGCAGATAGCTGGGTAAGTTTCACATACAATACATTATAATTTGTAATTTCTAAAGATGCTAAAATAAATACAGATGGTCTTTTTAAAATTAAAACTCTGTCAGGGATTTGGGGGGTTATGCAATAAGATCTCTCTCCCTCTGTCTGCTTTATATATCCTGGCTTCTTTCCTCCATCTGCTTCCTGTCTCTTTGCTCCAGGAGTCATATACAACAACAGATGAGCTTTGTCTTCCATTATTTGTCCTTTACAAGGAAACAGAAGGTACTCAGGGATCATAAGCGAGAGGAGCTTAGGATCTGTATCCTACACGATAGCCTCAGTTAACAATATAAGGATGTAAGGATCAAAAAGGACACTGATGTGCAGTAAGATGTTTTGCTGCTTTCCCTGACAGTCAGTCTGAAGCTTTTGCCCATGCCATTCATGAAATCAAGATAAAAATGACGGAAGTGAATAGCAGATGAAAAGTTCTGGGTTACATATAAAAGGTAGATCAATGACGATCATTTTTTCAAAATTAAATTTAAAAATCGCACATCAGAAGTGATTAATTTCTGTAACACATAAGTGAAATTGCAGACTTTATATACTTTCATGCTTCATGCCCTGAATACATTATCTTTAGATAATCATAGGTCTTCATGGTAAGATGAATAAAAAATACAATTTAAAATGCAATTTAAAATATTCTTTTCATCTTGTACTTTAATTTTTTTTGCATTTTTTTTTCTCTTACATACACACACTATTTTGAGGTTTTGATAATGATATCTGGATTTACCCTAATCTACCATGAAATTTCAATTCAATGGCTATAGAATTAGATTAGCTGTTACAAAAATGGAGAGATATAATTTGTACTCCTGAATCTACTTAATTGGACATTTTCTGTTATTCCTGACAGGCTCCATTAATTTGGTTCAGCTATCCAAATCTCGTTTGAACACTTCTGGTTCTTTAATACAGTGTTTCCCAACCCCGTCCTTGGGGACCCCCAGACAGTTCACATTTTTGCTCCTCCCAGCTGCCTGCAAGGCTGTCCACATTTTTACCATGAGCTGGGTAGAAGCAAAAACATGGACTGTCAGGGGGTTTCCCAGAACCTGGTTTAAAAATACTACTTTAATACATCGGTACATTTCAGTAGCTTCATTGGGTCATAAAGCTGCAGCCACTTAAAGTGAACACAGAGTAATTGGAAGGGAAACCCTGATATTTGTCACAAATGGCTGCATATTGTGCTCTCCTTTTACTCCTGAATACACATTAATTATTCTGGTTTGGAGTCTCCATGTCTATTGGTCGTGCTCTGTCCTCAATTATTGAGAGCTACTTGTTCTACTTCGCAGCCCTTCAATTTGTGATTGTAACATGGATTAAAGACTATTTTTAAAATTTGCATAGGTGCACCTTAAATAATTAACATTTTAAAATGAAGTGGTTGCCTCACTTCAAGGTGATTGATTTACACCTGTGAGCATCATTACATGTGAGAAATATTACATATGTTGCCCACAACCTTGTCAAAGAATGGCGTATAAGAGATTAAAAGTGATTTATTTATGCAAATTATTGTAAAAAGTTTGGGCATATTTGGGAAAAAACAAGGAAACACCAATGCTCTCTTATCCGCAAACCCTTTTTTAATCAGAAAGGCATAAACACAAATGGAACCATTCCCATTGTGTCATACACGTAGTTTTTAAATCCATATTTTCTATGTCTATTGTGTCACAAACAAGCTAAATACAATAACGCCGGTCAAGGTAAGCATCATTTGTATCCTGTCAGATCGAATGGTGCATTAGAACCAGTTACATTAGGAGTCTCTTTTGGGTTTTTCAGAGAACAATATTTTTTTGTCCTTCAAATGCCCCCAAATCCCGCAAAAAAACACAGTAGATGGAAAAAAGGCCCAGTCACAGTATGTATTGCATATATGTTTCCCTTCTAATGGGCCACAGCACAGAGAGGAAGGGGAACTCTGTAATGAAGCAAAAATGTTGATGAAAGCATGAACTTCCTCTCGCCCAAGGTCTATGTATTGTTCAGTTAATGACTTACTTTGCACAGGTGCGGATCACAGGGCAGCCATTCATAGTCTGTATTTTCTAATTACGCTCTAAATTGCCTCTATATCCATTGTTTGACTATGAAGTCAATGCAGTTATTCCTAAATGTCCATTTAACGTTTACAGTATATTATTGAAAACAAATAAATTGACCCTGAATCATAAAGGTATTCTATATTATGGCCACACACTAAAATTGGACTTTCTACAAAAAATGAAAGACTTCTAGTATATATACTTTTAATTTTAAACTTAATTCCCTTTTAAATTTATTGTTTACTAGACAGAATTTATAAACCACTTGTGATGTCATTCATCCATTTAATGAGTTGAGTGAGTTTGGCCACTTAAGATGACAAAAGGGAACATTAATGATGTGATTTTCCCTTATGTCATTTTAATGAAGAAGATGAATAAAATTTCTAATGCAAGATTCTGATTTGTCTGCTAAAGTATATGACAAAATTATTTAAAAGGTAAGTGACATAAGTTAAGTTCTAAAAAGTTGGGTATCCAAGAGGCTTACATGTATTTGTACTTATTTTATTCTTTATGATCATTTATCATATATGATTGTCTGAAGTGGACATTGTTCTCCAGAAAGCACTATTTTGTGGTTTATGATCCACAAAGGTGAGAGAAACCATTTAGCAGTTTCCATTCAGTCTGCATTATCTTTTTTTTTTAACTGTTGGAACCCTGTTTGTGTAATTTTTTTCAGGAAAGCAAATAATTATTTCAGGTGCCTGGCTCCCAGCAGGAAAATAAAAGCGAAGCAAGTGCATAGACTGTTGGTTTAGACTGCAGCTGGTCCCTCATGTGATGGATCTTACTTCACTGTCATCTTCCCCCTTTCCACTGGAAAACATCGGCTAAAAGACACAGCACTCGCTATTTTTTTCTGCTTAAATATTACCGGATAGTGGGTGTAAGAAGGACTACAGTAAGTATACAGTGGACCTGTAATGTTTTCTATGATTGACAGTATATCATCGTTGTTGATGGGCATAGATTTGTTATGCAATGCTGGTTTAAAAATCCAAGGCGTTTCGAGCATGTATTAAGACTGGTTAAACTAGATAAAACTGAATGTTAACAGGACATTGGTATTGGGTTTACAGTTGAAACTATCTATTGCTTACTTTTCATTACTTTAAAATATAACTTTTTTTAAAGAGGAAGTAATATTCATCTTTTCTACAATAACTTTCATGTTAAAAAATAATACACTGTAGGTGAGTATACAGGACAAATATTAGAACTCCTTAAAATCTAACTAATAACAAGGATCTAATAATGAGTAGAGCTACGCTTTTCCTTTAGAACAGCTTTAATACTCCAAGGAATGCTGTCATATAAAAAGTAAATTGTATATAGAGGGATATTGGATGTTTCTTTAAGAAGAAAATCCTACAGTTCTTTGAAGGACTTAAGAAATAGAAATGCACTTCACATTCTGCACTGCAGAACTTCTTATAAAGGTGTAATAATTCTTATATCTGGTGATTGGGAATGTCATGGGAAGAGTTTGACTTGGGGGCCTTATCATTTTTGAGTATGGGAACAGCTGTACTGGCATCCTATCCAGGGTGCATCCCAGCCTTGCAGCCCATACTGCCTCGATCCAGTCCCCCCTAACATCAGGATAAACATTTAAAAGAAGGATGGATGGATGGATGGATGGATGGAATATGGACACATCATGAGGGAAAAGTACAGTACTAGCACTATGACATGTACCTGGTCCTTCAAAATAGCCTCATATTCCTTGGCCATCATACAACAATGCAGAGCTGGCATTGGATGTAATGAATCCCATGGGATATCTGACCATACCATTACAGAAATTTAAGAGTCGAAAACAAACTTTTTGGGTTGGAAGCATCCATTAACTTACTCCAAACCCAAACATAGTCAACTGTAGGAAAATGGCTGAAAGATACCTCATTAGAGAAGAGTTTCCTTGTGCTTCTCAAACTGAAGTTATGCATCTTCTGCCATTGGCCTTGGATCCACATGGCTTCCCAGGGGCTGCTCTATTATGAATCCCAGCTATGTGAAGCTTGTGATGTACAGTGTTTGTTGAGGTGCTGATTCAGTTGTATGGTCATTTTTGAGGCCAGACCTCTTGTGGTGTTTAGCAGCTATACATCTATCCATGTACATATATCCCCTGAGTGAGCTCTGACTGGGATCATTTTTCCCCATTGCCAGTGTAGTTTGTATTTGAGATATGGTGTCATTATTTTTGACACTAGTCCACTTTAAACAAATAATTTTGCAGTTTTGTGACCAATGCAGAACTAAAACCCTTTGTTTCTGCTTTGTTGTCTTGCATATTGAATCATTAATGTGTCAGCATGGATGGGGGGGAGGGGTAGACACAACTCAACAGGCCACAGGTGAATGCTTATGATTGCAAGCTAATGGGGTTTAATCCTGAGGCTGGAAGAGAAATCAAATATTCTATTCTGATAGATTTAACGAAATGGCTTTTGTTCATACAGTGAAGTCTATGCCAAGAAGCACATGGTGTGCCATGGTGCACCCATCATTGAATACATACATCCATCCATCCATCATCTGTAACCACTTATCCTATATAGGGTCACAGAGGATATGGGCACAAGGCAGGGATCAACCCAGGATGGGGTACCAACCCATCGCAAAGCACACACATGGACAATTTTACAACACCACTTAGGCTCAGCACATTTTTGGACTGTGGTGGGAAAGCCCATGACAACACAGGGAGAACATGCAAACTCCACTCACATGGAACCCAGGTCCCAAAGGTATGAGGCGACAATGGTAACCACTGCATCACCACGCCACCCTCATTGAATGCACTTCTTTAAAAAAAATAAGAAACATGATCACATTCATTTGTGTACATAATGCCATCAGAATATATAATGAATGGATAGAATGGAAACTGTAGAATTCTGGGTTTTAGAAATTAAAAAACGAATATTGAATCATTTTAATAGCAATATTTATGTGTAATAATACAAATATGAAAACATAAACTAAACAATTTTGCTAACTGTATGTTCTGCCTTTGGGGGGCATAAATTATCCGAGCACAGAAAAAATGGCGGTTGGTTTTGACATTCCTTGTTGTGAAGATAACTCATTTTGCACCTTGGTGAGAACAATCACAGCAAAAAAATCATTTGTCTTTTGAAAGACACATTCCTCTAAGATCCATCTAAGAACATGCCTCATAGAGGAAACAATTTCTTAGCTTCTAGCTGTGGAGTGGACAGTCCTCTCTCATGAGATTAATTAAAATGGATCAAAGAGGAGTATAAACACAGTGGAATACTGATGTCCTGTGAATTTCCCATGAGGCATTTGTGTCTTGTCACAGAATTGAAACAGGAACAAGTGGCCATATCTCGTAAAGCAGTCCGACTGCTTGGCTTTCTATAACTGCTGGTGCAGTTTCCTCTCTGTCGTTCTCTCTATTGCAATTTCCAGCTGCCTTCAGTGCAGCCTGCCGAGTACCAGAGTGACTCATTCTCTGACTAACTCTTCCCGTCCACCATCGAGGCAATAAGGGCTCGAGCAGTGAAGCTGGAATGCAAGAACAACACATATTTCTCATCTATTAAGTGAATTTCTAAAAGAACATGGGATGGAATAATAAATATTAATAAAAAAGGTAAACTAGAGAAGCAAAGAGATTCCACATTGCACTATGACTAGGCATCAAAGTATATGCGTTTCCCTGTGTATAAAGGTTTATGTACTATGAGATTTTGCATTGCATTTGCAGAGAGAGCTGTATTTAAAATAGTTTTGCACTTATTCTAAAAGCGCAGTTGTTGTGAATGGATAATACAAATAAGAGCATTGTCAACATTTAAAAGATGATAAAACATATTTAACCTTGAAGTGAAGTGCCATAATATTTAGCCATATTACAAAAAATACAATGAACCCCCATTCTCTAGGCCTTTGGGTTTGTGGATGTAAACCAATAATGCTGAGACTGGCAATCTGGTTCCTAGAGATTGAGGATATGACTGGGCTTAATTGCCATGCTAATTACCTGGTTGTTACACCTGGAGCTTCCTCAGACTCCAGCTTCAAAACTAAATCAAGAAGACGTCACGTAAGTAAAGGGCTCATTAAGTCATGAGCAGAAACAGTACCCTGGTCAGGTGGCCACTCATCCAGTACTACAGGGAGTTTCTGGTTCCGGGAATTAAAATACAAAAAAGCTGCTAAGTCCCTGTGGCCTCAGCTTTAGTATGGTCCACAATAACTATTTTTTCCATGCAGCCACCCTATTAGGGCCACCCTCCCATGAACATTCTAAGTCTTGGATTAGCACAGATGGGCATCTGCAAAGCCTCTGAGAGGCTAATGCACATGCTAACCTTTGTACTGACTGTGGCTGACAAGCTCAGATACGGATCTCCACAATCAGCCACGAAAGGAAGCAGTAGAGAATGGGATCAATAGATAGAAAAAAAAAGAGCACTTGTGCTTTTTCTAAGCAGATGCACTTAGGATTAGCAACAAATCTGTTTTTTAACAGTCACATTTATGGCACTTTAAGTAAGCTAGGAATGTCCTGCTTCTATGAAGCCCTACAAGAGATCCCCATTTCCAATGCCCTATGACGTGATGAGGCCCAGACTTCTGCAGCCTCTGTTCAGGATGCAGTGTGCGTACAATAAATACTACTTCTGTATAGCACTCAGTATTAAGGAACCACAGACCAGAACAGTCCTGTCCTTTGGATCGCCTCCTACCTTGATCTGATGATGCATGCTAAATCTGAGCAATTGGTACAACCTTAAACCTAGAGCTGTCCATATGCAAGAGAACACCCACACTGTGCTTTCTGCCTGGCAAAGGCAGGGAGAGCTATGTCCTCATCCCCGCTGCCACTGCTCTGGGCCTGTTTCCAGTGTCTATGGTATCAAACCTCTCAGGTGAAGGACATCCAGCAGACTGCTCCAACAGCCGTGCCAATGGCCTTGGGGGCAGCATGGGGATTTGTCTATTAGCTCTATTATGCAGACTGTCCCTGACCCTTTATTTTCACCTCACATCCCTAATAAATTTGATTGGTTCTTTGCGTAGTGAGAGGCAGCAAGTAACGTGTCATATGCCTCACAAATACTCCATCTTAGTGATTCGGGGATTTACTGGCAGACAGGCGTCAAATTCAGTAATTAATGTGATCTTCCTAAGTTCCAGGAAATAATACACAAAAGGATTCTGGCATAGAAGTCAGAGAGTCACAGGGACCAGGATATGCATCCAGTATACATTATGTGAGACTATTGCTGCATCAGTGGCAGAATGTAAGCCGCCCTTTCCTTTGCATTACATCAAACCCTCCTACAAACCACTCACTGTCTTCTGAGTGTTATGTTTATGTCACTGTTAGATTGTCTTTCCCTCACTCTTTGTATGTTATCTCTTACTTTTCTCTCCCACATTCACCCTCTCCCTGTCTCCCCCCAGCTCAATCCCAACCTACTTCTGTGTCAGATATTCTTTTCCCTTATCTTTGAAACAGAAAAAAAAGAGTAACAAAAGAATAATTGATCATTGTAAACCTCAAGTCAAACAAGTTCTCTGTGTATTTCTCCTTCCACTGATTCCACTGACAGTCTTTAACTCTCTGTTATTCATAGCAGCTGAGTGCTTTTGGCAGGAGGGGGGCTCCTATGCTCCTCTACTGACCAGCCTGCCCTAACCTCTTCCAGCCACACAGATGGCAGAGGCACCTGCCTGGAAATTTCTCATCTATTGTTGCATTGTTGCAGTGCACATTGAAGCAAACCTGATTCTGTAAAGGAGCTTTTTGATTTAAAATATCTGTTTTCCTCCCTGTTTTTCTTATAAAGGCTACACTGAAATGATAAACGTGTAAAGGTAAATAGCATCACAAGGGCTGTTAATGCTGTTCAGACTATGACGACCATTGATGTCTTGATTAATCCATTCATATAGGCTGCATAAGTACTCCTGTCATCAGGGTCTACCTTTGATATGGCTTCACTGGTGGACTCCACCTAACAGCCTGCTAATTAGCACGTTACACTCCTCCACTTTGCATAGCACAGCTCCCCACTGCGATAGCGACTGTTTACCTTCGCATCTGATAGCTTTGCATTCCACCATGTTTATCAGTATTACACTGAAACTTCAAAACCTACTCAAGTGATTGCATAATTTTCCTAGAATGAGTGACAGGGCCGCCAAAGTTATATACAGCACAGTTACAACATTCCTGCAGAGATTTAGTAAGGCAAAAACCAAATGTCCTTCCAATGCTTCAGTAACAGTGGAGCAGTGTCACTGACCCACCTATTGTGTTGGTGTAATTAAAACCATAAAATAGTTGGCTCTGTAATAATTGCACCACACCTAAAACAAAAATATCCCGTTCATCTTGGCTTGGCCACATCAATAACAATTTTTTATTTCCAGTCATTAAGGCACCCCATGGCATGGCTGAATTGTGAAAAAGGGGCCCCGTGAAGGAGCATCGTTACTCAACGGGACCATCAAGACAAACCAATCGGTTTTATGTAAGAGAAAAATCAGTCTGGGCTGTTGAATCTCTGGCAGGCTGTCGGTGTCAGATTAAGGACACTATCACAGCATCAGACCATGTCCACAAGCACAGCGACTGGAAATAGATTACTCACTTCCCCAGTTTATCGCTCCCAGTCCGCCTCTGTTCCAGCTCTGGGGATGGAGCTTCTGTATAAAGAGCTTACCCTGCTGCACTCCTCCAATGCCGTTCTGCTCCACTACAACCCAATGGAGGAAGGGAAAGTCACTGATATTTGCACATACTGGATTGCACACCTGTCCTGTATACGTTTCCATTTTTATTGACTTTTTTAAATTGAAACATATTCTGAATACAGTAAAAATCTATCCAATTCCAAATAAAGGTCCGTTTTTGGTAGAATTTTGCATTGAAAAACTTCCCTAAACTTGTATTAATGAAACTTTTCTTATTCAAGAAGTCTAATGGAACGGCTTTCTGCAATTGGCTTACATCTGTCACAAAATAATCAAATAATATTTCCCAAATACACCTCCTCCTTCGATAGCACCCATTCATGTCTGTATATATTGACATTAAGTCCAGAAACATAGTGAAATCTATACTGTCAGGATAAAATAAGGACCAACCTAGTTGGATATTACTTATGCTATATTTAAAATGTGTAACTTCAAAATATTTTTTTAAATTCTATGCCTTGCAACATAAATGTGTTAAGGAAACACAATGATGTGTTTATTTAATGTCAGCCCCCCTGCAGCCTGCCTTGAAAGTCACATCCCATATGTCTTTGTTCTGTGGTTGATTCTAATGTATTCCTTTACATTCAGCTCAGAGCAAGAAAAGGATTAAATATTTCTAATTATTGGGAACATGTCAAGCTGACCCAAAGTAATTAAAGCCTAATCATAGTGCAAATTCCAATCTGGTCTTTGTCAAGGTTTCATTAGTCACATTTCCACCTGCTGCCAGAATCACAGTGCCCTTGAATTAATTCTGCTGCTCTTACATATATTTTTAAGTTCAAATGATCTGACCCAGCAAAAAACACTTGCTATTAGTTATTAAATCTTCCAAGCTGAATAGAATACTTCAAGTGATTTGGCTTGGTGTCATTTATTTTACAGTGCAGCTGACCTTCTCTAGATAGTGCTTACATTTAGCGTTTTATAAAACTCGTACCGGCTGGGAAACTCATCCATCTGGGTTTTAGCAGACAAGACAAACCACTCGTACATCACATACAGCAGAAGTGTGTCCATATCGTGAAAAATTGTCTGATTCCCCATAGATCTTGGAGGGATATCTCCAGAATGGCTCAGATATCTTGTATGCCTACGTGGGACTGCGGTGCTGAGTTTAACCCAGCAGTAAGGTGTCTATATGGTATAAGGTAGTCTATGTGAAGGCATAGATATTTACCTGAATTCAAATCTGTCAAAATACATACAAACAATGTTAAACAATAATTAATAACTAAATTAAAATGAATCATAAATGACAGTTTGACCTTTTATTTGTTTTTTATTTCATTTAAACCCGGTGATTACTTCACATGTTTACAAGAAACTGATATGACAGTGTCATCAGTCAGATATATCTTTTTCATCTTGTATTTCCACCCTTCCTATTCATGACAAGTTTTTTCACGTCATGATGAGAAACCATATTATGACATCAGTATCGACATCATTCAAACATTTTAAGAGCAACATCCTTATAGCCCAGTGGGCATGGAGAAAGCGTCATGCTTACTCAGACATTGAAGAGCATGTAGTAGATCGTGCTGAGTAAGATGGGCATCACTGTAAAATTCTTTGTATTTGTATCCTTCTGGAGAATGGAAAATCCCAGAAAATCCCTCTAGTTCATTGGGTGCTATTTGCCTTCACTGTTGCTGGTTTATCCTGATGAGGCAAATTACCATAAACTGACACGGGGTAGGACAGTCCAGAAGACAGAAGACTATTCTCACCAGCTAGCTCTATTAGCTCTTTAATGAGATGGAGGTTACACTCCTGAGGACACTATTTTGTGGAAAAATGGAGTGGGCATACAGCAGCTCGAGGCTGGCTGGAGGAATGACAGGGCAGGACTAGGATGGAATTACCCAGCCAGCATTTTTTTGCCTTCTGAAAATATTTGTATATTATTCATAGTGTTTTTGAGCCTGACTCTTGTGTCATTAAAAAGCTTAGCAGTGGGATGTGACAGGAGGGAACTTGACACTCCTTCTAAATTAGCATGTAAATGGCTTAACAACCGATGCATTTGGGAGCTTGATTGTGAGTGGTTTCTCCATAATCCCTAAATTCCTTCCTTATCAGATCAGGTCCTGTCCTTCAAAACAGAGGCAGTCACTCTAATGTCTAGGAGTAAGTGGCACAGTTTCAGCATGTGTGTTTTGCATTTTTGGAACATCCTTGCCTTTCCCAGCCTAATGACTGTTTAGTCAAGCTATATAAGCTGAGAAGAATATCCCCACTGAAGGCAGTAACCCATGCTGCCTGGATTCTGGTGCTGGTCACGCAGCTTCCACTGCTGCAGAATGATTTAATACCCAAGCCAACACTTTGCATTCTGAAGAAATCCCTTTGGAAGTCATTTTCAGCTGTCCCCCAGCATGCTGCCGTTACCCTCCTCTGTCAGGGAAGTCATGTCCTTTCAAAATGGATCAAAGCTCATGCTATTCACATGACAGCATACCAGGACCACTGTGAAAAGATGCAGTTATCTGAGGCAAGCATCTTTGGGTCAGTCAGTCAGTCAGAGGAGGCATCGCCTCGCTGTTACGGCTCTGAACCCCAGGCACTTTAAAGAAGACAAGTTTGGCAAATGAGATTTTAGACATTGCTTCTGAGTGAGGCACACCCATTGGTCAGCTGCTCTTTATGACCTACACACAATGAAAAGGGCATTTCTTTTCTTTGAGGAGAACAAAGAAGAGCTCCATTATTTTATTCAGCAATTCTTTCATAACAATTAATCTAATGTGCCTGGAGATGCTATGGAGCAGGGACCCTGTGATTACAACAGAGCCTTTAATTAAGCTTGATGAGATCAAGACAGATCAATGGTAGCATTAATACAGCGACTCCTTAACACACACATAATGTACTTAACCAAGATTCACCATTTTTAACATTAAAGACACACTTCAATTAATTCATTTCAGGGCATGAACAGTATGCTCACAGTATATTTTATCAGAAACTTACCTTGATCTATGTAGGGGGTGAATCAGCATCCTGCACTTGTTCTATTTACATTATGTACACCCAGTCAAAACTGAAGTTTATTTATGTGTCCTCAGAAAAAAACAAAACATTAATATTACATTTTAAATTTATGCGGAATGTTAAAAGCATGATGTATGCAATTTTCCATTTTTTCCTCAAAGAGAATCAGCTGAATGTCAGATTAGATACATGTGTTCAAAGATCACTGCATGGTTAGGCTTTGATGCATTTTTTAGGAGCCCCTCAAGTGTGTTTTAAACATCCTAAATGAAGAGGGAGACAGACAGAAAGTGCAGCAGAGCAGAATGGCTTCTTGCTGGCTGAGGGATCCAGTATTGCTGAGTGTGGAGCTGGAGCCAGCATGAGGGTGTTCATTCGGGGGAGGTGCACAGTGGGGGCTCGGAGGAGAGAGGCTGCAGCCCACTCACCAACTGTGATGCCTCCTCAAGGTCAATCACTAAGCTGCACACACAGACACAAGCGCGAGCGCACACACACATACACGCATACGCACAACACAAATGACATGCTTGCACAAAAATTTCAAAAAATGCACAAAAAACACACACAAAGGTGCAGAACAAAAACACTATCGAGCAAGCAAAACACACACGCATGTACACGAGATCGCACACAAATAAAAAGATGCACAAAACACGCAGAAAACCGAGACACAGAAATACAGACTTATTCAAGCATTGTTTATTTATTGGAAAAAAAATACGCACCATATAAATGGAAGTTTATGTATATGTATTTTGTTGTTTCTCCTAAAACACACACACACAAAAGCTAAGAATTTCCACAGAACAAGATTATAATGACAAAAATAAGCAAAAATGAAAACTATTTACCTTGCGTCTTAATAACATAATTCAATCTAAACACAAGCATCACGTAATTTTAATAATAAATGTCATACGGTTTTAACGAGCGGACACATCGTCTAAAAAACTCTTTGCTTAATTAAACGGACAAAACGATTTGAAATGAATGGAAGTGAATGCATTTGTACTTCCCTTTTCTTTTTGGGGAAAAAATAGCTCTGCCTCGTAAAACCTGTTCCACAAATTGGTCAAAATTTTCTCGTTCCCATAGGATTTTAGCTGTTACAAATTCACAGTCCTCCATCAAACCAACAGGGTCAATTTCCCATACAACGACTTTCATGTCACTATAAAAATGTTTTTATGGGTTGTGACAGCAAAGCACAATCAAGCAGATAAAACATCAAATGGGTATCGAGAGGATTATAAAAAGAATTGCCTCAATAAACCCACAAACACACGGAACAGCCCTTCTATGTCTCTATGCTGACCAGAAGCTTTGATTCTGCCAATACACTTACACTACCATCTTCAGGACATATGCATTTACGTCTTACGTCTACGAGGATTAAGGATTCTACTCTAAGTAAAGACACTGGTCAAAGTTATTGAATATTGCCCCCTGCTGGACATATTGCGGTTACAGTTTTTGGGGGAAAAATACGCCACGTTTCTCTAGATATTTTACAATGTGATGGGGACCGTAGATGAGATGCCAGTACATCTTAGTGCACACACTCTAAAGGCAGTTCAGTGATGGCGATTCATCGGCATGTCTTTAGACCGCATGAGGAAACCTGCACAGAGAGAACATACAACCTCCACACAAACACAGCAGAGTAAGATTCAAACTCAAAACTCCGAAGTGGGAGGCGATAGCGATAATAAGAACATAAGAACATAAGAAATGTACAAACGAGAGGAGGCCATTCGGCCCATCAAGCTCGTTTGGGGAGAACTTAGCTAGACTTAACTAATAACTAATAACTAATAACTAATTAACATACGCAAAATAAGTACACGAATGTAAGAATAACATTTATTATGTAAATATCAAGTATTTAATACATTCAAATGCATGTTTAATTTTTTGTCAAATGTTCTTTCTGGAGGCACTCTACGAGATTCCCTGAAGAAGCCCAGACTTCCACTCGAAAAATAGTACTTACTGTCGTCAAACAACAGGGGGCGAAATAGCTTGCCTGATGAGTCACTGACATAGATTTGTATCTATAACTACAAATACTTAGTTCATTGTCTCAAGAAGGGCCATTATTCCTTTCGGAATCATACTGAAAATAGCTTTCCTAGAGGAAAAAAAGAGTTTGGTGATACAAAAATAACTGAACGATAAGGGGTACCATACAAACTGATATTGTACCAAATTGCAATAGTACATTAGCTTCCTGCAGCTCCTCAAAACATAAGTTTCAAATTCCATTTTGAAAAATGCATCTGGAATGGTCTTTAATTCCAGTTTTTCACCACATTTGTAATTGCTATGCAAAATATATTTTATTACATTTTTCAGTACAATCTATGTGCACTAGAGTACAACTTAACTGAAAAATGTGCCATTCACCTCATTTAATTTCTAAATCACTAAATAATCAAGGCCCCTGTAAAATAATTCAATACTGTATATGTGTACCGCCTAATTTAATTATTAACTAAAGCTGAATGTATGATTGAAAATTGTTCTCCACTTTTAATTACAAGAACCTTGTCATATTCTCTCTCTTACTCTTCCTTTTATCCTTCATAAATGTCTGTGTCTATAGTGTCCATCTGTTCTCCAATACAGAAGAGTCAATATGTCACTGATTTAACTGATATAGATAACAAATTATAAAATAATGATAATTATTATATTAAAAATGAAAACAGTTAAGATCTGAAGGACTTTTTACCAAAAGAATGACCTGGAAATACAATTTAATGAAATGCAAACAAAGCAATTCCAAAAGTTTGTAAAATAATTATACATTTCATACAATGAAAACTGCTGACATTTAATCATTATTCTAATAATATTAGGTTACACAAGGAATAGAGTGGAGTAATTCAAAACATTTTACCTATGACTACAAAAAAACACAATATATTCACACATTACCAAACTACTACTAAAATCTGTATATTTCCTTACATATTATGTCTACTTAACAATAATTTTCATAACAAATAACATAAAAGTATAGAAAAAAGTAGGCCAATATAAGTTTTTGGAGGTTTGTATAATATTTCAATTGATGGAGCACGGCTTTGAAATATTGTAATAGATGATTCACTTTATTATTTTAATATTACATATATATGAATGTCCCACAACCCTGATCCTGTGAAATGGTTGGAAGAATAGAATAGAATAGACTGTCATTGCACAACATACAATGAAATGTAAAAAGTGCTACTCCTGATTGATACAAACTCAAATATGGAAGGACGAACATATATGAATAATTATATACGTATCATATCCTATAATTTTATGTCTGACACAATACAGATTTCATAAATGATCAACTGTATATTCTTCTAACCTTTTTGAAAAAATAACATGCAAGAAACACATAGTATTATTTAATTTCATATATAAAATCATCATTTCAGGTATATGTTCTATATTATACATGTACAGTCCAATATTATTCCTAATTTTGAAACGAGCACATTTGTTTTTTCGGAATTTAACCGCTATTTTAATGAAAGATATTCTTAGCTTATAGGTGTAATTACATTTTGCTGTTTTCAAAGAAAAAAAAAAGTTTTTTAAGTGTAGAATATGCAACAATGCGCCTGTTTTATCAGGAAAATTAGGTATATACACGCATTTAACTTTTCCTATTCTCTGCTAAATCTTTAATCTTTTCATCGACGTTAATCATGTGTTACATGCAGCAAAGTGGAGAATGGGGATCATCATTATTCCACCAAAGGTGATTCTGGGGATTTGTCTAGTATTTTTATGCATTCCCTGCAATGCTAATGGAAATTTCACAGGTCAGCAAACATAATCTATCCGATTTCAAATGAAGCCACTATTAATTTATATGTCCTGAAATCCACCATAAACCATTTTAAATAACTAACAGATTTGTACTGAAAACTCACTTGCAATGGCAAGGGTTTCGTATTCTTGCATTCAATTTGTTGTAATGCTGCCATTTTGAATTGCCTGAGAAACACGGTACTACAGATGTTCCGCTGGTGCCAACGCTAATCTTTTCATCAAGGAAAATGAGTTGACAAATATGCTTACTCTTGACTAGCTATCTTAATTGAATATGCCATACTGTGGCGACACCGATTACAATTTAAATTGTGGGTTTACTTTAAATCGCTTAGGAAAACAATGTCATTGGCAAAATGTAATTGTTCTCACTACATACCAATTGCATCTGTCAGGCCATTCTTGCAATAACCAGAAACAGCTTTTTATAGTATATAAATGTTTCCATATATAGTGAATAATAAACCGCATGCATTACACACGAAAATTAGCAATGTTGTAATTTATTCGACATAAATAAACCGTTTACAAATATTATAATTATTTGTGAGAACATGTTTAAAAATGCACGTATACCAACACTACGTATGAAAGTCGCTCTCTCATCCTTCCAGCTACGAGAACTACGCATTTCCGTGCATTTCCGTCGAACTTACGTTGCATTCGGTTTCTACCGTCAGCACTTCGGCATTTTCCGTGCACGCCTCGGCAGTTCTCGATGGTGCCGTTTTGCTGATTTTCGTCTCCCTCGTTCTCCGTGTTGTTGTTCTCGGTGACGCGACGGAGGTGTAGCCTGACGCGGTCTCTTACGTGTCGGCCTGAATAAAAGTGGAGCTCCGAGGGCTTAGGAGTGACGGAGAGAGTCTGTATCGGTAAGAGAAGAGAAGTGTCCGGGGGGAGGGTGACAGGGTACGTCCCGGCGATGTTGGGATCGGCTCGGAGAAGACAAAGAGATCATGGCGGCGGGCTTGTTGCAGGCAGGCAGGCAGGCAGGCGAAGAAGGAGGGGAGTCTGCAACTGAGAGAAAGGGGAGCGGGATGGCGAGCCTGAGGGGAAACGCAAACGTGTTTGTGCAACATTTATTTACCACCAGTTGTTCAGACTCTACATTTAGACTGAATTCATTCGCCAAGTAACTTAACATATCTAATCATTTTTATATCTTTGGTTTTTGCGCATAACTGCAGTGGGAGGTTTCCAAAAATAAATAATGCTGAAATACTACCGAAGTCAGCATTCACTCCGTATTTGCTGTGGCACCCTCCTTGGACGGAAGCGCGTATTTGTCATTTAAAGGTGACAAGCAAAGGATCGTGGCGTCTCGTTTAGCGTTCCAGCGTGAGGACTAGTTCATATTTAACTAGCTAGTTATTTAGGAATAGCCATTCCTGTTGCGTAACTTTTAGGCGACTAGCTGAAATACCACACATGAAGAGTCTGTGCTTATATTTTACTGTAGCTTGCTACAGTAAATAAATGCCATTCTTACTGAGAATTAACTTTTGCAATGGAGAGGGAAGGCTGTAATCTCAGTAGTGATTATGTAGATCAGATATAGTTTGCAGCTTCAGGAGATCCGCCCGCCCGGACGTAAAAAGTGAAAAAAGATATGGTGAGAAGCGCGCTATGGTAGACGGCGTGACCGTTGATTCTCCAAACAGATTTATTTCTCTATCTAGGTGGTTATCAGAACTAGTAAAAAATAATGCATTCGGCTTTTTTTTTTATTACGCAACACCCATTATTTAAATACGAATATGTCCAAGAAATTTAACTACAGTTTATTTTGAAAACCCGCCAATTTGCAGTTAACTTTTTCTTATATGCTTGTTATTAATGACACTTGGAAAAGTCAGTTAAACGAAAAGTCACAATGGAACATTAGTAATGGACATCATAAATCTCTTTATTTCAAAAGTGGCACGACTGAAGTAATTTCCGAAAGCTTGTGAAGAGCCGACTCTTACTGTACAATCAAATTCTTCTTTCCCCGGTAGTAAAAATGGCCTTCACCCTTGTTTCCCAGTCTCATGTGTGCCTTTCAGAGCTATTGTAAATCATCGACAGCCACAATGTCTTGTTTATGGCACAATTCATTCCTTTAGTTGCTTATTTAGAGATTATGGTGTTTCTGTTTCATCAGCATTACATTTCGTGACAAGTTAATAAATTTTAATTAATAAATTGAATCGCTGTCCCTGCTCTTTGACCTTACGTGTAGTGTGACTGACTGTCTGATAACTTATTAGAATATTGGGCCTTTTTAAAATAAGCTGTTCTATAAGCTTCTGCAAGTAGTTTAATGGTGGGCTATAGAACACTCTCAAAACGTGCTGTGGAATGAATTACCTTTTAACCCTACATTTTCACGTCCCTGTGGGTTTTGAGGCACTTTGCTTTGTCTGTTTCATAGGTAGTTCTGAAGCCAGGAAGTAGCCTGAAAATAGCTATCCAGCCATAGATATTCTGGTTCTGCAGTGGCTGGGTGCCAAGAAATTGACACGGGAAATGACTGTGTGGCCCTTGTTCACTGCCCGTACTGTTCACAGCACCCCACAATAACAAAAGGAAACATTTAACCTGGTGTTTAGAGGGTAAGCTGCTGACCACCAGGCTAGCAGGATAGTACATTCACAGTTTGATAGGGGGCACTGTGTGCAAGCACATCAAGCAATTTTCTTAGAAATCAGGGTCCTGCATATCAGCAGATTTCCATATGTATTTAATTCCCCTCTTTTTCTCTGATACAACTCATGTTCAGTCTCTCCGTTTCTGATGTTTGGGTTTGTTTTGACTGAAAATTCCTTTTACCTGCACATAATAGTTACACCATACAAAGGCAGCCCATTCTTTGTGCCAATGTGGCGATTAAATGTTATTGCCCAATAAAAATATTCAAGGCATTCTTTTTGTTATTGTAGGTTACTTTTGTGAAGGTCAGTTTAAATGCATCTAGGGATTTATGTGACTAAATAAATTCAGATAATGTTGGAAATTGAAAGTACAGTGCGATTTTGTATCTTTGACACATTGCTTAACACACTTGAGTTTTTCAGTGTTTTAAAGCCTTTTCCTATGTAGATGTACTGCTCACATCAAGTTAACTGCTGTCATTATTGATTTCAAAGACAACCTAGTGCAGTAAAGACACATTAAAAAACAGCTGGTAACGTTCTTATTGTGAAAAGGTCTTTGAGTTTACAAGTAGGTGGCACATTCATGATTAATGCTGCAATAGTTAGTATTTTTGGTCTACTTCTGAAATATTAATGAAAAATTAATCAAAGACTATGTACTCCAAGGTGTTTGTTTCGGAGCATGTATACTTGTGTAGATTTGAAAGTCAGCCATCCAAATAAATAATGGTGCCATTAATAAGATTAAATATATACATTTAAGAGTGTGTGATTTTTTTTGATGGTGCTTGCTAAGATATTAAGCAGTACATAAGAAAAAAAACATATACGATAACGATCGTTTACTTTCTCGATCCTCAGCTAACTAAATGACTATGGAATCGGGCGCAGACACACAGCAGAGCGGCGACACAGCCGTCTCTGAGACAGAAAGCCAGCAGATTGCTCAGGCACAGATAGCCACCCTGGCACAGGTAAGACCGCCCATCTGAAATATATACTACAGTCCATAGACTGGCTGTTTTACCAGACCTTGTGGTCTTGCAGAAATATACTAGAGCAACGAGGCATGCATAGCTTCAGCTGTTAAGCCTACAAGGATAAATCCAAAGTAAACGCTTATCCATATTTTGACACTACTCTTCTGTGTTGTGTGTATTGAAATATGTGACGTATAGTTACACTATGTAGTTGAGGCTGAGGGAGTGGTAGGCACGCTACACTGCTTGACTGTGTGCTGTTGCTGAGTGTGTGTCTCTGTCTGTAGGTGTCTATGGGTGCTGGGCACACCACAGCCAGTGGTCCCACAGTCACCCTGGTGCAGCTACCAAATGGACAGACCGTTCAGGTCCATGGGGTCATCCAGGCTGCGCAACCCTCAGTCATCCAATCCCCTCAGGTGCAGACTGTCCAGGTGAGTGAGCCTTTTCCACTTGCTCTACCTGTTGTTGACCTGAGAAGGGATTTTTGTGTAATAGTAAATATAGTGGCTTGAGAATAGTGAAAAAAATATTTTGGAAATAAATTAATTGGATAAATTTTGAACATAATTATACAGCATTTTAATATAGTTTTCAGCATACCTGAGAACCGATATTTTTAAACATTGTGTAAAACCCTGGCAAAGTAAATTTTCTCTTTTTCACATGCCTTTACAAGCTGTTTGCAGTTCAGCATAGGTGTTTATAAAAATCAAGCTAAGAATGGTAACTACATATATATCTTCGGGTGGGTGAGGAAACGCTGTTTGAAACCTGACTTTCAGATTTCCACAATTGCTGAGAGTGAGGACTCCCAGGAGTCAGTGGACAGTGTGACAGACTCCCAGAAGCGTAGAGAGATCTTGTCCAGACGTCCCTCTTACAGGTGCTTCCCCTCTGCTTTTCTTGCCAATATTGTTATACCACAGCTAGTGTAAATTAATACTCTTTTACCTCCTTTTCATATAATTTCTGTAAATGTTCATACTGGAGAAACAAGGGTGTGTAACAGTCATGCTCTCATCTCAAATTAGTTTTTATTGCCATCTACCTGAGTGACGACCTCTGGAGTTTCTCACAAAAAGGACAAGTGTGTAAGATTAGGCCTGTGTCACAGAATGTGTTTGAAGTGCAGGGGACTTGCTGTGATAATTCACATCCTCACATTGATTTGATCCTTGGTTCTAACTCCACAGGAAAATCCTCAATGACTTGTCATCAGATGCCCCAGGGGTCCCAAGGATAGAAGAGGAGAAATCAGAGGAGGACACTGCGCCTGCCATCACCACTGTAACCGTGCCAACGCCAATTTACCAGACCAGCAGCGGACAGTATAGTAAGTATTATAAGAAGATGAAGAACGTAATTTTTCCAGCATGTAAAGTTTAAGAGGAATAAATCAACACAATTCAGCTCAAAGCCCAAGACAAAGGGCCCAAGGGTTAGATGTTTCCTGCCTTTGTCTCTGTCATGATCGTCACTTTCTGTCATTCCAGTCGCCATAACCCAGGGTGGGGCAATACAGCTGGCCAACAATGGCACAGATGGTGTACAGGGGCTTCAGACCCTGACTATGACCAATGCGGCGGCTGCCCAGCCAGGCACTACCATCCTGCAGTATGCACAGACCACTGATGGTCAACAGATCCTGGTGCCTAGCAACCAAGTGGTGGTACAAGGTAAAGAGACTGCAGAGCAACACACCTGACAAAGAATATAGAATAGGCAGGTGTAAAATGTTATTTTGGCAGGTTCGATATATATTGACTTAACAGTGAAAACTGTTTTATGAGGTGGAAATATTTAGGCTAGTAAAAACTAAATAAAAATATTGTGAAGTACTATAAATTCTTTAAATGACTTCAGTAAATCTGACTTTTATCCACTATCCCCTCCCCACCATTACAGCTGCCTCTGGGGATGTACAGGCTTATCAGATCCGCACTGCTCCGACCAGTACCATTGCTCCTGGGGTGGTTATGGCCTCCTCCCCTGCTCTGCCCACCCAAGGGGGAGCTGAGGAGGCCACACGCAAGAGGGAGGTCCGGCTAATGAAAAACAGGTACATGTGGAAACAAGAGACCTCTAACTGTCAGTCACCTGAAAAACATACCCCTCTGATACATAAATGTATGGTTAGCACTACACATTATTATGTATTATTATGTTGTCAGTTAGCATAATATAGTAAAATACAGTCTCTCACAAACTGTCTTGATTACAGTATTTTGAGAGGCCTAGCCAAAACTGATCTGCATTTTTCTTTGCCCAGCATTTAAAAATATTAAACTGATTTTAAGAATGATTAACTTTGCTTTAAATGTATGTAGTTTGATACTCTGGAACTTAGTTTTACAGTCTTGTATATTTTTAGCTTGCTTGCAGTTTAATTGCAAAATGAAAAAAAATATTCATTAACTCAGATAACGAGTATCTACATCAGTTGATATAAAAATTGGTTTTGACTGTCATCTCATCCTCTGCCACAGGGAGGCGGCACGTGAATGTCGTAGAAAGAAGAAGGAATATGTCAAGTGTCTGGAAAACCGGGTGGCTGTTTTGGAAAACCAAAACAAAACCCTCATTGAAGAACTAAAAGCACTTAAAGACCTGTACTGCCATAAATCTGAATAGAACTAACTGTCCCCAGTTTGCTTCCCCCCTCCTCAGCTGGCTTTTGCCTGCTTGTACAGAGACTCTGCCTAGTGGTAACCATCCTGGCATGGATACACATTTTGTAGATGTTTTTTAAAGTTATGAACTGCCTGTAAGAGAAAAGAATTTGAAAAACCCCTTTAAACACAAGGTCTAAGTTCCTCTCTTTTTAGTGGATCATGACCTTCAATAAGTAAGAAACTTTGAATTGTGAGCATCCAGCTCAATTTTCTCACTCTTTGCCTCCTGGGGGTCACTGGCAAGGATCCTTATAGCGATCTTAGGGGCAGGTACGTTTGGGTGCTTCAGGAGAAGTTCTTTTGTTATTACTGGGCCCCCAAGGAATGAATCACCATATTGCTGGGGGAACAGAAAGCCATTGGCTAGTAAGCCATAAACCCTTCACTCCTGTTTTTGACTTTTCACCTGTACCAGTGGTCTACCAGCCAACGCAGAGGAACATGTGATGCATTCTCTACATGGAGTATGGAGGGCCTCTCTGTTGCCGTGACCTTAGTGTATAGCCTGATCTGCTCTGCATAGAACCCTTGTTCAAAACGGTTTGTTTGCCACAGGGTTGGGAGTGGGATTGTTAGAACGGTTGTGTGCAACACATGTAGTTTGTGCAGAAGTTTCTATAATGCTTGTGTTACTAACAGGTTTGACAGATCTAATGAATGATAGGGGGAAGTACAGTTTCTTACAATGAAATTTTCAGTTGGTTTTTGCCCACCCAACCCCCCCTCCATCCCCACCCGAGCATTTCAGTATTTTGCTTTTGTTAACTGTAAACAGTTGCTGATTATATTTCCTTGGAGAGGTGTATTTCCTTCTAAGTGTATTTTAGGAATCATTTTAGATTTAGGTTCAAACTGCAGCTCAGTTCAAATATAATATGACATTGGTAAAGTATGAAAATAGGTACTATGTGTATTGAAATTGTTTCAGATGGCAGCTTGTCCTCACTAAGTAATCTTCCTATGCTGGTGTCCAGTCATTGAGTGGGTGTTGTAGACAAACAGAACAGCCATGTGTCTGGATTTAACAAGCTTTTCACAGAAGTAGAGGTCAAGCTCAATAATATCTACCAGGTGACACAATTCACCCTGCAGAAGAACTTTGCTCTATTTTCAGAGTCACTTGTGATACTTCACATAAATACTTTGAAACATATGGGTGACATCTTTAAATTTGTTTCTCAAAAATACAAAGTAGAGGAATAATACTTTTTTAGTTGGTTGCTGGAATAAGAAATGCCATATTGTATTATTGTTTTGTCATAAAGTGGAACCAGTGGTCATATTGATTGTGCTACATAATGTACTTTATTTTTTATAACCATTTGGTATTTTTCAGTCATTGTCACAACCAATATGGAATTCATTTATTTGTATTAAATATATAAATAAAACACCTACTGGGACAAGTTATCCAGCTACAAATTCTTGGCAGCTAATTGACAAAAACGCCTTTGATAAAACAGTGTTTTTGATGGTCTATTATATTGTGCATATGATGCTGTGCTTATACTATACCAGCATTGGTCATTGGCTTGTTTTTTTATATTTGTATCTGACACATAATGCATCATATGAAACAGCATACGAAAAGGGAGGTGTATAGCTCATTTTCTTAACTGAATGCTCACTCCTGTCCATTCTATTATACATTTCATTCCAAATTTTGTACCAGTCACCATGAAACAAGCATTATGGAATTATTTTATTTTGCTAAAGTATGTATGTATGTTAAACCTGCTCTTGTTTTGGCTGTATTGGAAATATACTAAATCATACTGTTTGCTGTGTGGATTTTATTCATGAAATGTATTCCAGGATTATTAAATTGTGCTTGAACAACAATCTTTTTTTGTAATCTAACTACCAATTGAGCATGTTGCACACAAAAAAAAAGTCTAGCTTCTCCTGCCTGGGAATACGAATCACATTTATACTGTCAGTGTTATTAAATGTACATTCATAAGAATATACCATTTGTGAAGTCATAACTCCTGAAAAACAACTTTAAGAGAACCTTTATTAAGACGCAAATAATTTTTAATATTTGCTGAGCCAGATTTGCCGAGCATTTATGGAAAATGGAATCAAAGAATTCCATCAATATCATGCTTATTTTTTAATGTGAATATTAAGAATCAACTTTTAATACAGAAAACATGAAATATTGAAATTGGATCTGAACAGTCTTGTTGCAATATGTAAATGCAGCCTGCATGTTCTGCTGATGGTACTGGAACATACCCTGAACAATCATGTACAACATACCAACCTCAGGTGGTGTACAGTCTATGTTAATCAATACTGTCACCCTGTCCAATGCAGAAGAACAGGGTATTGATATATTCTTTAGGTTGGTTAGAACCACAGAAAGTAGATCTCTACACAGACCATCTGAGAAAGATTAAAAATGGAGGTAGGATACAGCTTCTAGACATCCCAAGTTGGGGCCATAGTACCCCCCCCACTTTTCATTTATTTGTACATTACCAAATTTGGCATATGCAATTCTTTGCATCACATATTGTACATAATATTAGAAATACCCCTTCCCCCAGTGACAGTAGTGCAGTATACTGATTATCCATGCATACATATCCTTACTGCTTTTTATACTATCATGCTGCAACACACTTATAGACATATACTACTACACTGAAGTTGCTTTTAAAATTGCTTGTGTGACTTTGTCTCTCCAAACCTGCACTTACTGCCCCATCATAACTCTTGTTTGGTCTTCACAGCTTTGTAGATGTGTATGTCTCTTTGAACATCATAGTGGACTTCTTGGACTGTGAAGTGCTGATGCAGCATATCCAAGAATTTCTGGTCTCGCTCATAACGGATCCTACAAGCCAGCAGTACCAGAGTTCTGTCTGAGCTCAGGTACTCTAGAGTCTGCAGCAGGGCAGAGAAGGTCTGTTCCAGGTATACAATATCAGCTCCAAGGATGATGTCATATCCTCCCTTCTGAAACAGATCTAAGTTTTTTCCCCAAGTTAGTTCTTTTACCAGTGCTGCTCCCTGCTGCTCTCTAGGTATATTCTCCTTCACGTTGGCACGCAGAAAATCAATGGCTGGCTCTCGGTCAGTGATTGTCACCTTAGCACCTGATGAGATCAAGCTAGTTAGAAAATTCATAAAACATGGCACAGACACTCCCTGCTAAAAGTGACTCTATGCATCACACGGCATAATGTCTCCATTGTCCATTCTTACCGAGGAGTGTGGCCACGATTCCCACCAGCCCTGTGCCTGCCCCTAGTTCGATGGCAACTTTTCCCCACAGCTCAATATGTCCCAGCTCCAAGTACATACATAGCACCACAGCCTTAAAGGAGACGAGAAGAAAAGCATCACAACTGTAATACAATGAATAGAAAACAAGTAAGGTTACAGCAACCTGCAAAATCAATTAAATACTTCATACAGTAAACAGTAAAGTGCAATAACCAGCAAATAGCAAAGCTAAATAGTAATAAGCCCAAAACCAACCGCATCCCACACCACTGCTGCCACCCCAAGTCGGTTCCAGTCCTGAGAAAGGCACAGGCGACGATCAGCAAAGTGGAATTCAGCCGAGACGTCATGCAGTTTGGAGAGTGCTGGCAGAGAGTTCCTTTCATATGGGACCAGAGCCATCACAGCTCTTTGGAAATTACTTCTTTGCTGGAAGGAACGGAGCATGGTGGTTTTTAAAATACACCTTGTTATTTACTATATGGAATATTCCAAATGATGAACTAAAATCAGCTTGCACTGGTGTCCCAAAATGCATGGTGCCAGTTGCCGTTGGTCGCAAGTATTTTACCTAGGCTACATTATAGTTTCTGGTTCGCTACCTTTTAAAAAGCATTGTTTCCTAATTATGAAGCACGCGAGAATTCTATGTGTAGTTAAGTGTTTAATTGACAAAATTTTCAAAATACTTTCACTCAAGTTAAAATACTTCACACAGTAACTGACTTACTAAAACTTCATTACCTGGTCCTTCGGCGTTGTCCGAAATCTCGCGATGAAAACCACGAATCCGTCCGAGACCTTCAAACATGCATCGAAAAACGGATATGAATGAGAAATAGTTGTCTAACGTGAATATTTAATATGTAGAAATAACAGCCAACATCTAGATGTTTTCGCAAGACATTAATTATTCTATTTACTGTGTTGTTTCTTTAGTAATATCGAACATTTTTTTCTGGGTTCCGATTGTTAGTTGTATATTTGAGAATAATGTTCCGATTTCACCTTAACTACATTAGAGAGAGTACTGTTTTAATTTCATTGCGCTTTTCATACTGATACTTCAGTTAAATGTACTTTTCTTCAGTGTAAAATAACAATCCTATGATTTTCACTACAAAATGTGTAGCACCGTTTCCGCCATGTTTTTCATTCACCCCGTAAGCAAATCGCAATATGCTACCAGAGGTCATACAAAATGATTGGCATACGGGATTCTGCAGTTAGAAAATGGTATTCATGAATATTTCAATTTCCGGGGCCAATGATATTCTCCATTTGTGTGGGTAGGCGGGTACTTCTATAACGTAGGAAATGCTTAACCAATCGGATACGACCGTCCGCATTGTTTTGATTACACGTCCAATGATAGCTGATGCGATTTCTCATGGGTGGTTCCTTGCGTGCATGCCAGGTAGCGGCGAGAGGAACAGATGGCGGAGGTGGCGGGGAGGAGATCGCAGAATTGGCCAGCGGGGAGGAGGGGATAGCGGAATATCTTCAGTATCAGGGCTAGGAACCAAAGCCGAATCTCGAAAAGGCCCACGCCGAACAGGCAATTAACTCTTACATAGTTTAATCGAAACAAATAATGAGCGGCTAAGCAAGCTATGTGATTTAGGCCCAAAGCCTGGGCAAAGAGTTGGTATATGATTCTGGATATCAAAGGGAGAGAAAGATGATCTACCTCGGAAAATAAGTATAAAAAGACTTTAATCAGGAAACAAAAGTTAGAGCTGCATTTTGAGAAGCTTCTAATACTGTTGGCGGTGTTTGGCGTAAGGGTAGTCTCAAGCGGACACTGATGTTGGGTTATTTAGCTAGCTTACTGAGTTAAGGGACCAGAGGACTAGCTACATGCACTCCTTATTCGTCAGTTTTTTTTTCTAGCTAGCTACTGATGTTTCACTTAGCTAGATATGGGTGAATTTCCGAATGTTTTGAAGTTTTTGAGCTGCTTTTAAATCGGCCTGGACTTGTTCCGTCGCTCTGATTTCATGCTTTAGCGAAGTGGGAGCACAACCTGGCGAGCATTGATTTAGCGAGTAGCCATCTCCTTGCAGCTGTCAGATGAGCTCCTGTGTATTTCTAGTGCAGCGCCCATATACTGCGCTTTTCCCAGTGTAGTCGAGCACGCCCCTGATATACGACGTGCAACTTTTCTTAATGCAACTTATTTGTAAAAACCTCCAGGGTCGATGGTATAAGTATTCTCCATCCGTCGAACCCTGCATGTTTCCGTTAAATTGACGATTTGAAGATAAGTCATCTTCATCCTTATACTTTATGTTATAGGCAAAGTAAATCCGTAATCCCCGTCCAGTATTCGGAGGGCCTCGACACGGTCGCACGACGTGTATTTGCTAGCTAACGTCGCGTTTAATCGGAAATGGGGAACACCCTGTCGTGCTGCGTCTCTCCTGGCGGGAGTCCGAAGATCTCCAGGCAACAGGAGCGCCTGGAGGACTACCAGACCAACACGGACCTGAGCGAGGACACGACCGGGCCCTACCTGCAGCACATCAGCGACAGAGAGGTGCCGGACGGTACGCGTCCGCTTTCTGACAGCGGATCAACCTTTTTTTAACGGTTATCTGAAAACGGCGTATATTTTGCATTTATAGCAACCTATGAAACTGTTATTTAAGTCAAAAGACAGTATGTCACAATTTCCAGTGTCCACCTCAGTGCTGTAATATTTCTAAGTAGAGCAAGTGAGGGACGTTTTGTCTTACAGTCCGCTGTTCACATTAGATGGGTATAATGGGACAGTTCGGCCAGCTTTTCTCTCGCTTTGCTTTAGATATCTTAATGCTGTCACTTACTGATTGCATCTTCAGAGCCAACTGACACAAACGTAGCTTTCTGTTAATGTGCATTTGTGATTGTAAATTTGTAATCCCCTTACTGTATCCTAGGACAACCTGTGCTCTGCTAGTCAGGAAGTGTGGCTTGTTTGCTTGGGGAATGACAGAGGAATCCGAGTTATCTTTGGCATTTCCGAAGGTCTCGTCTGCAGACGTACCCGTTACGATCCTCCCCCAGCCCAACATGCACACACAATGTACTTAGACCCAGTGTCAGTAGTTTAACCTGTATGCTGAAATTTGAAAGTAGTTACACTTGAAACTGCATAATGATGAGAGGCAGACAAACACCTAAAAACCATTTACACTCAGATAGAGATCGCAATGTGGATTTTAAAAGAATTTCTTTACCTCCACATATTACCCTACCAATGATTCCATGGTAAAGTATTTTACATGCATAAAAAAGATTTTATTTTCAGTTGACACTGGTAAGAAACACTCATTTAGCATTCAAATCGGCCACATGAACAAGTTTATGGTCACTTCCCCGTATGTAGGTACATACTGTTTAAATCCTTAACTTTTTTCTCTCCTTACTCTCAGCTCTTGTAAAACAGGCAGTGATGAGTTTGAGGAAGTAGCCAAACCCCATGAGTAATGCTGGGTTAACTGTTTTATTAAGCAGTGGAATGTGCAAGCAGAGTTTGAAATGATTGTCCTGCTCCTAAAACACCTGTTTTACTGCCTGTTGAGTCAAGGAAGCACTAAAAACACTGTAAAGTATTTTTAGTGCCTGATAGGATGATTTATTTTGGATTTAAAGATCTGTAAGGGTCAAACCTGAAAATAATTCAGACGGTTAATTTAGAACTGATAGAAATTCACGGAACAGTCGATTTAAGTTTCTGCCTTGATACAGGTTTTTTTTAAGCTTGCATTATAGTTTTATTTAATAGCATTTTTAAAACTGACAGGCAACGTGATTGGTCCGTCTTAACTCTGTCTACGCTCCACATACTTTAAGAAACATGATGAACCTTGTTTTGCATTATGAACCCTTGTATGAACTAATCTGTTACTTAGGGGTCATAGCTACAAGTAGCAGTCAAAACAGGAGTATGGGTAACATATGACCCCGGAGTCTTGACTTTGTCCGCTGGTCATTCTCGCACCCGACCAGGAGGTCTGCATGTAGGCTAATTTAATAGCAGTGCCTATTGTTGACTGGTAGTATTTCCATTGACTTAGATCATTTTATTTGCCCTTTTGGTAACAGCAGTGTTGTATTGTATGTAACTATTTATGATTTCAGTCTTGGTGTAAGAGTCTTCTGTTTCTTTATTTTAATTTTTTTTTTTAAACCTGCAGATGTCTAGTTCCAAGTTTATTTGCCTAACATTGAGTTTAGTATTAGGTGGTACTGTGGCTAAGGGTTGCCTCAGACCTCTTGCAGTGGGGAGGATTAAATCCTGCCTCTGCTCTGCTTGTGTGCACTTTGCATGTTCTCCCTCTGTTGGTTTTCCCTGGGTAATCCAGTTGCCTCTCTCAGACCAAAGGTATGCAACTCCGCTAATTGGCCTCTCTAAATTCCCTGTTGTTTGTGTGTGTGTGTTTGCATTGTGCATGTCCCAAAATGGATTAGCAAAGTGTGTGCTTCAACCTTGTGCCCTTTGCTGCCTGGGGTAGGCTCCAGGCCCCTGCTGTGACCCTGACCAGGATCAGAAAATGGATGCATTAATATTACAGTAGCTGTAGTACACTTATACAATTAAAATAATATATCCCAGACCCTTTTCTAGTGTACATACAGACAGATAATGCAGTCATATTAGTCTAATCCTCATAATTCATAAGATAGGCTACAAAGTGGCACAATGTATTTATGTTTGAGGGTGGTTAGGTGCGGATTTGGGCGCTGCACGCTGGTGACTCTGTAGCACACTCAGGGCATGCCTGTTGTGAGACCCCCCTACCACTGGCATTATCCCTTCTTGTCTTCAAACCACAGCAGTAAATAGAAATTCCCAGCATGGACAGAAGCGACTGGAATGCCGGATGGAGATGATTGATGGCACCTGATGGGAGGGGTCTTGGTGAAAATGATTGCGACTCGTGTGAGAGGGTGGCTGTTGGTGTGACGGGGACCAGGGCCAGGCTGTCTCGGGTGGATGGCTTTTTCGTTGAGAGGCTGACACACTCCCTATTCTTGTGCCGAGCTCCTACCAGCCTCCCCCTTAAGGCATGCCAGTGCGTGGCACGCAGCCGCAGGGGCAAAGGGCCTCCATGCTCTGTGCCAGCTGCAGACAAAGAGCTGATTGTCCTCGTTGCCCTGCCCCAGTGTGAATGAATTAGGGGACAGACTACACCCAGATCCCAGTGTCCCATAGCAGAGGGGTGCCCAGAAGCACACTCAGGGTTCCGAGACCACTGCAGTAGGCCATTATTATGTCTCCAAAAAGAAGTCAAACTGCTATATATTCTAATAGTTTTTGGTAACTGGTTACAAGTCGTAAACCTGAATGGTACACTTATTATTATTATTATTATTATTATTATTATTATGTAATACATGTATTTCTTTCATTTCATTTCATGTGAGGTACAGCAGATTAATGGGTATTTTTCATTTCTGTACCGCAGTCAGGCTCTTAATTGCATTGGCCGACATGCCACCTGAAGAAATCATTATTGTCAGATAATGGGGCCATATTGTTTTTATGTGAATGAACTGTTGTTTCTGCAGATTTTAGTGCACAGTTTAACAGGAGGTCTGTGTGAACAAGTCCAGTTCCATTTTTGTTGCTTTGCTGTTAGGGCTGGATTTTGTGGTAATTGAACAAGTCTGGAGATATATGTAGGATTCGGTTGGAAAGTCATGCCAAGGGATTGGAAAACTGGGCACTGACATAGTCTCTAACCTGAGCAAATGAAGCAGAGAATCATTTAACAAACTGTTATAGACTGACGTTCTCCAACAGGATTGTGGTTTGTGGTTAACCATTATTTCATGTTAAGAAATTAAGTGTTGTAACTTTAGCTGGAGTTGTGCATTTAAAAGGGTTTTGCTTTTACCTCTGTGAACTATCCGGTTACAAAGTCATGTTCCATTGTTGTCTGGGCACAGCAGTTTCTGATGAATTTTATTTTAAAACAAAGAAAAGAGCAATGGATTAAAATGTACAGCTGTGATTAATGGATGAAATGGGATATTTCATAATTTAACACACTAACAAGTATATCCTTGTTCTTCAGTTGCTGCCTTTTAATATAGTCTTTTTTTAATTTGGTGCGTGTGTTGGGGACTATATTGAAATTACTGTATTAACAGTTTGAAGTTGTAATAAAGATATGGCGCATGTTAGAATTTCTCTGAGCAATTTAAACACAACTGTCTACTTATTCTTTGGTCCGATCAAAAGCAGTTTGTTTCAAAATGAATTCTTTGATTCAAAGAAATTTTTATTGCTGTATGGTATGCTCATAGCTATTCAACAAATCATACATATTTGTACTAGTGAACTAGGTGTATGTGCTAGTGTATTACTGACAGAATGGGGCTTTAACATATTTTGACTGCTTACAGATCTAGCGTTTGAGTCCAACCCTTCTGACCATGCCCGGGCCAGTACCATTTTCCTCAGCAAGTCGCAGACAGACGGTGAGTGCCACAGGAGAGTTCTGCTGTAGGGCAATTGTTACCTGTCTGACAGCGATGCCAGTGGTTGTCTGAACGAAATCCTTCATGGATGATATAGATACATTATAAGACCTATTGTTTATAGCCTGGGTACAGGCACAGAATAGCAGGAACTGACTTGTGCTCCAGGAACGGAGGATTTAAATGGTTCATGGGCTTATCACTGGACC
Source organism: Mormyrus iriodes (assembly GCA_011763525.2). NCBI lineage: Eukaryota > Metazoa > Chordata > Actinopteri > Osteoglossiformes > Mormyridae > Mormyrus > Mormyrus iriodes. The sequence goes on from JAAGVU020000001.1 coordinate 33,472,434, forward strand.
TGGAGCATAGGGTGTCTTCAGCTGGATCGTGACCTTGTGGCCAGAAGCTGATTGGCTTTTGGCGTATCCATTGTGTAAAACCATTTTAAGGGGACAGAACACATGATAAGCTGGCAGAAATTGTTGCTTGGCTAGTCTGTACGTTAGACATGTCATGTGAATTTTTGTCTGAAAAGTGTCATGTGAGTTTTGGTCGCACCGGCCACGCAGATTATTTTGTAAAGTTTGTTTAACGTCACTGGAATTGGATTGATAAGTCTTTTTCCTCCCTCCTTTTCTTTCCAGTGCGGGATAAAAGGAAAAGCAATCACATAAACCATGTAAGGAATTGGAAATGTTTCCTTTTTTCTGTGCATATATTCTTAATTTTCTGCAAACCATTGAAGAGCAGTTACTTTTATTTCCGAGTGTACACATCAGGGCAGTGTGAAAAGGGAGGATTCTGTGCATTGTTTGTTCAACACATTTGTTTGGCAGTGGAGGAAAAACCTCAAAATGGCAACTTGTTAAAGTTGTGAGAATGGCATTTGCATTCTTCAGGGTCTTTTTGGGGAGTCTTTCTTTGTGTAGATGCTTGGTAAGCCTTCATCTGCTGTTGTATGTGTCCCTAGTTCTAAGAATCCCCTTTAGGGTTATTTTAAGGTGACGTATATTTCTTACTATAGACACTTTTGTGTACTGTTACGATATGCAGCCTGAAGGCAATACTGAGAAACCTCTGAGCTTGTGAAACTTTTCCAATAAATCATTATTTTATGTTAGGATCAGTTCAATTTCTAGTTTAATTTTCATTTATTCTTTCCTTAATATGTTTAGTTTTTAAAATTTTAACACTCAACTAATGTTACACTGTTTCTGCTAAGATCTAGTCCAAATTAACGGACCAACCCATCTCAGGAATTTACACATCAAATTATATCAATATGTCATAGGGGTATTAGCTGTTAGCTTGTCAGTCTGCAGTCAGTTGTGCAGCTGTTCGACTGAAGCAAGAAAACCTATGTTCCTTAACAACGTTACTGCAAAAATGTTTCACGTTCGTTTGGTTCATGTCTAAATTTGTTTTAATGTTATTATCAGGGTTGCTGTGAATTGTTTACCTAAATAAACATGTTCTGCCTTTATAAGCTATGTTAGAGTTTCTTATTGCAGTTTTGGTTAATCTGAATGAACATATATGGTCTTCCATGCTTCCGTCGTAAATCATGACTAGCAATGGCTGTTCTCTAGGTGTCTCCAGGACTCCTTTCAAAGAAATACAGCTCCTGTTCCACGATATTCATTGATGACAGTACAGTCAGCCAACCAAATTTAAAAAGCACAATCAAATGGTAAGTACGTTAGACCACCTGTTCAGAAAGGGTGACTAGATTTCGGGTAGCTGGGGGGCTTGTCAGAACACTACCAAAGGCAGCTAAAGGAAAGACTGGCAGATGACAGATAGCCGAGAAATTTCCAAGGGGCAGAGCTTAATCTTAAAGCTGGTTCCAACCACACATGCTCACAATAACAAGTAGAAAAGTGTCTGTCTAAACACTGGTGAAACTGCATGATATATAGCACCAACTGTGTGTTCCTCGAATTAAGTTAAACTTGTCATACGCTGTGTTCGACATCAGTAACCCAGTTTCAAAATAATCAGTTGTGAGAGTAGTGGCATTTTCAGTGTTACAGCCACAATACTAATATGAGTAGTAATAATAGTAAGTATAATCATGCCATCTGGTCATCTTTACGAAATTTTGGCTGGTGTTGCCAGTACTTGAGGAAAATTCAAATGCCAGGCGGGTGTAGCCATCTTGTAGCTTTAAAGCAAAATGCCCTGGAGTTTTAGACAGAAATCTCTAGTTTCTAAAAATAATTCTTGAACAATTAAGACATGTTTTCTGCCCCTCTTTGTCTTTCAGTGTTACACTAGCAATATACTATCACATAAAGAACAGGTATGTTTATCCTATTTGCATTTCAAAAATGATAACATGTTATCAGCTGTTAAACAAGACGGACTATTTCACAGTGAATCTGTATGTAACATGATGCGGCGTGCCAAACGTGCTTTCTTTATAGCCCAAGGCATTTTGGAATGTTAATAGATTAACCGCCTAGAAGTCTGGCTGAGCAGAAAATGCCTGTGTGGTGTCCAAACTTCACTGTTGGCCTTTTCCTCTAGGGACTCGGACAGATCGCTGGACATTTTTGATGAGAAGATGCATCCATTATCAGTAAGTGACGCATGTCCCAAGTGGACCTGCATGACCTACAGAGGGAGCTCTTTACACACCATGATTCAAGCTAACTGAAAATGCAGCCTACAGCTTAGTTACATTTCCTCAGAGAAACAGAATTCTGCATTGTCTTGGATGCAAACAGATAACGGTATACTTTAAAGAGAGCTTCTTCTGAACATTACATTGCATTAGTTACAGCAGCTAGGGTTTGCTGCAGCTTCAGCTACTGCCACATTGTTTCCCGATTCACATGATTTCATATTAAATTCCTAAAACTGTGACAGTTTGCTGTAATTTACATAATATATGGATGATGTCCTCCTCTGAGTAAATGGAAGGTGCAAGTAATGTTGACAGCGAATTGCACCCTCAATAAAGAACCCATTCAGTTGTCTGGATACATTTTTGATTCTGAGAAAAAAAAAATTGCTAAAGTTATTGTTGAGCGACTTTACAGTTTGTAGAGCATGTGGCAAAGGTGTAATGACCAAAACACATCAAACCTTATACGTGTCTGTGTGTGTCTGTCTGTGTATGTCTGTCTGTGTGTGTCTGTGTGTGTCTGTGTGAAGGAGGTTTTTTTTTTTTTTTTTAGTACACTTGTCTCCTTGTCTTGATCTCTACAACACAGTACAGTGTTATGGATTGGAGCAGGGATGTGTTATGCTTGTACTCTAGGTGGCAGTATTGGACCATGACTCCCTCAGCATCTTACACAAGTGTGATTTACGTGATTATAACTGCATTCCAAAAAGCATGCTGTGTTTGTGATGATGTTTTGGGGCTAAATGTTTATGGAGAAAGTTATTAGCAGTTCAATAGTCAAAACAACCAGGAACCAGTTTAATGATAGTAAAACTTTTGTGGGAGGCTGACTAGGGCAACTGCCTTGCAGAGAGAGCAGGTCCCAGACAACTACTCCCGGATTGATCCTGACCACAAGCTAATCTACCGTTTCGTCCGGACGCTCTTCAGTGCTGCCCAGCTGACTGCTGAGTGTGCCATTGTCACTCTGGTGAGTAAAATGTTACTGTTAATGTCTTTAATATGCACATATGTCCAGAATGAACAATATTAGTGAGTCATCAGTTGCATTTGTCTCTCCTTAGATGCATTTAAGAAGGTTACATTTCTAAGCTTTTTTTCAACTCTCCCAGAAGGCTTTTTTTTTTTTTTTTTTTTTTTTTTTGGCAGGTCTAGCAGTGTAGATCGCTGTGATATTAGTGCCAGTTAGTGCCACATTAGTGTTGAAGCTAAATCTATTCCTCTTCATTGAATCAGAATCTTCACGATCGTGAATCTGGTGATCGGCTGTTCTTTGTGCAGCTCCTCTTGAATGCGAATGACTCATTATTTCTATCAGGTGTACCTGGAACGTCTGCTGACCTACGCTGAGATCGACATCTGTCCCTGCAACTGGAAACGCATTGTGCTGGGTGCCATCCTGCTGGCCTCGAAGGTGTGGGACGACCAAGCTGTTTGGAACGTGGACTACTGCCAGATCCTTAAGGACATCACCGTGGAGGACATGTGAGTGGCCATTGTTGTATGCTGTCTACATTCATTACAGTGTCACTGACTTTTAACCGTAATGATACTGCACCAGTGTCATTGTTGAAGAGCCTGTGTAATCGAAGGGTATACCGTGTATGATAGTTATTTCAGACAGATGACAGGTTTTTATTATTTTGTCACTACTCAGTTTTCAGTGTGAGATACTGAGTAACACTCCTGTAGCTGATCATTACAGCTTCCCCCCTTTCATTTTCTGCAGCAGATGAGTGCTCATTGAGGCCAGGCAATAATCTACTTGAAGAAATTTGATTTTTGAAACCTTCGCTCTCAGCTGGTTACAAACAGCATGTCCCTCAGATGCGCTTCTTTTACAGGCAACATGGAAGTGGTCTCAAAGCAATTCAGAAGTTGCTTTTTCGTTACTCTTGTTTTGCCAGACGGTATAGTGTGAGTGCACGAGATTAGCTTGCATTGGTTCGCTTGTCCGCAGACATGTTCCTCAGCTTTCCACATCACAGGCGTGCAGGTTTATTTTCATTATTTTCATTCCCTTTATTGAAACCATTTTTGTAAGATGCGCCTGGGCCTGCTTGAGTGCTCTTGTCCCTCTAGGATAATGCCACAGCTCCCAGCCACTCCATTAGTTGCCCCTAGCGACCGACCATCTCCCCCTACCCACCTCACGCTATCAAGGCAGTGGGCTCCTAACATGCCCTCAGGCTTATGCTGTACCTTTTGGAGAGCCTCTATCAATATTCTTGCCTGCATCCTTTCTAGAAAGCACCACACATCGTGTAGTTAGAGTATGGAATAGTCTTCCTGTTAGTGTAGTACAAGCTAAAATTTTGGGTTCCTTTAAATCAGCGCTAGATAAGATTTTAGAGACTTTAAGCTAATAGTCGAATTCTCCCCAAACAAGCTTGATGGGCCTAATGGCCTCCTCTCCTTTGTAAATTTGTTCTTATAAGCTTACTTGGAAAGATGGGTTATTCTCTAAATGTGAAAATTTTATGCATATTGTTCTCTGACCCAAACTGAATGATGCTATATTTGATTATTCAGCTTTGTTTTAAAAGTGACCATCCAGGTTCCTCATCATCCCATTTAAAACTTTACCCATAAGAAAACAGTCACGGCTCATCCTAAAATTGATTGTTTAAAGCTGTTTCGAAAAATTCTTTTCTGACGGGTAATTCTCAGACTGTCTCATGACATTGTCATTATTTGTAATTTTAATAACACTATGTAACACAAATTTTGTTCCTGGACAATACATGTTATTTCTTAATTGCTTATGTTGTAAAAGTATA
>JAAGVU020000001.1:33477586-33515194 GCA_011763525.2 Mormyrus iriodes
ATAGCTATTTTCTGTTTGTTTTAGGCATAACGGGTTAGGAAAACACACTTTGTACCCAGGAACAAAATAAAAATAAACATTTGTTACATAGTGTAATCAATTCTGTGTTTGGTGAGTTACATTTTGCAAGATGTGATCATTATGTAAAAATAAAATCCTGCGTTAGGCGGATCATATTTGTGTTAAAATACTGCTGTACATTTCTGTCCATACTGAAGTTGTAGTCATGTCCAATCTTAAGTCTTAATGTCATCTTCCCTTTATCCTTAAGGTAAAGAAGGCTCCCACAGAGCTGGTTGGCAGTGTATCTCCTGCCTCTTCTGCATGCACTTTGTGTTTGGGGTGAGCTTTGCATAGTGGTGTCTCGCTCTGTTCTCTCAGGAACGAGATGGAGAGGCACTTCCTTGAGCTGCTTCAGTTCAACATCAACGTCCCAGCCAGCGTCTACGCCAAGTATTACTTTGACCTGCGCTCCCTGGCTGACGACAACAACCTAAGCTTCCCCTTGGAGCCCCTGAGCAAAGACCGAGCCCAGAAACTAGAGGTCAGGAGGCTGCTGTATTTAATCAGCTGGTGGTTTTATCATGTGACCTCTGTCTTCTCTTGCATTTTAAATAACAGTCCTAATGCCTCGCTTATGGGAACGTCAAAATACCTTTGCAACATTAATGTTCACTATGCTGCTTGCTACCATGCTAATTGAATTAAAGTGTAATGATTAGATGTATGTTGTGTAAGAAGAAAAGTGACTAGTTCTCTGGAGAGCATTGCCATAGATCATAATATATTTTTGAAATCTGAAAAGCATCACATATGATGCTTTTCCACTGCCACCAAGAACTGAGCCATACCTGATCCACAAAGACTGTTTTTATGGGAAATTAGCACCTAGTAACTCATGATGCACACCTTGTAAACAGTAAACAAGCATCTCTTCAGTTTTACATCACTGTCTCTCTCCAAGCCTGGCAAAGCCTTTACCGAGCCAACCCTTCTGCAGTGGAAAATCGAAGTGAGCTATAACCACACTGTAACTAGTGTCTCTTTGCGGTACGGCTTGGGTACGGCCTGGTTCTTGTATACCAGTGAAAAAGCACCATTATTCTGTAAGTATTCATACTGTGTTTCAGAATGTCTGCTATCTGCCAAGATTTTTCAGGTTGTAATTGGTGATATGCAGTCGGGTTAGGGAACAGTCCCTGAGACCCTAAGCTTTTCTCAGTTGCATGTTACTTTGGATAAAATCTTGTAATATATAAATAAATGTAAATGCCATGTCTGTGGTCAATGAGCAACTGTGCCTTTTAATTAGGAAAAATGGGCTTCCAGGTCAAGCGTCAGGAAGAGGAATTAAGCGGGGTGGGGGTTTATCATATTCCGCCTACTGATTCTCTGGTTGTCCTGTATTTCTGTGTTCAGGCCATCTCCAGGCTGTGTGAGGACAAATACAAGGACCTGAGCAAAGCAGCGATGCGGAGGTCCTTCAGCGCCGACAACCTGGTGGGCATCCGTCGGTCCAATGCCGTGCTGTCGTAGCAGGAGGCGCGGCCACACCTGACAGTATACATGTGACCTCATCTGGTGCAGAGATGGCATTCCCGCTCACTCCATGCCAGAGACATTTTGTCAGCAAGAGACTCGCTGCTCTCAGCACCGTGGCGAAAAAGCATCTACTTAGAGACAAAGAATGAGTCAGGGTTTTGTGTTTTGTTTTTTTCCTTTCTTTTTTTTGCTTACTATGTAGGCTAATAGCTGTGAAATTTGTTTTTAAATGAAATCATTTGCAGATGGAGTATTTTAAATAAACACTAATCATGTAACAAATTTGCTTTGTTTAACTTATACATTCATGTCTTTGACACAGAAGGCCTCATTCACCTATACTTTACATGTTTCCTTGCTGGTACAAGGCATCTATGAACAATGTTTCATTCTCTGTGCAATACTATTCACTTGAATGTCCATTCTTTCTTTGATAAACAGTTCTTTAGATTGAGGCCCCAGAGCTGATGGGGACCTATTCAAGATTTTTATAACTGAACTGGTGGGACAGTAGTAAATTACATATAAACTTGGACTACTTGAGTTGTATTAGCCTGGCTCTGAGCTCTGTGGATGGTGATCCGGTGGCTGGCATCTGCTATGTGGGCAACCAGAACCTTGATAACCTCCGAGGATTCGTGCTGGCCCCCCTGGTGGTGTACCTCTTCACTGACTCTCTCTTCCTGCTTGCCGGCTTCATGTCTCTCTTCCTTATCCGCAGCGTCATCAAGCAGGGCGGCACCAAGACTGACAAGCTTGTCCTCTACTGCATTGAATCCCTTGAGCACGTAGGTAGAACTTAAAGAGAATGAGACATGCTGTTGTCTTGGGTGGCAACTGTGATGTCAAAGAAATAGTGCAGTGGCTATAAAGGACAACAAAAGATAAGGTGATGTGGATTTTTGGACAATTCAATAAGGATCAATAGGGAAGGAGAAATGAAAAGAATTCCAGAAGGTAAAAATGTACACTACAAGTATTCTATGTGGGCACTCAAAACAGCAGACGCTTTTGAGAAAGATTAAAGTGTTTTTTTGAATGGCTCCCTGGCCTTATCAGACTGCTGTTGAAGCAGTCAAGGAGAGAGACTGAATTCTACAAGTGCACAGCTGCCAAGAGGTCAGGCTTAGGCATTAGAATGAACCAGGAAGACCTCTTCTGGAGCACTGTACTAATAATTACATTGGTATTTTTGTAAAAGTGGTGTTTGCCTAGCCATAAAGAAAAAATAAACTGAAGCGCCATGATCAGACTACTGATATGAGGAATAGTACTGGATTTACCAGGTTTTCACCAAGTGCAAAAGTTTCATCTATTTTTTTTTTACCGTTTATGACATTTAAATATTAAAATATTTCTCTATTTTCATTATACAAAGACCCTGTACTGGATAAGTGGTTAGAAGCTGGATGGATAGATTTGGATTAATTTTATAAGAGAGGTTATATTCACTGTTTAGGCACTTAAATTAACGAAACATGGGTTAGTCAAGCAAATCCCCAGAAGCAGATTTTTAACCAGCAGTGGGGGGGATTTAGTTATGGGGCCTAAAGGTGGATGATAAAAGCAACCTACTCCCTATAGGCCTTTGTTCCATTTATGATAGTACATTATGCACAGGAACATTTTGCATAAAGCTCCATGTCACTTGGCTAAAGAAAGTGGACCAATTAGGGTGCTTAAATCTAGCAAAGTTCAGGGCCTGTTTTCTGTGAATGGAGTGCAGCAATATAATTCAATTACTGTAGTACACCGCAGTGATTATGCTGAATTCACTAATGTAATGCTTAGCTTGGAAAACCCTGGGAAAATCAGGCTGATGGTGGATCTGAAAATATCAAAGTCTCAGTTCAGTGACCCAAAGCAATGCGGTGCTCACTGGACCTCTGATTCCAGCATAGGCTCTGGTGTCCATCCATCCATAAAAACGATCCCTTTGGCTATGACCGGAGGGGTGGGAAAGCTCTAAATTGAGAAGATATAGTTTGTATCAGGTTATAGCTGGTGTTGCAGGCAAGTCCCTCTGCTGAGTTTCAGTCACTGACAATTACCTCATAACTTTTACAACCCGTTAAATATATACTGTGTGGTACAAAGGAGGGGCATGGTGGCTCATACCTCCACTATGACTGTGGGCAATTCCCATGTTCTCCCTGTGTTGTGTGGGATTCTTCTAGCTACTCCAGCTTCTTCCAGCAGTCCAAAAACATGCAGTTAGGCTCACTGGACATTCTAAATCAGTGTTTCCCAACCCAGTCCTCAGGGACCCCCAGACAGTCCACATTTTTGTTCCCTCCCAGCTCCACCCAGTACGAAATCTATTGGGAGCTGGGAGGGAGCAAAAACCAGGTTGGCAAATGTTGCTCTGACCACCATGGTGTGTGCTTGTATGTGCCCTGCGATAGACTGGCACCCCATGCAGGCTTTACCCGAAGCCTCACACCATGTGCTGCCTGGGATAGGCTCCAGAGCACTACACCTCTGACCAGCATTAGCTGCTGGAATAGTCCACTGGAAAGAAAGACTTGTCATTTATATGGATTTATCAACTGTAATCTATAATGATAGTGGCTATATTCTGTAATAGTTCAAAGTCTAATTCTCACATAAAATGTGTCCTTAATAAGATGATAAAACGCAGCGTTTCCCTCTGGCAGGCCAGAGAAACACCACTAATGTGAATAAAGCATGTGATCTGCTTGATGTACAAATTACATCAACAGGATCTATGAAAATTTTCCCCCAGTCTTAAATTGTACTCTCAAAGGAAAAATATCTATGCTACTGATTAGTCTTAAAAACAAACTTCAGTCCTTTTATAATACATTTTCTTTGCTTTTGGGTGATGGAGCTCCCTGATTGCTCATACGCAACTAGAAATCAGTTGACTGGGGTCACATACCATTTGTAGTTGGTTTAAAGTTTACTACTAAATGTTACCACACGAGTCATGATAGTTTTCAAGCCGAAAAAAAGGAAACCGTATGCGATACAATACCATAGTGGAGGGGTTTAATGGAATGTCAGAAATATGAGTGCATGTTACAGCTTGACAACAAACTGTAAGTGTAAACAGTAAATGTAAAACTTACTGTACATGTTAAAAGCGATATGGCTGTGATGATGTCCTGTGTGACTATTAAGTAACAGCTGGAGAGCAACAGTGACACGACATACAAACATTGCAAAGCTGGCAGTTAGAGCAAAGCTGGAGGAAATGACTCTGTCTTGTTCACAGACTGCACCATATTTTATTCTCTACCAAAATCAGAGAAGTGTTAATAGAACAATATTTTTTGCCAAATCTTTAGAAGTATCATAAATATCTAAAATCCTTAAAACCTCAGCATGTGAATGACTCTCAAAATTAGCTTTCAAGGCTGCAGTCTGGACTATTTACAGCAGTTCCTCAGAGATATGTGGAGGGGGAAAAAAACTAAATCACTTTCAGGCCATGAAATGCTCGCAAGTAAGATTACAGCCTATTAACAATGATCAGTACACTGGTGTACAATATTGAAGGCCAAAAAAAAATACACGCTAAAACATTTTACAGGCTCTCACTACGACACGGGCTGGAGAGAGTGGCTTTGCTAGTTGGGTTTTTCAAATATTTCATGGCTCCAGCTATAATTCCACTGCAGTCAAATTGATTTGATGTCTCTCTGCCATGTGAAAAGGTGCCACTAACATGTTCACAGTGCTAAATATCACAACAGAGCTGACAATCTACAGTTTGGGGACATTATGAAGCACTTTGAAATCCATTGTTGCATAGTTGGACTCTGCCCCAAGTCAAGTTTGTTGTTGGTTCCAAAGTCTCTTCAGTATTTTAGTATACAATTAAATCCAGTAAATCCATCCAAGGTGCACTAGTAAATTAGTCTGTAGCCAGTAAACAAACCAGTTTATTGTAAAAAAAAAAAAAAAGACTTGGGGTAAAGTCCAGAACAGGTACTACATTTACTAAAGCTATACACATAGTGTAAGAGTCAGGTACCATAAAACTGGGAAAAAAAAACATGACTGTGCAATAAAACACTCTGATCAGATATATTGATTTTGTACACCCTTTAAAATTCTCCGCATAGCTACACGGTTTTACGAAACAGTAAAGACGACTGGGATAGGGTTGTAACAAGCATGATATACCACTTGGGGGCAGCAATATCATTCCTGGACAAATCAACTTCAATTATCAAAGAGGAAAAAAATAACCAAAGAACTGACAAGGCTGCTGAGCACAGATGCACGTCTGTACTAACCAGGAAATTTCAGTCATCTAAAAAGGTGGTTAGGGAAACTTCTCCATAACCATAATAATTACAATGTGTTTTTCTCATTATTTTTGCCAGTCATAAAAAAGTACAAGTGAATTTCAATGTTCCATAAAAACTACTTCTCTCTGCATGAAGTGCTCCATACTTCCAAAAGTTACTCTTCTGTGGATGAATGCACAAATGGCCAAATAGACACAGAGTCCAGACTCCTGTTTTTGCCAACTCCAGATGAAACAAAGGCCATTAAACAATAGCGTTTAGTAGGTGGGCCGTACGTACGTTATCCAAATAACTCTGAACTGTGGCGTCTTTCCTGTGCAGTGTCTCACACTGAGAGGCAGGCATTTCCAGATGATGCATCCCTAATACCTGTAATCTACCCACCCATCATATTTATAGTGAAACTCCATTATGATGATATGCACTATAGCCCAGGAAATTAAGAGAGTGAAATTATCCTGCACAGACATACACGCGCGCGCACACACACACACACAATTCACTGTCCTTTGGCCTCTTCTATACCAAACATTCAAAAAGGCAAACAAGAACAAAAGGTCATAACTAAATGGCAACTGTACAAAAAACCAAGTTTACCCCCTAAAGGCTAGTTGTAGCATCTTGACGAGCATGAAGCTGGACATGGAGTCAGGGACCTAAGAGAGAATCAGCCCTGTACATGAAGAGCAGGACAGTCACCTGATCCTATCTCTGGAGCCATTAATTTCATGAGTTCCTATATCCAGGGTACAGTGATCTTAGATCATAAAGAAAAAAAGAAATGTGTGTGTGTATATATATATAAATAAGTCCATTATGATGGATGATGGATTTTTCCTCCCCACTGTTTTATGATTGTTTATTTCCCAATCTGTTGTCACTGAGGCATTCGCTTTTGAAGGACTTCCTCTACATTTGGCACACAGTCGCTCCTAATTCTAAAGGCTAATGTTAATTAAGTAGTACACCAAAGCAGCAAATTCAAATCACACAGCAATACAAACACTTAGCCATATTTGCATTTCAGTAACCAAAACAGTATCTCTCTTCCCCCCCCACTTCAGTTTGTTTCCTCAGTCAGTTTTCATTCCAGCACTTCTGTGTCCATAATCCCAGTTAGATGCTAGGGGCACGTCAAAAGGATAAATGTGGTATTTACAACACAGGAAATAAATTATTTTTGCCACCTCTCCACTATTTCTGCTCTTATTTATTTTTTTAATCAAAAAGAGGAACGTCGATGAGGATCAGAAACGTCAGTAGTCCAAGCCCATCTGGCTTGAGGTGAGCCAAGGTCACACGTGCGACAGAGGCGTGGGCTTATGATAGGCCCCCAGTCCAGCACCGCCAGCACGGGCAGTCAGCGCCGCACTCGCTTCACTGTACATGGAGGCGCCAGTGGTTTTGCGGCCATGGCAGGGGTGGCAGTGAGCAGAGAACTTGCGCCAAGACTCCAGGGTCTTCCCTGACCAGATCCACACCCCTGACGTGATGCCTACTACCAGGCACATGAAGTACTTGAGCATGAACACGGCATAGTCTGGGCCGTGGCGTTCTCGCTCGGCTGCGCAGGAACAGCCCAGCGCCCTCTCCCAGGCAGGCCGGTAGTGCTGCTCGTACACCAGGCAGGCCACCACGATGGTGGCGGGAACCGTGTAGAGCACCGTAAACAGGCCGATGCGGATCATCAGCTTCTCCAGCTTGTCAGTCTTGGTGCCGCCCTGCTTGATGACACTGCGGATACGGAAGAGAGACACGAAGCCGGCAAGCAGGAAGAGAGAGCCGGTGAAGAGGTACACCACCAGGGGGGCCAGCACGAATCCTCGGAGGTTATCAAGGTTCTGGTTTCCCACATAGCAGATGCCAGCCACCGGATCACCGTCCACAGAGCTCAGAGCCAGCACAGCGATAGACTTCACGCTGGGCACGAGCCAGGCGGCCAGGTGGAAATACTGCGAGTAGCCGGCGATGGCCTCATTGCCCCATTTCATGCCAGCAGCCAGGAACCAGGTGAAGGAGAGAACCACCCACCAGATAGAGCTGGCCATGCCAAAGAAGTAGACGAGCAGGAAGACGAGTGTGCAGAGCGCTGGGCCGGTAGTGTCATAGAGGATGTGCTGGTGCTCAGCCCCACAGGCCACGCGTTCATGACCGGCCACCAGGCGCACAATGTAGCCCAGAGACACAAAGAGGTAGCAGGCGGCCAGGAAGATGATGGGCCGCTCGGGGTACTTGAAGCGCTCCATATCGATGAGGAAGGTGGCCACTGTGGTGAAGGTGGAAATGAAGCAGAGGACTGACCACAGGCCGATCCAGAAGGTGGTAAAGGCACGCTCGTCCTGGGAGAAATAGGGCTGGTGGCAGGGCAGTGCACAGTTGGCCAGGGGCCCAGTCCGCACACGGTTGTACAGCAGACGGGCCTCGGGTCTGATTGGCACCAGGGGGTCCCGGCAGCGGCACTCGCGGTCACACTCCTGTGTGGCCGGGGGCCTGCGGCGCGGAAGCCCCTTGGGGGTGGGCTTCTGGAAAAGAGGGGAGAGGGTGGTGCTCTCACTGCTATTCTGGTCCATGCAAAGTCTCTCAGTGTCGCCCAGTATTGGCAGCTGCTCGCAGTTCATTCGCTCTGGCCACTCAAAGCCGTACTGGATCATAAGCGGCGAGCAGCCCCGCTTCGCCCGCTCGCACACTGAGCGGCAAGGGGGCAGGGGCTTCTTGTAGTCAGGCAGGCAGATGGGGGTGTACATGCTGCAAAGGAAGAAGAGCATGTCTGGGGAGCAGCGGATCCGCACCAGCGGCCAAAACTGGTGCACCTCCAGGCCAACCTCCTCCTGTGTATCGTGGTTAAACTGATTCGGCATGTAGGTGAGGTTGTAGCCAATGCCCTTGCACATGGGCACGGTGATGGGCTCGCACACGATGTCTTTGGAGGCGGCAAGCGCCTGCCAAGGAACCTGTGTGAAATGCAGCAGGAGCAGCCGACTCAGGACGCAGCAGAGGGACGGTGCCATGAGGAAGCAGGGCCTGGGCATCTTCTGACACAATATAGGGTCAAATATCGATGAAAACGTAATCCAAATATTTATGTTGTTAATACAGGTATTCTTTCCAATTTTAGGTTCTTCTGGAAATCATATTATCCGAAGTAAACCCCGTATATCTCCGGTGGCATGTCCAAGCTTCAGTCTTATATATGAAATTAAAGCTGCTTCATGCCACACCATTGGCACAATTTCCAATTTGCGATCTTACATGATGCAGGGATAATCTGGAAAACAAAATTACAAGATGCCAGTTTCCTTGAAACCGTAACATACGTAACCGTAATCCATTTGTGCGCTGAAGCATACTGCAATTTTAATGCGTTAAGAAGAAAAACACACAAATTGGCTTTTTTCATCTGCAGCCGTGTTAATCATTCACTACGGTTTAAAACATTCAAGTTAAAAGTTTATTTCCTTCTTGTGTTTCAGTCACGGGCCAATACATTCAAAAACCCTTCTAACCCTTTTAAAGTAATTACTTTCATCGTTTTTTTTACAGATAACAGGTGAAGTCGCCGCAGTTTTCTTTAGGATTACCTGAATGCCAAAGCCCAATACAATTGTTACTGTTAAAACGTACTACGAAGAATATTAACGGTGGAGTTTAAGCAAAGGTTTTGTAATTAACAGAACTTGAAATAAATCAGAATCGTCACTTACTTGATACTCCGTGATTGAGCAAACACTCCTCGCACTTTGCCTGGTTAAACGGTCAAGTTTTCAGGTGTTGCAAAATATCCTCTCTTGCCAAAGTTTTATAATCCAGCCGCAATTGCTTGGTACAGCTCCTGCCTGCACTCCTCCAGCATCATGTTACTTGTGTTATATTCGGGAGACAAATTTTTCCCCACTGTTTATTCCACAGTTTATTATACACAGCTATATCCAAGGTATGGTTGTTTCCGCTAAACCGTACCGGTTTAACTTAAACAACTGGAGCGCCGGTAGGTCTGATCCTGGCTTCAGGCAAGTGAAATAAACCCCACCCGCCCGCAGACTGACAGCACGCCTCCCTCTCCATAATCCCAGCCCCCTAAGACCATTGACCGAAGCTCGTTAAAATAAAATGTCTCAGCGTAAACACACTCCTATGCCGCGCCCTCGCCGATGGTAGCCAGCTGCGAAACAGGTGTCTCCGCGAGAATAGTGGGAAGCGGCTCCTCAGCAGAGGAGACCCCCACGGGTAAAAGGAAAAAAAATAAATACTTATTTCCAAAAACTGAGGCAGCCCTACAATATATGTGTCTTAGAATAAAGAACCACCATATCTGTGCTTTAACAGAAAACCTGAAAATACCACCATGTGATGCTAGAAATTGCATAATACAAGGGTTAAGGGAGAATGAGGAAGATTATTACAAAAGAGGCTGGAACATGTGTCTTGTGATATAAGAGTATATCCAGCCACCTTCTAACTGGCATAAGAGCATGTGTTCTGGATGAAGATCCTATGGGGGATGCAACAATATACTGAGAATTGCCAGAATCCCCTAAAACACACAACACTGCGTAAACACAAGGATAATGGCACTAACGCAGACTTAATTCTCCTCTAGCAAACATCACTGCCTCATGAGGAAGCAGCCATCAGAACTAGTCACCGTAGGATCATTATCAAAGCAAACACACATTTTGCAGGAGATAACCATTTTATTTTGTATGGAGTCCTGGAGTTCAAAGGTCATTTGTATGCTTACTTCTATAGTTCACAGGTGTATAATCAGTATGTATGAGTCACATACTACCCAATAAAGTTTCCTATATAAATGTTTAGACGGATGCATAAAAATAAGTTTATATTGGCATAATATATGTATGTATTGCTCATTAATAGTATTTTTTGTGTTACGTCCTACTCACACAAGACATCTACATAAATTGTCACATATTCAATCATATTCATATTGTGAAAAATATCATGTTTATTTTTTATTTTTTGTTTATATTCAATCCATATAAGAAATCAAGAAGTAAAAACTGTGGAAGAGTGCCATAATGCATAGTACATACAAGTGTTTTTTTTTTTTTTGCACGTGACCTTTATTGATGGTTTTCAGGCAGGGGACATGATGGTACCAAGAGTCGTTGAGTGTCTTGTATGGTGTCCTTCAGTCTCTGTGATTCTGAGAGATTTTCACTTGTTCCTTACATTTGGCAGTTCCCAATTTTATTCAATTTTTTCTAAGAGGTTGTTCCAAGAGATTTTGACTGTCCATGAATTACACCTTGAATAATTTGCCTTTTACATCAGTGAGTCGGGAAAAGGAGCTACATAATGCTACATGAGGTTTCACCGAAACATTCAGTGATGTTCAGTTTATGTTCCCAGGTACAGCTGCAGGCAATACTTGTCTTGTCTCGTTCACGGCAGCTCTGAAACCCAAAGAAGCACGTGCAGGTCTAAAAATGTTCTGATATCCTTCACTTTAAACTGAGTTTCTCTCTCTTTTTTGTGATTACTCTAAGTTGACTTAGAAACCATAAAAGAAGCTAATAAGTCCAAAGTTCATTATAGGTGTGTGTGACTGTGTGATTTAACAGCTTGGTAAATGTTTCTGTTGCCTGTTAACACCAAGATTACTGGGGCTAACTGCAGTGTAGAAGATAGATGGGAGCAAATAGAGAGAATCACATTCCTATGGGGCCCAAAGGCATCTGAAAGGTAACTTTCAAGTTAATCAATCACAAAGTCACACAATGGGTCTGGGTAGATTTTCCCCTCCATGTTTAAATTACACAAGAATTCTTTTCCAGTATATTAAAGATATTACTTGTTTTTATTGGCTACTCTTTTTGCTACGGATCAGTTTTAATTTTCAACTACAATCTATCTTAAACTAATGTTAAACTAATCTTAAACTAAGATTGTCACAGCCAGGTAGTGAAGTTTTACAATTTATAGGATACTTTGCAATAATGTATGGGCTCACCCAGAGATCAATCAAGCATTAATCAGCCAAGCTGGCACATTTCCTGAATGGTGGCTTTCAGGTTATAATTACATACCTTTGTGTTTTGCAAATGTGGTCACAAGTTAATGAAGGTATGTTTTCCTTCCTAATCTTTCCTCTTCTCTACCCTTTTGTCCATCTGTTTGTTGCCCCTGAGTTTCAGCTCCCTTTCTTAGATGGGATCTAACATCTCAGTTGATGAGCGGGATGCACCATCACATTTCAGTGCAATTCCACCTGTATGCACTGGGAAGATACACTTGGCTTTCTCCTATTATTACCAAAAGCCACAAAGCAAGATACAGTCACAACTGATTCCTTACCAGTCACCTTCCCATGCCCACAGCTTCATGTACAATTGGTCTAAAACAAATCATTGTATCTCGCAACCTTGTGCTCTAGAGAGTCTCACAGGGCGGAGGCATCTAAATGTAAATAAACACTTCCTGAGCCTATTATCATTGCCCCCCATCTCCGCCCCTACCCACCCCCTCTCCTGCTTACCCCAGGAGTGGCAACAGTACACAGGCTGCATAATATTTCATATGCTATGCGTCACTATGAGCAACCAGAAAAGGTCAACAAAGGAAATTAATAAAGAGGTACTATGTCTTTCCAAGTAATCAACAATTTACATCTTTAATGAAAGGTACAAAAAACCCTTTTGATTTTTTTTCATAGAGATATCTTTCTAGAAATATCTTTATTGTCAATGGTTTTCTGTTGCTTTTCGCAAAACATCTCCTCTCAGCTAGATTCATGAACGAAAACGGTCCCTTGTAGACTAGGTGATATAAAATAGGGTTACGAAAATTTACTTGATAAATAGATTCCTGATTGTTGTGAATGTTCTGCTGTGAATAGCCTTCTTTAAGGCAGGGCCACCAATGGCTATGCTCTAGGTCTCCTAAATAGAAGCACTCTCCACTTGAAGACTTACTGGCTAGCCAGATCTTGTGGGCATTCACATTTTCCAGTCAAGAGAATGAGAATTATACATGATTAAATGCATTACATGCACTTATCTATGAGCTCTGAATTAGATGGAATGAAAAGGTAAGAGTTCAATAAAAATGAAAAGTATAGAATGTGGAAGGAGCAGGACTACTCCTCCCAGGAGCCACTTTGGTAGAACAACAAGCTCGTTGGCTGAAAGTACAGCCTGGTTCCATTGATGGTAGCGGTGGTGACAGCAGAAGGCTATTGTAGGCATTCTCTTAAAGGCTGCTATAGCTGTATCACAAAGACAGCGAAAGACAAATGAAGTTTATCAGCATATGACTCAGACTATTACGGTTACAATGGGTGGAATTGAGATTGCATCTTCCGACTAATTACTAGTAAGAAAATGGCCCACACACTAAGAAAATGTCAGGAAAATATTGTAATTGTGCTATTCCCAGACCAAAATATACAGCACTAATGGAAACTGAAGATCTTCTGGCAAACAGCTTAAGTGGTTTAAAAAACTTTCAATTACAGAATAGCCAAATATTTTTGACTGTATAGAGCAATACAAGTATATGCTATAATTATACCAAAGTTCTAAGAATTTGTATAATTTAAAAAAACACACAACATGACAAATGACAAATTAACCCACAATTTAACACATCTTGAATTTTGTGCTGAAAATCGTATTACTGTTTTTTTTTTTACTTTTTTATTGATGAAATCTACATAGAAGAGGTTGGAAGCTAGCATTAATATTTACTGATCCTTGTCAAGGTTTATGCAAGTAGACATCTGGGTAAAACTCAGGTATACGACATAAGAAAGAATGCTGCCACCAGCCTATTGCAAGCTGATGCATATATGAGGAGTTAGTGGGATGTTTTTAGCTATAAGACAGGGCTACAAAATCAAAAAGCAACACTAACAAGATGTGTAGCTCATTAATATAAAGGAGACTGAACCTGCGCTCTCCCACAAAGACAGATTCCGTTGCTGTCATCTTTCACCCCCCCTTGCTCTCTAACCACTTCACCCCCCTCTTTGTTCATCGTCTTTTTCTCTTTAAACCATCTTTTGTTTTCTTTTTCTGATGGCATTTCAGACCAAAGTTGTCAGGCTTCTAAATAGGTTCTGACTGGCCCGCGGGCCACTGGAGAAGCACAAAGGGACCCGTTCCGCTCGCTACAGTTGAGCCATTGTGGTTGCTGACAATGCACTAATTGGCAACGACAATTAAGCATGGCGGCCACTCACATTCAATTTGCTGGCCGCTCAATACAAATCAGAGGCAAATGAGTCGGAGGACCCAGAGCACATGCACACACACACACACAGAAAATTGGTAACATTCTTCTTGTTCTTCTCATTTTTTTTTATCGGGTGTGAAGCATGTTGGGAGAGAAGTAGGTGCATGTTGGGCGAATGCCAAAGACTCCAAGGTCAGGATTTGCAGCTTTGCCTATTATGGACATGCACACATATAGAAAGAAAATTGATAGAAAATGACATACCTGCTATAGGTCAACACAATTCAAGTCACTTAAAATCACTAACGACTTTGTGCAATTACTATATTGGATAATATTGATTTATAAAAATAGGTTTATGGCCTAAAATATTGATCTAGACATGATACTTTTATTTATATAAAATAATCTGAGGTTTTATTGACCAATAGTTTTCCACATTATACAATTACCACTCCCAGGCTGAGATGGAAATGTTATATTAAACCATTTCAGTGAATTAGTAAAATGGAAGTTACTCCAGAACAACAGGTATTGGAAGAAGGTGACTTATTTTCTTGCTTCTCAAAATTAAATTTGATTGAGGCATCCAGTTCTTCCAGTCATACACATAAGGCACAAGGAGTTAAGAATGTTTTTACTCTGAAATGTGTTTACATTTGACCTTACCACCAATTACTATAGTTGCGCTGGGTCCAAAGGAATCTTTGTTGAATCCATCTAAGCAAACTTGGGCGAAAAAGCAATGAGATTTGAACTTTGGCCTGCCATACATTAAGACCTTAATGGAGTTTAGAATCAACAGAGGGGCTTGACTGAGGACTAAAAATCCCTAAGATAAACCTTTCAACATCTCAGTGCTTGTAGAATAAAGGAAAGGACCCGTTCTGTCCTGACAGCTCCACTCAAAGGCCTGCAGATTCCCCTCTGTCAGGGTAGCAGGACGGGAAATGAAACAAAATGAGTGTTAAGGAAGATGAGTGCTCCTAAATTGTATGAAGGCAGCTCTTCTGCTCTTAAAACAATGAGAAATAGCCCTGCAAAGAAACCTCAGGAATGTCTTCGAGAGAAAAAAAAAGACACACAACTTTGAGAGTTTAAATAAACAAATAGTGTCATTGAGTGTATTGCCGGATCAGACTGAGACAGACAACCTCTTAGTTTGTCCAGAGACACAAAACATGCTGCTGAGTGTAGAGTACAATCAAGGAATCAGACGGAGCTTTTCTGTCACTGAGTTTTGCCTTTTTGCTGGGTAACCGTGTGTGATAATGGTAATGTGGTAAAAGCAGTGGACTTCCATTAATGAAACAAACTTCATGTGCTTTGTCATCATATTGACTGGGCATACTAAAACACATCTGCAACAATGCTGATAACACAGGTCAATTCTAATAAAACGTTCCCATATTATATACCATGAACTAATTAAAAGCCTTGTAAAAATGGTGGTGTATGATACATAAAAGGAGAGTTTTTAATTAGTAGTATAACAAAATATTACAGATTTACTCACTGGGATTAGTTGAGTATTCAGTTAATACACTGAGGTGTAATGTCAAGACTGGGAGAAACATGGTATGACTTAAAATACGTAGTGCATGGTTTGGGTTATAATTATCATTGGAGGGGTTTGTCAGTTTATAGTCATGCATCTCAAACCTTGAGTTCACTTCCATACAGAACACTTTATACTGTCAGATGGTGTTTGGAGTGCAAAATCAACAATGACTTGTTTTGAATGTTTTTACTTCAAAAGTAGGGCATTTTACATGTTAAATTTAACTAAATCATATCCTAGCAGAGCTAAATCAAATTGTCTCGTATTTGAGTCGAATATCATCAAATAATTACGCTTGTCTTTTTTGTATGTTACTGTGGACTGCATATCTTATCTGCGAGGGAGAGATTCACACCCTTAATATCAGAATATTACAACCCAACTGTGATAAATAATTTGTTTTATTGGCATCATTGGTAGAAAAAAAAGGAACAGGATTTGACATACAGTCTCAGTACTTGCATAAGAGATCAGCCGCAATATGGAGTAACACACACACAGAGCAGTTCACGGACACATGGAAAGCAGAGCCAGGGGCTAGAGGCATCAGAAACAGATACATAACCATAACCATTAAATAAATAAATATTCAATAAATAATAAATAACCTGATATGTATGGGTCTGTATGTAACAACGTCAGAGCAACAAAATATTTCAAGTCACTAAGGGTTCTTGCTTCCCTTTTAATAATAATGATCATGATGATAATTAAAAAAAAACACTGAGTTTGGTGCTCAAAATAAAAACTTATCCTATACAATTTGAGTTCAACTGTCTGGCATTGTCTGGCAATTGATATAGTCCTCCACAGAGTGCTGAGGATCCCTGAATTTGAAAAAGACTTTATGTATATAACACTATATTCAAGTTTACTGACAGTTAAATAACAGTTAGAAGCCTGGAAAGACTCCTGTAGGATTTAGTGCATTGAAACATGTACTTCCCTGATCAAGTGAAAAACTGGAGTCTCTCTCTAACTGTTCAAATACCTAATGACACTCCTAAAGACAAACACCTCCAGTTTTCATGTGGTTTTAGTGACCTCCTCTCTGCCATTTTACAAATTTCAAACTCCCCTCACTGCTCCATGGAGCAGTGTCTACTAACAAACCTGTTTGATCTTGACTAGGGATGCAATAGAGTTAATGAACAATTCAGAAACATTTTATGCAGAATGTAAATTATAGCCAATTTTCACATAGTTAAAGCAAAAATACTACTGGTTATGGAGATCCGCTTATGAAAAATGCACATGAATTGTTATATTACAAGGCTCCCTATGCACAGTGAAACTTAAATTTACTGTTTATATATAAAGCTATATCTATTCAAAGCCAATTTCTCTAACATAAGCCTATCCCACATCCATAGCAATGTATTCAAAGGGATCACAAAACATCAATAGGCTTTTATTTTGGCTTTTGATTTAAGGCAAGCAAAGAAAGTAATTCAATAAATAAAACGATACTCTAAGCATTTAGTAGGAGCAGAGTAAATCTCCCACTTTCCCAAGATACACACAGTATTTACAAATTTACAGAGTATAACTAAAAGTAAGTTTTAGTGCAAGTATAATGGTCCAAAAACAAAAAAATTAAAATAAAAACAGAGGCAAGGAACTGCACTGATGAGAGCAAATCCATTCTAATCCCTTTCTTTTGGTTAAACTTTATCTACATCTGTTCCTAACAAGCTTAGACTGTTCCATGTCATCCTCAATTAAACAAGTACGTTACTAAAGTTATTACAAACAAGAGATGGAAACACAATGCAGGTACAAGATGACATACTTCCAGGGTCACCCCAAGTCCACCTAATTGCTCCTGCTAACATTATTACAGGTGGAACACATTGTCTTCCAGTGGACAGTTCAGGTAATCAGCAGGTGCAGTGTCAATCAGCTGGGCATTTCATCAGAATAGAACCCAACCACCAGTTATGAACAACATTCTTATTGTCTGCTTCGGATCCCTTCTTTAGTAACTTTGTAGAACCTCAGCCGCCTAGTGGCACAGGAGATCATCATCTCCGTTCCAGACAGCCGAGAATATATAGCTACTTAGGGAGTACCAGTGATACCTTGCTCCTGCTTTCAGCTTCATGTCGACAGAGTTAGAGAGAGAGAGAAAAACAGGAGAATAAAGGGAAACGCTAACCATGCTGGAGAAGGCACCTGGTCCAGGCCAGCACTCCTTGGTCAAACGAAATGGGCTAAAAGTCTATAAGTTGCATAGGGGAGAGTGTCTGGAGTTTCACTTCATTTCAATCAGCAAATTTCCCAAAATTTAATAACAGCAAATCAAAGCTAGTTATTGCCGTAGGTTCAGGAGAAGCAGCAAGGAGCATGGCAGGAGAAGACAGAGATTCACATTTGGCTTTCTCATCCTTGCTCCCACTTGGGACTTCAAGCCATCTTCTCTTTATGGGCTGCAATAGCATGGTTTTGTAATCAAGTTTCAGCTGAGGTGACAGGTTGGGATTAAAAACAAAACAGGATTGCACCATTTTCCTAATACAGCTCAGTCTACAGACCAGGCCATTGAAGTCAGCCCTCTCATCACCTAAATGCCCAGCCCAAACATGACAACAATCAGCCCAAACATGAAAAGTCAGTCAGAAGCCAGGTGATGGGGAGAATGGGTCAACACTCTGGATCCCACTCTTAGTAGAGATACACAATAAAAATGGATACTGTGGTAATACACAGAATTATACACATTTTCAATACAAGGGGGGATCTTAGCAATAGAAGAATCTCAATCACAAATAGTAGTGCAATCAATGAGACGACAAATTAGGAGACAAATGGAAGACTTGAACTGTACATTGATATTAAATTTGACCCGCTAATTAAATGTTGCTATTTAAGGAGTCAACATCAGGTTAGACAGGGTGGTACAGTTAACAGTGTGATGAGTCATCCTGTGTGGTCCAATTCATGGGAAGAACAGGTCAGTGATGCGTTGCGAATGCTAGGCCCGGGTTCTCAGCCTTTTCCAACATGATGCGAACATCTTAGAAGCCTCTTAGTCTAGCGCTGCTCATACAAAGCTTTCTAGATGAGAGAAAGCACTAGTCCAGCAAGAGCGAGTGGAGTGGAGCCTGCAGAGCAATGGGAGGCACCGCAGAAACGCGAAGGAGGACACCACAAGTCCTCCGCGCATAGTGCCGCTGTTACAGAATCAGAGTTCACATCGTCAGAGCCTGAGCCCCTTCCCTTTCATCTGTGAGCGTGTGCGACTAAGGATGCGTGTCTTGTGTCTCTGAGTGTGTGCACTCTTATTGGTCCCAGCAGTAATTTCAAAGATGAAAGGAGAGGGTCATTTGGTCTCATTATGGAGGAGCACTTCTTCTGTGAGAGGTGCAAAGTGTTTTTGTCTGTGCTCTTTCTGTACCAGGTGAGCAGACAGGCAGAACAGCGTCTATCTCCATCCCTTGAGCTTTTACACTAAGAGCTTAGTACTCCGGGCACCACCAGCTTACGCATACACATGCACACACATACACGCACAAGCACGCACACATTCCAATTCCACCATCAGTGACTCTCTTCCACACAGGTATCATTCACAATTTACTACCATGTTCCCTGCACAAAAGCCACATTATGTCTAGATTCCATTCTCTGTTCCTCAGAACAGAAGGAAAAATGCCCTGCCCTGGAAGGGGTAGTGGCACGTTCTCCACTCAAAATCTGCTCTGTCTTCCCCCCCAACCCCCAGATGATTCCCTTCTCTTGGTGAGCTGCTCAGGTGTCCTGGAAGGGCAGCTCAAAGCAGCTGTATGGGTCGTCCGCAGGGTCGTCCCAGGGGTCCACGCTCCTCCAGAAGGACGAGGGCTTCTTGTGCAGCTCCCTGCGCACACAGCGAGGGCACGGCTGGGCCCGCATGCGGCACTCCGTGTGGAACACCGCCCCACAGCCCTCACACCTAAACACACACGCGTGCCACGGCGTCAGATACAAGAGGCAAGAGGCTGTGCTGGACTTTGTGAGTCTCCCTATTACATCTGAACTGTACAGGTATATACAGAACATACTTTTCGTTTGTGATTTTGACAATCAAACGGCACAGGGAGCTAAAGAGGGGAAAAATGAGCATGCAAAGTTTTCACTTTCCCAGGAAGGCTTTGCTGTTTTTGAGACTGAGCGCTCACAGACGCTTTTCGTCTAAGCAAACAACAGAAGATACATTCTAAGGTTAAGAAGAGGACACAAAGCAACACGCAGTAATACATGGCTTAAATCCAGAGAGGAAGCCTCAGCATGCTGCTTTTCCACAATGCAACAGTAGCTGAAACAAGTAACAAGACTGAAATGTCAGTAATGACCAATATGTGCCTGGTCTCTTGGCATCCTGAATGGTGTCAGGCAATTTCTCTTTTCATTACCATCACTCTTCGGCTCCCACATAAACTCTCCTTGCTCACAGACCTTGAGGAGCTGTTTCAGGGGCTGTAAACAAGCTAGCGACAGGCTTGTTAGGCACTGACGCTGCAGGACATGAATGAATCGTGGTATCAGGGGTCGCCTAACAGTACACCAGCTACTAAAGACCAAGGCCCCATATTACTGAGAATACCAGAAAGAGGTTTCACCTCACCTCTTGGTAGCGCTCTCCTGGAAGGGGTAGATGATCTGGCCATTGTGACACATCTCGCAGATGAAGCCCTTCTCGCTGCACAGGCTGCAGCTATAGACGTGGGAGCTGGCAAACTTGATCACCTTGGAGAGGAAGGGGGCGAGCTTCCCATCGATCACCTGGGTGGGTGACACACATACACAGTGAGGAAGAAGAGAGGAAGGCAAAGATGTGGGAGCAGAGTGGGAAGAGGGTGAGAATATGGAACAGAAATTGTAATGAGGATGTGATGAAGACAAAGGTGGGGTGCAAATAGAAGGAGAAGAAAGAATGGATTCATAAAGTAAGAACAAAAAAAATCAAGTCATGAAAGGGACAGAGAACAGGAGAAGCACAAATAGAGAACAGTGTGGTGAGATAAAGTCAGGATCCCATTTAAAATGCTACTTTCCACTACGGTATCCAACTCATATTAAGTGGAAAGTAATTTGTCTGAAGCATGTGAGAGAACTGCAGTGAACAGTGCCTGTAGGCTCCCGAGACGTTCCCGGGAAGCCAGCGGAGGCTCGTCCAAAGGCCTCACAAAACTAGTAAATGACGGCATGCGCTGTATGGCAAGCTGATCAGTAGGACAGTCACCCCATTAGCTGACAGTCAGGCTGCTCTGAAAACACCCCCCACGGTCTGATCGTTTCCGCGGATGCCGCTGTTGGCCCTTCAACATCTCGCTCTCATAAGCTCCTCCTCTGTAGGAGCCTGGGGTCACAACCCAACACTTTCTCAAAGACCTATGAGGCTAATCATAGATATAATAAAAAAAAAATCTGCTCATCGATATGGAATTCCACGAATATTCACAAAATCAATTATTACAAATACAACACCCCTAACCATAATACCGCTTGGAGAAAGTAGAGCATGAGCTCCATTAATACAGAAAATACCATGAAAGCCTCTGCAAATATTCTCTGAAACCCATTTTCTTGTGATGCAAAAAAGGCAAGCAGTGAGTGTAATGAGTGCATGACTCAAGCCTGTTGTCCAGCATTAGTCAAGGATACAGAGGTTGGAAATAGTGTTTACATACTGTGTGAGTTTTTTTTCCTGGAAATCCATGACCACACACACACACACAGGCACACTCATACTGACAACTGCCCACTGCTTGGACTTAGAATAATATAGTAACACATAGACCAGGCACAAATCAGGTAAGGAAACAAATATATATATATATAAGCCTCTATATACCAGTAAATAAACAATCAAGAGAGACCTAAGGTTTACAATATGCGAAATGAACAGCTAAGACAGAAAATCCTATTTCATGCAAAAAAGTACAGCAAAATACAACATGGGGATAAGAGTAAAGAATATTCCAGAAATTTCAGAATGACTGGATGAATAATCACAGTACTGGGCCTGGTGTGCACTCTAAGGCCTGGGACGCCGCACACGGTTACACACTGATCATTTCAGCCAGAGAAGAAGCAGTAAAATGGAGCCAAGCACAAAAGAAATTACTGGAATGCAAACCTAAAACTAATGAAGGATTTTTTTCTAACTGTGTGTAGGAGGGGAGAGTCTTTTTAGGCTGCTCAAAAAATAATATGTGAATGCCATTTAGTGGGCAGCTAGTTAGGAATGGGTAGGCTTTGAAAGTGCGGGTCTGAAGGAAGCGCATTGTGGTGGCTGAATAGGCCGGGGAAAGGGGCCCGGACCTCCAGCGCACATTCAGCGAGGGGCCAGGCACAAGTGGCTACACCTGGCAGAGCTGTGGCCCACCAATTAGAGTGCTGGCGGGCATTCTTCAGCTCCAGGAATGAGTGTGGGGGGGAGAAGGAGCAGGGGGGAGGACTGGTACAGAAAGAAGAGTGAAGCCCCCACCTTGTCCTGAGTGGTGGCAATGGCTATGGGGGGGGTAGTGAAAAGGGACTCTGTGAGAGGTCCCAATTACAACCCGCTGCTTCTGTGGTGCACAGGGCTGGGGCGGGGGGGGGGGATGCGCACATCCAGCCCTGGCAGAGGGGGAAACCCTGCAGCAGGTACCAGCAGGACACGCCGCACATATGCAGCAGGGCGACAAGACACGCCACACATGTGCAGCAGGGCCACAGGACACGCTGTACACATGCAGCAGTTCCCAGCAGGACACGCCGCACACATGCAGCAGGGCCACAGGACACGCCACACACATGCAGCAGGACCACAGGACACGTCACACACATGCAGCAGGTCCCAGCAGGACACGCCGCACACATGCAGCAGGGCCCCAGGACACGCCGGACACATGCAGCAGGGCCACAGAGCATGCCGGACACATGCAGCAGGGCCACAGGACACGCCGGACACATTCACCAAGGCCACAGGACACAATGCACACATTCACCAGGGCCACAGAACACGCCGGACACATTCACCAGGGCCACAGGACACGCCGAACACATTCACCAAGGCCACAGGACACGCCGGACACATTCACCAGGGCCACAGGACATGCCACACACATTCACCAGAGCCACAGGACATACCAGACACATTCACCAGGGCCACAGGTCACACGGCACACGTTCACCAGGGCCACAGGACACGCCGCACACATGCAGCAGGGCCACAGGACACATTCACCAGGGCCACAGGGGATGCTGCACACATGCAGCAGGGCCACAGGACACGCCGAACATGTTCACCAGGGCCACAGGACATGCCACACACATTCACCAGGGCCACAGGACACAGCGGACACATTCACCAGGGCCACAGGACACAGCGGACACATTCACCAGGGCCACAGGACACACCGCACACATTCACCAGGGCCACAGGACACACCGCACACATTCACCAAGGCCACAGGACACGCCGAACAAACACCAGAGCCACAGGACATGCCTGACACATTCACCAGGGCCACAGGACACGCCGGACACATTCACCTGGGCCACAGGACACGCTGGACACATTCACCAGGGCCACAGGACATGCCGGACACATTCACCAGGGCCACAGGACACGCTGGACACATTCACCTGGGCCACAGGACACGCTGGACACATTCACCTGGGCCACAGGACACATTCACCATACATTCACCAGGGCCACAAAACAAGCCACACACATTCACCAAGGCCACAGGGCACGACGGACACATGCAGCAGAGCCACAGGACACATTCACCATACATTCACCAGGGCCACAAAACAAGCCACACACATTCACCAAGGCCACAGGGCACGCCGGACACATGCAGCAGGGCCACAGGGCACGCCGGACACATGCAGCAGGGCCATAGGACACGCCGGACACATGCAGCAGGGCCACAGGGCACGCTGGACATATGCAGAAGGACCACAAGACACATCGCACACATTCACCAGGGCCACAGGACACGCCGCACACATTCACCAGGGCCACAGGACATGCCACACACATTCACCAAGGCCACAGGACCCTACATTCACCATACATTTACCAGGGCCACAGGGCACATCGCACAAATTCACCAGGGTCAAAGGACACACTACACACACACATTCATCAGGGTTAAAAGACATGCCATACAAGCACACTCACCAAGGCCACAGGACCCATAGGCAAGAGCTCTAAATATGGTTTGTCTGCAGGCTTTTTTTTTTCCTCCACGCACACAGAACCACACAGTCTGGCTGCAGTCTTGACCTTCAGGGCCTGCAAGCCCACAGTGGAGGGGTCGCAAACCACAGGCGGGCTCGGCCCACACAGGATCATCCCCTCCACCCGCAACCTGCCCACAAAGTGCCACTGGATGCACTGCAAGCCATGCGAGCACATTAAAAACACTGCCCACTGCAGGAAGGTGGTGCCCTCCTTAGGAGGCTGTGGCCAGATTTACAGCGGATTTAATGAATTTTCACTGCTACCGTGTTGTATTACACAGGATGAAAAATTGAATATTAAACGGTTTTAAAAATCATTTTCAGCGGTGACAAAAACCTGAGATGTACCATACATCAACAGTCATACAAAATAACAAAATGACTAATGTCACACTGAAGAGAGTATTACAGACAGCACTGCAGTGATGTGTATATGACTAAAATACAATGCAATATTACTCTCCTTAGGAAATACGTTTATAATGACACATAAACACATATATAGAATATATGCAATGTCCTCGACCTCCCAAGCAGACGACACATTGCAATTAAGTGCTTGCTAAACAAGGGCAGCAGTAGAGCCCCTGTGAGTGTGTGATTTATGTCTCCTCCAAAGATGAAATATAAATCCTCAGATCAATGCTGACAGAAGGATTAATTAAGCGTATCAATAATTTAGCTCGATAGAGTGAACACAAGCTACAGTCCAGCGCTCAGTTCCCAGATTTATGCTTAGACAGCTGGGGGGGAGGGGTTAAACATCATGCTTACATAGCATACCTGCATACAGCCTAGGGCACCCACAGGAAGTATCGCCACACTAATGGCAGCACCTCCTGGAATTGTCCATATCTGGAGTGTTTTAATCAGCACCCATAATTATTCTTTTGTGCATTAATTGGATTTCCACATTCACAGTTTACATCCATCATACAGAAAATAAAGCATAAAGCTTCTTGTCAAACAGCCATCAGAAAACAGTATTCTTTTGGACTGCACTGTAAAAGATACTTTGTTACACACATTCTGAGGTGTTGGTCATTTATTAGAAATTTCTCTACTAGAAGAGACACAAAAATTAAACAGAATTTCCACCTGGGATCAATAAAATTCATCCTCTCTTATCCATCTTAAGAAAGTATCAAAAACTGGATAAAAATACATAAATTTTCTAATTATCACAGATCAAGGATTAACACTAGGTCACTTTAACAGGAAAGAAAAACTTTGACATACATTTTAACAGCATAGTGGTCCTTGTCATGTCCTGCTAATTGGTGAGTTCTCTCATTTCGGACACGCATTTGGGCCACAGCAGCATGCAGCCTCCAGCTGCAGGGGCAACATGCAGAAAGACAGCGGCACACAGCTGCACCCCTGGCTCCACCCTCGCCCCATCCCGTCCCACGCGGCATTGTAAGGCCACTGCTTAATCCCCTAAAACTGCCGTTTAACACCCGCTACTTTATCCTTCCAGCACATGCTGTAATGAAGGCCCTAATGTCCTCATCTGCTTCATTACACTGCTCAGAAAGGACCCGGATTAGACCGATAAAGAAAGGGTGAGCCCTGTTTGAATAATACCCGGCCTCTGACCAGCTTGGAAAACAGGATTAACACTGCGTCGTGTGCCTGTGTGTGCACGCTAAGGTGTGCCTGAGCAATGCCATATACGAATTATAGGCACAGTGGAGGGAATCCAAGACACTGACTGGAATGGAGTGACACCATCAGACTGATACTTAATAGTTTCTAAACTATTTCTATATTTTTGTCTGAAGCCTTAGCATAGGATGTTTGCAGCCAGGTGAAGGACAGGAGCACAGAGCTCTCAGGATAACCTCAGGGAATATTCCATTAAAATAATTTAATCTGCAAGCAAAATTATCTGGTTCGATTATGACCAAACAACAGCACAGGGGACTGTGTGAGATACTGTGTTACCATGTCACCATGTAAGCAACAAAGGGCAAAACAAAACCATGGGTCCGTGCATGTCACATGAAAACGGTGAATGCCATCATCTCCTTCAGCTGTTTCTAGGTTGTTAGCAACAATGGCTGTTGGTATAACGGGCACAATACAACCACCTAACCGTGTAAGTGCACTTCACAAAAGGAGAGCAAACCTTAATAAAATTAAATCCAGCGATCAAGCAAATCCATCACATCATACTCACACAGGAATAATTAATTCTGCTCGGATGGCACAAGGTCCACAGAGAATAGTTTTACTTTATTATTATTTTTTTTAGACAACTCTGCAGCAGTTCAGTATTCAGCAAACTCACAGCAGAAAGGCCTAAACCATGAAGGACCTTCTAACAGCACAATGAATAGAAGGAGCGGAAAGGCCATTATGAGAGAGTGAAGAGGAGAACAACGAGTTGTAAATGTGACCTCTCTCTGCCACAGGCTGAAAAAGACCGAAAGGTCAAACACACAGTGTCTCACACTGGTCACAAAGCAGGAAATAATGTATTTATCAGAAGGCTGGGGACTGGGAAACTGCACTGGTAAATATAAAAAGAGCTCAGATTTATTGTGAATTGGGTATTCTGGGAATAGAAAAAAACCTTATAGGACCACAAAACAATTTCTAGAGTAAATTGTTCCTTTTCGGTTATCTAGCCTGTGACAGGATGTATCAAAAACAGCAGTGACACTGGGGGGAAAAAAATCAGTTCTGCCCGATGGATGGAGCACGTGCATTCAGGGGACAAATACAACTTCAGCTAATGCCAAATACAGACCTGCACTCAGTAATTCCAGGAATGTAAATTCAGTGCTTTAATTGTAGTACCCTATTCTTTGTACATAACAGCGATGAGGACAAGCTGGTATACAATACAACCAGTGTTGTCAACTTTGGTCAGTTGGCTAGAGTGAGATTTTCAATTCAAGACAAGTCTGCACACACATGCATACACCTTTATATGTATGCAATAGTTTTATTACCTTGTAAATAGTATTTAAGGTTTGCAAACTACCCCAAAACTTTTGATGTAGATAATTTTAGGTTTGTAATGGAATAAAATAGATTTGCTGTAAGATTTCTTGTGTGAAAATCTGCAAGTGTGAGTGTCATGCCAGATGAGTGAGAGCTGGAAACCCCGATAGAACACTGCATATGGGAGGCAATCTCAAAGCCCTTATTATCTACCCCAGCACACAAGTGCGCACATCCAGACAAACACAAACAAACACCCACACATATGCTGATTAGAGATCGAAATCTTTGTGAGGACTCTCTATTCATTTCTGTGAACCTGAATCCCAACAATGACAACCTTAACCCCTACCCAGCTTTAACCTTAACACAAGTAACAAAACGCAAGACTTTTGGCATTTTTAGGTTTTTGACTGCAGATTTTTATAAAACTGAGCTTCCTCTTGTGGGAACTGGAGACATGGTCTCCACAACATCAAAATAATAGGTTTTCTGCACAATGCAAGGTATATCTGGACCACCCCCCCCCAAACCCCCCCCCCCCCCCCCCCCCCCCCCCCCCACCCCCCCCCCCACAACCACACACCCCAACCACCACCCCACACACACACACACACACACACCCAAACACACCTGCTGAAAAAAGGGCGCAACACTGTCACGCTTTGTTTTTTATGCCTGGTGAGCCTGAATGAGTGTAATTAGTTAGCAGGATGAGGAAAGTTTGCAACGGGCAGCCTTGAGGACTCTACCCTCCCACTGGGCGAAAGCCTCTGCTGGTCAATGACGGGCTTGAGTTAGGAGGGGGGCAGGGCGGGGAGGCTAGGGATCAAGCTGGCGTACAGATAGGACGTGAGATGAAACACGTCAGCACAGGGAGCCATTGCTTTAATCATCCCTGACGAACAGCACCATTAGCGGCACTGCAACGCTTGCTTCTGACAGTCTGACATGGGCCAAATGTACGGACAGGACATGAGGTCCCAGGCTTGCAAAACACCAGCCACCAGACTCCATGTCATGTCACCTGAGGGATGTGTAATCACTGACTTATAGTCCTGGTATAGAGGGGATATAGCAAACTGACAATAGCTGCTTCCATAAGCATCTTACCTGCTGAAGGTCAGCCAAGGAATACAGGTGAATGTGCTGCAGCAGATACTCCCTGGGAAAGATCCTGCAGGACAAGAGAACAGTGCAGATGCCAGTGTTACTGCGATGCTGCCCAGCCGTCAGTGGCAAAGCGCAGGCAGAAGCCCAGTACAACCACCTGTAACCAGCACTACTGAAGGTGACTCAGCTCTGTCTCGAGTTGGCTGGACACACAGCAGTAAGCACATGCGCACAAAACTCAAATTCACACGCCCGTACATGCCCGAGAAGCCAAAGTGTGGAGGACCTTCACAATGGCCAGTAACCACAGCAACACAGAGACAAGGTGCCTGCAAAATGAGGGTTAACTGAATTGAATGCAAACAGCCTGTGAAACAGGCATTTAAAAGCACTCTCCCTTATTAAGGGTGAAGTAGGGTTGCTCAGTCCAGATTTACCCGGCTATTAAAGCCCTCTTCAGCGTTCACTGGCCTGCTCCATCTCCTCACTCTCTTGCCAAGTGGTCCTGGCAGGAGCACAAAGTGACGGGATGGGGGCAGCGACGGGGGAAAATGGTTTTGATGACCCATTTGTTGCCGTGGTGCTAAAATCAGATGAAGCCTAAAACGGCTCCAGCAGTCGAACATGTCAGTCAGCCCCTGATGCTATAGCTCCAGCAGGGCACTAATAACAGACCTTAGGAAATGGACAGAAAATGAATGGTTAAGGACGATCAGTTAGAAGAGGACCCTGCCTCAAAAAGTGCATGAAATAATCGGCCACCTGATTATTGACAAGACTGACTGCCACACGATATTTCTGGGAGACAGGAGTAAGCAGGAGTAAGCAGGAGTAAGCAGGAACACACACACAAGGACAGTTACATATTAACAGGTCTCAAGGTGCACAGCTGAAGTGTCACTGATATCAGATAATGAATAACAGAGTCAAATAATCATGCAGTTTGGAAAGTAGAACTTTCCTCCTAAACATACACCATACCTGTGTGATTCCTTTTAATCTCACCACTTCTCTGTTACTTGGTCTATCTAAAGAGAAATCTGCCGTCTACAACTAACTCAGAAGTCTATTTCCAATTCTATCAGTAATGGGGGGCATAATGTGGTGGGTAGGTGTTCCTGTGTGTGCTTGTGCTTGCTGTGGCATTAGGAAGCACTGGATGCAGCCAAGTTGAGCCTAGGTCAGGGATAAACTGATCCACAGTGCTTAGCAAATCAACCAGAGAAGTAAAGTACTACCTTATCTGTTTATGACTTAAGTAGAGGGAGAGAATCAGTTCCAGAAAAGTACAAAAAGAAAATGACTCATCCAATTACAATCATAGTCTATGGATCATCTTGACAATACCAAACCTTCTAAATGTACCTTATATTGTATCTTATATTTCATATTCATATTTAGTTTAGTTTCATAACCTTTCTTGTCAATTATTTTTTATATGTCTAAACGCTGCCTCCCAAATGGACACACAAATGCAACTGAAGGTTAGGGTTACTTCGAAGTGACAACCTGCGTTAGGCAGCAAGAAATAGGAATTAGAAATGTATTCATATTTTCCAAGGCAGATGCTGTCAGTATATGACATGCTGCTGGGTCAGTAGGTATCACTGGTGTTGTGATTCCCCCAACAATGGAAGGCCACCAGATAACCCTGACCAGGAGAAACAGTTGGAAAATGGATGGAATAAATGTCAGGGCTTAAGTCAATGTAACGCATCAATGAAAGGGATCTAAGTGGCTACAACCTCCAATTTAAATAAAAGCAAAGTACCAATTTTTATGGATTTTATGCCTACAGAGCTTGCCTGTCCAGCTTCTAGCATGCAACAGATCTTCTGTTGCAGTGTTTCCCAACCTGGTCCTCGGGGACTCACAGACGGTCCACGTTTTTGCTCCCTCCCAGGATGGAGCAAAAATATAGACTGTCTGTGGGTCCCCAAGGACCGAATTGGGAAACTCTGTTGTATTATATACTCCAGAGATAAGCCCCAGTTTCAGCTATGTGTTTGCCATAGTGATGACTTACAGGTATCATGGCTAAAATGCAGAGTACAACCAGATCCAGGCACTTATCAGTTTCAGAAAAGAACTGTGGGCCCTATATTATATGCTGTGTTTACTGACTGTGATTACCCGTCATAAATGTTAACAAATGCCCAAATGTTGGCTTCACCTCTGAGGCAACACCTTGTTGGGCAGCTGATTTGTGGAACCACGCTGCAAAAATGTCAAAGTTTCATTATTACTGTCATTTCACTGTACAAGTGCCATTTCCCCGTGATAGCCGGTGCACAGATAGCAGAACACAGGGGCAGCACACATCAGCAACACAGCCTCAGAGTGGCTGAGCGTGTAACAGTGCACTCATTAAGAGTGTCAGCCTGTGTGTGGGTGTGGTGCACACTGGATCGGCCGTGGAGGTGCGGGCTTTGACGGCCCCCTCCCCCATTTTCAGGGCTGCACTGTAAACAAGCGCTGCCTTTTTCAGCCTCAGAAATCTGTACGGTGAGTTCAATGATCGATGGCTGGGATAATATTTTAGCGCCACCGCCATCATTAATTTCCCACTGTTTTGATGTGCAGGGCATTAGCCACCGCTGGATAATGGCGGGCCAGTAAACACTGGCTTGAGTGCACGTTCTTCACTGGGGTCACCCTGGCTGCGGTAAACAGTGCTGTTGGCGGAAAAGCCCGCCAGTCAGGCAGCTGGGATCACTCATGCACTCCAGGTGCCAAAAATGGCCCATCCCTTGCGGCAAAGCCCTGCCTCAAACAGGCCAATGACGACGTCACAAAGGAGCACTTCAAAGGAAGAGGTGAAACTTGGGTGTTTCCATTCACAAACCCGTGATACGTATGAATAAACATTCACACGTGAGCTGGGGGAGAATCCCAAGGCTTCCCATTGGGAACTGGGCATAAAAAAACTGACAAAATAAAATAAGAAGCACACTGAAATGCATGTGTATACATGGGGTTGTTTCAAATATGCCGTTATAGGTTTCACATGCAACATCTCATTTGAACACTAATGGGCTATCAAGCAGACAAAACACATTAAGCGGTATCCTGCCCTAAGATGAAAGGCGCTGAAGTCGAAAGGACATGGTGCACGGCCCAAGGTAAGTGGTCTGCTAAAATGGCACCATTCCTTCCACACTGCGCATTTTGTTTTAAGTAGATGGATGCCAACCTGCCTGAAGTGGCATGTTCTCTGGCATAAGGCTGTACTTCACAGAAATGAAAATAAACTGAAAGCCTAAGAACTCTTCAGGTTTAACACAGACACAGGTTTTAACCTACAAATACTACAAGGTTACAGCATTCGAAAGCAAACAGTACAATCTGATGGTCTCGCAATACAGATTCTCTGGTTCTCAATGGTCAAACAGGCTTAGGGATGGTCTAGAGCAATCAAACAACAATCTTGTCTTCTCAGGAGGATAAAGGTTAGAGGTTAGGAGAGGAACATTCAGAAATGTCCCTGGTCAGTGTGAACTAATGTCTCCTCACTTAGGAAACCTCACTTGTGTAAACAGGACCTCAACACATGCTCACTCACCCTGCTTGTGTGGGCATAATCCTACCCACCTTAACTAAAGCAGGAGTTGTGGAATGAAGGCATATCTCAGTATGTGTGCTGATTTTGCAATGACTGAAACTGAGCGAGAATCAAGCAAGATGAAAGCAGTGCGACATTCTGTAAACACAAGGTGTACAGCAGAAAAACAGGCAATTTGCATGCTAAGGAAGGCTCAGGATTGTTTATGAAAGTGCACCTTCAGTGACATTTTTCAGTTTGTAACATCATATTTATGCTAATTTAAATAGTGCCAATCCACCCATCCTCACACTGGCATATGTACGTATCCAACTGAGGGTGGCACTTCTCAGGAATTTAAACACTTTTGTAGGGCCCCTGAGATTAGACTGAAATTTCAGACATTCAGCTTCCTTTATCTCTCTATGACACACCAGTTGCGTCAACAGACTTCCATACAATGAGAACAATGGAGGCTGGGAGAAGTTTCTGGGACAAAACAATAACAAAAAGCCAGAGAATCGATGGTGCCTCTGTGCAGTCTTTTTTAAGAACAGGTGGTTTCCTACCTCTCTCTCTCTCTCTTTCTCTCTCTCTCTGTCCTATACACACCCAATGTGTCAGGCCTTTATAATGACGCCTCTGGGGGGGAAACATATCCCCCCCGGTAGCTTTCTGTACCACTCGCTCTCCCTTCTGCAGTCCCTCAGGTCACATGGGAATGGAATGACAAGTCTGCTTGGGGTCAGGGGTCGCTGCAGCCCTGTGTGTTTGTTTGGCTCTACCTGACGGACAGACAGGAAGAGGCGAAGTGAAGGAAACTGCTCAGCTGCATAGCTGTGCGCTCAGACAAAACAAACCGCACCCAACACCAAAGGTACAGTCCGCCAGATAAAAGGCTACGAGGGCCACTGTCTGGTGATGTGGGGGGGGTCAAACAAAATCCATGCAGATGGATGATGATTCCACTGCTGCTGCCTAAGCACAGACATGCTATGAATGTGAATGTTTATGCTCATATGCTATTACACGCATCAAAGGGGTGCAGGACAAAGCAGTCCACTTATCTTGCTTCCTAAACATCTTTGTTAGCACACTGCTGAAATTCTGCACACAGGAATGGTCTCTCCGTGCTGCCTCGCTAACCCTCCACGCAGGCTCTCCATCCACCCCCCCATCCTATGGGTGGGACTCACCTGCGTCGCAGGTCCTCGGCCACGGCGGCCCGGCAGCTGAACAGGTATGCACGTAGGGACTGCAGCTGCTGGCGCAGGCGCAGCACGGCAGCCAGGGCATCGCAGTGCTCATACAGCCGTGGGTTCAGCTGCTGCACATCCAGCAGCGGCTCCTCCTGCACGAACTCCAGGAACTCCTTGGCCTGCTTGGACACCTGGGCCAGGATTGGTGAGGGGTAAACAAATGAACCATTCAGAATGTGGCTCTACAGAGGCAGCAAGCCAGAAGACACATCCTATATATGGAAGCACACTCATGACCCAAATATCTTCTGCCTAGTTTTGTTGCACCATTCAAAGCAATTCACACTGTTTATCGTTTTACACATATACAGCTGACTATTTACTAATGTTTACTAACTTCCCAGTGACAGCTCCTTAACCGCTACGGTGCCAATTTGCATGTTTGCATCTCTGTTAAGGCAGACACTTACACCAAATATATGCAAAAATACACTGAAGCTTGAGAAATGTAAACACTTTACAATAGCTGAAGTATTTGGTTATTTTCTAAATGCATTTAAATGAAACTATGCCATTATACAAACAACTCGGCTAACATCTGTTTCATTTGGAAAGGCATCTTAATAAAGGTTTAATTTAAGAGAATGTATCCAAAGTCATATAGGGAATTAGGCCTGATACTCCCCTATAGCATAGAAACTACTACTTCCATATAAGCTGACTGCGGCTGATCACTGAACAGCAGAGACTAAATGAGATCCCAGTCCACCTTGTGCTTGCTGGTGTCCCAGTTGTGCAGCAGGCGGGCAGGGATGAGGAAGAGGTCGTCCTCGTGGCAGCTCTGGCAGTAGTACCAGCCGCTGTAGCAGCACACTTTGGCCTTTCCCCGGGACAGCCCCACGGGCTTCTGGCAACCTACAGGAGAGTGGCGCAGGAGAGCTATCAGCATGGGAACTCAATTCTACCAGGAACTCACACAGCCTTTAGTTAATCATTCTTAGACACATTTGCATATCTGCACGAGTACGTTTATTGTAGGCCTTATATTTGTATGAATGAAATCAATGAAAATGTATCAATGAAAATACACACTGATGAGCCAAAACATTATGACCAGCCCCACATGACATGAATGATGTTGACTGTCTTGTAAAAACGGTGCATGTCAAGGTCTGGTGAGCCAACATTCAGTACTTGTAGTCAACATGTTGAATGCAGAAGAAATGTTCATACCAGACGAGACAGCCCTTGTTCACATCTCACAAGTCTTGGCTGCCCAATACCCTATTGGGGGATCGCGGTTTTTCCCTCCTCGGACCACTCTCAGGAGGTACTCACCACGGCTAACCGTGAGCGTCCCCCAGCCTTGCCGTTTTGGAGATGCTGACCATGGTCGTCGGACCATGGTAATTTCAACCTATCAAAGTCACTCAGATCTTTATCCCAGCTCATTTCTACGGCACTCACCATATCTAATACGAGCACTGAATGCTGGCTGTCCATCCAATATATTCCAAACCTTGACAAGCACTGTTATTATGAGACTGCCATAAACTGTTATTTGCTTCAACCCCCCTAACCCACACACGCACAAGTACACATGTAAGGATTTAAATTTCTTTAGCCCAAAGAAGAACATGCAAGCATGAGAAAGCAATTTCTGGAAAATATGACTGGGGGGGATGCTGATCATCGCTATTATTTTTATAGTCTCTGTGGAAAAGGATTTAATCGGGATTTAAAAACACGTCATGGACCATCTAAAACTGTCAGAGGCCACGATTGACATGACTTCCGGTAAGCACTAGCTGTGCACCGTACCACATTATAACTTGTATTTACATATCCTGAGATCTTCGCATACCATATGAGCTGTTAGAAAACAATACCAATGTGTTTAAATTGCGCCAAAAAGTTAGGCTAGAAGGCTGAACTGAAAGCCCAATAAATCTATGTTATCGTGCTTTTGGTGCAATCTAATCCTACTTCCCAGACAAAGACGATAATCGGCGGTTAGTCACTGGCAGATATTGACAGTGGGTTACTTGTCTGACATTGCCGATTACTGATGCAGCTGGACAGTTCCTTCTTTTGGCTGGTTCTGCTTAGCAATGTTTCAGTTGCTACTATGCTTGTGATGTTAGCAGCACCATGCAATCCTGGTGCAGTAGAGTTGTAGGTAGGATTTTTTTATAAATATAAGGTGGGAAATACACATATGGCATGAAGTGACAATAGCTCTGGGGAATGCTGCTTCTGAATTTAGGCACGATGCACAATTTTGAAAAGTCTTTTGGAGAGTTTTGTGCATTTTATCACTAAGCTGAAATTGCAGGAAAGTAAAAAGTTAGAAAAGCCACATTTTCTGTCCTTAAAAAAGTAGAAATTTATAATTGAAAATGGAAGGTACAGTCTTTATCTGGAATATTTTTAAAAATATAACCCTTCAGGGTAAACCCCCCCCCATTTCTTTTCCATCGTCACGGAAATATCTCAGCATTACATGAAACTGAACAACCAACACCAACACACTAAGA
Source organism: Mormyrus iriodes (assembly GCA_011763525.2). Taxonomy (NCBI): domain Eukaryota; kingdom Metazoa; phylum Chordata; class Actinopteri; order Osteoglossiformes; family Mormyridae; genus Mormyrus; species Mormyrus iriodes. The sequence goes on from JAAGVU020000001.1 coordinate 33,512,722, forward strand.
GGAGGGGAGGAGCTCTTAAAGGTTTACGGGCCTGATACCCTCCCTTAGACCCCAGGGTTAATCATGGTTCAAAGAGCAGACTCCAAGTGTTTGTACACCGTCCCCTCAATTGTAAAAACTGACTACTTGCAAGCTATGCTTACAAATGAATAGAAATAAATGCAATGGTGTGGTTGTTCATCTATTATAAACAAACAGATGACAAGGACATTTCTTAAACCTAGACTGACCAAAAGATCTTAACCAGAAGAATTCCATCTCTTTGAAAAGTTGTAACTAATGATTAGACAGTGTTAATCAGGTAATTCATAGGCTATTAATGGTCTGTTAATATATCACCGGTTAGAGTGCAATATCCTGCTGTATGCTGTCCAAAGGACATGTGCGCAGACATACGGAGGCCTGTGTATGCACTCATACAGGATGGAGTATGATAGATTAAAAAAGAATTCCCCACATTATTCCTGTAGACACAATACACAGCAGAACTGCGCCTAACAGCCAGGGAAGAGTGACCCCATGGCCCCCCCTGCAAGGTTCCTCCCAGGATCTTGTGAAAGCAGACTGCTTTGTCTTCGTCTGGCACTACTCCCTCTGCACGGCAGTGGCGCCGCCTGAAACAGGCAGGTGTCCCTTATCACCAGCAATCTCAGAACCTGGAAGCGAAGGTATACGCAGCAGCAGGGATGGTGCAGACCAAAGCAGACATACAACGTTCCGTTCAAAGGAATGCAACACCTCCCATCATCATAGAGGGTCCCGGCACAGATCGTAGCTGGATAGGAAGTGGGTCCAAGGTACTCATCTGAAGTGTACAAGGACAAACAGCCAAGGGTGAAATGGAAATTCTCCGTAGAGGACAGAAGTTCACACTCTGTATTACATTACTCTGAAAAAGGGGGGACATATTATGCGATAAAAAAAATCTGTGAGTCAAAATATCAAAAAGTATTTTAAAAAAAAGAAGGTGAAAATATGAAAAGTAAAACAAACTGTAAAATATCTAATACAGGCCCTTTATATTATAATAGAGAAAATCAGTTGTTTCGGATGTATACCATGAGCAATATAGGCTATACAGACAAAAGTACTGGGACACACCTCTTAATCATTGAATTCAGGTGTTTCATTCGGACCCATTGCCACAGGTGTATAAAATCAAGCACCTAGCCATGCAGTCAGGTTTACAATCGTTTGTGAAAGAATGGGTCATTCTGAAGAGCTCAGTAAATTCAAGCGTGGTACTGTCATAGGATGCCACCTTTGCAATAAGTCAGTTTGTGAAATTTCTTCCCTGCTAGATATTCCATGGTCAATGGAATTGTAAAGTGGATTTAGCTTCAAGAAATGGGCTTCCATGGTGGAGCAGTTGCTTGTAAGCCTCACATCACCAAGTGTAATGCCAAGTGTAGGATGGAGTGGTGTAAAGAACGCTACCACTGGACACTCACAAATGCTGTTCTGGATGAATGGGCAAAAATTCCCATCGACAGACTCCAAAATCTTGTGGAAAGCCTTCCCAGAAGAGTGGCAGCTGTTATGGTTGCAAAGGGGGAGCCAACTCCATACTGATGCCTATGGATTTAGAATGGGATGTCATAGAAGTTTCTGTAGGTGCAATGGGTAGGTGTCATAATACTTTTGTCCATATAGTGTATGAGTGATGTTCCACAGAGACCTAATGTCTCCAAAATATAACTAAACTTTCCTTTACGCTCAAAGCCTCAGTGGTCAAAAGTTTAAAAAATAATTTCCGACTCATTCCTGCCTGCTTCAATGATATCTGAAGGCAAGAAGCTGAAATGATTCCCACAGATCAAGCTACGGATAAGCATGCGCTCTGTAGAATGATGTAAACACTGTAGAGAATCAGCAGAGCATGTGAGGTGAGAATAATACACCTGCATGCTTTCCACCCAGACGCAGGGGAATGGCTGCTCTGCCTTTCCCAGAAGCCTAGCAAGCATTTGCAGGCCAGCACAGCATATCAGTCTGGACACGGAGAACCAAAGACAGGGACAAATGGACAGGGTGATGCAGAGCGGGGCTGGGTGAGGCCTGGAGAGTGCGAAGGCTTCTGTAACCAGAGTGAACAGCTGTCTGCTACCACTGATGGATAAATATCTTACAAAACGGAATGAGAGGGAGGATGCCATTCCAGCCACGTCAGGTAAGTTTACTGGAAGGAGGAAAGCGAAACAACAGAAAGAAAAAGAAGCTGGGGGGAGGGGGGCAAACAACAGGTAGAATCTGGAAGGGCCGGGGTGTTGCCATGGAAACAGTCACACACAGCAAGTGTGCCTGGGTTGAAGATGCTTTGAACATGCAAACTAGCTTCAAACTTGTCTCAAGAATTCAGGAACATACATGAAATGCTCAGCTGGCAACAAGCTGTTAAAGTCTCGCCGGCCCCCCCACCAACACAAAAAAATAAATACAATAGTACGCCCACCCGAGCACCAAACCCACCACC
>JAAGVU020000001.1:33515294-33529559 GCA_011763525.2 Mormyrus iriodes
ATAAAAAATCACTCAAAAATTCTGCTAAAAAAACAGAAACATAACGAAAATCCCCAGCTGGAAAAAAGATCTTCCCCCCCCCCCCCCCCCCAATAAATAAGATTCTAACGGAATAGCACTGACGGCGAACAGGCACACGCTCTAACTAAAGGTAAGCAGCTGCATTGACACCTGTGTGGCTAATCCACAGCAGCATCACAATAATGAAGCAGACAGAAAGCAAACTGTACACACTCATCTCTATGGGTGCCACCACCCTGAAATCAATACAACCCAGAATCTGCAAAACTAGCCTCAGAACACAGCCAAGCTGGAGCACTATATACCTTCGGATAGCACGGGATATCAGTGCCTGTTTGGCTTTATGATTTCCCCCCCATCAGGCTTTCTGGTATAAGTGATTAACATGTTTAAATGTCATGTGACCATATTTCAAGCTTTTACGGAATATATAATTACCCTTTTTTTTCTTCTCAGGGGAATCATATGTGCATTTCCTCCGTGACATCGCCAACATCTGGACCAAAAAGATTTGCTCATTCCCAAATGTTAAAATAGCAAAAGAACATTTCCGATTCTGAAGACCATAAACACTGATACAAACCACAGTGACAATGGGAAGAAACCCATATCAAATCTAGGTGCAGGACTCTGTACCTGCCCCAGTCACCATTAAACACATCTCTTTCACAGCTCCAGCCAGCCTGTCGTCCCGAACTTCCACAACTAAAAAGGTGAGAAAAAGAAAAAAAAAAGAAAAGACAACAGTGGAACATAAGGCTGGAGGAGGCGGCCTCCACAAAGGCCCGATGACAGGGTCGCGTGTGTTCAAGGAGAGACGGGGCCCCCATCGGCGTCCACAATGAGCTAGGTCAATGAATGAACAGCGAGCAGTTATGTCTCCTCAAGATGGGCTCCAGCTCGGAGACTCTTTCAACTGTCCGCTTATTTACACCGAGTGCCTCAAAGAGAGGGAAACTTTATAAGGGAAGAGACAAGACGCTGGCTTTGATGTGCCCCACTCAGAGCTGCAGGCACTCTAATGAAGATGTGTAATCCGGAGCGTGGGGGGGGGGGGGCACTGGGCACACACACCTTTGATGTAAATGTTTTACATCCTCCCCACCTTACCCGAAATCCCCCCCGTTCCCCGAATCGCACTGTAGCCGCTTCATTGTCCAAGCTCCAGCCGGACCCCGATTGATGTGACATTTCTGCTCCGGCCCTGGTTCCCCCACCAGCCCCGTGAATAAAAACACTTTGAATTACAGAGGTCATGCAAACTTTGAGCTACGGCTTGGGAGACAGGGAGTGACGCGCTCGGCCATCAAACGGGGATCTTTGCGGCGCCTTCTCGTGCATCTGTGCAATTCACTAAATTCATCAAAAGAATAAACAGTGCCTGGCACACGCTGCGCCGTGCCGTTTTGATGTCAAACGAGCAATTGTGCTGATAAGGGCTGCCAGAGGTTGTATATATGTATATGCTTAAACAGGCATCTTAAAATCAATCAGCCGAAATCAGCAGGATATTAAAATCAACCTAAATCAATCAGTTCAGACACACCACATTATCAAATACACAACGTTTGATGTGGGGCTACTGGGTGTCATCATGGATGGACCCAAAACTAGAGCTGCCATGCAAGAGCTGCTGCTGAAGTTGGTGGTGCTGATGATGGTGCCGCCACGGCGCCGCACATACGATAAAAGCTGTAGCTGCACCCAGACTAAGACTGGGGCAAATCTGCATTTATTAAGGAATAACTTATGAGTCAATGAAAAAAATTACAGGACAATCAAATAATTATGCTTGGGGACTGAAATGGCAAAAATATGACAGTCTGCTTATATATTTGTCCCAAGTCTGTTCTGGTAACTGCCTCCATAATTTCTGTTTTGCTAACAATATTAAATTAACATGACATAAAACCATTTTTTATCTGCAATGTTTGGTTCGATAAATATTTAAAAGTGATTAGAGTGACCAGATCTGCAGCGACCTCCATACAATATAATAATAATAATATTTTATTTATATAGCGCTTTTCAGGTTCAGAAGCACATTAAGGATAAGGGAGGTCATAGGCTTGAGTAAACAAAGGTCACTCGAGAGCCCTTTTGCTTTTAGAAAATGGCTTTAATTTAAATTTGTTCCAGTTAAGCTCTGTCCAATATTTTAAGTGTCACATTTTTAAATTACATTAACAGTTTCATTTACTATAAACTTGCATTTATTTCTGATCAGTTTGTACAGAGGAAGGTTGCCATGTTATGGCAAAAATTGTTACAGCTGGGTTGCCCAATTTTAATGCAGCCTTAACTGTTCTTCTTATATTACCATTCTACAGATATTATCTGCATAGTAGGACATTAATGGCACTTATCCTGTGGGTGACCCATTACTACATTACTACAATAAATACTGAGGGATGATTATTATTAAAATATTAATATCCACTGTTGTAGCAAATGTGGAACTAAATACTTCGATTTGAGTGTTTTTGCTTTGTGCTGTTAAATCTGATTACACTGGACAAAAAGGCATGCTTTAAAAAAGGCTTCTTCATATTCAAAATCAATGTTAAGTCAACAGCAGCAACCCCTGAAGCATGAATATGACAAGCAAGTAAACGAACAGCCATTTGATCCTTGAGTACTTTGTCCTACTAAACAATAAAGTATTTCCCATGTTTCCCGTGCTGCTGTGAGAAGGGGAGAAAAGCTTGGGATTCCTTGGCCCGTTGTGCCGCCTTCCCGCTGCGGAGTACCCCATTGACCGCGCGCCTTTCTCTGACATCACGGCTTCGGCGCGAAGCTCGCAGGAGTGCCGTAATTAAGAGGAGCACGGCCGGCCCGGCGTGAATGGGGTATACCTGCAGCTGGAGCGGCCTCCAGCACGACCCATTGTGAGCACTGACAAATTGGGGCTAGGGGTGACTGAGGAAAGGGCCAGTGCTGCTAAATCAAAGCCCCCCGAGACCGGCAGGGACCCCTCCCCCAACACCCCCAAAAAGCTGCGTGCATTGTTCTGCGTGGGGTGACCCCACAATGGCCGGCTGCCTCCTCTGCCGGCCTCTGTCGCTCACCACTTCTGTCCCCTAATCCGTCTGACAGCTCCAGGCAATCAAAAGATATTTGCTCAGGAAAAAGCGATTAAATTGTAACAGACTGGCCCCTGACTACCTCTACAAAGCTAAGTGACGGACAAGGGAAATGAGACAAAGAGAACTAGCTCTTTAACCACATTTGGCCAGGCAATGGTAAGAGGGGAGGGGGGACACTTTAAGAAAGAAAAGGATTTAGAGTTAGAATTCTGCATCCAGGAGTGCCGTCCAGATTTCTTTTTGAATTAAAATGTTTCAATTAAATGCAAAATTGCACCCCTGTATCAAACAAACAGGCCCAACAGTGGTTGCAGTTCGAAGGCCTCTCTCAATCTGAAAAAGGACCCCCCACCCCACCCCTCCACGTTTTATCGACCAATTATTGTCATGTGCCCTTTATTCGCTGTGGCTTTGAAATCCCCCACATTAAATAGGAAGGTTGTTCCCCCAAAGGGGGCAGAGGGAAGGGTATTCACTACCTGACTGTGATTGGGGTTTTCGCACCATCTGTGATGATGGAGAGGAGAGCAACGTCACACTGCACAGCCAGAGAGATGCTCACTGCGGCAAACCAGAGAACATCACACTCACTCAGGCATCTCTCTTCAGCTCTGGTGGCCCAACCTCGTACCTCCTGCTCTCAGGTAATCACATTATTTGGGTGGTCAAAGGCCTCCTGTTATGCAGATATTGATGAAGTAGTTTAATCAAATAAGCCGGGCTAGATGAGATAAGATTATCAAACTTGATTATAGCCTCAACAGAGCAGCAGGCCTACAGCAAAATTAGCAATAATAATAATAATAATGACAATAATAATAATAATAATAATAATTATTATTATTATTATTATTATTATTATTATTTATTTTTGGTTGATGCAGGAAATGTCTAGGGTCTGACTCAAAGTAGAACGTTAAATAGTAAAACTCGTGCTGCATTATGCACCGAAACATCTAGAACTGGAAGCTAGCGTCAAGCAAAACTGCCACAAATGAAATATAAAGCCAGCCATTCGCCTGCAGAACGAGCAGCTTTGACTAATAAAAGCATAACACAAAGAAGCAACATGCAAAGCTTTGGAAGGTCTCTCTCACCAGTGCAGACTCTAAACATGCATCCCAGACACCTTGATCCCCAAGTCGCCCTGCTGGCTTTGATGATAACCACAACACAGGATGCACCAAAGGCAGAGCATGTTCACAAAGGACTATGGGTAATTCCATATTGTTGTACTGCTAAATCAGCATACTGTTAATGCAAGACATGGAGTGGGAGGGTGTTCTTATTTAAATGGTAAATTACAGACTTGACGCTGGTACTTCTTCTGCATTAGGGGGTGACAAATACATTTTAACTATTTAGCAAGTGCCAATAGTGTGCATGAATTTCCAAACACCTCGAATTGCTAAATGGCAATTCATAGCCCTTAAGCCATATGTGGGTAGCAAAATACTGCCAGCTTACAGAGTTGGATACTTCAGGTTCAGAAAATAAAAATCCTGACCAAGATTTTGTGTCAACCAACCAGTTGAGTATAAAAAAAGTCACGGACAACTGTTCACCTCTGCTTACTCACCTATATGATTCAAACCAGTAATCTACTGCTTCAAGGATGTGACCATCACTGATGGTCAAATAAGCCACTACAAGAACACTGAGTCACTGAGTACATATTGCACACAGAGCCCACACAGCATCGCTATTGACCCTATGATCTGAAATTACAGTGCTGCAGCAGCCAATCAGCTGTAAACTTGGGAGAGGGGGCACCTCTGCTAATTTTATCATGGGGACCCCTCTCTTGGCAAGATTTCAAAATACCAAAAAAAACACATTATAAAGTCTGGAAGGTTTGATAGTATATAAAAAAATAGATACCTGCCAAGCCTAACAAGACAATCGCAACATGTCCAATAACAAAACCTCCCCACCATGACTTCAGAGATTAGGGCTGTTTCAGAGTGTCCCTCAGACACTTATCAACACAGCGGACAATCAATACACAGGATGAGGCAACCCTACCCTCAATGCCACTGAACTGGGAAGGTCATGAAGACCCAATAGCGACCTCCAAAATTCAAATACAGGTCAATGTTTCATCGCGCCTGACTGGCAGCACAGCAGGACAGTGATAACGTGATACGGGCCATGGGTAACTGCGGTTATTGTGCACCATCATGGCCACACCGACACCCTATGACGAGCAACCCCATGAGGCCACATGAGCGGGTGGGGAAGCTGAAGTCTAGAAATGTCCTTTAGCAATCAGTTGTCTGTAAAAGACACTTAATAAACACACACTTGAGTATGATGAACATGGCTGAGAATCTGCTTTTAAAGTGTGTTTGCAAGTCTAAACTGTCATGTAGAGTGCAGGAGACTCAGAGCACAGTGTGGAACATGCCTCTCACCTGCACACCTGAAGCTTTGAGCAGTCAGGCCCTTCTCCACGGCCAGGCAGGTGAGGATGCCCAGGAAGCTGGTGGTGACCGACTGGCGCTTGCCACGCTGCGCTTCACGGTGACGCCGCTGGCCCGTGGGTTTGTTACGCATCAACACAGGAGGGCTGGTGGGCTGGGGGGTATCAGCGGCAGTGGCGGCACGCCGGGCCGCGGAAGCCGTACGCAGGGCCTCCACCCAGTCCTGGGCCGTGCGCTCGTCATCGGCCTGCAGTCGCAACACGTCGCGATCAAACACAGCCTGGAAGCGTGCACGGCTGCCCTCAGAGTCATCCCGCTGCACGGCCAGGCAGCTGGCCAGTGGGTAACGCAGCACAGGCTCCGACACGGGGCCCCGGCCACCCGTGGGGAAGGCCTGCAGCTGCGTCTTGCTCAGTACGAAGGTGAAGGTGCTCCAATTGTTGAGGTCAGTGCGCTGATGCAGCAGCCCCGCCCTGAGCACATCGGGGCACCGCTGCGTGAAGATGGGCAGGGCTGTTGGCCGCAGAGGGGGGCAGGGTGCCGAGGGAGCGATAGGGCCAGGTGCAGACGCAGGGAGTGGCTCCCCCTGCTGGCGGGAGGGCCGTGCAGCTAACACGCGTTCCCACAGGCAGCGCCTCCAGTCCAGCGCCTCCCACTGGCAGGGTGCACGCAGCTGCAGCCGGGTACTGTTGAAGAAGACGGCCTGGAGCACACAGCCATCCTGGGGCAGGGGGGCACTCACGCTGTGGCAGTGCGACAGCGAATAGGCCGTGCACAGCTGTCGGTTTCCGCTGCTGTCCAGGCCGTAGAGGCGCAGTTCGCAGGGCGTGAGCTCCACGTGGCAGGCGCTCCAGCGGCCAGACACGCCCTCCCGCTGCTCCAGCTCGCCCTGCTTCACCATGCTGGGGCTGCTCTCCTTGTCGTCTGTGGCAGACAGGGCACAGAGCAAACATCAGCACTGGCGTCCAGCCACCAGGGAGCACGGGACCAAACAGGGCACAAGCAAAGCCAAAAGAAAACCACATAAATGCCAGCTGAACTGCAGAGCTAGCCGGGGAAACCTGCAGTTATTATACACTGCTAATAACAGCTTGTCTTCCTGCGAGTTTAAAAGAGCAGCATAAAATGCAGCATAAAGTAAACCTGTTGCGTATCACAGTACAGCAGGATACAGTAATACAGTATGAGGCAGACTCCATGCCGCCCTTAAGGTTAAAGAGCTTTAGCACCCCCACGCGTGCCCCAATACCCCCCACTCCCCCCCATGGCGACACACACCGAAGCCTGACCATCTCCTCAGCGACAGGCACAGCACCTCGAAGAGCCGCCGGACAGAGCAGTGGCTGAGTGCCCGGGGCCAAGCCGGTCGGGGGAGCTCCATCCCAGCAGAACAGGGGCATAAGGCTCAGTTCTGTGGCCCGTGTGACCGGTGACACCTCCCCTTACGGCAGTCCGCACTGGCACCCGCATGCCACACAAAGAGCGTGTTTGTGTCACCATGACGCCTGCGCTCGCAGCCGCAGCCAGACAAAGGACAACGAACCGCCACGTGATAAAATACTGTACTAAGCAATCAAAGAAACAGGCACAGATTTCGCCAGGGAAAACCCAGTTCCCAAAAGAATATATTTACCAAAGTCCTTAGGAAACTGACATATGACTATGAGCCAATCACAGTGTGAATGCGTTTTGTGTTATATAAAAACATTATTATTATAACAGTATTACTTGCTGATGTTGTAACTGTTTTTAGAATAAATTTTCTTTTTATCCAAAGCCAAATCAATGCTGTACAGCTAGATATCCCTGGCAACCATCAGGTTACAAACATGGCCCCTTAACCAAGTTAATATTGACACTGCAGACTGATGTGGGCATTGGGGCTTTCAGGGTGTCCCATTCACAAATTCAAACACACTAAAGTGTAACAAACTGGCCTCGTTGTGTACCCTCAGCGTTGCCTCGGACAGGTTCCCGGCCCCCCCACAACTCTGCCCAGGATAAGGGACTTGGAGATGGGTGACTGGTTTGATGGATATAGTGCAACAAACAAACACTTTTTCAGAACAATTTTCAGGTAAACTCATCACAAAATAAAACAGTGTCAGAATCTGCATGAAAAATACTTTTATGCTGCTCTTTGTCAGCAGCCATACCACCTGCAGTTCAGACTACTTAATCTATCTGGAGCTAAGCAAGTTTGGGACTGGCCAGTACTTGGATGGAACTAGGAAAGCTGGGTTGCTGCTGGACAAGGTGTTGGTGTGGCCAATAGGTTAGACCATCTTGTGGTCTGTGTGGATCCCAATGCCCCAATGCAGTGACAGGGACAATGTGTTGTAAAAATGGCGCTGTCTTTCAGATGAGACATAAAACCAAGGTCCTGATTCTCTGAGAATCCCTGGGCATCCTTCAAAAACGAAGTAGTGGTACCCTGGAGCCCTGCCCACTATGTCACTGTCAAATCTTGCCTCCTAATCCTCCCCTATGTTTAACTGGCGAATTCTCTCCTGCCCCTTCACCATCATAGCTACTATGTGGTGAGCGTACTGGCACAGAATGGCTGCAGTTGTATCATCCAGGTGGGTGCTACACGGTGGGTGGTGGTGGTTAATTTGGCTCCCCATAGCTTCTAAATTAAAAAAAAAAAAAAAAACGCTTTGGGTGTCTTGCAAAGCACTATATAAATGACACGTTCATACTTCTTCAATATTTTAAAACATGCATAATGCATAAATATTTGCTTTGGCTAACTTACAAAAACCCTCAATAAAAGTACACATCCTGAAAAATGTCAATAGCCCCACACTGCTCCCTGTACTAATTCATCAGCAGAGCGGGACAAAGGAGCAACACTAGTGCCAAATAGGTTCCCACTACACAGCAGCTGGACATCACACTTCATGCCCTGCAACCCTGAATGGTGCTTACCAGACAGTGTGCTGTGAAGAAGACGTCCAGGACACAGGCACAGGAGACCCTGCTGTCTGATTCAGGACGGGATGCGAAAAGGGGTGTCAAGTGGGCCTAGGAGCCCCATCATGTGCTGCCCATTTGGAGGTGAACGGAGAGCGATGCCTGTTACAAGGCTGAAAGCTGCATCAACCAGAGCTGGGCTGACTCAGGTGGCAGAGAGGCAGAACATGGGCAGGCAGTCCACATGGTAACAGTAGGGGCAGTACAGGTCATCCTTGTCATGCTACGAGGTGTTAAGGCGCTCCAACATGACTTGATTAGCCTGGCGCTAGCGGTGATGTCATCGGGGACATCACAGATACACCGTGCATGCAATCTGTCATAGATGACCGGAGCACTTTACACTCATCGCAACACGCAAAGCACAGCAGCTAACAAACAGCGGACGTATTTTACAATGTGACTCACACTGCGGCCCATACGCACTACTACTACTCACCACAAACAGGCTGATACGGTCACACAAGTTTTTAAGAAGCTGTGACTGATTAGACGCTATTTATTTTCTATGGAGATATGCTTTTATTTATAAACCCAGATTTGAGGGGGAAAAGTCTGTCACAAATGATCAGTGTTAGTCCAGAAAAGAGAAAAACATGCATGTCACTTTCAATCCATGATTTTGCATTAAAACTCCGTATTTCAGGCTTAATGAATATTTAGACATATAGACCCCAGGGAGTGGAGCTCTACAGAGCTTTTGCTGCTATTAAAGAGCTGTTAAATTCAATTACATCAGCAATTTGGAAACACCCTCAACCGTAGAGTAACGTTCCCTGGTCCGAATACAGAACATACCCTATAACTGAAAACAAGCTTGCCACTGAAATATCACACTGTCTCTGGAGATGCAATCAACCATTTAGATAGTAACCTGTGATATAATGCAAATATCACCGTATTAACTGGTCCAGTGTCTATTGTATTGAGTATATGTATGCATATGTAGCCTCACTGTCAAAGCGCTCAAAGCCCCACTTAGGAAATCACTGTCGACCCTCAGACAAATCAGTCAACTGAAACCACTTGCTATTATTTCTCTCTGTCTCAGATACTGCTCACTGGGGTCACCCTACTTGGCACAAGCACAACAGATTCAGCTGTCCATGTTGGTTTTGCTCGTCGGACGGACATTTTTTAGGTCTGCCGATGAGCACCTTACCATGGCACAGTGATCCGCACCTGCTGCCAGACAAGAGCCCGGCATGGAAACACTGTAGCTGAGGGGGGAGGAAAGCTCCTTAATCTAGCGTTCCATCTGCATTAGGACAGGAATTGGACTATGACTCTTTAATAGCTGTCCTCTGGCACACAGCCGCCCACGTGTCTCCTGATGTAATGAGCGGTGCGGCCCAGTGGATGGCGTCGATTAGCTGTCAAATCTCATGACGCAGCCCAGTCACAATGACTCTAGTTGCTACTTTCCAACAAATCTGAGTTTAGAAGACAAATTGTGAGTTTATTAAGTAGGTTGGGGCAGAGATAGATGAGCCCTGCCATCAAGCCTTGTCTCATTCATTATTGCAAAGGCACATCTGCATATTCTAAGGCAAACCATCCTTGCCTATGCTCAAAATGACCTTAAAAGGAAGTGAAAGAACATGCAAAGGATGATGTAAATACTAACACGGCGACTTATTCAGTCATTCACGTGAATGGCATTTCTCCCTTACCAAATGAACACTAATTGATAATGCCATGAAAAGATATGCTAATCCTTATAACATCAATGATAAGTGTTAGTAATTCAAGTGTCTCATCAGGTCGGTTTTGTCTCAAAACCACATTTATTATTGTACACGTCCTCACTGGGCGCTGCTCCACAAACAAACAGGAGGACAAAAGCAGAGCCCCTGCCATCGTCATGCTGCCGCCGCATAGATCTGTGTCCGGAACGAGAGAGCACATGGCTGGACACTCCCCCATCCCACAACAAAGAAGGGGTCAGCGCTGATTATCGCAGAAGAAAACGGAGCTCCATTCAGCTCTTTCGAGCAGCCGCCACCCCTGAAGTGGATGCGCCCATCTTTCCTACATCAGGCCTACAAACACAAGGTCCTGTTTCATTAACCCCTACCGAGAAAGGACAGAGCTGGGGCCAAGCTTGGGGGGGTGGAGGCACACCTGGGCTGCAGCGTGGGAGGCACACTCCAGAAATATTCCTGTTAGTGTGGGCAGCTGCCATTCATTTCTACGAAAACTGCCCGTAGGTGTGAATGGTGTGTGAGTGTGCCCTGCGATGGGCTGGCGCCCCATCACGGTTTATTTCCTGCTTTGTGCCCATAGCCTCCTGGATAGGCTCCGGACCATCTTGTGATCCTGAACAGGACAAGCGGTTTAAGAAGATGGATGGATGAATCTGTGCATCCATCCTCAAGAACCCCCTATAGAGGGCAGGGTTAAAGAGACAGGAGACCCTGGACAGAATGCCAGTCCATTAGGCAGACAGACCCACGCAAACACTGTAACACACTGCTAACTTTTGGTGGGCGATAGGACTATATTTTATCATAACATTACAAACATCCCTCCTGGCTACAACAGTACTAACACAAAAGAGGCTGATATGAAACAAAGCAATCCAGCCTGCATAACATCACAGCGCTGACTGTACATTTAACTTCTTTACCAGTTACTGATCTCAGTGGATTTCAACTTATGACTAGATCTTGAACTAAAAACGATCAATCTTTTCTAATCAGTTAAAATTAGAAAAAAAAACACAACAAAACAAATTTTATATATCGTCAGCCTGCTAACAGAATTGCAACAGTGTCACGTGGCAACCGACACAGACGGGTCTGCTATGCTGGTTCCAAAAAAACTTCGATTGTGTGGACATGGTTTGGGTTTCTGAAATTCCATGTTCGTACAACACAAGCAACACAATTAGTTTTACATATTATTATTATTATTTGTTTGTGATTGTTGTAAACTGAGTTCAGAAGTACACAGTTACTGATCAAAGTAATAAATTTCCATTCAAGACTTTAAAAAATTTTATTACACGCAGTCCCCAGGTTAAGAACATCCGGCTTATGGACAACTCATACTTACTTAGAGACTGCCATACAGCTTATTAAACAAAAATTCAGGTTCGGATCTCATTTCGTAACCTGAGGACTACCTGTATTATACAAAATTTAAAAGCACTATTATATACCTTAATAATAACATTTCTTAATATAATGCCACAAGCAGTGTTTCTTGTCAGGACAGAATTGCTGGTTATATGGTGGTTTATACCCAGCAGCATAGCATGGTCAGTGTCAGGTATGACAGGTAAATTAAGGTGGCTTATACCCAGCAGCTTAGCGTGGTCTGTGTCAAGTAACTTACTGTGACCTATGACTGGTACATTAAGTTGACTTATACTCAGCAGCTTAGCGTGGTCTGTGTCAGGTTGCTTGTTGCTTAGCACTGCAAAGACAGGTATAACATGCTGCTGTGTTTCTTACCTTCCCTCTTGTTGTTAAGGTCCACCATATTCTTCAGCATGTTCTTGTCCACAGTCAGCATCCCATTGTCCACACATGACTTATAGTTGGCATCGGAACGAGAGCGGTTGTGGCCGCGTTTGAAGGAACCGGTGCTGCTGTTGTCATCCTTGGCATGGGCTGCCAGGTCATTGGTGGAACGAGCCCGGCTGCGCTTGCCCTGACGCAGCCCAAAGATGCTGAAGGAAGGCGCCTGGTCAGCCCAGGCCAGGTTGTGTGGGGACACCTCCAAGTGCTCTGCAGCTAGCAGCCCCCACAAGGCCCCAGAGCCAAGCTTTCCTATGGCTGACACCTCCTGCAGCTTGGGCTGCCGGCCGCCATGTGTCGGCGCCCCCTCCAGACAGTGCAGAAAGTCCTCTGTCACTTCCAGGGCAGGGCTGATGTCCTCCACTTCCAAACCTTCCATCATTTCCAAAGCCAAGGTTGTTGATTGATGGGCAAGAGTGTGAGGAAGCAGTCAATGTTCCTTTACTGTGAGGGTGGACAGGAATGAATCCAAAAGCTTCCAGGCCGTGCAGACTGAGCATCTGCTGTCTGTGGCCAGGAGCAAAACGGGCACGCCTGGTGCCGCTCACGAACTAGGAATCCGTTTAATGGGAA
Source organism: Mormyrus iriodes (assembly GCA_011763525.2). NCBI lineage: Eukaryota > Metazoa > Chordata > Actinopteri > Osteoglossiformes > Mormyridae > Mormyrus > Mormyrus iriodes. The sequence goes on from JAAGVU020000001.1 coordinate 33,527,898, forward strand.
GCAGCCCTTTGCCGACGTTGCCAGTGTATTAATGAGCTGAGTTCCAATGAGTTGGCAGCAATGGTCAATGGGGAATTCCCAGAAAGTGGCAAGGGCCTTCATATGGCACGGGTCTCCATGGTCATGCTGAGGTTTCTCACAGAGGCTCGTAAACAAAATGCATCCTGCCCTGGGATCTGAGGAACTCTGCAAATCAACCTGGACCTTATAAGACAGCACTCCAACTGATGGCTTGCTGATCACAGTCACATTTTCTCTGAACCTGCATAACAAAATACATTCAAGTAACACAGCAGAATATATTTGAAATACAGGGAAATTTTCAGCAGATATGACTACTTTCCAGAAAGTGAAATGATAACCCAAAAGCAATGAATACTATATGCTGTAACTGTCATCTATGATAGTACAATTGCTTAGTATATATTTTCCAAACAAAATGTACTAAACAAATAATGCAAAAATATTCTTACTGTAACATAATAGGCACATAAATTCATGCACTGGATCCAACACATCACAACTGATCCTATAATAAAGCTAACAGAAGTGCACCGGGGACAAGGAGTCACCTCCACTTTGCAGTTTTCCACAAGGAAAACTCCACACTACACCAAAAGAGCAGGGCACTGGCCTGCTGACTGCATCTGGTTCTCCACGCCTTTTGTCTCTCCCCTGTCAGTGACAGGCCATTGATTCTCCTTCTTGTGTTCTTGCTTAGGGTTTTTTCACTTTCTTAAAGGCATGAATTATTAACAGCCAATTACATCATCGTTAGCCAATCCCAGAGCACCCAACTGTCAGCATTTCAGGGAAGCCAGAAATTCTGTGCTGATATGAACCCAGAACAGAAGAATCTCTCATGACGTATACCCCTGGAGAGAAGCAGGGTGAGATTCCAAACTGCTAGACTCAGCATAATTAATATTCCTGCATGGGCTGCAGAAAGATTATGAGCTTGCACCAAAGTGCAAATTCACAGTGCTTCTGAAAATTAACAATGACACACACTAATCTGTAACTGTGAACCAAATGGTGAAAATTAGATCATTATCATACAATTGAATACGCAAAGTTTCAGTGTCAATTAAGTGTGGACTGTAACATTCAAACTCAGGGAACTTACAAAAATGCACAGCAGCTGTGGAAATACCTATATATAAATTGTCAGCTAAATCTAGAAATTTAAAGAGTGTAAATCATGACCAAAACAGACTAAAATCAATCCATCAAAAAACCACACCCAGCCAGCTCGCTGACAGAGAACCTTCTTCAGCCCATTCTATTTTCTGCATATGGTTTGCCAAAAAAAATCCCTCGAAACACAGCCACTGTCTTGGGGGAAAAAACCGTAATTCATAGGTTCATAAGCAATTCTACCAGAAGTGAAAAAAGTACCTGTTTGGCACCGTTAGAGCCTTCAGACTGCCAAATTGCAAACTGGCAGCTGAGTGTGCCCATACTGATGTACAGGCATTCTGCCTTCCCATTATATTACAATATAATCCCAACTATATTCAGTGGCTCTATGGTAATATTTGACTCCCATACTAATTACAGCCCTACCCATTTGCCATAAGTAAATTATATCATATGTGAACCTTTAAAATAAAATTACCTGATGGTTTGGTTGTTAGGCAGTTAGACACATTCAATGTGATT
>JAAGVU020000001.1:33529659-33543391 GCA_011763525.2 Mormyrus iriodes
TATATCATATGTGAACCTTTAAAATAAAATTACCTGATGGTTTGGTTGTTAGGCAGTTAGACACATTCAATGTGATTTTTTTGCGGGTGTCAAAATAGGTAAATATTTTTATACAATATTAAACTCAGATGGCAATTAAGTAATGAAAGTTCTTTTATAGCTGGTAAATGGTGACCACAATTTTACTTAAATAAATATTTTTACTTATGTGACAGATTCCCTTGGATTACATATATGCTTTTACATCTGACTTCACAAAAATAAATTTACATATAACAAGCTGTATGATATGACAAAAAGTCATATTATAGAAATTTAATAATCCATAATGAAGAAGATATTGACAATTCATTATTAATTAGGAATGTCACTAGTAAATTGCTCCCAAATCCTAAACGTATTTGGGATGTCAACGAAATGTCAGCTTTTGCTTTTGATATACAATGACCTTTTTATTGTAAAATTTATTTTAGTTATTCGGAATTATCATACCTACCTACTTCAAGACTAATCCCACTAGCTGCATGCTAAATGTCATGTCTAGCTAGCCCGCTAACAGGCTGCACTACAGCATACCATTAATCCGCTGAGGCAATGTAGCTAGCTAACCACTTTTAGGTAAAATATTTCATTAACAAAGTACATATTACACAGTCAACATATTAACGAATTTTCAAAGATACAATATAATGTATCTAGCTACCAATAAACTGTGGAAATAAAGGTCAATGTGTTTTGAATGAAGAGTCGCTAGCTATTTAGCTAGACAGCATACATATAGCATTCCGGCGTAACCTTAGCTGGAAGGCAGGCTAAACTAACGGTACCCATCACTATTAGCAAACCGTTTAACAGATATTGCTAATAAAACTTAGCAACATTATTAGTGCTGACCAACATGCAATGCTATGTTTTTCAAGCAAACTTAATCGCCGCCAATTTTCAAATAATACAGTTTATAACCTAAACCGTGACTCACCTGATTGTGTTTACAATCTGTCCGTTTCGGTTCCGTCGACAAAAATGTTCACCGGTTGAAATATTGGCTGCTGTAGGAAGGTTCCGCCGCTGGCTGCATTACCTTGCGGTCAGGAGTACTTCTCGTTGCAAATCCGTGGTAATGTATTATTTAATCGTAACAAAACTACCTGGAGTTCTTTTAGATATTTTTAATAAATATTATTAATTTGCATAAAATCGCAATATTTGCCAAACTTAAAACCATGCTTTTTATGGATAGAATTAAGTTGTGAAGCGATATTTATTGTCTCGTTTCACTTTGTATTGGTAATAGTTTTAATTGTAGTAGTAATAATAATTTAATAGATTAATAAATTAATAATATTATAGTAATAATAATGAAGTGATGTGGGTATATATACGTGTGTGTGTGTGTGTGTGTGTGTGTGTGTAAAGAAATGTAGCTAGTCAAAGAAACTTGCCACTTATCACAGAACTGATTTAAATTTCTTAAATTTAAAAAGGCCATAAACAATCAAGTAGACATTATTATCTGGAGCATTTATTGGTAAGCTGTTATGGAAGATGGATGGACTGTCCCTACAGTGCACTGTTGCACTATGACACTATGAATGCTTGTGTTCCTAGGTTTTGTCCTTTCACTTTAATGGTTGTGAAACATGAATGACAAGCTCGGTGCTGCACTGTTACAAAAACATCAGGGTGCTCACTGATTGCAGCCTGAGAACGCAGTACAGCACAGGCAAAGGGCAAGTACTTCTATTCAGTGTCATTTAACCTCTTTGGAAAGTAGAATGAATATCAATAAGGTGAGAGCAGGTGGAAATATGGAGGTCACTCCATATACTCTTCATTATAATGGACTGACCAAGGGTGAAAGCACCTCACATATCCCCTTTTCTCACCTCAACAGCACTGCTCCTATACTAGTTAATTTCAGAAATATTTTCTACATCAATCGCTTTGCTCATAATTATTGACTAACAATCCAGTTTATTGTAGGCGTATATGATAGCATACACAATATGAAACCACTCTTTCCATATCTATATAAAACCAACAAAACAGCCTTATATTTGTTTCCATTGTTGCATTTCCACTTTTATAGTTGTTTGCATACGTGATTATAATGTTGTAACCTGCTATGGACAAAACCAATAAATGTTGAGTAAAAACAAAAGACATTTCATTTAAAACTGTAAGTGCTGTGAAATAAATTTGAGTCAAATAGGAAGGAGTCACTAAGGAGGAGGGTGGGGGGTGCAGGGTGTAAAATAGAGGGAAGGCAGTTTCTGTTAATGGGTCTAACTAGCAAGCCCATACCCTGGCCGGTCCATTGTCTCAACCCAACAGAAAGAGAAACATTATTCAAGTCTTCTTTCAAGCCAAACAGAGAAACACAATAATTATGGTAGGCTCTCTGGTCAACTTGTGCCCCTCCCTAGCCCTTACACGCCACTCTTTGCTTTCATTGTCTGTAGCCTTCTTTAATGAAGAAGGAGAGAACCCCGGCCAATGGGTTCAATGGGTTCAAATAAGTTCTTTTCTGGCACAATGTGGATAATGGCAGTATGAGTCACAGCTGTAGATTTGTGTATGCCATATTGTGCATGACCTAGATAGAACCGCATGTGAACTCCTTCAAACAATAATCTGCCCAAGAAATTCTGCTTTTTGTCCAGAGAGTCAATTAAGGACATCAGTGGTTTGACTGGACATTGAATGGACCAGCTGAAAAAGGAAAAGAGCTCAGAGGTGAAGCTTCTACAAACACCCACATTATTAAACTACAAGGCAGTAGCATTTTGATTAATGTTAACGGAAGTGCTTTTGCATTATTTTTGCTTAGTGTCAATGTCTTGTAAGTCAGCTATCAGTCACCTCTCATTAAGTATTTTTATATGATGCCATGGAGGACCTACAAATGTATACTTTATTTAATCTGAACAGTTTCATAAGAGAAAGGGAGAGATAAAGTTTTTGGGTGACAAAGATTACTCATTTGATAATAGACCTGTCAATAATTAAAGGGCAACATTCTGCTGTATAGTTTCTGGAGATATAAGGCTTAATCATCTCCTCCTGTTCATAAGTGATTGTGTCACGCCCTGTCCCTCTGACTGTTTTCTCCCTAGCGTGGCCCTAACGAGCCATGCCTGTTAATTGTTTGTCTTACAACTTGTTCCTGCCCTTGTGTTAATCATTCCAGCTGTCTCTCCTTTGCTCCCTTATTAGTCTTGTATGAAAGTGCTTCCCATTCCTGTGTTCCCCAGTCCTGTCATTTATGTTGTACCATTTTGTTGCCAGTGCCAGTCCTCCTGTTTCGATCCCCCCTGATTCTGTTTATTTCTAGTCTTTATTAAGTTAAATAAAAGTCCCTTTGTTTCACCACCATGTCTGCCCCCCCCCGAGTCCTTTGTCCCAGCAATCGCGACAAACTGGAGCTGTGATTCCAATTGAAAGCTATTTAATAAACATCTATCATTAGTTAGATTAAATACATAAGCAGACAATAAATTGTAATTAAATTTGCATGTTTGATGTGGTATGCCATAAACATTGTGAATAGGTAACAGTACTCAATAATATCAATATGATATATGACATTCAAATCTATATAGATATTTTAGAGTCATCACTAAAACTATATAGTGGCATGATATAACAGGTACATTGCTCATATGGAAGGTTTGAGGAGCTTAGGAGCATGCACTGATACAGCACATTGCTGCACCCACCACACACAGGGATGAGAACCCAAGTGCAACCGTGTGGCAGGTGACACCTCATCACCACACTGGTTCGAATACAGTAGAACAGTGTGAATTTTTTTCCAGTGGCTAGAATGCCAGTCCTGCCACCAACCCTCAAATTTTTCCTGTAAATTAGAGGAGCTGCTTGCAGGGCTGGATGTAGGTTAATATTATACCCAAGATGAAGCAATTGCAGGTTTAGGGCCTTCCTCAAAGGCCCAACAGAGTAGAATCACTTCTGACATAGGATTTGAACCAGCAATTTTCCGAATGTCAGCACAGATCCCTATCCTTAGAGACACCCCACCTTTAAAAGAACCAATCTTTAATAAGGTTTGGCTACTTTATTAAATTTTACAGGTCTGTAAGAGTAATCAGAATTAGATTTATATCATAGTTTTCCATTAATAAGTATAGTATTTGTATAAATCACATCTTTTTTGAGGTGAACATCTGGAATAAGATGTTCCAATATGTATAATAAGAACATAACTTTGGTTTTACAGTGTATATACAAATAAATAAAATGGAAAAAAAGGTAATGCAATAACCTGTGGATCAGGTCCAGGGGTGTCCCTACTATAGTACATTTAAGCAACCTACTTAACCTGAATAACTGATTAAAATATTAGAAAAGGTTATGAAACTGTCAGCCTAAAGGTTCAGAAACTTCAAAAGTTGGATGGATCATTTCAGTGGATTAGGTATTGCTAACACCTAGGTTATCATTAGTGATGCACCGATACCGATACCGCGGTCAGATACTCATACTCGTACTCGTAAAAATTGTCCGATACCAAGAACTGATACCACTTAATTGCGACTGTAGCAGGAGGAAAATGGGAGGTGTGTGCGCTATTAATTTCCTGGTGATGAATAGCCAATAGGACAGGGCGCTCAGACTATAAGGGTTACGGGGTTACCCTGGAATGTGCTCTCCATGCTCCTTTTCAGCGGCCTCATTCGCCGTCGGGCTTCCGGTTCGCCCGCAGAGTAATGGTTGGGACACTCTGCATTGGTGCGTTCAGCCCCTGGCGGTGCAAGTATAGCAAGCGGCAGCAGGACGCCTGACGCTAGGAATAATACAGCTGGGTTTTCTTTCAAGGTGTGAGTGGAACGTCTTGCCTGGTTCGTATGTTTTTAGGTAGTATCATGTTATAATTAATTAGACCTTACCTTAATGCTCTATTACCACAGGGTCCAGTGTGCTGTAGTGTGACTGATCCCGTTTCCTCATACCGGGAACTACTGCTGCTCTACCTCTGCGGTGGCTTTGCACTGCCTACGGTGACTCTGCTCTGTCTACTGCTGCTGTTTAGGGTTGCGTGCGCGTTTTCGTACTTTGATTTGCTCCTTGTTGGACTCTGTCCAGCCTGTTGCTGGTCTGGTAGCCGGCCGATTTCATCGTCGGCTTCTTAGCCGGGGGGCTGTCTGGCTGGGGGGTGCGTGTGAGAATACGTGGGTGTATGCCGGTGGGTTAGAGGGGTTGGTTGGTCCCACGCTTTTCCGAGGCTCGTGTTTTTTTTGTTGCTTAACGGTATCACGTGTGGTTTTTTTTGTTTTGTATTTTGTGTCATGTTGTGGATGGGCAATATGTATTCTCCCTGTTCCCATTAATGTGACTTCTTTTGCGGGTCCTATTGTCATGTAGGCTTATTTTTATTGGTTTGTTTACAGTGCAGTGTGTGTTTTTTGGGGGGGTCTTTTCTTTTGGGTTTTGGTGTGTTGATTACACTTTTTGGTTTGTAGTTATTTTGTACTCGTGTGATGGAGTGTATCCTTTGGGTTACTTTGTATTGTCCTAGGTTCCAGTGCCAAGTCTGAGATCGGCAATAAGTGGCTGCTGGTATCGGGGCGGCACTCTATACCTATGTCTTGTTTGACCAATCTTTTTATGGTTTTAGATATAATAAAATCTGTGTTTGGAACCAACGTCTCTGCTCTTACAGTAAACGGACCAGTGTGCTTTGGCCCTGTGAGAGGGCAACTGAACTTTCCCTGAGTAATTCCTGGGGTGGCGTAGTCGAGTTTGAATTGTGGCCATTAGTACCGCTGTCTCTGGTACTTTTGGCATGATCCCATTCCCCTCGCCACACTACATTACGTTTAAATTCAAAGCCGTAGAATTTTGTCAGACTGTACTGCTAAAGTGTTAACAGTAAGAAGGGACAATGTCATTTAACACAAGTAATTACAACAAGCATCTAAAGAAATACCATAGCGCAGAGTACACGGAGTCTGCTAATGGTGGCACAGAATGACCGCAACAACAAGCTTGAGCGCAAATATTGGAGAAGCGAGAGAAAATGAAACAAATGTGTTATTTATATCGAACATAACTAAACATTTAATGTTAGATATAACAATTCAGTTTAAATATAAGTACACTTGCGTGTATACTTTGTTCACTAACAAAGAATACCAAACTGGTAATTAAACACTGGTTTCGGATCAGTACTCTGTGTCGGGACAGGAAAAAGTGGGATCGGTGCATCCCTAGTTATCATGCAGTAATGTGGAGTACTGTGCAATGTTGAGCATTCCTTGTGTAATAATCTGTTTTTAATAGAACTTAATATGCTCTATAAATATGTGAGTAAGCGTCTGATTATACATTTAATAGAGCATTTGATATCAAAAAATAAGCTTCTGTACGTTTTTTTGAATCATTCAGCAATACTTCATCAGTTCCATAGGTCTCAGTAACTGAGCACTGTTCCTAAAATATTCGAACAAAGACAGCCGTGGAAAAACTTAAGCGACCACTGTTTTTAAACAAATCTTTTTTTTTTTTTTTTTTTAAATCCTGGTTCTGGTAGCAGAAGCTTCAAGGCTCTAAGTTTCTAAGACTTCAGTACACAAGAACAAGGTGGAGACACTGGGAATGACCAAAAACCAGCCAGGTAGAGTGCAGAAGTGCCTTTCTAATGCCAGAGATGACTGTTAACCTATCCAACAGTTTTTCATGAATCGTAGGATGACATCAAGTGACCTTCAAAAGGAATGGGAAACATTAAGTGCAGGTGTGAAGTGCACTGATGGGACAGTTCATATCAGGCTCCTAGAAGCAGGAATGAAGTCCCATAAAGCAAGGAAGAAGCCCTTCATTAACGAGAAGCAGAGAAAAACCAGGCTGTGGTTTGCAAAAAAAAATACATTGTTCACAGACCCATAAACTGAGAAATGAGTGAAGCAAAAAATTGTGCTGTGGTCTCTTAATTTTTTCCAGAGCTGTATATCTGAACATTAAACAGTAGTTCTTACCCATAAAAGTAGATATGTTTTCCTTTCCAAAATTCTGCAGGAATGGAGACATCACTCTCAAGTTTAGAAGAATCCTTACCCAAAGAGTTTATCTACTTCTCAATAAACCTCCTCAGTCAAGCACCTAAACCCAAAGGTCTTAAAGAGTCGACCCTCCTGGTGAATCACATCCTATATCCATAGTTACAGTAGTGGCCAGTTGGCTTGCAGGACACTCCTTCATAGTGCAACACCAGTTAATATCTTAATATGTTAAACTGTTCCAATGTATTGATAGAAAAGTAAAAAAAATTTAATTAAATGGATTGCGATATGCCTGTCCATTTGTTATGTTGTGCACATTGCATAATTTTCACTACAAGAAAAAACCCTATAACTGAGATGCCAGAGCATTAAGCACAGGTTATTCCCCATATTTTTCCTCTCTTCTCTGTTTTGTTGACCCCAATCTGTCTTTCCATCTCTCTTCATCCATTCCTGTCTCTGTCCCTGGTTTTTGATTATGTCCTCCTACACTGATGACTAAATTATGATTGTGTTTAAGGATGGCCGTGCTTTCATCTGCCCGGTGTCTCTCTGTTCCCTCCTCTCTGGCACAAAGGGGCCGCTACCTCTGTTAGTCTGCTTTTGATGAGGAGAGTGATTGTTGTGTCACCATGGAAACCCCAGCACAGGCTTGTTTTGTTGTCTGCCGAAGCAAGTTTTTTGCTAGCAGAGAAAAAGTTGAGCTGAAGCATAAAAGCAAAGCCATGCCACCCCAGCATTTTGACTGAAAATGCCATAAAAACTATATATTCCTCATTGCTCCAGATAAATATTAATCTATTACTGTTCATCATTAATTATTAAATAGCATATTAAATATAATAATTTAAATGCTTAATATTTTCCTTCCATCCATCAATTCATTTTTTATCTATCCATCCATCCATCCATCCATCCAACTGCTCTGCAATGGCTTATTATGCAGTGCAAAATTATTATTAGTACTATAATTTCAGGTTATCATCAGTTCTACCCCCTTACTCTTTTTATGATTAAATTACTTTAGGTTTAAAACCACTTGTCTTCACTGACATCTTTTCTGACACTTCTGATTGTAACAAAGTTTAAACAAAATCCATAGCAAAATATGCTGACTGTAGTACAATTTTAGAGCAACACAAACCAAAAATGGTGTATCATTAATAACCATTGCATATCACTTGTCTAAGTTTGTAGTGAAATTAACATGAAAAACACCCTTAGAGAGAAATTGTTTATGGAGCAAAAAATATGCCAATAAAACATGATATAACTATACCAAAACTAGGAACCTGAACATAATATAACCGATCCACAGGTGTAAAAATACTCCATGAAAACATATTATGTTTTCTGGTGGGATAAGAAAGTCATTAAGCCAGCTTTGTTATTGTATGTATCCTTATACATCAGCTTAGGTTGGGGAAGTGGTCACACAAGTCATCACAACACCCCACTCTGCAGCATCGCAACGGCACCGTCCTCGAGACTAACTGAAACACGGCAAGAGGGTACCTAATAAACACATAGATAGAGAGACACAAACAAACAGGGCTGCCATGAATAAACTCTCAATGGTTCAGTCCTGGATTAAAATAGTAAGCATTGCACCCATTCATTGCTAATGATCTTGGCTTTCAACAGCACAGTAATCTTTGTGGAACTCAGACTGGCAAATGAGACTCCGTTCTTCCAGGCAAAATCCAATTACAGGAGGACAATAGGGGCAGCCTAAAAGCTTTGATACCTATTGGAACCCTTTTCCACCGTCAGTTGCCTGAGGGTCCACGCTTCCCCCCATGTCTCCACTTCCGCTAAAATTATACAGCAGGACTCCACCTGATCCTAAAGGCTAATCAGCTGAAGTGCATGGAAACTTACGAATACGTAATGGTGCATACATAATCATGTATAGTTACATACCTCGTGGGGGCGTAATACTATAAAAGCATTCTACTTATGTGAAGATACAATTTACCAATAACGTCAAACTTACAGCCGTCAACCAAATTCTATTGTAGAAAATGGCATTACACGGCAATAATTATTTATAAAATTACTATCAAGTGACTTCTTTAATGATGAAATATTGCTATTTGCTTCCCCAAAGCATCTAAAATGGGAGTTTCAACACGGTTTTTGAAATTAAGGTGTGAAATATTACACGTGCAATCCCCTTTCAGCAACAACCAGATATCAAGAACAATTATTTGTGAATGATGTAAAAAGTGTTTTTATAATACTGATAAACATGCTAGTTCAGGATGGAAAATGAAAAAGATACAAACAAAATATTTTTTATTTTTGTATGGTACTTCTATGCCACCTTGTGGTTAGAAAGGTCAACTACATTAAAGAACATTAGGAAGCCAATAATGATCTGAAGTAACCATCCTGTTCTTCCTCATCTATCAAGTCATTGCAAAAGAATATGGAATGGTTCCATGGAATGGCTTGTGATCAAAATGTTAAAATGTCAGCAGGAAACATTGTTTTCACAACACCAATTCACTGAAATCTGAATAATTAAAGTTTCTTACAATATTCTTCAAATTAGCATTTAAATTCTATTGAGACAGTCTTGAAAAAGTCATCTACTATGCAAGTGCAAAAAGTTTAAAAGGGGTTGAAAGTCTATTTTTTATGAATTATGAGACAACAAAGTATCAATGCTTCTTTAAAAAAAAAAAAAACAAACCTTTCTCTTGTGTAACTAAAATTCAGTTAAGTGTGATTTTGAAAATAAAACAAATACAGACCAGCTTTCGGCAAAATTGTTATTTATTACTTAAGGACTGTGATTTAATGCACTATTAAAAATCGCTTCTTCGAAAAACGGGATAATGGAAAGCTTAACCTTTTACCACTGAACCGTTGAGTCTTATATTAAAAACAAAGAAAAGAATGCCATACTACTTATTTAATCTATAGCAGAAATCAGACCAGTTTCTAGTCAAGGATTAGTCTTGTTCTTGAATGCAAACCTGAAATGGTGACATTAAGAGAGAGATTTACACAACAAATAATGCAACACACTGCAATGGGAGACGATTCATTTTCACAGTTTTAGGCAGGAAGTCCTTTTTCTGAGGCTTTCCAATCACATACATGATATATTGATCACAAGAAGGGCTGTGCAAATTAATAAATGAGTTTTTAGATTTGTTTTTCCTAGAAACTTCTTTGTGCTAATGGTCCTGTATACTGAGCAGAGTACTCCCAGTCTTAGAGGAGCATGTATAAAAATGGTCCAAGAGCACCAAAAGACTGCCCCTCCATTTCCTACTGGGTAAACTGGGTCAAAGTGCATTCCTCCAGGGAAGGTGGGGGGGCCCAGGTGGGAAGTGAGTCATAGGTAGAAGGGGCATTTTAACTTAGTTTTTTTAGTTTTGAGTTTTGGACAGAGCCCGTCCTGACCTTGTCTGTGGTGTTTGTGATAGTGTTCTTCCTGAAATGATTCTGGGATGCATCTCTTGGGTGGGAGGATGTGTGTCCATGAATGATTAAACGTCTGTGTGTGCATGTGTGTGGTGTCTGGACAGCTCAGAGTTTGGGCTGGCTTGATAGCTTGATCTTCAGATTCTTTGCCAGCTTATCCAGGAACTCAAAGGTGTTCAAGTAGTCTGAGCGCTGGACACTGTATGGACAAAGGGGACATAAATCCATTTAATGGCTCAAGCATCACGGGCCACCATTTTAAAGGGGCTTATCGGCAGTAGATATCAGCTAATTTTTATCCCTCGGCCGAAGGCCAATTGTTGTGGAATCAGCAGATACTGATAGTTGGCTACACACAATCAGTATCTCTCTCCTTTTTAATCCTACAGTAACTCCACAAGAGTATAAAAATCAAGACATCCATGGCTTTCAAATACGTTGTGAGAAAGGGCACCTTCTGCTAGTATACTAGTAAATCATCCTTCCCCTATTACTGCCATGCCATTATTATGGTATTATTTAAGCTTTTAAATCAAAGCATTGACTTAAATGACTCCAAGAACTCTTAAGTCCAAAATGTTACCTTCGACTGACTGCACAGTCACCATGTTAGCCCTTCAGACTTACTTGGGCAGGCCCTTAATGCAGGCAGCCAGGTCCTTGGTCATGAAGCCAGCCTCAATGGTCTCGATGCAGACAGCCTCAAGCGAGTCGGCAAAGACCCGCAGCTCCGAGTTCTTGTCCAGCTCTGCCCGGTGAGCCAGCCCTCGCGTCCATGCAAAGATGGAGGCTGAGGGTAGATAAAAATGACCATGGTAGTGCAAGACAAGATATTTAAGGCTAGCATAGACTTGAGTGGAAGGAAATATAAAGACAAGATGTGCCAAGTAGCTGGTGCTGCATCATGTCTTTACACTGCTGCAATTCTGTGTGTTTGCATATGTCAGCAAATAACAAAAAGTACAATTCCTGGTGCCCTTATCTGTGATCTTACCAATGGGGTTGGTGGATGTCTCTTTCCCCTGCTGGTGCTGCCGGTAGTGCCTGGTCACTGTGCCATGAGCGGCCTCTGCCTCCACAGTCCGTCCATCAGGACAAACCAGCACACTGGTCATCATGCCCAGGGAGCCATATCCTAAATGTCCAATGGTTGGTGTATGAAGAGTCACTTAAGTGACCATATTCACAGAAACGAGTTCATACAACAAACTAGATCAGGGATCAACCATGAACCTCGAGAGAGGCTATTTGAGTTAGGTCAATATGTAATGCAGTGCTTCTGCAATGCAACGCCTATATGCATACACACCCCTGCAGAGTTCTGTTTAAAAAATCATAGGCTTAAATGGAAAAGAATCACAATCAAAACGTTGACAAACCAAAATAAATCATATTTCATCTTAATGCAGCCAAGATGAAAAAATGAAAATGAAAATTGGGGGAAAAAAAAAAAACTGGTGGAAAGTCACACAAAAATATACTGTACTAAAGTACACATTAAATAAATGATCGTTTAAATGCTGTATTTTCACAGAAAATTTATTTACAGGCACACTTTCATTTCTGTAAACTACACACCTCAGTTTCTGCACATTTACATACATCGGTTTTATTTAAGATGAGAGCTAACTGCATTTCCTAGGTCAAAATACATAAAAATGGTTAAATCAGACAGATCAAAAGAACACAACTGTGCTTACCTTGTGCTACAGAGTCTGACTGCACATCCCCATCGTAATTCTTACAGGCCCAAATGAAGCCCCCCTCGGACTTCATAGCCTGGGCTACCATGTCGTCGATCAGCCGGTGCTCATACCAGATACCCTTGGCTTCAAACTGGGCCTGGTACTCCCTGGAGTGGAAGAGGACAGTCAGGGTTCTAATACTGGACAGGGTAGACACAGCTACCTGGTCCTGCCAAACGTCTTGCGAAACCTCACTTTCCCCATCAATAATAACAGGCCACCCCATGATAACATCCAAACATAAACGTGTGAAGGAATTACTTTGCATAGATCTCCTGGAAAATGTCCATGAAACGCCCGTCATATTTCTTGAGGATGGTGTTTTTGGTGCTGAGGTAGAGAGGCCAGCATTTAGAAAGAGCCATCTGGAAGGAACTGTGGGCAAAATCTCGAATGGACTTGTCCGTGTTGTACATGCCCAGTGCCACGCCGCCAGTGCCTTATGAGACAGAGCAGAGGTCAGTGTTAATAGCACACTTGCTTTGGGCTCTGTATTCACAATGACATCACTGTAAGACCCAGAATGACATCATAAAAGTGCAACCAATAGTGACAAAATATACAAAAAAAAGACAGGATTTCACAAGCTATTCAAACATCATGACACGGTGCCTCATGCTTTTGTTCTTAAATGTATTTCACATATGTTAAGCCAACCAGAGTTAAAGTGCTTTTCATTAACCAAAAATTCCCATTAAGAAATTACTACTAAAAGGACAACCATGGCAGCTCTGCTCCTTCAGTGCCAGTCTTTCAGCAGCTGAGGTGAAGGATTAGGATGAGTGACGCACCTTCAAAGTCGTGGACGACAAAAGTGACAGGGTCTCCGCTCCTGGGTTTGTACGTCATCTCCACCCGGCCTGGGCCAGGCACCACAAAGTCTGTGGCCTTGTACTACAGTAAAGAACGCAGAGATTTCCCAATTTAAAACTTTCATTTTAACTGAAAAACAAACTGGTGACCTACTTTGACAAGAATCCTGAAACATGGAACATAATACCACCCTAAAATGGAAGTCTCTACAAAGTAATCATTTCCTTGGAATTTAAGGATTCTCTAGTTGAGGATAATAACCTGTTATGGGGCGAGCTGTTAAAAACATACTCCCCAGTTACAGCAGGACAGTGGCATTAGTGCAGTGCAAAGAGCACTTAGACGTAATCAGTAATCTGCTAAGCGTAAAGACAGAAGACATACACAAACACCCAAGCCAGCTGGAGATCAGACCTTTCAATCAGAGGCTAGCAGTGGCAGGAGAGTGGCAACTTTTACCTTCCTCACTGATAAACGTGTCCTTGTTCTGAATGAGAAAAAGTTAAAGTTCTCTCATCTATAGGCAATTTGCTGATGAAAAATGCTAGTTCATTCAAATCCATAAAATTTCAAATCCAAAAAACAAAACAGTTCAGACAATGTGGAATTTGGAAAACAAAATTGTGATGAACATACAGTCATAAATAAAAGCAGAGGAAGAACAGTAATTAAAGCAGTGAGGAACATTACAGAATGCCAGTCAATCAATGTGCA
>JAAGVU020000001.1:33543491-33555437 GCA_011763525.2 Mormyrus iriodes
AGTCAGCTTAGAGATGCCATTTGGCCTGATTGCATGCCCTTGGATTGCAGGAGGAAACCAAAGGACTTGAAATAAAGTGGCAAATTGGGCAAAAAGTGACACTTCATGCATGCAGGTGCACCTGGTCTCCATGCGCATGTCTCCCGATGATGATCGGCTTAACCCAGCCAGGCACCAACCGGGGAATGTTCTGGCAGATGATGGCCTCGCGGAAGACAGTGCCACCCAGGATGTTGCGGATGGTGCCATTGGGTGACTTCCACATCTGCTTGAGTTTGAACTCCTCCACCCGCTTTTCATCAGGGGTTATAGTGGCACACTTAATGCCAACGTTGTAGCGCCGCACTGCCTCCGCCGCCTCCACGGTCACCCGGTCCTCTGTAGCATCACGGTTCTCTATGCCAAGGTCGTAGCTATTGGACACAAGTTTCATAAGATAAGCAAATCCCTGCTAAAACACACACACACACACACACACTATCCATATTAAGCTGATACACTCATCAGAATCTTCAGCATTCTGACACTTGTTTATAATCAGTTTTTCCTTACTACCAGTAGAAGCTATAATGAAGACCAGTTGCCCTTCAACGACAATCAGAACTCAGTTATACCTGCCCCTTACATTTTAAAAACAACCATTTACATTTACATGATCCTATAGTCTAATGAATTGGGCAAGGAGAAAGGAACAGCGCGCCATCTTGTGGATTCATGTATTATAGCCAATATTTATTTTCCTATAAAGGTATTAAGAATGTTAGTGTATCAGAACTCCTGTGCAACATTACAAATAAACCTAGAAATGGAAGACATCATACTAGACCATATAGAATTTTAATGCATTATTGCATCATTATATGCGGGGAAACTGTTAAAGTGATCAACTGCTTATATAGATCAAAAAGCTCGGGACAAAATTGATCCTGTAAAAAGACTGTTTAAATAATTTACTTACAGTATTCACGTAGTCCACTTACAGTGTTCAGTTTGGGTCTTTTTATACATGAAAACATATGCAAAAAACTATGGTAATTCATTTTTTCCCCTTGTCTAATTTACCTTGCTGTAACCCACGTGCTTCTGGCTAGCTACCTGAGGCTAATGCTGCGTGCACAGAAAACATGACAGGAAAAAGAAAGTCATTTTATCTCACTGACAAATATAGACTCATCAAAGTTTCTGATAAACTGCCAAAAACAAGCCAACAAGATGCAGCAGCAAAAATATAACAAGCTAAATTTTATGTACCATATTGTACTGTATAATAGGGCATTTCAATTATACGCAGTTCGCCAATTTTATTTATACAGTACTGTAATTCGAAGTGCGTTTAAAACAGAGGTACTGAATTTTGAAACGTCAATAAAATTCACTAAATAGCAATGTCGTCCGCTTTATTACCCTATATCCATGTAATAAATATACAAATGTCAATTGGGAATCTACCTGAGACAAAGAAAAAGGATAAAATCAGGTATAATGATCATCTGCTTATAGTGATCAATTTCACCTAGACAGATGTGATCACTGTAAGTCATTTCTGCCCTATTTATACTGTATGATGCAATATTGAGTCACTGTGCTGAAGATAAAATAGCCTAACTTCAGGAGTACTAAAAAGGATAAAAATAACAATTTTGACATAATTTACATCTATTTATCAGATGTATTTATCTGAAGCCACAAACATTTTGTGATAGCAGGGTTAGCCAGTCCCCGGAAAAACCTCGGATTAAAGGCCTCCCTGAAAGGCCCAATGGCGAAACCACTCAGCCAACCACATTTGGATTTGGACCAGCAAATTTCTCATTACTAGCACAGGATACTAACCTGCCAAGACACACACTGGCCCTGTGGAAGCTTTGCACAAGCAAATATTAAAATAAATTTACCAAACATCTGGCATAATCACAAAATGAAGTTGCAACATTATCATTTAGCAATACATATTTAAAGATTAACCACTCTGCACAGACTATGAACCACTCCTGACTGAACAGGTTTAAAACGTTAACGTTTAAAAAGCCAGTTCATAAACAGTTCAAAACATTCTGAATTTAGATTTGCAAAAAACAAAAGCTCACTGAGGACTAACAGAGTCAAATGTGTGCACACAAAAGCACAATCAAAAGTATGACCTAAGTAACATAAATCAGTAAGTACACAATAAGGGACACAAAAGTACAGTTGTTTTGTGTCCCTCTCAAGAGACTGTTGTAGTTAGTGTACCAGCTACAACCTTTCACCTAATTTTACCCTCCCCCATTCCTGCTTCAACAAAAACTGCGCTGTCTATTCACTTTCAAATAGGACTCCTGGTGCAGAATTGGCATGTAAATTCAGAACTTGAATATAGTTGAAGTACACAGCTTCCATGTATTTAGTGGAACTAGATTAGCATTGTATATGGTGTATAATTCTGGCCAATGTATGGCAGGATGTGTGACACAATTGGGTTTAACTTTTCAAACAAGTCTAGACCTCAGCATGGAACAAACTTAATATGATACTATTACTCTCTTAATAAAAAAAGACATGCTTCCAATACAAGCAATATTAGTTCAGCATCTCCAAGATTTACATCTCTCTTGGTACAGATCTACAAATCTGAAATTCTCATTCAGACTGAGGTGAGTTGCATATATCCAAAATAAAAATTTTAAATATTCAATAACAGTAGCAAAAAACATTAAAAACACATCCCAAATCACAAGTTAAAATTTATGACAAATTTCATCAATTTCATAGGGACAATTTTCTTCTACGAAAAGAAACAATTATTTCTAGAGATGCAACCATGTGTGTCTGTGGCACAAAATAGTTTATACACTTAAAAATTCGTCTCACGTTAAAAATCCAAAAAATAGCATGGGAGATTCTAGATCTTGCATCGTTAGAACTTTAAAGCAGATAATTAACCATCGATTTCAAGACACTGGCCTGCCTACAAAGGTTGAAACTTGATTTTCTAGAACTCTGCCAACAGGTAAGGGAAATACAGAAAACTAGGGTAAACCATACACTGTAGGGCAACTACACCATTATGCACATTGTACAATATTGTGGGACACAGCAGGGATACACCCTACCTTGACAATGGGCTCACCTGTGTAAGTCCATATCTAGGTAGGGGAGGATGAGTTTCTCTTTGATCAACTCCCAGATCACCCTAGTCATTTCATCCCCCTTCATCTCCACCACTGGACCTGCCTGTATCTTCTTGGACATCTCTGAGCCTTGCAGAAAGAGAAAGGAATATAGAAAACAGATAGAGAATAATAAGAATTGGTTTGGGAAGCCTTCCCTGGGGTTTTGCACTTACGGAACAACTATCTCCAATTTCCAAATGAACTGCCAAGCCAGTGAATCAGCATTTTTTACAACGAACTACTTTAACCCTTAAAGAACGCTTAAGCACCATAAATAACCACACCCATTTGACTACAAGTCTTTTTACGTCAATCTCTTTCATTCAATTTATTGGATGTTCTTCGTCAGGCGAAGTTTCCTAGAGTCCTAGATTGCTATTATGCATGCATATTTAGCAAAAAGTGCAACTGCATATTATACAAAGATCGCCGTTTCATTTCAGCATAATTATAAACGGGATAAACAACGCTTTTGTGAGAATATACAGATACATCAAATTACACAGTATCAACAGCATGATGTAGAAGCGTAAAATAAGAAATACGTCTGTAGTAGAATATGAAACCAAAAAGAAAGTTAGATGCTAAATGGCATCGAAGGAAATAAATTGACAGATGACATCTTATTTCACCGAGCGTAAAATTAGTAAAAAAAAAAAAAAGGTCATGACTAAGGGGAGAAAGACATATATCCGGTTTAACAATTGCACTTAAGTGCCGCTCATTTATTTTTTCTCCGTTCCCTTTCTTTTAAAGGATAATGCTTCCAGTTCCCGGGTTAAATAAAACTTGACAGTAAAACAAGTCGGCCAACGTAGACGACATGGCAGTTTAGTCATTCGTCAAATTGCACCGTGTCATAACCTTACCTGAGTTAACTTGTCTAATGTGATTAGTTATAGATATTAAAGCACCAGAAACAGATTTTGAACAGCTTGATCCTTTCCTGGACTAGCAAAAACCAAGGGCTTGACAAAGGCGTACCTTGTACTGCTGCTGAGAAACCGTCCGCCCCACTAAGTCAGCCGATGAGCCAATCATAGAAAGGAATGAACGCGGAAGAAATGCCTTGAACCAATCATGGCATAGCACCTCTGTCGGCAGATAGGGGAAGGCCTTGATGGGGCGAGGAACGCAAACTGTACCAGCCAAGCGGATCCGATTTACCTTAGAAATAGCCGATCTACTCAGGTAACTAGTAAGTCAATAAACTCTTAGCAATGTACCCCACTGTTAACGTAACGCAGCAGTTGAGCAACTACTCAGATGATTACCTGAAAATATATTCAATTTATTTAGAACTTACGACATAAGACACTTCGGATTAAGTCACGGAAAAGGTGTAGCATTTTCGGCTATACACATTATCGGTTTTAATACTGCAGATTACGCATAACATTCACACATAGTTACATTGTACACGTGGTTAACTATAAAAAATAAACACAGACTAACCCCCAAAACGCAGACGCCGAATCTTGTTACTATGAAACATCACCATTCAAAAAAAATGAAAATGAACAGTTGGTGGCGCGCATGCACAATTGATATATACCTTGGTAATTACCGTAATAGTCGAGTAGTAGGTTATTTATTTTAGAAATTTGCCCCTACAATAAGGTCTTTAAATAAATGACAGTCTGTTAGTACAAACATTTGAAAATATCCATAAATTTCCATACAGATAATCCGGTGCAGGGTCCAGTGAGCCCGGTGTCGAAAATTTCATTAAATTACAAAATAATCGTACAAGCGTCATTTGAGTTCTAGAAGAATTATCAGGTGGTTTCAGATGTGTTTTATACGGTTGCCTTAATGTGTATTACGCGCGTATATATTACCTGCTGTACTGATCAAGTCGCTGGATACCAGAAGTTCTAGTGATGAGTAGTAATAACGCAGATCAGTTCAGCTTTTGAAACCGGTTAAGAATGTCTTCTAGTTTAAGCTGGAGACACTGTTCACTTCCTTGCCTTACGGAACAGTGCAAAGGTCTTAGGCAGTCAAATAAAATGTTTGAAGCTATTTTTCTGAGTAGTAAGCGTATAATCGCTCATAAAACAGAATTTAACATTAAAGCATAATGCAAATTAAGAGGAACACATTAAAACCTAATAGGAATCTCTTCCGTTCTTCAAAAAGCGGATATCTTTTTGGTTGGCCAGAAGAACATCGCTTCAGTTTCCAAGTCTCTTTTCAGGGGCATCTCAGCCATTCCATGTATTTATTAAATTTCACCACCCGCTCACGTAATTGATTAATTTCATTATTTTTTTAAATCAGTGAATTATTGATTAGCCATGAGGTGTGCTAATGAGTCAAAAAATACATGGGTGTATTGGATAGTTGCTGCAAATATTTGGGTGACTTCAGGAGTGCTGTTGAAATGCCTAAGCTAACACACTTTGATAGACATAATATTGTAGTTTTTCACCAACATGATGATCATTTAAACATCATTTTCTTTCACTGCCTAAGAATTTTGTATGGTACAGTATGGAAAATGTAAAACAAATCCGTTTTTGCTTATTATGTAACAGTCAATTGAAATGAGCTCTGACAGTTTGCAACAGTTTGTCAACTTTTAAGACTTTTTGTCCTTGAAGTCTGTGGAGCTGCAGTTTACAACATAACGGAAACCAAGGCGAGTAACTGGCAAACTGGTAGTAATTTGTCCAAATCTGTGCAAAAAGGGTTCGTCCTACTTCCCCTCTTAACATGAGTAATGCAGATGGATTGACTGTAGTGCCCAATTATGGTAGACACATCAACAGAGACTACTATTCAGTAGTGCATTCCTATTCAGTTGAATTATATTTGATATAATTGTGATAAATAACATAAATTTGACATTTTATGGATGAGACGCCCCAGTTTATCTTACTAAATTGGCACAATTGATATAACTTTACAAGCATTTCAAATTAAGCTAGATGATGTAGAGTAGACCTACCCACTCCGTAGCACCATCAAATTAACAAAATGGGAGAATTAATTTTACTTGATCTTTTATGATTAACACTTTACCAGACAAAACTGTATACAGCTAAGAGACATTTGATGTATGCATAAATATTTATTAACATGTCCAGTTTGAAGCTTTATAAATATCTCATTGTACCGATTGTCACTGTGGTCTTGCAGCTAGTAGTGCTGTATTGAACATGTCTTTTAACAACAACATTAAATTGTTAAGACAGATTTTACATGAAGGGGCATATAAATATGGATATCAATTAAGTAAATTTGCTGTGCATTTAAGCAAATTTCATGTATAACAAATAGAGTTGACATAAATAGTCGATCTTTCAATAAAATATCGATCTGTCTTGTTTTTGCAAGAATACTACATGCACTACCCACTATGCTTATTTTTCCAGTTATACAGTAAATATATTTAACAGAAAAACTGTCAGTGACAGAAATGCATACTGTAAGGAATAATCTAATAAAATTCAAATACAAAATTTGGGGAATAAAATAAAATGAGCTAATTTGAATTAAATCAATTTAAATTTAGAAGTAGACAGCTGCTGTAAAAGTGTGTAAAGACTGTAAAAAATCTGCCTTTGAAATGTATAAATTCATCAGTTCAGTGCTGAAATGAGATCTAAAGACAGTCCATTCAGGTAGAGCAGGAAAAAATTTGCATGCTTTAATGTGAGAGAATCTTTGTTTCCTCATACACTGGCAAAGACTAAAAAAGATGTTTTGTGATTCTTCACCTTTCTAAAACGGGACATCACGATGTCTTGTTTTGAGAACCATTGTGACCTTAATGAGCTTTAAGGTCTAATGTAAATGTTTTTGTTTCTTTCTTAGCCTTGTGTGTCAGTACCAAGTTCTTGAACTTGCTACACCCTCCAGCCACAGCTAATGAAGTAGAAGAGTAAGTTTATAACCTAAGAGTTAAGAGGTCACATTAAACTAATGTAGCAGGTTCTGCATGAGTGGGAAAGGATTTATTACACATCCCAGAAGTTCAGTCATGAGGCAGTTGAATTATTCAGTAACCTTACAAACAGCAAATTAAACTAGATGAGCATAGTGTACATTCCTAGGCAAAAAAATATGGACCAAAGCTAAATGGTGTGCAATTAGGGTTTGACCAACTTTTTTGCTCAGGAGTGTAGGCCTAGCCATTTAATGAGTTGGGTAAGTTTGGCCACTTAAGATTACACAAGGGAACATTAATGATGTGATGTTCCCTTACGTCATTTTAATAAAGAAAATAGATGAAGCCACTTGCTGGAATATGAGATATTTCCCTCTTTGATCAGCTGAGTTAGAGTTGATGGCTAGCCATTCACCCATTCAGCTGGAGATGTCTGAAAGATATCCCTATCCCCATGCCAAACATGAAAGACTTACATTAATGCACTTGGTAATTTCTGCAGTTCTGAGTTGTGATCCACACTGGTTGTGTATAACATCCATCCCTCCATCCATCCATCTATTTTCTGCCACTTATCCAGGGTTAGCTCACGGGGGCAACAGCCTGAGCAGGGATGCCTAGACCTCCCTATCACCAGCCACCTCCTCCAGCTCCACTGGGGGAATCCCAGGGAGTTCTCAGGTCAACTGAGAGCTATAATCTCTCCAGCATGATCTGGGTCTGCCCCAGGGTCTCCGCTACTTAGGACATGCCTGAAGCACCTCCCCAAGAAAGTGTCTTAGGAGGCATCCTAGATAGATGGCTGAACCACCTCAAGTGGCTCCTTTTGATGAGGAGCAGCAGCTCTTCTTTGAGCACTTCCCGAATGTCTGAGCTCCTCACCCTATCTCTAAGGCTGAGCCCAGACACCTCGCAAAGGAATCTCATTTCTGTTTCTTGCATCCACAATCTCATTCTTTTGGTCATTATCATGACCATAGGTGAGGATAGGAACGTAGATCAACTGCTAAATTAATAGCTTTGCCTTCCAGCTCGGTGCTCTCTTTAGCATGACAGACCGGTACAGCATCCACATTACTGCTGACACTGCACTGATTCGCCAGTGGATCTCACGCTCCCATCTTCCCTCACTTGTGAACAAGACTCTGAGATACTTCAACTCCTCCTCTTGGGGCACTCCCTCATCCCCAACCTGGATGGGGAAATCCACCCATTTCTGGTTGAGAACCATGGCCACAGACTTGGAGGTGCTGATTCTCATCCCAGCTGCTTTACACTCAGCTGCTGACCACCCCAGTGCATGCTGCAGATCACAGCCCAACGATGCCAACAGGACCAACATTTCTGTTAGTTTTTTGAAGGGTATGGCATTTTGCACATTGTTCAGTTGGACCTTTACTTCCTTCTTAGTGATAGACTTGCATCCTGTTCACAGTGCATTGTACTCTTTGCTTCCTTCTATAGGTTGCAGGCTCATAGGGAGCCTGAATTGTATAGACAATTATGGAAAATGGATTGATGGAAGACGGATGAATATCATGTATTCTTCTAACATTGAATTATTATGGGGGAAAACATTTCCATCAGTTGCTCAGTAGATGGCGATATTTTATGTTAAGTCCTACAAAGTTGGATATCCGGGAAGCTTTTCGTGCACTTATTATTTTATGCGTTATGATCATTTATTATACCTGGATTACACACTTTTAAACATGTATAACTATTTTAATCGAAATTTATTATTACTGCTATTGAAACAGAATTTAAAGACTAATAAAGCTTTAACTATAATAGCATACTTTGTATAAGTAATGCAAAAACATACTTGATCTGACTCAGTCAGTACATCATTTCAGGTACGTAGTACATGGTGCCAAAAGGTTGTTACCTCCGTCCTTTGTGTAGCCTAATCCCTAGATGCAAAAGTCTCCTTCCAGTCGATTATCCCCACACGTTGTTGATGCTTGGTTATAAGACGTATCTATGCAACCATAGTTTAACTGACTCTGGCTGATGCTCTGCAGATAATTGGGGGTGTACCCCCAGAGGTAACCTGAAGCCCAAAGCTCGAGCACCACGCGCAGATGCTCGTCCTCACGCATCTCAGAAGGTTTGCGCGTTCCCTCTGTGGCTCAAGGGTGTAGAGGTAAAATCATCATGAAATTCTAACGGTATATTTTATAAAGAATGTAAAATATTTGTAAGTTCTATATAAAAATAACTGGAGTGATGTACAAATGGCATATATGTCTTCATCAGTCAATTTTAAAAATATCCGGAAATTAAATTTACTTTTCAGGAACGAAGGGACGGGTGGTGCTTCATTGAAATAATGCTCATTTACTTATCTAAAAAAAGTAGGAGGAATAAATCAAGCATATTACGGGCTATCTAAGGAAGCACCAGCCAGTAATATCTTAGTGAAATATATATATTATTTTAACGTATGAAAACTCTTATTTCATACTAATAAACTTATAGTTCTATCGTATAATTCAGCTATTAAAAATATTCTATACGCTAACATTTTTTCCCTGTACAAAGTAGCTTTATTCCTTTGCATTCTGCTGGTTCCACCGATGTGCCGGAAAACTCAGCCTCGGCATTTTTTGTTTCATTACCCGCGATTAAGTTTGCGGTCTTTGAAAACATAATATTTAATTGAATTTCATATCAGCTTATAGCTAAAGATTAATTAAACACGTTCAATCCGCACTTATGAATCAGTGGATTTTGAGGCACAAAACATTTTGAATACGATTATAAGATTTCTTAATATTTTCTAATACATACGCATCCAGTACAATAAATTTATCCGACTTCTACCGACGCCTGTCTGTCCGCTCTCTGAGCAGCCACCTTTCCGCGAACCCCCTCGAGAAATCACGTGACGAGACATCTGCCGGTGGTAGCAAAAAAAGTCAACACGGGTTCGGCAAAACCAACAGAGGAGGGAGAAGAAAGAGAGAAGAGAAGAGAAGAAGACGGAAAGAGGGCATTTACACTAACAGGAGAAAATAACTGCCATTACACAGTATCAGTACCAAAAACCTAACATAATATCGTTTGCTCTTTCAGGGGAGCAAGTGGATACGGACGCGCCGATTTAAATTAATTACTTTGTCGCTCCTTTACTAAACATAAAATTTTCTTAGCTGATTTAACTGATTTTCTTCAAACTTTCTTTGGACTCAAGTACAGGGTCTTAGACCTGACATGCCAGTTTCCTCCCGTGGGATATGATAACAAAAGTCTCAAAGTGGAGCCACGTGTGTCTCGCATCAGCGCGCTCCTACAGGGGCTAGGATGTGCGCCTGGTACCTCCCGATTTTTACCTGGTTTCGGGTCTGAGTCTGAGTCGACTGCCCCTGGACGCCGAAACAGGAGAGCCCCCTCCAGTCGGTCCAGGATGCCGGTGATGAGAGGTCTACTTGCACCGCAAAATACCTTCCTTGACACTATAGCTACCCGCTTTGATGGCACCCGTAAGTAATTCGCTCATTTCAGTGATTCATCCCCCAGGGCAAGCTGATCAGTTGTTAATATTTTACGTTTTCTTTGTTCCCACCTAACCTGCAGTTCTATTTGATCTAACAGCTCCACTGTATATAGTGGTATAAATATAGATATTTTTATCATTTAATTCCGTATATATAATTTTATCAAGGCACATGATGTAATTGTATAATATTGCATCTTCTGTTATGATGAATATAATTGGAAATGTGTAGAACATATTAAAACACGTTTTCCAATGGTTTAAGGACTGGGATACTATAAAAAAAGATAAAGTGGCTTTGGATTGAAGACAAAGTTCTAGAATAGCGGTTTTTTTCTTTTGTGTTGCTGCCTTGCTGCTGGATCCATCTTTTGCGAAAGACTGGTTTCTGTGTTCTTAAAAGGTGGGTTTATCTTTTGTACGAAGCGCCCTTTTAAGGTAATAATAGGCCTATATAAATTACCCACCCAAACCGGTTAATATAACATATTAATGTCCAGCAGTGCATTCTGTTATTTTATATAATGGGTATACAGTGCATTGCACTAGAGAGTCTTACAAGTTAGTGATATTTTCCTCATATAATAAACACCCAATTTCTGCATCAATGAGCACGTGGTTTCGTTTTTGCCTAGGAATGACTGTTTTTCGAACTAGAGCAGGTGTGATTGTGATCTTATCGCCGCAATATCGCAGTTTTTTTGCGGTGTATGGATCTCACTGCAAATGAGTCATGCAGTTGTGCTCTCTTGTCGATAGGGAATTGGCTAACTGCTCAGTGTAAAAAGGGCAGTCAAAATGTTGTATATTTCTTGTGAGCAATATGTCCATTTTGGCTGGTGAATCTAGGCAATTCTTGAATTTTTCTATAAGATTTTCACTGTGGTATTTTTTGCCTCATCAGTGTATTACTCTATTCTGTGATGAAATAAAAATCGGCAAAGTTATTTGTATGAAATAGTTTAAGTGCTACTTAACGCTTAACTCTACGCAGTTAGAGTCAATATTGACAAACCTTTGTCACTGAAAAAGGAAGCTCCACGATCTTGTTTGCATTTTAGTTATACTGGACGAGTCATACTTGTACTCCTTGGTACCAATGGCATATAAAACTAAAGCTTTATTTTCTAGAACCCCTCTATAGATTCATTTAGGATTCTATTGAAAATGATTGCTTAATCATTGTAAATGACTTTAACTGAAAATGCTTAGGCGTTCCGCGTTGCACTGTATTATATGTTCTTTATTGTTATCTATAACGGAACAGTAGCCTACATTCAGATGTTGATTAAATTAAGGGTTTGGTAAATGACAATGCCATCGTTATGATAATTTTGTCATTCTTAGTTGTGTAACAATGTCTGTGACCATAACGAAGAAAAGGAACTTAATGGAAACTT
>JAAGVU020000001.1:33585992-33602517 GCA_011763525.2 Mormyrus iriodes
CACGAGTTCTAGTATTTAAACTAATGTTGAAATAGCCATTTGGCTGAACAGCATCCAGACCTGTTAGAATCTTATATGTATGTGCAAGTTGATCATTCAAATCCTGTATACTAGCATGCACTAACCAGATAATTGCTACATGAGTATGCCATTTTTTCCTCTGTTAATGTCTTTTTTGTACCAAGTCCCACAAGGTCTTTGGCAACTATTTAGGTTATAAATGTAGAATTGCAGCAAGAACAGGAGGTTCTAAGTGATTGACAATGAACTAAACAACTTTATTCAGGATCAAGCATCACTAGCATCTAGCGAAGGATAATAGATGATGAAAAAAAAATGTTGCAGGGTTCTGAAAGTTGCTAAATATTATTTTCTAACAAACCTTATTATAATCTAGGACAAATCATACATTAGCATGATGGTTAGAGTCTTCCGGCCTCACAAACATTGTTTCCAGGATTTGTGGATTTTTTTTGTTAATGATAAGAAATATTGAGATTAAAGATATTCACATGATGATTGATGCTGTCTTTGAAAAGTTTATTTCTGGAAGATTGTACCTCTACAGAAATGTTTTTGACCACAGATTCATCAGTGCAATTTTTTTTACAGTCGCTCACAAGCATTTCTCCATACTGAAATCACTTTCTCAAAACTCTGCATACAATGAGCACAACACACTATGGGGATGAAACTGTGAATTGTTTTTTACAGCTGCGACACAAAATATGTTCAATGACCACATCTTACAAAAATCATGGATTCTTATCTCACTCAAACTACAGCAAAACTACATATTTTGAGATTATTTTGCACGTTTACATGCTGTTTTCAGAACTGTTAAAATATGTTCTAAAATGAATTACTGCAATTTATTACATTTTACAAATCTAGATACCCACCAAAGTGTTTTGTCTTCAATCTCATAAAAAAGGGGACATGATGTTGTATAAACTAGTCTTGTTGAATTTACCACGTCCCACCCAACTCCAGAAAATATTATCATGAACTCGTATCACCCAGTCCTACTTAAAAGTGAGGAATTCCTCTCTGCATGGATACGGAAGGTATACTACACCCACCCATATGACCAGATGCCTTTACTGGATGCATTTATGCTGGATGCTGAGATGTTCCTCCTGAGGACTGCCAAGGTTGAATTAGGAATGGTCATAGATACTTTCGCAGATGTATTGCCAGAGTAGCCATCAGATGTGATGTGAATAAGAATGTGGCCAAATGCAGAGTGTGGATATGTATGTATTTGCTCCCTGTTAGTTGTTGTTGTTAGTGTTTTTAGATCATTTTGTTATGCGTGACAGATTATGCTGGATTGGGTGAGAACATTTACCAACGTATGATAAGTTTCTTTTGCGACATGCATGAAGTGTTTTAGTGGCTTTAGTGCATTTTGGACGTGAGATTAACTGTCGGGCCAAGCTGCATGTTGGAACTGCAAACTGTGTGAATAGTTTTGAAAAGGTGACTTCCAAATTCATTCCCATTCAATGGTCTCTTTTACTAGTTCTGACCATGAGACAAAGACCAGTACATTCTAGATGATTCTAGCTGGTTTCCCAGTAGGACAGCATGTCTTGTGTATGTGCTGTACACACTTTGTGCCTGTGACTTACTGTGAATTTCCAAGCTTGTCATTTGCTAAATGTTTATCTCTTATGTCATTTTTGCAAGACAATTGGGTCATTATTCTAAAAAGTCCCATGGTGGCCTCTTGCAAACAATTTCCTCTATACAGCTTGCCATTTCCTCTGCACTGGGCCTTAGGACTTCTGAGCTGGCATCCACCTGGTGCTTAGTGGGTCAGACCGTGTCTCTGCCAGTGCCTATGGGAGGTGCATGTCCTAGGTGAAGATAGACCTATTGCTAAGCTCTCATTGCTTTCTGGGCTCTGGTTGGAGTGTCCTGCTACTACTCTTGGCTTCTCATGGATGTCCTTTGTGGATCTGCTTGCATCTAGCCTTATTCTATTCTCACACTTCTTTCCTCTTTTCTATGGTGGCAGCGCAAAATGTACGACAAACTTATGCTTCATATTTTGACGCACGCAGTGCTAAATCTTAATGATGATACTTGATCACATTAGGAGAGCCAGTAATCTATACTTTGTTGCAGCAGAATGATATTTAGATGTGAGGAATTGAAAATGGGGGCAGAGCATTGATGAAGAGAATCAGGTGGAATGACTGTCCATGAATAGCCAGCATGATTGAAGGCTTGAACTCCTTTGATGTCAGGAGAATAATTGAGTCCTAATTGCTGTTTGTCACACTGACTGTTTTTGAATGAGTGTTTCTTAGCTATTTCAGTCCCGGCATCACTTCCAGCCGTGGTTAGAGAGAGAGTGTGTGTGTGTTTGTGTGTGTGTGTGTGTGTGTGTGTAATTGTCAGCCATGGGACTGCTAGCAGAGAGGCGAGATTAAGCACACTTTCATTTGACATCCATGACAGGTCAGTCTGTGCCAGCTGATGTTCTGCTGCGTTGTCTTCTTGTCTAACACGCCAGTGTAAATGATTGCACCTTCTCATGCTATTGTTTCAACCCTTTTGTCACTGATCTCTCTCCATCCCACTTCTGTGGTCAGATTAACTTTCTTAGAAACCAGTTTTAGAGAGGTATAGCCCACCCCTTATATCCCTATCTCACTACAGCTGTACCCTCTAATCATTGCTGGGGAGAGGTTGGGCACTTGCAATCCCAGCACCCAAAACAGCTAATGCTAAAAGGCTCAGATTTTGTGCGCTCAGGTAGAGTGAGTCTGCTATGGATTTACAGCTCACTGCTCCCAGCACATACACAGGACTTACTTGTCAATATTTTGTTTCCTTTTTTAGAAACCGTCAAGCATACAGAGTCTCTAACCAAGAAGCAGGTTTTGTTAATTTAAAGCCTTTGTCATAAACTGTGAATTATGCACCACATATATATGCAAGCAGTTAAATAAAGAATCCCCATGTGCGCTTATTTACAGAAATACGTCACTAAGACATGCCTGATCTTCCTTCCTTGGATGGTCATACCAGTAAATTCTATCTTCTGAACATCCCATAAACCCATTTCTTGTTCTGACAGGATCAGCCTCCTATGAATGCCTTCATCGCACTACAGACCTTTTCAGAGATAAAAACAGAATTCAAAAACAGTTTAAAACAAAAAAACAAACAAAACTAAGAAGTAAAAGAACAAAATGCAAACAAAAAGCCAATATCCCTATACATAGTCTTATTTTTAAGACTCTGTCCTTCTTGAAAATTTTTACTCAGAGCTGGTAAATGTCCTAAATACTATGGAACCCATTTTGAGTTAAAACAATTATAGGCAAACAGCGAGCCCCTAGGAAAAATAATATTGCCGTAAGATGGCAAGAAACAGTGTGCAGTAAAAAGGGCATACATGGAGAAATCTGAACTCCAAATACACAATGATATTTACAAACAGAGGCTTTCTGTTTAACGCTTGCAAACAAACAAAGGGAAGGCAATTGTTCTACTCAAACATTATAAACAGAAACATCTACAGCACCTATGCTTTATATAGCCTATAACCGCTCCACCACCACAGCTGATTCGCTTTCCTGTTCAAAATGTATTGCGTTACCTCCTTAATAACAAAATCCAAAATATCTGACTGGCTCTTGACAAAGCTTTCTCAGTGAAGACAGTGAAGCTAGGCCAGTTTAAGTGTTTTCAAATACCTGGCAAAAGACTCACTCAGAATAGTAAATAGTTCACTACTATCAGGTGTTTTCCCAAAATTGCAGTTTAACACATCAAACACCAAGCACCCTTGAATGTCTCAGTTTTAAGGCCTGCATCCGATCTGCCCTTTGTAAGCAAGATCATTGAAAAAGTTGTGTATAATGACCTTAGCAACTTAAAAGTTTGTCAGTTTAGACCCTGTGTCAATATAGAGGCTGCTCTTGTACACTATAGTTTGTATATTGTACAAATACTATTCTATTTGTTTAAATACTGATTCTGGTTAAACACCAGTTCTGATGCTACTGGATCTAAGCACAGCCTTTGGCACTGTCTACCACAGCATACTTTTAAACGGGCTGGAAAACTGGGTAGGACTTTCTAGGACAGTACTTATCTGGTTTAGGTTGCAACTCGAATGACGGGTCTGTCATTCGGGTCTGTCCACTGCCAATTTTGAATCAGAATGGCCAACCATGACTTGTGGGATTTCCTAGGGATCAATTTTGGGATCCCTCTTATGTAGTCATTATATGTTCTCTCTAGGGCAAATTTTACAGGACATTCCATAGCTATGCAGATGACACCTAGGCCTACATAGCTCTCCTACCATTAAATAACTGAATGTGCAAACATCTCCTTCATTTAAATAAAAACAAAGTAAAGAAGTATGAATCAGATTTAGTGCTCACCTGGGCTTCAATTGGCTTAAAATTAAGGTTAGAAGTCTTGACTCACGTTTTACATTTCACCAGTCATATTAAGGCAGTTAATAATTCTCCAATCTTAAAAAGATAGCCAGAGTCAAAGGTTTCATGTCTTGGCATGACCTAGAAAAAACTTATCCATGCTTTTATCTTCAGTATGCTTGATTCTTGCAACAATCTGTTTCCCAAGAAGGCTATTAAACGACTGCAGTTGATTAAAAACACCGCTGCAGGAATTCTAAGAAGAGAGGACTGAACACTTTACTCCACTCCTTAGACTCTTACTTTGGCTCCCGGTTAGCTATAGAATTGACTTTAAAGTGCTGCAACTATTTGTGTATAAATCATTTAATGGCCTACAACTGAAATGCATTGTAGATATGTTTAACGAATACAAACCCAATAAGCTCAGCAGGGAAGACTCAGTTTGGGCTTTTATTTAAACTGCCCTTAATTTTTCTTTCTGAATATATTATAGTATTATATTTGTTTTTTCCCTTTTCCTTTATGCAATTCACTGCGTACCTTTTAATTGATTGCCAAGTATAGTGCTTTGAATTGCCTGTGTGTATAAAACGTGCTATACAAATAAACTTGACTCGTCTTGCTTCCTGCAGATGTCCACCAATAATGTAGCATCCACTCAAATGCAGCCCTCTTAAAACCCTATTTATTTTTTGCAGACGAAACTGAGTCTGTATCACAAGAGGAATCTGATTCTGTTTTTATCTTTTACTGGAACTCTTTAGAATTTTGAATCCCACTTCTTTTCCACTCTTCCTCAGGGAATGACTTTAACCTCCTCGCTGACATTCATCTAATCTATGTATGTGCAGTGGTAGCCTTCTTTATTTGGGTAACCAAAGGCATTTAAAAATCAAAGGGGTAAAATGAAAGCTACTTTCAGAAGATCAACCCCTATCAAAGTGAAGCTTCATTGTGTCAGCATCTGCAGGAAAGGTTGGAAATGGAGATCCCAATTATAGTTAGAGTCACTAGGAAGTAGAGTATATTTGGGGTTTTTCGGTGTATTCTTGGTCTCTTATTACCCAGCAAGATCCCTAGGCTTGCATTGCTACTATTGGACTACTGCTTAGGAAATTTTTCCTCAGTACAGGTCAGTTTGCCGATATCAAGCAGTACTGCAGACATAGTGATGGTGATGTGTTTAAGGGTGACACTTGACTAAAAATCCACAGCCTCGAGATCCAGGCAGGACTCTATGTTGGCACTCTGCTCAGAGGATAGGCAGTAAGTCTTTAGCAGTATTTGGCAGATGCTCCAAAGCAACATACAAGTGACTGGCAAGTGTTCAGTGTGTGTGTGTGTGTGTGTGTGTGTGTGTGTGTGTTGTTGTTGTGTGCCCACCTAGTGAACATGCAATATTCATAAAGCTAATTCCATGGGCATGGTTTAATTCTGCAGACAGCAGGGGTCTGCAAAGCTGGAATTCAGACGGAAACAAATGCACCCATGGTTGGCGGAGGCTGGTTTTATCATAAATAGATAAATGGGGGGGGGGGGGCAGTAGGGCCATGCAATCAGGACCATACCAGCTGCTCAGAATATCAGAAAAGAGAGAAAAGCTCTCATTGATCAGGATGGAAAATGGCATGCTAATTTTTCCTGACACCTAGTCCTTCCACCCTTCCCACTGAAATGGAGGGGGTTTATCATTTGTGTGTTGCTGCCATTAGAGATGTGTTGTTTTATTCATCAAGGCCATGCAGCTGGCCCGCAGCGATGCCATTGCAAGGTGGCTTCGTGCTCCCGCCATTGAGCTGCATGGCCAGCCTGCCTATACACAGGGTCAGCAAATGACCAGCATTCAGCAAGCCCGCTCTGCTCAAAGGGCATGCTAATTCATTTGCAGCAAGCCATTTCTAAGTGGCTGGCATTTCTGGCCATGTTCCATTGTCCTGGTGCTTATCTACCTCATGCCCTATGTGGGGCCCTGAAATAGCTTTGCCTCCTGGCAAGCTAAATGCCAACGAATTGTCACAGGGTAAGCGACTGAGCTCCAAGTGGGAGGCAGCAGCCACAGGGAATCCGTCTTATACAGCTGCGGTTGTTCCATGCTGCTCGACACAATCTCCTCCTCTAAGACTGCACCCCCCCTCTGAGCGTGCCAGCGGCGAACAGACGTGATGCCACTCGACTAACTGCATGATAGCACCAACAATTAGAGAGTAAATGCACAGGTATAGTCACAAATTTCCTAAACACGCTGGCCAGTCCAGGCACTGTTCAGAGCAAAATACATTCATCATTTACTGCCTCTACTTTACATTCATACACATTTCATAGGCTGACTCTTTTTTCCAAAGCAATGGACATGTGAGGAAAGCTTGGGGTCAGAGAACAGGGGTGGCCAGCATCTAACAGCTGGGGTGAGCTGGGGTTAAGAGCCTAGCTTAAGGGTAGTGGCAGTGCTATGATTACTCTGCCGGTCAGGGGTTTTGAACCCATAACATTCTATAACCCACTGAGCTACACAATGCCCAGGTAAAGAGAAAAAAAGCTGTATTGATAAGCTTTATGTTTGTCCTGGCAAGGAGAATTAATGGATCAGTCTTCATTCTGTTGTTTATAAATACATGTTCACACTATTTTACCATTTTGGCTCGAATGGCCTCCCTCCTGGGCGGCACAGTGGTACAGTGGCACTGTTGCTTGAAAGCTCTAGGATCAGGGTTTGAGTGTTTGCCCCAGCATGTGTGGAGTCCACACGTTCTCCCCATATCATTGTGGGGTTTCCTCCGCGTGCTCCAGTTTCCCCCCACAGTCCAAAAGCATGCCAAAGTTAATTGGAGCTGCTCAGATCCATGTGAGTGTGTGTGAATGGCATCTATGTACGCCTTGCGATGGGTTGGTGCCGCATCCTGGATTGTTTCCTGCCGTGTGCCCATAGCTTGTCAGATAGGACAAGTGGTTTAGAAGATGGATGGATGGTGGGATTGATTCCCTCCTACTCTGTGACCATCAGATGAAAGCCATATCCAGCAAATGGGTTACAATTCCCTTCAGGGAAACCACTGACCCTCCTGCTTGTTAGAATCAATAAAGGTCTGTTAATTAAGGTCCCACTGTAACTGAGTTCTGTAAATGTGTATGTATTTTAAAGCCCGATTATTCACGTTCTTCTTGAATATTTGTTCACTCCTTATTGCAAAGAATCGTGAATAATCTGCAAGTGTGAGAAACACGAATGGCTCACCGAAACTCCGCCAAAACATGTAATATGTAAAACAGCCCTGATGATGCAAAAAAGAAAATGCAAAAAGCGTATCTTGGGAAAATAGAGGTGCCTGCAGCAGCGCTTCCAGCAATAGCAACGAGACTGGCAACAACCAATGATCAAAGGTTCTGCAGGCTGTTTGATGTGTTTATGATGAATGACTGCATCGCTGCTGTCAATATTTTACCTGTTGGTCATATTTCCATTTCACCACATCAATATGAATTTTCCATAAACCATTCTAACATAATGAGTTACTGGCAAAAATCCAACCAAACAGACCAAGCATTTATTACTGCAAACGTTGCTACTTGCAATACATGCTGATTATATGCTTTGGATGGGATATGTGTACAAATTACTGGAGCATGGAAATGTACTTTCACTACATATTGTACAAAATAGACAGCAGAATAACTATTCTTGATAACTTGCCAGGTATTATTAAGCTTTCCATTTTGGAATGTTATCTAAATGCAAGTGAAATGTTTTATAGAGGAGTTAATAGTGTGCTATAAGTTCAATGGCTGCTTTGTGAAATGTCATGCAGGGGCCCGTCCCTCCTATTTCTGCAGCTTAGTCACTCTCGCTGTCTGTTTTTCTCACACAGATCATCTGCCTCTGTGTCATCAGCGGCAAAAGCACAGCCGTGTCTCTAAAAACCTTCCCCCTACCCAGAATTCACTTCCCATCTTGTTTTTCCCAGGCAGCTATTTGTTGTGCTTAAATACCATTTTCAAATTAACTTACTTGAGATTGGATTTTGGTGGTCCACAATCAAACATGATTTGGGGAAGAAGTATTAGTATCACTTTACAACAAGGCTCCCTTCTGCCACTTATAAATGGTAGTAACTCATTAATTTAAAAAAACTGTTATCACTGGTTTATAATTGTCTGTCAATGATTTATAAAGTGTTATGACCCAATTAATAACCTGGTTATAAACCATTCAGAAAACATTTATAAGGATAGTGTTATTGTGAAGTGTACAGAAACATTAAATAGAACTCCAGTACCACCACTGTCAATCTGACTGTAAGAGAAGCTAGTTTTTTAGTGTGTATGAACCAAAATCTCTGCATCTATTGCCTCAGGTGCCAGCTTAATATACTGTTGTATTATATTTGCAGTTCTGGTGCTTGTTTTTTTAGCAGGATTTAATTGGCCTATAGTCCTGATAAAGATCAAAAACAATGGTTCTGTCTGAAGGCTTCTTGTTCTTTACACATTCTGAACACAAATTAATAGGAATGGCCATGGCAAAGAGAGTCCAGTAAATTTAGACTGTAATTGGCTGCTGAACAAAGTTATAAGGGTTAAATTGGTGTGAAATGGACCCTACACTGTATCTCTATGACTGCTGTACCTGTCGCACACTTAATTTTGGTTAATAATTAATTAATTTCCATGGTGTGTTTATAGAGATTTTGGAAGCATGCCACTACTTGTGAATGGTGTGGGAGTGTGCCCTGCGGTGGGTTGGCACCCCATCTTGGGTTTCACTACCATAGGACAGGCTCCACTACCTCCAGGACAGGCTCCAGACCTCCCACGACCCTGAATAGGACAAGCAGTTATAGAATCTGGATGGATGGATGAATGGATGGAGGGATGGATGGATGGATGTCACTACTTGACTGTGGCTTTAGCATTTATCTGTGTGTAGGTTGTTCCCACCATCACTGTGACCTTGTTCTTTATTTGGAATGAAGGTTTTCCATCTTAATTGGAATAATGTTTCTAATTCTGCTATATATTAGATCTTACAAGAATGTAACCACATAACATTTAATGCGACTGCACCTTATCTCCTTGTTTCCCTCTCTCTTTCTGTCTTTCCATCTCTCTTTATCTCTCACAGACAGTAACTTTGTCCTGGGGAATGCCCAGGTCCAGTCTCTCTACCCAATTGTGTACTGCTCCGACGGGTTCTGTGACCTAACAGGCTACGCCCGTGCGGAATTGATGCAAAAGAGTTGTGCATGTCACTTCTTGTATGGGCCTGAGACCAGTGACCAGCTGACAGCTCAGATCCAGGGGGCATTGGATGAGCGCAGGGAGTTCAAGATGGAGCTAATATTCTACAAGAAGGGAGGTAAGATCTGATCAATAATGCAATTCAGTGCTTGCGACATAGTATGCAAAGGAGCATGTAATGGAAAACTGAAAAAGAACGAGTTCAGACTGGTCTTATTCAAGACAGTAAGAGAAGTGGGAATTGGAAGCTGGTCTTTTGAGAACAGAAAGGAGAGACTGTGCTGGAGAACAGTGGGAGCATAACAAAAGAGCATAGACAATACGGCTGTCCTGGCCTTTTTCCATTGTCAGGCCATATCAGGCAATAGCAAGGTACAAGATGAAGGCCTGTGTGTCCTTTAAAGTGCTGTGACAAAATCTGACAAAGCATGAAGTTCCTGGCTTTACTGCGTACTAGGAACCATCAGAAAGCACTTTCATCTCGGCTATGCTGGAGTCACACCAAATAATTAAGCACTGTGTTGTCATACAGTCACAGGGAATGTTTTGCATAATTTGTAAAACATCTGTTTGAAAAGTTTCTAGATAACAAAGTATTAAGTACAGAATTTCAATCATTCATCGTTTCAGCAGAAATCATTTAGCTGTACAGTTCCAGCTGAGCCTGTGATTTCTGCAGTTTACAGATATCAGTATTCTAAACCCTTATATGTAGATGTGCTACATCATTTGCTAATTTAAAAATCCAATACATTCTGGCTGATGCAAGCCCAGAGAATAGTGGATTAGAGTAGCTAAAACCTCGAAAAAGTAAAGCTTTAAAAACTGTGTTGAACTGAAATACATATGTAGCAGGACTTGATAGCTACGACAGAGCCGTTTAGTTCTCCAGAAGTATAGTCGACAGGTTAAAATGATCCAAGAAGGAGTTCCAGGTTTTATGGAACAATTTAAGGGACCATGTTAGTGAGAATTAAAAATTTTTGAGTGTAACACACTGCAGTATTTCTTTGAATGCACTGCTCGTGGGTGGCCGAGGAAGCACGTTTCCATTTGAGAAGAACAAGTGGTCTGGCCAGGAAGGTGGTGAGGGTAAAAAGCATGCTGTGTAGCCTGGCTCAGGAGGTATTACAAATAGGGCAGTGAGGGGGCTGTAGGTCATTACTGTATTTAGGACACATTGGAGTGTGTTGGATTCTTTAGACCAAAATTCAGACAGGGCCAAAACACATGAATGAGATCAACACGTTTACACCTATTACACTGATTCTGGGTGTGAAATAGACCCCGTGCAGGTTTTTATACTGTAAAAAAGCATGGCTAGTGCATATGGAAGAGAAATGAATCAAGCCAAAAGCATGGTACTGTTTCTCATTAGATATATCACATCCTATATCTTTTTACTGTGCACTTTTGAGAATTGAAGTAGACTCATAAATAGTTCCTTTGACAGCCAGGCAAGGACAAGACAGCATCAGTATTGGAGTCTGGGGGTGCGACTGGTCGACTGAGGAAACTGGCTTTTGTACTAAAGCAAAAAAGGTGGGTTTTAGGATGATTAAATTTATCTGACAGGTCAGCAAAGGAAGAGAAAACCTCTTTATCAGGGAGGTCACTGATAGTAGCAAGGGCATTATTGGAGCATAAGGGGTAGGCTGGATAACAGCAAGACAAAGGAAATAAGTAATCATTTTGGACTGAGGCTCAAGCTGAGGATCTATGCAAAGCAAAATGCTTCCTAAATTGCATCTATATTTTGATGGTGTTGATAACATTGGGGCTGTCGGTAATGTTGGTAGTGAGGGGTAACTGGAGTAACAGCTGTGAGGAGCATGTTACCATACAATCCCAGAGGAGACGTTCAACATCTGGATTAAAAATCCAGAAGACTAGCTATTTTATATTACAAGCAATTTAGAAGGCCATTCCTATTGACCATTCCTATTGGTTTGGCAACAAAAGGGCCCCTGTTCTCTTGAGGAATTGTACAACTGCTCTCCCAATATATGCAGGTGTTTTGGCCCATAAAAATGTTTTCAACTGGTGATTCAAGGTGAAAGAGAAGGATTTATTAATATGAACTGGGATGTGATGAGTGATATATAACATTTGGGTAGAACAACCACTTGGATCACATCAACCTGCCCCAATAATGAGGTGAATGGAACACCTCTTGGTTAAGTCTAATTTCAGTCAATCTAGGTATCTTAGCAAAGATATCAGTGAATGACTTAGTAATTAATACTCCTAGGTATTTGCAACTCACTGTAAGGGTGACAGAGATGGGGGGAGTTCTTTATAATGCGGAAAAGCTCAGTTTTTTGAAAATTGAACTTGTGTCCTGAGCACGTTAAAAACTGATGCAGAATTTTAAGGATGGCTGGGAGACAGGAGGTGGGATTGGAGATATGCTGGAGGTGGCCGTCTGCATAAAGTGAGAGATTATCTGTGAAACGTAATTAGGTGATGCCCTTGAATTCCTCCTCACTGCAGAGCCAAATATATGGGCTTTCGACGGTTAGGGCAAATAGTAAGGGAGAATGAGGACAGCCTTGGCATGTGCCATGGTAACAGAAGGGAGGTGCTGGCAGAATGCCATTGGTACAAACTGAGGCTACTGGGCATGTGTAAAGTAGTCAAATCCTTGATATGAAGTCAAAACCAAATTTTCCTAGATCAAAGGCCAAATATTTCCATTCTACCTTTTCTTACCCTTGCTCCATTCTACTTTGTCAATTTTTTCAGCATCCAGAGACACCACAACCTCAGGCAAGTCAGAATTTGGGGGAGAAGAAGATATTAAGTAGCCTACTGGTGCTGTGGAAGGACTACCTTCCCAATATGAAGCCTGATTGTTCTGGAGCGATTAAAGTAGCCAGAGCCTCTTGAAGATGAAGAGACAGGATATTGGCTAAAATTTAAGAGAAACATCAGCCTGTAGCTAGAGCAGATGAGGGGAGCCTTTATCAAGTACTAGTGAGACAGATACCTCTTAGAAGGGGGCGGCAGGGAGCCATGAAGTGTTTTTTAATTTAATTTAATTTAATTTTTTTGATGTGATGTTGGTAACCCATATTATGCCTGTTTAAAAACATCAAGCAAGAATCTTTGATACTGCGTAGCTATGTCCAAATTACACCTGAAAGACCATTTAGAAAATAAAATTCAATGCTGTGAACTGGGGGGAAAAAATGTCCTCCCAACATCCCTGCTGTATATGTGTTGTTAGAACCCATAGTGATTTGGTGGGTCTCTTGGTTATAGTCTCCCTCATGCTTTGTGTATCAGCCCAAGGCTGTGCTGTATCTTTGTTGTGGGTCATGGTGAATCTCAGCTCATACTCAGCTGACGTTCGCCTCAGGCATGGAGAAGAAAGATACAGATGGTGTCCTGATACTGAGATATAAGAGCCATACATAAACACCAATAAATAACCACTTGTATGAAAACACCAACAGCATTAGTAAAGGAAAGCTAAACCTTGACTAGACAACATTGCAAGACCTTTAGTCTAGGTTTCAAAATTCAGGCTAAGGGAACATTCCTCATGTTGCTTTACAATTGGTAGCAGGGATGATTCCTACTCTCTTTGTAGTAATCTAGACTGTTATAATGTATTGCATGTTCTAATCTGTACTTTTCACTATAATAAATCTCTTAATTTTCCTGGAGGAAATATGGGTTAAGTATTAAAGACGGGACTGAATCAAAATTTTCTTTTTAATTCCAAGTTCCAAATTCAGCAGCAATGTTACTGTTATCAACCTTTTTTAATATATTTCTTTTACATTTTTTTTCGTGTATCTTTTTTTTCTTTACTGAAGCAATTTTTCATTGAGGCTATGTAGGGAATGTTACCAGGTGTGTGGCAACATATAGTGAAAAAATAGACCCCAGTGAGAATGTGTAGAGACACAATGCAGCTCCATGTAGGGTTCAAGTCTATATAGCAGGGGTTCATAAGGTTATTGTGTAATACTACCTAATAATTCTTTAGAAAAGAAAGGGTTCTAGCACCAAGCACTCAAATCTGACCTCTATGTACCATTCTGAACTTATATCAGGCTTACAAATATCCAAGAGCAGGATCCTGGGCATTGCTCTGAATCGTGAGAGAGAAAGTTTTACAAATTTTTATCATAATGCTAATGATTCCCATTAGTTATAATGAAGATTTTCTCACGTATATAAGCTGTTCTCAAAACTATCAGAGTTGTTGACAAAGCTACTTTGGGATTAAGATTCAGTAAGATTGGTAGGAGTGTTGCTAGGAGGCACACAGTCAGATTACTTTTTAGCACTTTTTAAACACATTACGTTAAAGTAATATCTTGGATTACTGGGATTTAATATTAATAATGGACAACCACATTTTGGCTGCTGGCAAGAGAATCCAGTCAAGCTTCAGTGTCAAACTTAATGTCCCTGGGAGGAATTTTGCTGAAACCACTGGATTTTAACAATTGAATTTTGAATCTTGACATTCAAAAATCAATCAGGACCAAGTAGAATCTCAGTGTCAGAATAATTCCTATTGCATTTGTTTGAACTAATAATCCCTACAACTGCTGAGAGCTCATCACTTGTCAGGATCAAATATTATTTTCCTTCCAATCTCCCCTGATTTATGTAAGCCATGTACTCTCTGACCCTAGTATAGTTTTTGTCGATATATCAAATACAGTCCAAAAAAAATTTTAAATTCAATGGCAAAGTAATAACTGGATTTTAGTTTGGACAGGACAGAAATTCACACACCTATGAAGTATCAACATTTTAACATCTAATCTGACACTTAATAGTCCGGCGTTTTTGGGGATAAATGATGAAAATGATCTTCTACATTGTTAACTAGCCATGTATGTGCTGCAGGAAATGCTAGTATATACATTTTCACACACTCTGCAAGTACACAAACACATCAAGCTGCCTTCATTGTCGATAGCCTGTACACAATCCCATAAAATCATGGTAGTGTTTGATCATCGCCAGGCAGACGTGGGTTGCACAGTGAGAGGAATTCGTCCTGCATGCTTACTACTTTCTTGTGAGTCACATGCTTGGAGAACATCCACACATTAAATACAAAGAGCTTCATGATGAAATGGTCCAAAAGGACTGTCTTCCATGTTATAAATGTGCTCTACTTCCTCCACAGATTGTAAAACAAGTACATGTTTGTTATTTGTTTTCTCTATTTTAAGATGAAAGCAATTTGCAAAATGAATATGCAAGATATATATTACTCAAGACCTGCTGTTATTGTTACTACACTACGTGTATTGATTAAGTTCCTTAAAATGTGAATTTCAGCTCATTTTCACATCACAGTTCTTTGTGGATTGTTTCTTTTGATTAAAATGAATAGTGTTCACAGTTTTATGTCCGATCCATGTCTTGGATTTTAGTCATCAGTGTGTTTTGAAGAAGATATGGCTAAATGAGTAAGTCCATAAACACCCCAGTGTCTTTCTTACCTACCTATACATATACAGCTTCTATAGGGTGCAGTCACACATTTTATTATACTATAACTTCTGATGAGTTTTTTTTCCTAATCTACAGAACTAGTTCAACACATGAAAGAGGCAAGTTTTTGTGACCGTTAAATGTCATTTTGTGACAATGCATACTGGTTTAAATGCCAATGGCCAACACGCCAAAGGGAGGAACCAGGAGTCTGTAGTATCTTGGTTTAGTACATTCCACATATAGTTTATTTAGTACTCAGAGAAAGGGCCAATCCAGTACCAACCCCTTATGTCTTCAGCAGTTGGGAAGAGTGAGGCTCCTGTGTGGACAGGCATCAGAAAGTGTGCCTTGCTGTGCAGGATGGAGGTTGAGGTGGTTGATGTTCTGGGTGTGCTCCTGCCTGTGG
The DNA here is from genome assembly GCA_011763525.2 of Mormyrus iriodes. Lineage (NCBI taxonomy): Eukaryota > Metazoa > Chordata > Actinopteri > Osteoglossiformes > Mormyridae > Mormyrus > Mormyrus iriodes. The sequence continues at coordinate 33,601,512 of JAAGVU020000001.1, forward strand.
GCCTGCACCCATGTATGCTTGGCTCTACATGTCCCCACATCGCAGTATATTAATGCTTGCTATTGCACTCCTAAGTAGGGTTTGGAAACTATTGTAGACTGAAATAAGGTTTCTTTAAGGATTTGTCATCACATAGCTTCATCCTCTTTGTTCCCATTTCCTTTATGCACTGCTAATGCACTCAATTGTGAATCTGAAGCCAAGTTGGCGAGGGCAGTCAGCAGGGCAGCTGTAATAACAACATGGATCAGCTTCATTACCCAGACTCCTACATTGAAGGCAGTCATTAAAATAACAACACCACAACCAGAAACTATGCGAAAAATTCTAATATTTTCCCTGCATTTCAAATTAGTGCATATTCTTAACATCTTCAGTCCAGTCTATCTGTTTTGGTGTGAGTGTTGTCTGTAACCACAGAGTTTGGTGTTTTGCCTTAAGAGAATTTGCTATGACAATCTCGAAGAAATTCTATAAAATGCCAAGAAAGGTTCAGTGGCAATGGAGCACGTGTTTTGTCTTGAAATAATAATGGATGATGTGTGACGATGCAGAAGTAATTACATATTTTTTTAGTTCATCGTCAAGATGTTTTGAAAAGTGGACAATACGGTTATCTTTCCTTTGAATTTATCAACCAATTATGGGACCTCACAGACAAAGATGCACAAGAGTAGAGTCCATTCATATTATTGTGTAAATTCTGAAGGCAGTTGTTTGCACCTAAGCTTATTTTAGAGTCATTTACTGGTAGCATAGTTGATCATTTGGTTTTTAGCAGGGTTATACTAAAAGCTGTAAGTTATGACTTTTCCAAGTGTTGAGATGTGTACGTCAAAGATGATAAATACATACAATTACAATAAATACATACAGTTTCTAAGCTGTGACAATAATATACGTTTGAATAGTAAAACTATCTACACTCCCCTAAAGGATTATTAGGAACACCATACTAATACGGTGTTTGACCCCCTTTCGCCTTCAGAACTGCCTTAATTCTACG
>JAAGVU020000001.1:33602617-33624882 GCA_011763525.2 Mormyrus iriodes
GTGATTGGTTGATTAGATAATTGCATTAATGAGAAATTGAACAGGTGTTCCTAATAATCCTTTAGGTGAGTGTATAGTTGCTGTACATATGCACATAAACAGGATGCACATATACCTCAAATGAAACCAACACATAATACTAACTACAGCAAGGTGAAACAGTCTTTGAGCAACAAGTTCCAAAAATATACCATCCATATACAGAGTGAAGTGTGTAACCAGTGTATTCTGTGTGTCATGGTTAGGAACCAAGTTCTGGTGTTTGCTGGATATTGTGCCCATCAAGAATGAGAAGGGGGAGGTGGTGCTCTTCCTGGTCTCCCACAAGGACATCACGGACAACAAGAGGGACCAGGACTCAGTGCAGGGTCCAGAGATCGGTGAGTTACGTTGGTGGAAGGGAGGGGGTGCCAGGGAACCCCAGATAAAAGGAAGCTCTATGGCAGGGGGGCAGGGGGTGTTTACACCAATGTTAAATTGGTGTCAGGTAGGGGGTGAGGTTAATTTCATTGAATGTGTGGGAAAACAGGCAGGGAATAAGTCAGTTTACAATGTGGGAGAAGGGCAAGAAAAAGAAGAGTGAATGACACTGGTGTTTACATGGAGGACAGCAGCCTGAACACAACCTGAACCTAAGTGATGCCTATCCTAAGCACCACATTTTTCACAGTTTCTGTTGAAAAGGTTTCAGCTTATTTCATCTTCTGAACATCATTGTGACTGAGGAGAAATGTTTTTGGTACAAATTTGTTAAAGTATTTGTATTAACCTTTTTAGAACAAATTGTATATTAATAATTTCACTTAAAGGTAGAAGTGGGGGTTACTGTACAGGGGAAATAATGTTCAGGTTAAACGGTAGGTCTAAACGGTTTGTCTATGATTTTCCTGTAAGGGGAATTTAAAGAGTAAATGAGGTTGTACCTCATGATTAGCTATTGAACACGGTAATCCTTTCTGAGTAACTGGCTGTTGCAATGGAAAGACGGCTGACATTTTTGTATTGACAGGAGGTCTTACAATTAAAAGGTAAATGTATTTATAGTTGCCAGCTAAAATGACTAAAAAGGGGCAGAAAACAGTAGAAATTGTTAACAGTAGACTGATAACCGTGAATGCTATTTTGTGGCGTATGACAGCATTGTAGAAAATCCTACAATGCACAAAACAATGATTTAACATGCCATGTTTTTAAAATGTTGTTGAGTGCTCAGCATCTGAATATCAGAATTAGCTTTGGTTTTACAGTCAATTTCAGCAATCTGCCAGCATCACTGCACACTTCCCATGGAATTAGGGACAGAGTGAAGGGAATAATGACAGAGAGCGAGGCTGAGAGGTTGCTCTTTGCTGTCACAGAAATGAGTAGGTGGGGAGCACATCAGACCCACATCCTGCAGTACGCTCATCCCCCCGCTAACATAAACTTCCTGCTCAGAATCTCTATCTTCCTCAGATGAAGAGACAGGCCTGGAGGTGCACAGAGTCACACGGCCCCCAGGGTTCAACACGAACCGTCGCCGCAGCCGAGCAGTGCTTTACCATCTGTCGGGGCACCTGCAGAAACAGGACAAGAGCAAACTCAAGCTGAACAACGTGAGCCCATGTCTGAATGGCTCTTAGGAGTATTCCTTAAAAAATGTTTTGAGGGCAGAATAAAAAATGATTGGTTCAGAGACATAACGAATCTAATTGTAAAGGAGGTGGGTCCAAGGAACTAGAGGAAGCAGGACAAAGACATCTGATTGGTTGGTCCCACCTCCTCTAGTTGCTTGGACTTGCCGTAACCTTGTACTGCTATCACTTACTTGAGTGGTACAGTTTAATTGCCGTCACAAAGGCAGAATGCCTCTGAATTCCTAGTCTTTTGATCGCTAACTGGTGAGTAACATATGTACGTAACCATTTGCATTGACATCGACCCCCTTTACACTTACAGTTTAATGACATTTCCCGTACCTGAATAACCCGCTGAAGAACATGATTCATGTTTCTGGGTGCCTGCCTATCTGTGCGTGGTTTGTGCAAGTAGCTTTTAGTGCTGATGTAATCTTCCATTTGTTGATTCCTGTCATTCTGCAGAACATGTTTGGGGAGAAGCCCCCCATCCCTGAGTACAAGGTGGCAGCTATTCAGAAATCCAGATTCATCCTGTTGCACTACGGCACTTTTAAGGCGGGCTGGGATTGGTTAATTCTATTGGCCACCTTCTATGTGGCTGTCACTGTACCATACAATGTGTGTTTCACTGCCGTCGGTGGGCGGGACGAGGGGAGCTCCGCCTCCCGCAGCCCCCCAAGCGTCAGCGACATCCTGGTGGAAATTCTCTTCATTCTGGGTAAGACTCCTGCAAAAAGATAGCTGTATAAGCTGCCATATCTATAAGGCTATAAAATTACTGCCATACCACCATGATTGCTAGAATCAAGCTGCTGTTTTTACAATCCAATTATCCAGACTTAATGAAGTCGCTCAGGTGGTTGATAGATAACATGTTCTCACAAGAAAAATGTAATTCCCAAGCAGTAATGACCTTTATGAGCCAATGCATTCCTACCGCATGGTTTGTGGCAGGGATATAAGATACTGACAACAAGCAAACAAACATCTTTTAAGACTGTTTTAGCCACAGGCCAAAACAAGCCCCAGTTCTAAGGACCTAGATTTAGAAATTTAATGATCCTACATGCACAGACATGACTCTTCAACTCTCCAACAAGCTATGCATGCAAACAGGAGTTCCATATGCTTGGAATGGTAAGGGGCCAAGGTGGAGCTCTGCTGTAATAGCAAGCCTGAATGAGATGTCAGTTTCAATGGTGAACGTTCAGCTGCCAGGATTGACTCACATCATAACAGAATGCACGCCTGGTACTTATCAGGATATTATGTGCTTAAGAACATTACATCTCAAACGTCAAGCACAGCCCACACACATGCCCTCCATAGCACTCAGACTAAACTCAGCTCATATTTCCTGCCTGTGCCTCTCTATACTTGTTATATGTTTCTGTTGGTTTTATTTATCCCATTATCTCTTATTTCCAGGTAAATTACTCTTGATGGTTTAATGATCCAGCAGCCATGTTTAATCCTGATTAAACTGTTGCATGTCTGGGTGTAAATGGTAGAGATGTACAAGCTCACATAGTGTCTGTCTGCTGCAGACATTGTGCTGAACTTTCGCACCACCTACGTGAGCATGTCAGGCCAGGTGGTGTATGACGCCCGCTCCATCTGTGTGCACTATGCTACCACCTGGCTCTTCGTTGACCTGATCGCCGCCCTACCTTTTGACCTGCTGTATGCCTTCAACGTGAGTGTGGTAAGTCCCCAAGAGCCCGCCTACAGTATGCTCCTGAATTGAGAGGGTCTTGTTACTAATGAGAGCAAAGAAGTAGGCTCATAAAGCACTGTGACGAACACTAATATCCATTCAAAGCCTATTACAGCATTACTGCTTATTCAGAGAATCAAGAGACCTACCGTCAGATATGACTGTCATTTTTTCCTGGTAGTGTATTAATTAGTTTAAGATATGTAACATTTCTGTTCAGTATGATTCTGAGGACATGCTGGAAGAATCCAATCAGATAGATTTTTCCACCAAACGTCATTCGTACACCCATATCCAGTTGCAGCTTGGCTTCTATCCCAGCTAGGACTCCTTGTCATGGAGAGTCAGGCTGATTTATCATCTGAGCTAGGCCCCCTGTTCGCAGATAGATGTGTGGTTTTGCTACAGATGCACCTGCGGACATGACAGGGCCTAATGGCTCTGGCCCATGGCCTCTGACCACTCTGTGCAGTACTTTGGCGTGCACCTCCTGAAGACAGTGCGCCTACTGAGGCTGCTGCGGCTGCTGCAGAAGCTGGAGCGCTACTCGCAGTACAGCGCCGTGGTGCTGACGCTGCTCATGTCCATGTTCGCCCTGCTCGCACACTGGATGGCCTGCGTCTGGTACTTCATCGGACGTCGTGAGATAGAGAGCAACATCCCGGGCACGTGGGATATCGGTCAGTGGCTCCACTGCACATGGGGGGACATGATGTGCTGCATGAGACCTTAGTAGCCAGTGTATCATCTATCGATGTTTATGTAGTGCTTGTGAAGAGGTGATGGATACCTTATGAGTTGAAGTGTCATCCAGTGATTTGTGGGTATGTTGTTAGCATGCTAAATGCAGCAAAAACATAATATGCATGTGTAAAAATGTGCTGAATGTCTCCTACATGGCACAGCCTGTGGAAGAGCTCTGCTGTTGAGTTCTGCAGCCCACATCCCATTTCCTGAGGTGTATTGCATGCCAGAATAACACAACACAGCTGAGATTGTTGCAATAATATGGGATACGATAATGTTACAACGCCTGGGCATGGCGCCGGCAGGAAAGGAGAATGACGATCCACTTACGGCTTCTTAAGACACCCAAAGGGGTTTATTGGAGATCTCTGGTAGGCACCGGGGAAAATCAAGAAAACAAACGAACCACGAGGGGTCGAACACACAACAGGAGGGCTAGGGAAACAACCAGGCGACAAGGCTAAACACATCTAACAAACTCAAACACATTAAACCACATCAGCTACCACCTAAGACAATGACCAACTAGGGAACAGAACAGAGCAGAACACTTAAATACTCAAACGGTAGCTGGGGCAAACAAGGAACAGATGTAACTAATAAGGGAAATCAACCAATGAACACAGGACAGGGAAAAAGCCAACCGGTGTTGAAACTTAACAAATTAACTAAACAATGAACAAATACTAATACTAGAAACATAACAGGAATTAAACACTGGGAGTACAGGTATTCAGAAAAACATGGAGATAAATCATACAAACAGAATTCAACCAAAGACACACAGGAAATAAAACAGAAACTCAATTACACTAACCAAAACAGAGGAGGCTGGACCCAAACCCAGGTGAGGAGAGCTACAGCCTCTGTACCACCAGCTCAGCCCACTGAGCCACATGGTGGCCCAGGAACAAGGGAAACACAAGGGGTACTCAGGACACCGGGAACTAGGGGAAAGGACACAAAAGGCAGGGTGGGCAGATGCCGACCATGACAGATAAGATAGACTAGGATCAATAAGTCAACCATGGTATCACAATTGACTGCTGCTTGTGTTTCTTCAAGGGACTGGTTAACGACCTATGTATTAGTGAGAACTAATACATTAGGCTGTGCATGAGGCTGTGTACTCAGATCATAAATATATTCATCCAGCTCCCAAAATTGCTTGTCCTATGCAGGGTTGCTATGAGCCTGGAGTGTGTGTCAGGAAGCACACACGCCAGTTTACATCAAGGAGGGCCAGTTGCATGCCCTCCCAGTCCACGGGCAACATTTTAATGTATCAGTACAGGGAAAATTCTGTTTGTTTGTTTGTGAACTGTGGCAAGGAATGGGTATACCCAGAGGACACCCACAAAAACTCACAGAAAACAAACCGCACACATACAGAATGGCAAACAGGACCATGCGGCTCAGGGATTAGGCAGTTGTTTATTGTGCTGCAGGGCATGGATGGACTGAATATAGAAACCACTTCGGCCAAAAACGAACGAAAAAGAAACCATGCCTGAATGCTATTCTTAAGGGTATCAGCAAAAACACACTAATGAATAACTTTCATCAATACCAAGGATAAAATACAGACATTTAACAGGGAAATAATAGAAACATATACTTTATTGATCTCCGTGGGGAAATTTTCTTTACACTTCTGCTAACTTGCTCTTTGTATGTGAGAGCAAGTTGACCGTGAAGGGCAGCCACCCATAGCAGTGTCTAAGAAACTAGAGGTTAAGGGCCTTGTACAAGGACCCACAAGTATGCCAAGGCTTGGCTTGAGCCAGCAACCTTCTAATCACAGGCACAGAGGCTTAGCCCACTGAGCCACACATCACCCCCGTGAAGCCATGGTCACCGGACCTCCTCTCTTCTGAAACCTTCCCTCCTGTATTATCTTTCTGAGAGGTGCAGCCTCCATTTGGCCCAGTATAATCAGGCCTGTTGTGTTATATCTGCAGTGAAATTGTGTAGTGCAGCAGATTGCAAACAAAAGATTTGCAAAAAGTACAAAATTGACCAGTGCCTGACAAATGAGGATAATGGAATCATATTATATGAGAGATTGCCGAATCATACAGCAGTCTGCTTTCGGACATCCATACTGGTGCCTCCGTGTCACCATCATGATGTTATAATAAGACAGTCCGAAACTGAACAGGATGCGGCAGCCTTGACTCACAATTCAAGTTACTGTTTGAAAGGGTATATTTTTTGTCTCAGCCCCAGAAAAAAAATGTTTCGTACCCCTGCTCAGCAAAATCTATCGTGGGGAAACCTAAGTCCTAGAATGGCCTTAAGTCCTAAGATCACCTTTGCTTATAAGTGTAGGTTAGAAGCACAAAGGACCAGATTTACTAATCGTTTGTGCCAGTGCAAACTGTCGGATTTACAAAAGACGTGCAGTGAGATGTTAGCACCAGAAAGGCATTGAAGCAAATTTTGCAACTGGCAGTATTCTGCAGCTGCCCACACTGTACAGTATATGTATTCCCTTACAAAGCGCAAAATCTGGGAGAGGACAGTATTTAAATTAATCATGCATTGTAATTTACTAAGGTTTGCAGTAAGCAATTTACTGCAAAAAAAAGCATATCATATTTTGCACTGCGCTTGGTAGATTGGGTTGGTCATTTAAATGAGTTGACTGCATCCCTTATTAAATTTGCGCATTTTTAGTGGATCACCCGCAGAAATGGCCACTCCGATTGGTGCCTTTTTTAATTGTGTTGTCACACTAATTTGCTCTGCTTAGTAAATTTGGCCCTAAATCTCTAAAGATATGTATGGTTGAAGTACTGTCCATAAAATGCCTAGAGTATTAAATAAGGTGAAATGCACAGATATAATATTACAAGGTCAAAAACCGACCTCTACATACATATAGGATGCTGGCAGTTTTGATTTAGTTATCTATAAATTCATGTGGTTTAGCTGGTAATGGATAAGCCCCCTCCCCCTGCCCCTTTGTGTAACACTAAGAGACTGAGAAATTGCAGATGATCTGTGGTATTACTGCTGTTGCCATTCTCTCAATGGTAATAATGCAGGACGGTAGTAACAGCCAGCTGTCTCTGCCAGGCCTAGCAGCCAGCCAATAGCAAGCTGCCAGAAGCTGGCTTAATTAAACTTTTTCCATGTGGCACTTCCTGCAACAGCTGTAGCCCAAGGTTGAAAGAGGAATGTGGGAAATGTTGCTGCTAAGTGAAAAATAGAACTACGAAGGAGCCTAATTAGTAACATTACTCTATTACTCTATAACTACCTGTATTTTGAATGAAGATAGATAGTTCTGTCAATAAGTCATGGCACTATGACAGCAGACTCTTATTCCGGATCAGAGTCCGTTCAGAAAAATTTCCACCAATATAATATCACGTCAACATAACCATTCACTCTTAGATTTTGTCTCATTAGACTAGTGTTTCCTATTTGGTGTGTGTTGGTTTGTGAGTTCAGCTGAATTCTCTCTAAACTGGGGCAATTAATTAAAATGAAACAAACAAAACAGTAATTCTAAAGATGAAAAAGCCTGCATATTTTGAGTTATTTGATTTTGCCTCTTGAAAGCAACAAGGATCATTTTCATTAATTAAATATATGTAAAATTACTCAGGGCTTATAGACTGAATTACAAAACAATCTGTTGAGTTTTGTTAAAGTTTAACAAACACTGATGACTGTTTATTTTCAAAAATGACTTGAACACCATGTAGTTAACATTTTTTTGAATTATGAAATGCATTAACATCTCACTAACCTCTGATTAAGTACGAATTCAGATTACATTATGGGCAATAACATGAAGGCTGGGAAGTTGGATCATGTGTGTCATGGTGCAGGAGCTATAGGTGACCTGAATCCCTGGCCAGCCTTCAGCATCAGGCTGTATAAGACCCCACCTCCCCAAAATCCCTCAGTGTGCAGCTGCATTGCTCTGAGAGTGATTCATATGCTTACTCAGCGGTAACTAGCTGATCTATTCATGGCTATGAATAGATCTGTGGTATAGGCTGTGGTATTTACACTGGCCTTACTTACCATTCCATTATACCAACCCTGAGAATCTTAGATTCCCCAAACTTACGGACCAGGGATCGTGAACCTGTCCGTACACGAACAGATGTGTTTGTGGCAAGACTCATCCTTTCCAAGGCAAAAAAATTTTGTAAGCTACGTTTTTAAATACCAGGTCTGTGGTAAAAATCACATTTTTTATCGAAATGTCCATCAGAATTCGCTATGGTGTTGATCCCTGATACAGAAACATGAAACATTGTATCATAAGCTTTGAGAGTGGAGTACAGCATTGGATAGCTGCTCATCTGTCCTCTGTGCTCTGCTTCTCCTTTGGGTCTATGGGGCTTGGTAGGCGTGGCAGTTTTATTGATTACCCAAGCCAGGCTCTATTAAATTCAATCTGTAACAGAGAGGAAGACAGCATGCCAGTTGCTGTAGCGGATTACTGGGAAAAAAGTCGCTTGTTCTCCAACCTCATGTCTTACATTTGCTTAGGTATTAAATTATGTAGTTTGGCGACAACAGGCTGAATGTTGTCTGACACTGAATGCAGTGTTAATCCTACAGGCTGATCACAACTGTCCAACTTGCATCATTGTGCACTGTTCATGCTTGTGCTGTGGTCCCTGAAGAGATAATTATCTCGTCACAATAGGGAAAGAGTCTCCTTTGAACAAGCGTCGCTTGGGGAATATGTGGTTCAGTTTTTAAGTCTTTAAAGACCCATTTAGATTCATAGAATATACCTGATTCAATGTCTCTATACTTCCCAAGTCTTTTAAAATTTTAAAATGGAGCCTGAATCATCAGAATATTGGATGGATTAAGAAGGGATAAGAATAATTTAGTAATAGTTACACACATTATTAAATATATTGATATACTGATAGAATTTTTATATAGCATTTTTTCAGAACACTCTATCAAAACAAAAGTACACAGTATGCATGTTAATCACAGTGCTAATCAGTGTCAGGTACCTGCATTGTATTTAAAGGACAATATGATCTTTGCCTGTAGGCAATTTCATAATTTAACAATTAACTTGGTTTACTTTGTTACTCTACTAACTTGGCAATATCATATTTCTGTTTACTTGTAACAGTGTAACAGTGTTTTGTCAGAGGAGGTGGGGATAGGGCTCAAGTTGTCGTGGGGTGCTCACAGATACTATCCCTACAGTAGGAAAAAATGACAAAACCAGCCCCTTTGAAAATATACTACCCCCCTCACCATCTCCCTAAATTGTTCTGCATAATTTCACTCACATAAAGTATCCCCCTCAGCAATTTTAACGGTGGGGGACCCCCCCAGCCCCTCTGCAAAGATTTGACCCTCACCGCGCCCCTTGAAATATTTTTACATATCAGGGTAAAAATTCCGCTGAATTAGTGGGAGGGAGTAAGGAGGACCAGGGCAGGAGGAAGTGTCCGTTCCATCCTGCCCAGCTTGCATATACAATCAACTGCAGCCATTCAGCACTTAGTAACTTAGTTACTGGCTAGTGAACATTCCATTTCCTTATTTATCTTGTTTTATCATGACTTCTGCCTGGGGGGCAACTTTTAGCTCTCAGTCTCATACAGGTTCTGCCATAATTGGTCTGTCCCACAGCACTGAACTTGTAGAGTCTCACTGCCAGGCCTTTACTTTCTCCCCAAAGCTTTCCTCCCCCAGTACCACCACCCTCAATTTCCTTACACTCCAGTCGCCCCAGTTTCCGGAGGTCTCTTCCACCACTGCTGCCCTTGGGACCCTCAGATATTTTAGGTGATGTGGAGTCAAGCGGAATTGTAATAACACCTCCAGAGCTGGTTATTACAGGGCAGTGTATTGACTGAGGCAAATGGCTTAGCATCAAGTTCCAGAGCCAGTTTCTATTCACCACTTTGGCTTTTGATACTGTATGACTCATTTGAGTTTAGGACCTTGGATAGCAGCAGAATGTGTGTCCACTGAGCTACTGCATTTCAGAACCTCGGACAGCTGTTTAAACAACTGAGATTCTTATTTACACATATTTATGTAGCAATTGCTTTTATCCAATGTGGCATCTTTAGGTGATGATACACAGAGCAACGTTTTGATCAATGTTGCTGACAGATGTTGCTGACAGATGTTGTGCAGGTAGTTTCCCATTGATATTGGGCCACAAATTTCTATTAGAAAAACTTTGATCAGCAGTTGGCAATTTTTGTCATCATCCAGATCCCCTGGATGCCCTTTGTCTCAACTGGTTGGCAATTGCATGGCAACATTGCTCAAAAAGTTGCACTGTTTATCATCACCTTCATTGCGGAAGTGGAGTCAGCCAGTCTCAATAGGCTTTAGGGTTAAGGGCCTTGCTCAAGGTGATATTATTCCGCTGACCACGGGATTTCAACTGGTGACCTTCTGGTCAGGTGTTCTAACCCACTGAATCACACATCATACTCTGTTTCGAAACAGAGAAAAATAACTTCTACACTGAAAGATTTTTTTCAGTGTTGTATTGTTATGACATGATACTTTCTAATCCCGGTGTCCCACCATAAGGATACATTTCTTTTCCAAAATTCTCATTTGCAATTATGATTTAGCATTTTTCTGGTCAGAAAAATATAGCTGGTATGTTCATCCATCCATTCATATGGGGTGGTCTGGAGCCTGTCCTAGGCAGGGGACTCAAAAAGGGGGACATAAGACTATACCCTGGATGGGATGCCAGGACACACGTATACACTACAGGCCATATACAGATATCAGTCAGTCAACTACTGCTTTTTGGAATGATGCGAGGAAACTGGAGCACTCAGAGCAAAAGGATGATTGGCATCCTTAAACCCTGTAGGTGTGAAGCAACTGTGCCCTATCAGGACATTGTGATGTGGCTTCATTTGTGGCATATATTTATTCAGTTGGTTTCCATATTCATTCCTTCAAGCTGGTTGACTTATTCATTATTTGCTTCAATGCTCATAATTACAGCGGTTTACACATTAGTTTTTCTTTTTTTGTCTTATACGCTTGTGTTTATTTGTGGTCTGTTAGTGGGTGACTGTGTCTCTCTCTTCTAGGTTGGCTGCATGAGCTTGCAAAGCGGCTGGGCACACCTTACTTTCTGTCTCCTTTGACCACACTGCTTGGAGTTTCTGACTCGTTGCACTCCCCGAGCGCACTTGGGCTGGCGGCCAATGGCAGTCATTGGAATGCCTCTGTGGCGGAGCTAGGGGGGCAGGACTCCTGGAACAGCAGCCAATGGAACGCCACAGGTCCAGGGATGCCAGGTCAGACATCGACGGCAGCCGTGGGCCACTGGAACAAGACAGGGGTGGAGCTGAACGGCGGGCCGTCGGTACGCAGCTCCTATGTGACGTCGCTGTACTTCGCTTTGAGTAGCTTGACCAGCGTGGGCTTTGGCAATGTGTCTGCCAACACGGACTCTGAGAAGATCTTCTCCATCTGCACGATGCTTATTGGAGGTGAGTTCGCTACTAGCCCCTGTGGGTTCAATCTAACACATGTATCAAATTCCGGCTAGATTCTGGAGGCCTGCTGCAATTTATTTTCACGGGTTTGATGGTTCATTTATTTTACGGTCTTCCTATCTAGCTTATTTTTCTCAATTTTTTTATTAATTTATAAGAAAATGTTCTATAGTTGATTTTCCTGTAAGGCTTCTCAACTAGGCTTAAATTATTTATCTTCCATCCAACATTATGATGGTATTTGTGATAAAAAAAAATGCTTCCTTGGAGTCTACACTAGAATCTATACTTTAATATTTTTATTCACTTGCCAATGAACCACAAGGACAATGTAAAATACCACACTACAGAATAGGATGATTGAAAACATATTATGATAAATAAGCAACCATACAGAATGGGAGAGTAGCAATGAACCCTCATGCTCTAGCACCTCTCAATATAACGTATAGAAACAGAGTCATAAAGAAACTTGGTATAAGCCGAGTAAAAGCCTTGACAACTGTGTAAGTGTCCCATAAGCAAAGCATTTTGCCCTAATGAAGTCCTGGAGCAGGTTTCGCCGTGTGGTCACACTCGGAGCACAGAGTCCATTGCATTGCCAGTCGAAGGTGTGGAAAACTGGTAGCAAATAGCTGTGGCAGATTGGGGTAGACTAAGGCTGGCACGTAAGGGTGGCACAGGGCAAGCTGGGTCTTCACAATGTGCGACTTCATTCCACCCATGAATGAATCTCTTCATTTGAATAATGTCTGGCCTGACTGAGCATACTGTTGCTATTGCCTCTCCCTCAACCCAGTGCTTCTTCATTCAGATATGCTACTAATTATATATGCTAATTTTCAAACCATAAGGCTTCCACATTAGTGCACTTAACTTGTTAAATTTCTAATAAGTCACTTCAACCTCAATCTGGAATTTATTTACAAAATCTGTAGACAAGAAAGTGGTTATGATTTAAACCATTTAGTAAAAGAATATTCAGACAGCTAATCTGAGCGACGATAGACTGATACGTTTGCTCTAGGTATATCAATGAGCATCAGACTGCCAGCTTCCCAGCAGCCCACAATGACCCTGCTTCGATTCAGGTGCAAATGACATGGCTTAAGGCTGTGCAATTTAGGAAGAAATATTTGCAAGTGAAAAGAAAGTGAAATGTGACCAGAAATGCTGTTAGTCGTGGTAAGTCTGCATGCTACCCAATGCAATCAGAGTCTTATTATAAGACAGAATGCAACTCCTTGTTCCCCTCTTTCCCTCCCTGTATCTTTCTCATTTTTTCAATACGTAAAATGTTCAGTGAGGGAAATCACTGAATGTGCCTTTATCTTTTTATCAGCAGAGAAGTTGGCTGGCTGCCACTGGGAGTTTTTATGGATATTTGGCCATTATATTGTTCATTTTTTTATCCAATGATAAATGATCATTTCATCAGTGTAGAATGTAGAATTGCCTGAAAAGAACAGCACTGCAGGGTCATCTCATAAACTAACGGGTCACACGTGGTTAATCTATATGCTATGTGGTTAATCTATATGCTTGCTGTAGCTGTCTCACCTCCGGCACACAGTGGTAGGAATGTGGCATGTGAAGAAATAGAGAGGCTGGATTGGAGACAGGGGCCAGGGCTCGTCTGGCATGTGGGAGGACCGGCACATCACCAGTCGAAAGTGGGAGAGCTAGCTGGGGATTTCATGTGCCGGATTACATTTCTCCATGACACCCCTCTTCCCAGTGGACTCCCCCTGACAGAGAGCGATTCAGCTAATTACCCCTTTTCATGTCTTCGGCACACAAGAGAGCAGCGATTGCTATCCTTGAAAGTGGCTATACTGCCCACCTTGCTTGGCCCGATCATTACACCCATCCTTTAAAGCCAATAATAGCAGCTAGTCTGTGTTTTTGCTAATAGTGTAAAAGCTGCAGCGCAGCCCTGGGTGGCGAGTGGTTCCTGCTATGAAGGATATTGTGAGGCTCTCTCTGTGTCTGTCATAGGTGGCCACAGAAGTGTCCTGATGCTGAAGGGAAGGTCATATTACAGCATACTGCTGTTGGTGCTTGAGTAGTAGCTGTCATCACAATTTGGTTCACCTACATATGCATATCAAAAATTTTTGTAGCATGTCCAAGTTAAATTGGACTGTGGAATATAAAGCAGATTGCTTTATTATATTGTCATTGCTTCAGCTTTTCTGCAAAGCAGCTTGAAATTCTGCTTACTGTATATACTGACACCATTCATCCATCCATCCATCCATCTTCCAGTCGCATATCCAGTGTATGTTCATGGGTAGAGTGGTAGGGGTACTGATGCTTATCCAAGGCAGCATAGAGCACAAGACAAGGGGACGCCCTGGGCAGGCTGTCATTCCATCACAGGGCACACCCACACGCACTGTGACCAATTTAAAGATGCCCGTTCACCTACCTGTGTGACTTTGGACTGTGGGAGGAAACCACAGTACCCTGCGGAAAAGCCCACGCGACACAGGGAAACATGCAAACTCCATGCACACAGAGCAGGAGTGCAGTAAAAAACACCAACCCTGGAAATCAATCCACTGCTTAGTCACAGGTCGGGATTTTTGCTAAAGCAGTTAGAGTACCTTGTTGTCTCCCTTAAAGGGAACCGATTACTTTCATTTGCAGTGTTCATAATTTTATTTTCAGGGTCTACTTGCATAGATTTACATGCTTCAGCGTTCCAAAAACACATTAGTTTTTTCATACTATACATCTCTATTAATCCTCTGTCTGAAACACTCTGTTAGAGCTTTAAGCCCCACCTCTGATGAGCCCAGTGTGCTCTGATTTGTCAGCTTGCCCTTCACGTTCTGCCCCTGTCTTGCAGTCTGCAGACAGATCCTTGCAGGTAGGCAACCAATCAGAATTATGTTACAAGGTGACCTTACCATGTTGCTGAAGTGTTCCAATGAGGCGTTTGAGTCAGATTAGAGAAGAGTGGTTTCTGTGATGAAAGTTATTCTCTTTGGCACGCACATTGGGCCTTAAGACTTTTCAGACCGTTTGCATGCACATAAAGCTGTATAACACAGTAAAGGAAAGGGAAAACCCAGATAAGCATAGTAGGTCCCCTTCAAACAATATAACTGCAGCATTATCCACTGCCTTGTTGTGTGCTTATTTCCATGGTTACTATGTATGTAGTTACAGCACAGTGTGTGCACTGACTATTGGGAATTCCCCTCAAGCATGCAGTTCCTCACCCAATGTCCAAATCAATGTCTGATTGATAATTTGTTATGTGTCTTTTAGGAACAGTATTACATTTTAAACTCATGTTTCTGTTTTTCTGGACTCTCCTCCTTTGTTGTGTAGTTCTCTGTTGTTTTTGTTTTCATATGAAAGTGGATTGTTATTTTTGTTCTTGCCAGACTTATGTCTGAAGTATCCAAGGATTTGTGTACACCTTGTACAGAGAGAACAAACAGTTTTCTGAGAAATCTCACATCCCTGACATTTGCATCTAAATTTGCTTTCAGCATAATAAGTGAAATTTCATTAGCCTGATTAATGATGAAGACAATGGTCTTGTAAAATGACATTGACCCTTTTTGGTTTTTATTCTCAGTTTTTCATGATCTTTCATGTTTAGTAAATTTAAAGAGCTGTCTATTTGGCTACTGAAAACTGCACAAAATATTGGTTTGGTTATTTTTCATAGGAACATAAGAAGTTTACAAACGAGAGGAGGCCATTCAGCCCATCAAGCTCACTTGGGGAGAATTCAACTAATAGCTTAAAAGTGTTAAAATCTTATCTAGCTCTGATTTAAAGGAACCCAAGGTTTCAGCTGGCACTACACAAAAAGGACGATTATTCCATACTCTAGCTACACGCTGTGTAAAGGAGTGCTTTCTCGATTCCAGTTTAAAATATTCTCCCTCTAATTTCCACGTATTTGAACTAATATTGAAATAAATATTTTGTTGAACAGCATCCAGACCAGTTAGAATCTTATATACCTGGCTCATGTCCCCCCTTAGTCTTTTCTGCACGAGGCTGAACAGATTCAGCTCTGCTAACCTTTCTTAGTAAGACATTCCTCTAGTAGCCATACGCTGAACCCTTTCTAAGGCAGCAATGTCCTTTTTAAAATAAGGTGACCAAACCAGAACACAAAATTATAGGTGGGTTGTACCAAGGAATTGTATAATCTTAACATCACCTCCCTTGACTTAAACTCCACAAACTTAGAGATGTAACCCAACATCCTATTGGCCTTTGTAATTGCTTCCCCACACTGGCAAGAGTGGGTCATGGAAGCATCAATATATACACCAAGGTTTTTCTCATAATCAGCTTCCTTTATTTTTGTGGAACCCATAAAATATCAATAGTTTATATTTCTGTTCCTTGCACGGATTCTTACATTTGTCTACATTAAATTTCATCTGCCAGGTATCGGCCCAGTCGCTAATTAGCCTCTGTGTCGCTAGTTCAGTATCAGCTATATCACTCACCTTGGTGTCATCTGCAAATTTAACCAATACACTGTTTATATTAGTATTAATATTATTTATGTAAACTTGGAATAGTAGTGGTCCTAATATTGAACCCTGGGGTACCCCACTATGAATGCAGGCCCACTGAGACATTGTGCCTCTAATAACTACCTGCTGCTTCCTGTTTGTAAAACAGTTTTCAATTCAAGGTGCTACAGTTCCAAAAATCCCTGCTGCTTTAAGCTTAAGCAGGAGCCGTTTGTGGGGGACAACATCAAAGGCCTTCTGTAAATCTAAGTAGATTACATCATAGGCCCTTTTGTGATCAATTTCCCTTGTAGCTTCCTCAAAGATCTTAAGTAGATTAATTAAACAGGATCTACCTCTCCTAAATCCATGTCAGCTATCCCTCAGAATGTTATTTGAATCCAGATAATCTACCATTTTTGCTTGGATTATAGCTTCCATTAATTTTCCAGTTATGCCAGTTAAACTAACGGGCCTATAGTTTGATTGATTACTTCTATCTCCTTTTAGAATATGGCCGTTATATTAGCATGCTTCCAATCAAAAGGTACCACACTAGCAGATAAGGATTTCTGAAACAGCAAAGTTAAAGGTCAACAGATAATATCCCACACCTCTTTTAAAACTATAGGTAAGATTCCCCCCGAGCCCTGCGATTTATTTATTCTGAGTTTAGCTAGGCTTCGCAGCACATCAGTTTCAGTTATACATTTTTGTATATTAGTCAAAGACAAAGCTGTATTAGGAATAACATTCAGGTAGCATTCAAAAACTAAGAAAACATGAAATGCTTTATGAAATTTATTATTTATGTAAAAGGAAGTGTTACTTTGTGTGGATTGTTCTGGTAAAAATAGGCAAAATACGGAATATTTACATTCCTACAAATTTCACCTGTAAAATAGTTTAGAGAGAAATAGCTAAAAATGAATTGGGAAATATCAATTATAATGGGGAGGAAAGATAAGGGTATTCTGGATCATAAAGATATTCCCAATAGTGGTAATTATTGCATAATTTTAATGGGAACAGACAAAAGAATGAGACCTGAAAAATAATGAAAAATAGCAATATTTACATAAGTGTTTCATATTATTATTAAATAATGATTTTAGTAAATTATTTAACAAAAATATATATTCCAGTATTAAAACTATTAAGTGAGCAAATGTTTAAAAGCAAACAATCTCATAGACATTTATGGAAATTATTACTTATTAAGTTAATGTGAACTTAAGTACTGAGGAACTATTAGTTTCTGGGGGTTTTTTGTCACGTGTTCCAAGGAACACTGTGATATTAGTTGGCTACGGTTGCAGGGCAGGGCATCGGTGGGAAGGACAAAATGTGGTTAAAGTATAGCATGAGCATAAAGCATAAAGTAGTATGGCAAACAGTATAGAATAATAATTAAGGATATGTGTACAATAAAAAAGCAACAAAATAAGTAACATTGTAACATTTTATTGTTTTTATTGTTGACCTTGAGAGAATATAGTGTGAGATCCTATGTTTAAGGCCCATGATTACCCAGTGAAATCCAGTGAAATCCAGGGTAAACAGATTTGCCCATGAATGACATTTTGTCTTCTGAAAATGTGCATCATAACTCTTTAAAATAAAGGTAAGATAAATAATTCTAGGCAAATCTGCTTCATGGAGAAGGGTTGCACAAAATAACCAAATTTTTAATTGCATTTAATAAGGCATTTGAAATTAGGCTAGGATTTCACAAATGTTAATATGAATGAATTCCATGTGAAGCTTTTTTGAGGAACAGATTTTGAAGGTTTTTGTTGGGATTTGATGTTATTTTTCTTCCCTAAAGCTGGATGAGCAGCCCAAACCGTAAGACCTAGACTGACCAAATTTGGCAGAAAGATGTCAATTCCTGCCCACTACTAAAACCATCCTACAGATAATTTTGGGCAGTTTTTTCAACACATTTTGCCGATATCTCCTGATCTGTTGGTCCTACAGTCAAAATTTTTCCCCAGATGTAGGCAGCCATGCCCTACCAAAGTGCCAATCACACTATTAAGCTCCGCCTACTTAGATTTTTTGTTAATTTGCATAATTTGCAAAACCTATTTTTGCCTACTAGTCCTGCCTCATCTGACAAAATCAGACAAATGAGGTGTCACACCGACCAGACTGCCGAGGTGATCAAGTCATATTAAAGAATGTCTGACATTTGTCTACCACATGGCCATTAGCCAAGGCCAAACTATACCTAAATCAGGCCTATTTTAATCAGACAGCTATAACTCGGCCATGCCTTGCCCTACCTTAACCAAGTTTGAAATCCTACCTCCCAGCCTCATTCTGAGGGCACACTACAAGGCAGGCCACATTTCGTCAATAGTGGGAGCTACAACTAAAAACTGCCAATATCTCCCTGGCAAATCCATGTCAAATTTGGCAGATATGTACTATGGCTAAGCCTGAAGTCAGACACATACCATGCATGTCATTAATCATAAAACCCTGGCCACCATCAGCCAATGTAAATGAGACATCCATTTGACAGGCTTAACAATCACCAATCCGAACCAAAACTGGTTGATTTATTTCTGTACAGACCCTAAGCCCACCCTAGCAAGGGCACCCCAGTCTGCCAGATGGGGGCGCTACAGCAACAACTTTTGCATTTCTGCCTATTTCTCCTGAGCTGTCAAGCTTACAGTTGAAATTTGTGGCTGTGCTACAACACAATTCAACATGTCATGCAAAATCAAACAACACATAAAACTTGGTCTTACCTCTTTCCATTATTGTTTAGTTTGCAGTCAGGTATTTTCGAACTCATCCTAGTGAAGTGTCCAAATGACAGTCATTTGCATTTCTCAGTGATCTTTAAAAACTCAGTAAAAGACATATTACGGATTCTATGCCGTGGATGGCATTGCAAAGCTTTGGACCCTTACATCCCTACTTGCAGGTACTAGTTATTATTGCTCCTGATAATAATAATAATAAATAATATGGTTTTAATATGGTCAATCAATCTTAAATAGATTAATTCATGATTAACAGCCTGGTTAAGTAACTGAATTATTGATTGGTCTTAATTAGGCTAAATGGCAATTTAGACTGAAAGGATAAAATCAATTAAATTAGCAGATGAAAAGAAACACATAATTCTCCTTTGCTTATGAAAACATCAGTAAATCACTGATCTGTAACGTTTTCTGCTGGCCTGATCCAGCAATGCCCAGCCTCAGATCTTAGGGGAGGGCATATATAAAGTCCTTCCTACTGCTTAACCACCAGCTTTCTATTTGAGCATTGGGATAGTTATTTTAAAGCAGTGGTGCCAGGAGGTGACACTGTCTGCTCTGCTTGTTCCCGCAGCACTGATGCATGCTGTGGTTTTTGGCAATGTGACGGCCATCATCCAGCGCATGTATTCACGCCGTTCGCTCTACCACACGCGCACCAAGGACCTGAAAGATTTCATCCGCGTGCACCGGTTGCCCAAGGCCCTAGAGCAGCGCATGCTGGAGTGCTTCCAGACCACCTGGTCCGTCAACAATGGCATTGATGTCGGAGAGGTGGGCCATATCGACATTCATAGCCCCAGTTTGACTCCCTACATCGGTTACCGCTCTTACCCATCTCAGCTTCCAGATCCAATAAATTTATTATACATTGGCTCAACCTCCTGATCTCAATCAGTCTTTGATTTGAGTCTGTTGCCTCCTCAAGGTCCCTCAAATTCATTCTGCTTTCCCACTGTCATCACTTTCCTCCTGGCCATTCATCCATTCATCTTCCAGCCGCTTATGCATTACGGAGTTGCAGTCCTACTCTGACCGCCTATAGCATATTCTGTCTCTTGGAGAGGGAGATTTTGGACATTCTTCTTTTCTCTTGCAGTTGCTGAAGGACTTCCCAGATGAGCTGCGTGCTGACATTGCCATGCACCTGAACAAGGAGCTGCTGCAGCTGCCACTGTTCGAGTCGGCCAGCAGGGGGTGTCTGCGCTCCCTGTCCCTCATCATAAAGACATCATTCTGTGCACCAGGGGAGTTCCTCATTCGCCAAGGAGATGCACTGCAGGCCATCTACTTTGTCTGCTCCGGGTCCATGGAGGTGCTAAAGGACAATACAGTGCTGGCAATCCTGGGTATGCCACCATATTAAATATCATATAAAGTGCTTTGGGGGCAACTCTGTTGTGAAAGGCGCTATATAAAAAATAATTGACTTGGCGGCATGGTGGTGCAGTGGTTAGCACTGTTACCTCACACCTCTAGGACCAGAGTTCAAGTCCCTGCCTGGGTTCCATGTGTGTGGCGTTTGCATGTTCTCCCCATGTCATTGTGGGGTTTCCTCTGGGTACTCTGGTTTCCCCCCACAGTCCAAAAACATGCTGAGTCTGATTGGAGTTGCCAAATTGTCCATAGGTATGCATAAATGGTGTATGAGTGTGCCCAGTGATGGGTTGGTGCCCCATCCTGGGTTGTTCTCTGCCTTGTACCTGCAGGCTCTGGACCCCCTGTGACCCCGAATGGGATAAGCGGTTACAGAAAATGGATGAGTTGAGTGTCCCTCAGATTAACACAGGCATGCACAGACACTTCCTTGAGCAGGACATGAGCTTGAGTTCTGTCAAGGATGAGAAGGATTACGCCACACAGAGCTTAAAAACACCACTTTCCCGACCTGCCTTTCACTTGGGATGTGAGGACATGCCACTCCAGAATGTGGCCCACTAACACATAATAATTTTACATTGCTGCTGTTACATTTTTAAAATGTATGCAGTGATATAACATGGGACTATGGAATGAAACGAATGAATCATCTTTCCCTGTGTGACACGGCAGTTTTGATCATAACGGTTTTTATATTATCGGTTACCGGCTTGGCGATCAGCCTTATTTGATGGCCCAGTTTCTACACATTCCCTGGTATTTTTATGCACTTTGTGAAGTAAAGGAAATTGAGATTATAACTTAAGGAGGAATAGTATTCTAACCCAATGCAATTTTAGCCCACATCCTGGAATTAGATTCCAATGATCTAATCATTTTCAATATTCATAAATGCTCTATTTATTTGACCTGTCACAAGATCATGTTTCCATGCTTGCTTTTCATTATGTAAAATGAGGAATGTGGAAAGACAGCACAGGGTGCATTTATAGAGCTAATCTAAGGGTTACATGATTAGCTAAGGTGTTTAGTTTGTGGTATTTGCCTCATTAAGCTGCATTCTCCTTGCTAATTGCCTACGAAGGGGCAGCTAGGAGGTGGGGGGGGGGGGGTGCTTGGATCCTCAGGGGCATCGACATCAAACAAAAAGCAACTCTGTTTCAAGTTTGTATGTTGAAGATTCATTTGAGGTTAATTAGTATAGATGAAACTCTGATTTCCATTTCAACATATGTAAGTTAATTTTTACATTTAATTTAGCAAATGGGTTTATACAAAGTGGTGTACATTTTCAAGAAAACGGGGACAGACTGTACATGGAACAACAAGGGGGTTAAGGATATTTCCTCAAAGGTTACATCACTCAGCCAACCCTGGAATTTGAACCAACAACCTTCCAGTCACAGGGTCCTAACCCACTGTGCCACACAAGATAATAATGGGTTTCTCTGTGTTCTGGAGCCCATGCAGGCCTCGGCCAACTCGCAGTGGGTGAATTCAGCAAGGCTGGGTAAAGCACTGGATCGGGAATCGACAGGATGCTGATTGATGCTTAATCAGGTGGCTGCTAAACTTATCACTCTTATTTATCAAAGTCACTACTACTGACATAATTATTATACAGAAGGGCCAAATCACATCTCTGGGTACAGTCTGTGGTCAGCAGAGCGGAGCCAAAGTGAAACTGAGCTAAATGAAGCTAATCTAGCACAAACCTGCTAAGAAAGTCGTCTGAATGTAGCTAATGAAGCAGTGTTACATGGAGCCTAGAGCAGCAAATGTAGCATAATGTTGAAGTTAAGTTGAGTGTGGCTGATGTAGCACAATGCAGACAAGATTGTTACTAAGCCCCCACTCACCCTCTACCCTTCTGCATGGGGCTGATGTAGCACAATGCAGACATGACTGTTACTGAGCCCCCACTCACCCTCTACCCTTCTGCATGGGGCTGATGTAGCACAATGCAGACAAGACTGTTACTGAGCCCCCACTCACCCTCTACCCCTCTGCATGGGGCTGATGTAGCACAATGCAGACAT
>JAAGVU020000001.1:33624903-33642855 GCA_011763525.2 Mormyrus iriodes
TCTGCATGGGGCTGATGTAGCACAGTGCAGACATGACTGTTACTGAGCCCCCACTCACCCTCTACCCTTCTGATGTAGCACAGCACTGTTACTGAACCAGATGTGGCTGATATAGTATGGTGCTGTTACTAAGCCAAGTTTAACACCAAGTGGCGCTGCTGTCACCTGAACCAAGCATAGCTAACATAGTATGCTGGTGCTGTTACAGTAATTGGCTGATTTACATGATGCCCCATGAAACAAAAGCATTTAACAGGGAACTGATCCAGCCATGTGTTGACGTAGGTTGGCACCCTGCTTTTGCTTTCTGAAGGTGTCTTGAAGGGACCCATATTCTTATTCCCAAATCTCTCAGTAAATGCTCCAACCAGAACCTCAAATCACAGTTTTTATGTGTGTTTTTGTTGTCCACAATCTGGACAAGCTCAGCTAATCCTTCTCCTCCTCGCTTTGCTCTTCTCCCACGACTTTTCCCCATCTGTCTCTGTCCACCTTCTCTTTTCTCTCTTCTTCCCTCTCTCCTTCTGCTGCCATTAATAAGAGTGTCGTGTTTACACACGTTGCTCTATGTGGCAGCCATGCAGTGACCTTAATTGAGCATAAATGATTTAATCCATCTGTTTCCTTCATTGTTTGCAAAAATAACCTGTATCTCATACAGTAGAGGCAGTGTGATTGGTGCCTTTCATCCACACTGTCTCTGTTTCCCTTGCTTGTCTTAGTATTTGTATGAGTGCTATTCAGAATATTTCTGCAATAGCATCTTTGATTCCTCTTTATATCCATGTATGTATATTTTTGAGGTGGTAGGGGGATTGTAGGAGCAAACAAGGGAGCTTTTCCACGGTTAGTATCAGTATTGGTATTAGACTTACTGTCTAGTTTGTGCATCATTGAATGAGGCATGCTTATATCCACTATTGAAGCAGTGTCCTTTCAAACATGCCATTTGCAGGTGGCAGCTAATTGTTGTCAAAACAGCACCACATTGCTTATAATTTAAATTTTATCAGGGTTTTGACTGTATAGTGTGACGTGTTGAGCCAGCAAGCCACAATGCATTCATCAGATATTTTGCTCTCAATATTCCTTTTCCAAGATTGTTCCATGTTTCATATCGTACGACCTTCCTTTCTCTACATGTAATTCAAATCTTATCTCCTAAGGGTAGACTTCAAATAATTTTACTACCATAGTGAGCATCAAAAATGCAAATGGTCTGATACCATAGGGGAACATTAAATCGATATTTTAAGGGGCTCCATGGTTACTATGTAGTTCTCTGGGTAAATAATGAATTTGGGTTTCTGCAACTCAATATGTCAGTATTACACTGTAGACATGAAATCTCACAGGTGTGGAAGTTGTGCAGCCTGCAGCATTTACAAATGTAACATTAATTTGCAGTACTGATTTGAGTACAGCCTCACTGCCAAACTGCGTGCTTTTCCTGTTTAAGAATTCATCCTGCCTGCATAATTAAATATTATGAATAATTGATATGATTGATCCCGGCAGGGCAAACTGGAAACTCATTGATCTGTTTGTTAGAAGACTTAGAACAGGGAATAAAAAACACTGGAATGAACAACATAGCAGTGATAAGCACCACCTGTGTTAATGAAATGGGAAGATCCCTTTCGATCCGTAAGAGATGGAATCAGTGATGAATAGACTGGTCCATCTTGTACGTCCTTCAGGGCTGAAGTGGGGAATTGCGTAATGCAGAATTCTGTAGCAAGACCCATTGCTCGACTTCCCCTGCTGCCTGTGTGCTGTAAATCACAGCTTTCTTACTCCTCCCCTTTGTGGCACCATCTGGGCCTCTTCTCACTGTCTTCCTCTATAGGCCAAAATAGAGGCAACTTCTGTGGTGTGTGCGTGATGGTACAAGTATGAAAACATATTTGGTTTTTGCATTAAGCAAAGACTACTGAGGGTGACCTATGCCTGCCCTGTGTGAATCTGTGCATGCTTTTGTCATCTTGTGTTCTCATGATTAAGTAAAGCAGTACAATCGATTTTTGGCACAATTACCGACAAAATGTGCATGAACGTATGATTAAGTGAAAGTGGAGAATATAAGCAGTAAGGTGCACCTACATTTTCATAAACACTCAGAACACTATGCACCAGCTTATTAAACATCATACAGAAGATGATGTCTGGCTCTGAGAGACTCCTATATCAGTCATGCGTCACTTTATTCTTTTTTTTTAAAACAGCTCTGTAAAATCTATCTTGTAACATGTCTAAATATAACATTTTCACCTCAAGGTCTACGCACTCAAATGGAAGAATCCCGTTCTTGTGGCCAGATTGACACGCATATCTGTGTGTAGGAGGCAGAGCTTCAGGCACCCTGCTTGTAAAATGTGTGCCTGGCTGAGACGACCTGACTGATGAGTGATGCTCGTGTCCCCCCAGGCAAGGGCGACCTGATCGGCTCCGACTCGCTCATGAAGGAGCAGGTGATAAAGACCAATGCCAACGTGAAGGCACTCACCTACTGCGACCTGCAGTACATCAGCCTGAGAGGGCTGCGCGAGGTGCTGCGCCTGTACCCTGAATATGCCCAGAAGTTTGTCAGCGAGATCCAGCACGACCTCACCTACAACCTGCGCGAGGGCCACGGGGCCGATGTGAGTAATACAAGCGCACCAGCAACGAAGCTTAGGCTAATTACAGTGGAGTCTAGATGTTCTGTGATAGGTCAGTAGCACATGCATTATTAGACTGTCCCGCTGGCAAACACACACACACACACACACACACATACACACTCTCACTTGCTCTCCCACTGCCAGGAATAGCAGCTCCCGGCTGCCGTGGATGTGCATGCCTTGCTAAGAATAGCAGCGAGGGAGGCTGGAGCTGCCCCCCACCACCCGTGTTCCTCCCCCATACCGCTGCGCGACCTAAGATTAGATGCTGACAGATATAAATAGCACTGTGTCGGGGGGAGAACAGAAGGAGACGAGGAGCCTCTCCTCACTCCTCCCGCCTTGCAGGTCCAACCAGAGAGCCGCCCTCCATCCCCGATTCATCGCGGAAGAGCCACGGCATGGAGATGAGCGCATGGGAATCCCCCCCCCGCTCCTGCATTTTAATTAACAGCCACGATATACAATACCGGCAAATATGATGAGGAATCCCCGAATGGTGACAGGCATTCTCTGCTGCACAGAGGGCTAGCCAGAGCTGATATTTATTCAGTACCACCACATTTATTGACAGGGGGCACTCTGGAGCTTCACCTGGTGTAAACAGTAGATGACTCAGGTAGGGATGTAAAAAGCAGGCAAATATTGTATTCATTTCGAGAGGGAGACAAAGAGTACTATAGAAGGGACCATGCTCACGGCACGGTCACACACAGCAGTGTGGAGCGGGACCCATATACACACGTACATACAGCAGTGTTTCCCAACCCGGTCCTTGGGGAGCCCCAGACAGTCCATGTTTTTGCTCGCAGCTCCTGGTAAAAATGTGTATTGTCTGCAAGTCCCCGAAGACTAGGTTGGGAAACATTGATGTACAGTGACACACACACAACATACACACACACACACACGCACACACACACAAGAGTACAGGCACACTGAGACACACAAGCATGATCACACATACGCACACACACAAGAGAGCATTGATTTATACTGATGCATATCAACCAAGACACGTGAGTGATGCAGACACACAGGGCGCCTTAAGATGGGGCAATGAGTGCTAAAAATATACCACTGCCTTCGGGATGCGGGGGGGTCAGGAAGAGGCAGCTCCAATGAAAATGAGGAACGGGGTCTGTATACAATGGAGGAGACAAAGGAGAGAAATATACTGAAAGCAAATATACTGAGAATAAATATTCACAACTAAATATGCTCATGGCACACAAGAGACGATATTTACATTTACATTTTTGCTTTTAGCACGCGCTTTTGTCCAAAGCCAGGCAGATAGCACATTACAAACCGGATATGAAAACGAAATGATTTATGCTTATAATCTATGAATGATGGATTGATTGACACCTCGCCCTCATCTTTCTGTTGCACGTCTGTTGCTTTGGGCGGCTTTTCCAGTCGTTTTCCGGACAGCCCTGGGCCCCGCCTCTGCGGCGCTCCAGCTCATCAGCATGTTAATTCCTTCTGTTTATTTTCGCTTGCTTAATTGGTCTTGGATGCCATTCAGCAGGTCATTTTTTATTTAGGCATTAAGGGACAGGGCTACCGGGGGTGGAGGGGGGTACAGGTGCAAAAAGAAATGTGGGCAGTAGAGCAAAAGTACAACTGGCCTGCTGCCCGCTGATTGTATTTAATCCAAAACTTAAATATTTGATGTATTTTTCTTCTGGCTTGTGTATGTGTATCATGATATATTATTAAAGACACCGCTTACCTGTCAGCTGACTTCCTCTCACTGTTTTCCCTTTCTCTCACCACCTTTCTTCTCCTCTCCTGCACGTCCTCCACACTGCACACCTCACTCGCCTACCCCAGGTGGACTGGGAGAGCAACGGCGGGCTGGTGAAGAAGCTACCCTCCATCCAGGAGGACGAGGAGGGTGATGAAGCAGAGCGCTCTACCTGCCCACGGGTCCCTCGCTCCCCCCTACGCCTTGCCCGTGGGCTCAGCTCACCCCTGCGCTCCCCGCTGCTGCCACCCCGCCCATTCCGCCCCCCCAGCGAACAGGCCAAGAGCAACACCCTGCAGATCCCCCTGGTCAGCCTTGCTAGCGCCCCCCCAGAGCTCAGCCCCAGGTAAGCAAGTATAACCAGTAACATCTTACTTTTGGTGCCTTGCAAAGACACTAAGGCTGGACATAAACAAAAGCCACTCCTTGGCAATATCAAAAGGAAAGCTGAAATAAAGATTAACTCCTGATGTACACCTGAAACACTGGCTGATGTGACATGAATCAAAATGAGCCTTATTAATGTAGCCTGTGGTTTTTGAAAAGTGCAGCTCTGTTAGCCCACAACTACATAATACTGTTTTTTAATTAAATGAGTAAATGTGTATATTAATGCCATGCATTGCACTGGGTATCCCATAGTGGGCATCTCTGGCTTGTGCCCTGTGCTTCCTTGGTTTGGCTCCATATCATAATGCCAAACTGCTTTTGAGTGATGACCATCTAGGTGTCCTAAAGAAATTATTGACCAGCTTTGTGATTAAACATGGCAGCGATTGTTCTCATCATGTGACCTCAAAGACCAAAAGTGTCATTTTATGTGAGAAATGAAGAAATGCAGGCAGCTGATGTATGAATGTCAGGCCTTTGCTGCTGCCTAGGAGTAGCAGGGGCATCAGCATAGGTTTCTGAGAGCAAGACGATCTGAAGCTCACACTTAAGTTGGACAAGAAAAGTCATTCTCTCCTGGATCAAGATATGAGAGAGGGGGCGCTGGAAGTCAACATACAAGCAATGAAATCAATAGCATTGTTACAGGTAAACTGAAAATAATTAGCTTTCACTCTCATCACACTGGATCAACAGTTATGGAAGACAGCTGGCTGGATGGATGAAATGATAAGAAATGATAACATTATAAGGATGGCCAAAGACCAGGCTTAACTGGCATGTTTACCTTTACATGGTTGCCTGCAGTTCTTTCCACAAACAGGGAAAATGAAGTCAGTTCTGGCAATTATTCATTTATTAGGAAATACTCTGAATAGTTCTCACAGCCCTGAGCAGGAAATTGGAAGATGGATGGATAGATTATGAATAAAGTTTTTCATTGCATACATTAATCTACAATTTAATGTAACCATTTTGAAGAGCTTTGCAAATTGTTTCATTTTTAAATTGTATCTGTGCATTATCACGGAGGCTATTAAAGCCGAAAGACATGGACTTGAGTTATATCAGTTATTTCACAGATCACAGTGAGCTGTTTATTTTATTTTTTGTTTTACAACGGCTAGATCCCGCATTGCCATCTGGTGGCCATATTAAGAATTCTGATATCTTTGCACTTCAAACCTCACTGTCCAGCTGCCATAGCAACCAGGACTGCGGTTATCTACAGGGGGAAGGTGTGGGACATAAAGGAACAGGCTATTGTGCACTGATTGTGTTTAATTACAGTCTACTGGTGCATTAAAGGCTGTATTCAGAAATCAAAGTGAGACACTTCACAAAATTTTCCTTCATTAATCAAAACGGCTGATGTAAGGTTCACCATGGGTGTTTCTGTTTGATAAGTATTCATAATGGACAAATGTGCTTAAATTTAATTCAAAAACCACAATAAGCCCCAGACAAGAACAATTTTTTTTACAATATGTCTTTGCCATTCTATTCTCTAAATTCATTTCTTCTTTCCACTGCACGTCTTTTCCACTACTCTTTTCCCTGAATAAAATTCTTTTTACTGCTACCCTCTGTTACCCTTACTGTCATGGCAGATTTGTGGATGGCATCGAAACAGAAGGCAACCCCAGCTCAGTTCAGAAGTTCGAGTTCAGCCCCAGTCTGGCCCAGAGCAGCCCCCCTTCCCCCGCTCCAGGTACCCAGCGATCACACACTTCCTCGTGCTCAGCCCCACACGCACAGCCGTTCAGCATCATGCAGACTCCGCCAGCCGCCACATGTGCAGTGTCTACAGTCTGTAACACCTGTGCAGAGATTCTGGCATGTCACCTGTCACATCTCTTCCGTACGCCAAATGAGGTGGTTTTTCTGCTGCTCCCACTCTCCTCATTTCTCTCACTCACTCCATCCTGTTCCACAACCCTCGCTGTAATATTATTTCCATTCGTATTCTTTGCATCTAGCCTCCCAGTCTCTTCCACTATATGCATCACCCGCAGTAGAGCAGCATGAACATGTAGGCTAAAATAAAGCCATTACAGATTGGCATAAGGGCACGAGCGCCGTGTTTCCCTCACCGTGCCTGTGTTGTGTTTGCGTGTGCAGAGAGCCAGGAACACGTGGAAACTCGGCAGAGCATCTGTAAGCTCAGTCAAGAGGTAAGCAAGCTGTTCGAGCACACCCCTGTAGGCCGCTCACAGCCACTGTCATAGAAATAACCACTGCAATCAGACAGCTGAATGTAAGAGTGCCCACAGAGGGAGATTAAGCACTGCAGGTAGATGAGATACTGAGATCAGACACGCTGGCCTGCTGGGTGTGAAGGAACATGAGTACCAGGGCTTTAGCCAAATGAAGTGACAAGACATGCTGCGATACGAGAGATTTTACCCAAGGTGTAAAAGGCATTTTAAAGGACAGATTGAGATGGTGAGGCTATTATCTCACCAGGAGGGCAGAACAGTGTGTGGAGATCTGTATGATCTAAAGGGACAAAAAGGGAAAATCAGGCCATGTTGGTAAAAAGCACGCTATTGTGAGTCATATAGGAATATATGAAATAGCCATGGCTTGTTTCCAATTGGCAACTTGCGCCATAATGTAATGTGAAGGGTGTTCATTATTCAATTATCACGAAAACAATAAAATTTTAGTCTGGCTCCATATTTAACGTTATTATAAATTATGAACATATAACGTTTTGACATTGTGCTCTGTGACAACTCTAACCCCATCAAGGTACACCCCTTCCAGAAGATGTATTCATTTTCTTTATTGGAAAAGTGTTTTTCAAAATTGTATAAGTGAAATGGCAGTCTCCAAGGACCAGTCATTTAGTCATTTTTTTGTTTCAGCATTAATTTCCAGTCCAGTGGGCCTTGTGGCTGGCTGATCAAAATGAAAAGTGTTCACAGTTTCCAGATTTCAGTATGGGTTCATCACTAGCTATGCTGTATAATTTTGCAGTAAAAATTTGTAATGCTCTTTGTTTGATGAAAGTGCAGAGAAAAGACCAGCTGGGTTACATTGATTTTTTATTTTAATAATACTTATGAAAATAGCCAGCATTCATGAATTTTCATGTATTAAGACATTTATTGTTGCTCTTATCCAAGCATATGTTTGTTGTAATGTTAGCTTAGATTGCACTAGGACAGATAGTAAATATGTTCGTCTTGTGAACCTCCACCCCCCCCCCCACACACACTAAATGCTGCCCTGCAGCCTGTGTTTGCACTGCTTCATGTTTATTCCAGCTTCAGGCACCTAGAGTACTGCAGATAAGCTCAGAAATAAGTAAGCTAAAGAAGTGAATTTTATTTTACTAGAGATGAGGGGTACGGAGGAACCTCCTGACTAGCAGATCATTTGAATGTTGTGGTGACAGCAGGTTTTATAAACTAACAATACACTGGAGCGCATGACGGGAAGCACAGCTTTGGCTGCTGTGATGCAGAGTCTTTGTCCCCTCACCTCTGCAGATGGGAAGTCTTTCCCAACAAGTGTCTAAGCTCAGCCAGGAGCTGCAGGAAATGACACGTCTCTTGAGGCCCCTCCTTCTCCTCAGCTCCCAGCCCATCCTTTCAGCCCTGACACCTGCAATGACTCCACCTCCCAGCAGTGCCAGCGCACCTTCAGTTGGAAGCCCCCCTGTGGCCCCGCCCCCAGCCCCACCCTGCTCCCCTCGGCCAGCATCTTGCTCTCTGATGGACAGAATGGAGACAGGCGGGACAGACCTGCCGGGCTGCCTTGTGCCCTCCACCACAACCCAGAAAACCCTCCTGCAGTCACATGTGCCCCTGCTGGCTTGCTCCGAGTGCCTGCTTCCCTCCACTTCAGCATCATCTGGAGAAGAAACCACCGGCGGTGGGTTCTCTCTTATCGGCCCTGGACATGGACATCAAGAAGAGAGACCCCCAGCCTCCCGGACCACCTCGCCCTCGCTCTCCTTCTCCTTATCAATTGCCTCGTCTCCTTCCCCATCGCCGTCCCTCTCCCCCTGTCAGGGCCCCCACCTGTCCCATCTGAGTGGCAGGGCCATTCACCCCCCTCTGGCATCCCAGGACTCACCCGGGACTCACGTCAGCCACTGCTCTGCCCCCCCATCCCTCAGCAGCTCTCCTGGCAACCACCGGCCGAGGGTCAGCCCCACATCCTCTTTTTCCACACCTCTGATCCCACCCCCTCCTTGCACCCCACCATCCTGCCCCCACCCCTCCCCTCTTTCCCCCAGCTCACTGGACTCTCTCAAAGAGGCACAGGCTGCCGTCAGCTCATTCTGGCCTCAGAAACCCCCAAGTGCTATGCCGGTCCCCCCCAGCTTGGAGGCCAGTTGCCTTGCCATGGAGATGCAGGAATGGGGCACTCAGACGGAACACATCAGCTTCATTGACGAGGAGGGCCCACCCTAAGGAGGTAGTGTCACCGATGGAGAAAGATGAGTTGAGCAGCGGAGTTGAGCAGAGGCTCAAGTCATCCAGAGCAACATCTACGATCGCATCAGACAGATCCTCTGAAGACCTCTCTCCAGGGCTTTCACATGCCAGGAAGGGCATCACCCGTCTCCGCCCCATTTCTCTTTGCATAATCGGCAGTGGCATCACAGCAGTGCAGGGGATGGACTTCCCTTTCTCCTGGCCGAATGCTGGCTCCTCCGATTATGCGCACCAGCAGGCACCAACACGAGCCACTCACAGTATCCTCAGTCACAAGTCTACACCTGGGCAGAGTGGCTTTGTTGTGAGCTATGAGGACAGCACAGTAGGGTGTGAAGGGAAAAGTAATCTTAGCAGCTAATTTAAAACCTCATTAATTACAATTCTGGTTTCAGTTTTGGAAGCAACAGCCTTTAGATTGCTTTGGTCTTGGGCTTGTGACAGATTATCAGACATAGCTAGAGGGTCAGTCAACACAGCCAAGACTCCAATCCTCATTTCAGTAGTTACTCTTGACCCAAAGATGTAGATATACAGTAGTTGCTTTTTGAAGCAGTATACACCTTTCAGCAAATGCATTACTTTGATTTTGTACACATGGTGGGAAACTTGTATGCTTGGCCACTCTGTGATGTGGAAACATTCTTTCACCTGTTTTCCAAATAAGCTACACCTGCTAAAAAAAAGAAACATCCCTATGACTTACTTGTTCAAACAAGCTATGATCAGGTGCTTTTACACATTCACTACACCTAAGCCCACCTGCCACCATATTATGGGAACAAGCCATCAGGAAAAAAGCCCTTTGTAGAAATGCTTCAGAGAAAGGAAGCACGTTAGTGAAAATTTTCAATTTGAACACACGTCAGCACACAAAGCCACTGCCAGTATAAGTCAGGGTTCCTCAATTGCACTGGACCCTATGAAACACACCTCGACAATCATTTTAACTGTATTTGCATTGAAAAAGATTTTAGATTGAAAATGTCTAAAATCTAAACACCAGCCTACAGCAAGACTTTGGCTTGGGGGAGGTGTGTTATACCCATATGGGGAGTGATTAGGTGATCAAATTAGAATCTGTATTTGGCCATATGGATCCCAGGCTGTAGCCATCTAGCCATTTGTGCCTTCTCTCGTACCACATAAAACAGCTGATTCGTGTGATTAACATATCAGAGCATCAGCAGCCACTCCTCCATGCCACATTAACCTGTACTTACTCATTGATGCTTATCTAGCTCTGTCATTAGAGAATGCTTTTGGTTTCCCCAGTTGCTGTGGAAGCGTCAGTGTGGTCATAGCAGTGGGAGAGGGAGAGTGCATCACTGTCATTCAGAAGGCAGGCTGCTTGAAGGAGGCTGAACTTCACTTAATTACAGGACACCCATTGCAGGCCAGCACACAGGGCCTGCAGTCACCTAGCATCACCTTGTCAGAGACCTGCCCAGCAGTGAAAAAGCACAGGATGAATGTAGCATACATGCTGCAGGCATAGTCACACTGTAGGGGATGCATTTCCGGGGTTTATAATAAATACCAATACGTCCAAACATGGCTTGTTACAGTTTTGTTCAGTGTGACGTGTGTGATGATGAGTCCATCCTTGTGTGTGGGGCAGGAGGAGAAAGAGGATGATGAGGTTATGATTCGGGGAGGGAGGGTGATGGTGGATGGGAGCATAGGGATTATCTGCATGTCACAGCTTCCTGCATGTGGAACGTGCCTGCTTGTAACACAAGGGTTACAGATGTATTTTAGTAAGTTTTGAAGTTTAAAAAAAAAAAAAAAAAAAAACATTCATGAATAAAGATATTTTGTAAGAATACTGGTTTTCTGTGTTGTTTTGGTGATGCTGTTGGCAAACTAGCAATATTTATTTGGTCAAAACTAAACATCAAGAGTGCTACTGACTGACGTTACAGTCATCAGTATGTTGCTAAGGAAGTACAATTTCACCAAAATAACATGAATAAATAAGCATAATTTAGTTTTAATTAGGTGAGTGCCCTGTCAAGAGGGGATTAATTCAATCTTAATTTTTACAGTGATGGGAAAAGAGTTTGTGGCAAATGATTTATGTGCAGCTGAAGTTTGAAAGTAACAATCCCAGTTCCCAGAAGAATCATCACTAGCGACGCTGCACACGGACTGCACACGCTGCACACGGACTGCACACGCTGCACACACACCATAAACGAAACGAAACTGCGTCAGTCTGACTCCATCAGTCTGGTTTGCATATATTTCAATGACACATTCATTGATTCATTCATTCTCTAAGAGCTTCAAAAAAAGCCAAAGGTGAGGCCATCTCTTACAAAACAGATGAAACAAGCATATAAAAACAGCCTCCCAACGCTGCCTTATTTACCACAACCCTGCTGCACCCAAAGCTCTACTTTCCCACATCCACTCATTTTCAAACCTCCATCACATATCTGTCCTCGCAGACAGGAAATATTTCAGGAACAAAAAAAAAAATATTCACACAAAAACAAAAATGAGGGGAAAAAAATTCAAAAAATATATTTATATATTTATATATATTCTGAGGTATGTTTCCACAACCAAAACAAACTGAAAAGAATCCATCCAAAAAAAAACGAGCAATCATTGAAGCACCCCCTCCTCCCCAAAACATAAAATAATACTACCAATAGTTATAATAACAATTATTAAATTAATGAAGAGGCAACACATTTTTCCCCAGCTCCACCTCTCCCCCTACTGTCTGAAATCAAAAGTGCAGCAGCATCCAGATCATCTAGTCCATAAGTCCACAGCCCCCAGGAAGTGCCACACACTCGCGCGGTTCATTATGCGCGTGCGCGCACACACAAACGCAGTTCATTATGCACGCGTGCGCGCGCACACACACACACACACACACACACATATACACATATACACACGCACACACGTGCAGTTCATTATGCACACACACACACACACACACACACACACATCTCAACATCATGTCCACAAAGAAAAATAAAATAACTAAATCCTCAACAATCTGGATGGGGGGTAAAAAGAGACCATCATGCCCAACAGCTTTTCTTCTTCTTTATGTTCAGAGTCCTGGGCCCAGGAGAGCAGAGAGGCTGGGGAAAGAGGCTATTTGTGCCACAACTCAAAAGGTGTCTTGTGCAACAAAACAAAACGGTTGGAAAAAAAATTGAGAGAAGGGGGTGGGGTATCTGGAAGACGATCTCCCAGTGATTGGTGGGTAGTGACTTCCTCTTCCTGCCACCCCCACAGTCAGGCCAGGTACTGCTGCATGGCGGTCTTCGCCCTGGAAGACAGAGCAAGAACAATCTCCCGTTGGCAGCTGGTCCCCAGCATTCAGTAATGAAATATTGGAACACTTCACAAACACAATGTATCGTATCTAGCTTTGCTAAATGCTAATTTAGGCCATTGAACCTTTAACATAAATACATAATGCTGGTAGGAATGCAAGTGAGATGCTCTTTAATCCACGCCTTCGTTTATCGGTGGATTAGACACAGTCTAAGAGGAGACACTAGACTTTAAAGCAGAATGACCTGTCGCACAGGTTGGGGTCCGAGGCCTGGGTCAGTTTGTGCAGAATGTCCACGAAGCCCATCTCTCTCAGCTTGTCCTGCCGCTCTTGAGATCCTGGACACAGACAGAGGGGAAGTGCTGAAGACAGAGAAAACAGTACATGCAAGACCTCACCACAGAGCAAGAGAAGAGCAACAGTGTTTCTGTAACTGGCTTTTTCCCCATATACAGTAATACTATAAATTGTGGACAAAATCAAAAGTATAGACAAATGGGAATTATATCATTCCATCTTTAGTAGAGCCATCCACAGAACACCACCACCCCCCTCCCTCTGGCCCCCCCACCCAGCCATGCGACCACCAGTCATCGAGTCCCCCTCACCGTCTTCCTCGTTCCAGATGAGGTTGGAGACACAGAAGGTGGCGGCCAGCTGCAGCTTAACATTTGAGTGTCCCTGAGAGGGTGAGCGAGAGAGAGAGGGGCTCGTCAGGTGTCAGGAAAGCTAGGGGGCATAAGCGAGCATTTGTGCAGGTGAACCCTACCATGTAAGACTTGATCTTCTGCAGCATGTCATCGTTCGTCATGATGAGCTCTTTGGCCGTGTTGCCATCAGCGATGTTGGCCAGGATACACAACGTCTGAAAGGGAGATGGTTGTCTCAGTTACAGGCCCAGTGACAGTGACTGCACTCTGCAGTAGGACCAGCTGTGCACAAGTTGCTCAATAGCTACAAATCAGAAGAATGTACCAGAGATATGGAGCATACGCAAACCACAAAGCATGGGTCCAGACTCATTAAGGTCTGACCAATGAGTGACAGCTAGAGCGAGCAGCAAATAGCACAGGGCGGGATGCTACCTGCTCCTTGACCTCGATGCTGTGCTCGCCCTCCAGGATCAGGGTGACTGCCTGCATTATCTGCTTCCCATGTGAGCTCATAATCTGGTCAATGTGCTGGAAAACAGAGAAACGGACACTTATTCCACACACTGTGATGACAGCACACTCACAGCCTATGCATTTTACATTCAACCTGAATTTTACACAGGCTCCAGCATTTTTAAATTTTCACAATGTGATAACACCAGCGTGTGCTTATGTTGGAATGCTTCCCTAAGTGTGTGTTTGAGTTCTTCTGGTTATTTCTGACAAATACATCTTAACAAGGATATTTACTTCTGAAAAATTGCCTGTGTACGTCTAGCAAGATCTTCCGTAGGTCACATCCAGGGCTCTTATTATTAAAGAAGAGCAAAACTATAACAAAATATTTCTGTAAATTGATATAAAAATAAAATAATACAACTAAATGAAATCTATAAATATTGCTTCCAAAACTGAAATAAAATATAGACACATCAAAAACATTGTTATTTTTTTAAATACAGTTCATTTTATATTTGTTTCTTTAAATTACCATTTATAATATCTGGAACACGTTTTGCCCATTTTGAGGACATTGGTACATAATGTGTGCACTGTGTATCCATGTAGGATTCCCTAAAGATCAGACACATAAAATAGCTCTACAACTTTCAGCCTGTCCCTAGAAATAAAATGATTATAATTTACATTGAAACTAAAATATATACAAACTAAATTTATGTATCATGACCAAAAGTAAAAGGAACTGATATCATTTGAATGGGTAATGATCAGTAGTTGAGGAGGAAATCAAAAGTCGGATTTGGAAGTATGACTGTATCCATGTCCATGCACGTGAGCGCAAGTACGCCTGTGTGTCCATGCACGTGAGCGCAAGTACGCCTGTGTGTCCATGTCCATGCACGT
The DNA here is from genome assembly GCA_011763525.2 of Mormyrus iriodes. Taxonomy (NCBI): domain Eukaryota; kingdom Metazoa; phylum Chordata; class Actinopteri; order Osteoglossiformes; family Mormyridae; genus Mormyrus; species Mormyrus iriodes. The sequence continues at coordinate 33,639,486 of JAAGVU020000001.1, forward strand.
GAGCGCAAGTACGCCTGTGTGTCCATGTCCATGCACGTGAGCGCAAGTACGCCTGCGTGTCCATGTACATGCACGTGAGCGCAAGTACGTCTGCGTGTCCATGCATGTGTGTGCGAGTACATCTGCATGTAGGTGAGTGCATCTGTGCATAGGCAGCACTCTGCAGGTCTGACCGGGCGTGTGGACAGCAGGTTCCTGAGCAGCCCCAGAGTCTTCATCAGCACATTGGCATCGGGGTCCGACAGCAAGCGGAAAAGTTGCTCTGTGCCCAGCGCTCGCACAATCTCCACCTTCACCTTCTGGTCTGCCTGGAAGGCCATATTCTGCGATGGCAGGAGAGGGTGAGCAGCCTGATCTGCTGAAGGCGTTTACCTTCCAAGTACCAGTCTGCTGTCCTGCAGAAATCTCCCTGAAGCTTACTTTCGAGGGTAAATCTGAACAGCATGCACAGTTAACACAGACCTGAATTACACGTCCGTAACATGCACCAGTGTGAATCTTACCATAAGAGCCCAGATGCCATTGACCCTCAGTGCCGGACTGTCACTCTGGGTGAGACTGCAGAGCAACTCAATCACTCCTGATTCCAGGATGGGCTGGGAAGACACACAAACACACCCATGCTTTAGAACAGCATATTAATATACAGAAATGCCTCTTAATATTAATATTAATATATTAATATATACATTGTATAATATGTATATTAATATACAGGAGCCTCTATGTTTTCCCAGTCAAATGGGAGCTGAAGGTCCCGGCAGCGTGGCAGCGCAGCCCAGGAGCCGAACGCACCTCTTTACTAGGGGAGAACTCCAGCAGCAGGTTGCATAGTGTAGAGGAGGCCATGACCAGAACTTCATCAGGGGCATTCTGCAGCAGCTACAGGGACAGATGCACAGTGAGAGGGCAGGCATGTAGTGAAAGTCTCCATGACACATGGGACAGCAAAGAACACAGAGCTCAAAACTAAGGCTCCTTCCTTGGGATTCAGACATTTACAGGAAAATAAAAGGCTAATATTATGCTCTGGTGAAAAATCCAGAAAGATACCATGACAATTATTTTCACAAGAACACTGAGGGGCAATGACAGTGTCACAGCGAGGTGCAGAGGACACGAGGGCGGCATGTGAAAGGCACCTTCATGAGCGGCTTCCACACAGCGTGGTCATGGAAGCTCGTCCTTAACTGCTGCACTGAGCGAGAGAGACTGTGAAGACACCTGGGCAGGGTGACACGGAAACACGATGAGGTCTTCCATGACCTGGGAATACTGCTCCTCAGATTGGAGGAAGCAAAAACTAGCAAACTGTCTGTGGGGGGGGGCGAACACCACATCACAGTCAAGGTTAAAACTCAGACTCCAGGCAGCAAGAGGAATGACGTGCGCTTACCTGACGGCCGCCAACCGCACCTTGATGCTTGATTCGGACAGGCCACTGACGATTCTATCCATCATGTTCTCTGTCTCTGTGATCTGCAGGACGCACAGGCAGCTCATTCACATTGACCAAAGGCATGAAGGGAGGAAGAGGTTCTTTTTTTCCTGACACACAAACAAGGCATAACTGTTGTAACAAATGTGTTGTAATGTAAACACGTTACACCTAGTGTAAATTAGATGTGTAACAGTTGTGAAACAGTTATTTTTTAAATTTACACACACACACACACACACACACACACACACACACACACACACACACACACACACACAGTGTCCTCCACTATTATTGGCGCCCCTTGTAAAAATGAGTAAAAAGGTTTAGACAGAAATCAGTTTGCTGAGGTACCTTTGTCTTGCAAGGGAAAATGAGAAAAATCTGCCTTTTAACTAACAACTTGATTGAAAGAAAAACAAATCCCTCATCAAGAAATTTATATTCTTAACAAAAATACATGTGCCACAACTGTTGGCACCCTTGGAAATTAATGAAACAATGTAACTGAAGCATGTTTCCCATTTAAATTGGACACTCTTAAGTTGATTGGAGTGTACAGGAACCTGCTGAAATCAATGACTTCCTGATTAACTGGGATACAAATATGAGGAGACCCAGTACCAAATTTCCTTAGCCAACCATCATCATGGCAAAGAAAAGAGAACACTCAATCCAAAGGGAGAAGTGTGTTGCCCTTCATAGCTCAGGGAATGGTTATAAACAAGTAGCTACTTACCTGAAAATGCCCAATTCTACAGTTAGGGCAATAATAAAAGAGTGGTCATAAACTGGAGCTGTGATAAACTTGCCTGGAAGAGGACCCAAGTTTATTTTACCCCCACATACAGTGAGAAGGATAATAAGAGAGGCAAAAATATACACAAGGATCACTGTTGGAGAATTGCAAGAAAAAGTAAAATCCTTGGGTTATCAAGTCTCCAGAACCACCATCAGATGGCATCTCCATGCCAACAAATTATTTGGAATGTATGCCAAAAAAAAGCCTTTTCTGTCAATTGTTCACAAATGTAAGCGCCTGGAGTTTGTTAAATGTTACGACAACTTTGACTGGAACCGTGTTCTATGGTCTGATGAAACAAAAATCGAACTTTTCGCTGTCAGATATGGTGGAGGTTCTGTGATGTTGTGGGGCTGTTTTTCCTCCAAAGGCCCTGGAAACATTGTTAGGGTACATGGCATCATGGATTCCATGAAATACCAGGAGATGTTAAATCAAAATCTGGCTACCTCCACCAGGAAACTAAAGCTGTGTCGTCATTGGATCTTTCAGTAGTATAATGATCCAAAACACACATACAAATCAACCCTGCAATGGTTAACTGACCACAAAATCAAGGTTCCTCCATGGCCATCTCAGTCCCCTGACCTAAACCCTATTGAGAACCTTTGGAGTGAGCTGAAGAGGAGTGTACACAGGAGAGGGCCTAGGACCACGGATGATCTGGAGAGATTATGTAAAGGAGAATGATCTCAGGTACCATGCTCTGTATTCTCCAACCTTATAAAATTTAGAAGAGAAGAGTCTGTGCTGTTATACTGGCAAAGGGAAGATGTACAAAGTATTAAATGCAGGGGTGCCAACAATTGTGGCACATGTGTTTTTGCTAAGATTCACGTAAAAGTCAGATTTTTCTAATTTTTTCAGTGTAAAATGAAGGTACTTCGGGAAACAGTGATTTAAAAAAAAATTCTAGCACTTTTTAATAATTTTTACAAGGGGCGCTAATAATAGTGGAGGGCACTGTATATATATACACTGCTCAAAAAAATTAAAGGAACACTTTAAAAACACATCAGATCTCAATGGAAAAAAAAATCATGCTGGATGGCTGTACTGATATGGACTGGGTAATGTGTCAGGAAGGAAAGGATGCCACATCGTTTGATGGAAATGAAAATTATCAA
>JAAGVU020000001.1:33645242-33696303 GCA_011763525.2 Mormyrus iriodes
GCGTGGGGAGGGGGGTGTCGGTGGGGGGGTGTGGGGGGGGGGGGTTGGGGGGTGGGGGGGGGGGGGGGGGGGGGGGGGGGGGGGGCGGTGAGAGAGAATGTCAATAATTTAGTTTTAAGTGTTTTTTTAATACTTCATGTGTAGTGCTTTGGCAATGCTACCTGTATGCACAGGGGTGGAACCTAAGAATTTTTGCTACCAGCCAATTGGGCTAGTTCAGTAAAAATTTAAGTCTGACAATTTTTTACTAGCCAACAAGATAGTGTTCAGCTTTTTGTACTCGCCCTTTACCTAAATTTCTTGCCTCAGGCAAGTGGGCGAGCCTGATTTCCAGCCCTGTGTATGCAAGTCAAGCCAGCAAAGAATGTCAAAACCAATCAGAGAGAATGATACAGAGATCAGGTGACATGACAGGAAGACGGTGAGCCAGCACTGGCGGTGGGAGGGGCCGTGCTTTACCTTGTAGGAGGGTGAGATGAGCAGGGGGGCTATGTTCTGAATGGCTCCATGGTTGTACAGAATCGTCTGATGCTCAGGAGTCTGTAGAACAAAGAGTGTGACTTAGAAACTCCGCCACTGAGTTGTAGTAAAGTACAGCCCATTGAGAGCACGACTGTGTTTGGCTGACCTTGCAGCAATGCGAGAAGATCTGGGTGATGTATTCCTGCGTTCGCTGCGACCGACTCAACAGGGACATCAGGTGGGGGATCACAGTGGGGTCCTGAAAATATCATTCATTACTTATATGCAGGGAGTCAATGATTACAGCTATTATTACTATTACAGAAAAAAATGTGAGCCAAATGTATGAGTCAGTATTCTTATGTTAATGTGGAAATGAGTGGTGTGTGAATGCACTAGGCTTTAGACTTACTGGGTAAAGCAGCTGCACTGGTGTAACCGGACTGATGAACACTGTCCTGAGGCAACGTAGGCAGGCCTCAATAAAGCTCAGGTCCTGACAAAGAAGACCTGGAAAAAGAGATGGTGTGACACAGGAAAGGCGGCATTTAAGCATCTGTTTTAAAAAAACTAATAAATTCTGTGACTAGGCACCCTTCTGGGCGATGCGTCAAAATGTCACCCAATGCTTGAAAGGGGGAAAACACTTCTGAGAGAAGCAGATCTTCCACATCTAAGGGTGTGTGGTGCTCAGGTCTGGCTGACCTTGCAGCAGGGCGGGGATGATGTGGCAGTCCACCAGGGACTTGATGTTGTTCTCTGTGCCCATAGCCAGGCTGCCCAGCACCACTGCACACTCGGTCCGCAGCTCCAGGCTGGACGAAGGCTGCTGCAGTAGGTACAGTAGCCTTGGGGGGGCAATACCAACAACAGAAATGAGCACATGCCATTGATGAGCAAGCTCCCTCAAGCATAACGCAGTGAACGGCCCAGCTCACACTGGATCCTGGCAGAGCATAAAAACAAATTAAAAATAGAAAAAACCATTGGCATAGTGCAGATGTGTAAAACCCAAATTCTTCCTGGACTGTGAATTTACCCTCAAAAAATCAATTATACTTTACAGTTAACTTGTTTTGGCAATCAGTAAAAGATTAGACCATTCCTACAACTTCATATATTTTTCATACTTTGTGACAACACAAAATTACCTTGCCTGATTAGCATACAACATAAAAGCTTGCTAGAGCAAAAGTCTGAAAAACACTGCAACACCCAAAAAGCAAAGTACCAATGAGGTGGTACTTGAATGCACAGACTTATTGGAGCAAAGTTGGTACTTTCTCAGAAACACTATATGGACAAAGTATTGGGACAGACCTCAATCATTGAATTCAGGTGTTTCATTCAGACCCATTGCCACAGGTGTATAAAATCAAGCACCTAGCCATGCAGTCAGGTTTACAAACATTTATGATGAAATGGGTTGTTTTGAAGAGCCAGTGAATTCAAGCATGATACTGTCATAGGATGCCACCTTTGCAATAACTCAGTTTGTGACATTTCTTCCTTGCTAGATATTCCATGGTCAAGTATAAGTAGTATTATTGAAAACTGGAAGCTTTTAGGAATAAAAGAAGCTCAGCCATGAAGTAGCAAACCACATAAAATAATAGATTAGGGTTACTGAGTGCTGAGGCACATAGTGCATAAAAGCCTGTGTCCTCTATTGACTCTATTGTGTTCTACTGACTCAATAACTGAGGAGTTCCAAACTTCCTCTGGCATTAACCCCAGCACAGAAACTGTGCGTAGAGAGCTTCAAGGAATGGGCTGCCATGGCCGAGCAGCTGCATGCAGGCCTCACATCACCAAGCGCAATGCAAAGCATCGGATGATGTGGTGAAAAGCACGCTGCCACTGGACTCTGGAGCAACGGAAACGTGTTCTGTGAAGTGATGAATCACGCTTCTCTGTCTGGCAGTCTAATGGACGAGTCTGAGTTTGACGGCTGTGAGGAGAACGTTACCTGCATGATTGCATTGTGCCAACCGGAAAAGTTTGGTGGAGGAGGGATAATGGTATGGGGTTGTTTTTCAGGGACTGGGTTAAGCCCCATAATTCCAGTGAAGGGAACTCTTAATGCTTCAGCATACGAAGACATTTTGGACAATTCTATGCTGCCCTTTTCTGTTCCAGCATTCCTGTGCCACAGTGCACAAAGCAAGATCCATAAAGACTTGGGTGGGTGAGTTTGGTGTGGAAGCACTTGACTGGCCTGTACAGAGCCCCGACCTCAACCCCATCAAACACCTTAGGTATGAACTAAAAGGGAGATTGAAAGCCAGGTCTTCACATCCAGCATCAGTGCCTGACCTCACAAATGCTCTTCTGGATGAATGGGCAAAAATTCCCGCAGATACACTCTTGTGGAAAGCCTTCCCAGAAGATAGGCAGTTGTTATAGCTGCAAAGGGGGGGGAGCAACTTCATATTGGTCCCTATGGATTTAGAATGGGATGTCACAGAAGTTCCTACAGGTGTCATGGTCAAGTGTCCCAATACTTTTGTCCATTTGATGTCTCTCCTTAACAACATGAACTTCAGAGTATCTTTTTCAGAACAAACAAATAAGGTGCGTAAGCCAGTCTGGCAGCTTGACCTGTAGGCTGCTGTCTACTGCGTTCACTCAACCAGGCAACACGCCATGTCCCCAACAACCACCAGGCCATCCAAAGACTTTAAATCAGCAAAAGGGATCTCATATTTATGTTCAGAGGACCAATGGGATGCTGCGAAGTGACGACATGTGTGGAAACACATGGATGAGATACCTGGGCACGGCTCCCAGCACGATAAGGTTGGCTTTCTGCTTGTTGTTTCCAATAACAGCATTCTTCATGTCGCTGCAAAACATAAGAGCAAGACACTGGAACCTCACATTTAAAACCCTGGGGTCTAGTCAAGAGTTATTTGCATCAGATGACCCTATACAGTATTTGGCAAAAAACTAAGTATAAAGGGCAGATTTCCAATTTGTGCTGTTAAAATTGATTTAACTGATTGCTTTTGTCTGGAAATCGCAGGTTCTGTCATCAGTCTATAGCTGCATGTATCTGGTCTAACATCCCTGCAGATCCATTGTTACAAACTGCAGGAAACTGAAATACAATACCAGTTTCAGACATCTGCACCTAGATAGTAGTTCATTTTTGTCAATACAGCAGTTTATGGGGCTCTTTACAAAAGCAACATAAGAGTATTGGGGTATAATTATCAGAAACATAAAGACTGAAGGTAGTGGAAAAGTACAGCGATCCAGCGTCTGTCACAGTAACCAGAGCACGAGCTGAGGATAAAAATAAAGATGGAAAAAAAAATCTGTGTTGAAGCCTCATGGGGAACACTGAATGAAGAAGTGATAAACACATAGGCAGGCACACAGGTGCACACACGCACGGACTCACACACACATACACACAACCTGCAGAGTTTCCTGCTAACATACACAGCAGTTATCAGGCACACTGTCACTACACAGAAGGCACTGTACTCACATGACTCCCTGAAGCACTTTCTGTGGGTCGGGGTCGAACAGTCTGTCAACATAATGGCGACTAGTGGCAGTAACCTCCTGCGTGGCAACGAGAACAGGACAGGGGTGAGTCTCGGCCTCTTCCATACTAAACACAGCCTGGTGCAGGGATCCCAGTCGAGGCACCCAACCAGTACAGCTCCCCCATCGCTCATTGAGCCCACGAGGTGAGCAGCAAGGGGTCCTGTCATTTGATAACTCTGTTTACAATTAGCATCACCAGCTAGCCAAGAACCTGCTTGATATCATACAGCAAGACAGTTTCCACTTGCATTAAAGTCTTCACACTTTACTCCTACATTCCCCCTGATTAACTTCCCTTGTTTGTTCTTGTTCATTTTACACCATAACATTTACATTTTTAGCAGAAACTTTTATCCAAAGCGACACAAAGTTGAGAAAGCAGGGTCAGTCAATCCCTGTAGCAGTTGGGGTTTAGTGCCTTGCTGGCCAAGGGATTTAAACCAGCAACCTTGTGATCGCAGGCTCAGCGTCCTAACCCACTGCGCCACACACTTTAACGACAGATTAAACAAGAAGTCATGGGCCCAAGACAGCACTTTGTTACTTCAAAACAGAAGAACGAATTACAGAAATTATCAGTAACACTGCAGTATATGTGACTATTATTATTATTATTATTATTATTAACTCATACTTTTTTGATCCCCAAGGGGAATTCTCTTCACAGCTCCCCCAACTTGCACTCCATAGATGAGAGCAAGCTGGCTGCAAAGGGCAGCCACCCATAGCAGCACCCAGGGAGCCGGGGGTTAAGGGTCTTGCTCAAGGACCCACAAATGTACTGAGGCCGGGCTAAAACCGGCACCCTTTTCATCACAGGGCAACTTCGCCCACTGAGCCACACACTGCCCCCAGTGGGCAGCTTTTTTATTTTATAAGAAAATAAACTGAATGGTCACCAAGTTTAAGATATGGCTCATAAAGAATCCTTCAGCAAATCACACATCTATGTTTATAAAAAAAAATCACAGATACAGCAAGATAAAGCTCATAGCCCATATGCATGGTATCCAGGGTTGCTGGCAGACAATTTACATCCCATGAAAGCATAACATATTGGGTCCCCAAATCAAACTAATCCAATTAGATTGCAAATTTTTTAGCCTCTGTCACTTGGGGCCTATGGAAGCGTCCAAATGTTCACTCCCTATACGTTGCCCCTGATGGTATCCACTACTTTTCGTCCATGGAGTTTTTATGTGGGTGGAATATCTGCACAATTATGGATTCTTGATACATTTGATAAAAAATCTCTCCAACAACAATGACATAACTTGTCTTACTAGTGCCTATTTTGCACAAACCTTGTCTGGACAGTAGCAGCCCTTAGTCAAACAGGAAATTCTTTACACAACTTACACTTTGCAGAATACTACTGTCATCTTTCAGAATGACTTCCCAGGGTACAATCTTATAAACTCTTCCCCATTAATAATTTCTGAAATCAGTACTGAACTTCAAGACAACATTTATGAGCATTTCTCCACTTATCTTGATACAGCTTTCAAGCCTGTATTTGATTACATTAGTTCATCACTAGAGGATTAGGAAATAGGGTACGTTTTCAGTGGAAATAATCTACATGTGTTCAGGTCAAAATACATATATTTTTAATCATATCGTTGATTGCAACAATATTAAACGTCATGAACGGACTTTCTAGCCTATTTTTTAATATATTATTAGAAATATCGAGAGGTAGGGAATTTCTCTGGAAAAGTTAAACAAGCAAGAGAACAAAATGGGACCACCGAGAACATAATTATTTTAAGGTGCGCCGCAATAACCAAGCCACGACGCTCACTAGAGACATTACTGAGAACTATTTCCATAATTAAAGCCATATTTCAGTTTCACTCATTTATTATTCTCAATATCACTGTAAAATCAAGTCTTGGTGTCACTGTAAATGTTTTCAACACCCCACAGACTTGAATGATTTCATTTTAACATAATAAAAACGGAAAATACTTTGGTTATAAACAACGTAAACACAGAGTTTTAACTTTAGCGTTGTTTCGTTCGGTCCTTTTTACGCATTTTTGCAAAGGAATGGGCGGCGAGCTCAAACTGAAAACACTGCACGAGTATATAGAGTATATAGAGTATAGAGTATCCTTAAGCGAGCACGTGCTCCGCGTTGGTGCACATTAAATTCTGTGTATTCAACAGCACGTTACACTGCATCTCTGAAAGGTCGCTGCTTATTAACGGGAGCCGCTGTCAGGCCGTGTGAGTACGGAGATGCCCAGATCCGCCCCGGGAAGCCCTACCCACTCACTGACCATGCAAGGCAGCGCACCGGCACACACCTAACTTCGTGTACTTTCACTTCCCGATCGTCAATACACAGGCTGCACCCCGATTTGAGGAGTATTTCTGACTTTACAGCGCGATCCCATAAGTCATACTCAGGTTAATGCTAACAGCTTTAACAGGTGGTACGCCACAATGGGAAACCGTGTATATGAATAACATTACTCCCCATAATGTTAAATGCCGACACTGACAGTTCAACTTGTCAGCGATTAGCAAGCCACGAACTGACCATAAACGAAGTAGCAGGACAGCCAGCACAGTGGGTCATAACTATGACTTCGCAGGCGTTATTAATAAAAGTGCAGCGTGGTTGTCAAAAAAGATACTGCTTACCATTACAAAGTTAACGCCCAGTCATTTCAAGCCATGTAATCAGAAAGCCGAAAATGTCCGGTTCCGTTTATAATAAGCAAGAGCCTTAACTTGCTAAATAATAAAAACGGCTAGCTATACTTAATAGTACTTCATGTTCGCAGACAACTTAACACCCGGCGAAGGGGTAAAGTAACGGGTATACTACGTTACTTATAATACCACTCCCGACGCGTGAAAGCAATACAAATGCTGTATAACATCTGTTAAATATTACAGGATGATCAAAACCCAGTGCTTCACAGACAGCTAGCCGGTCATGTCTTTATCGGCACCGGTTCGGTGACCGGGCAGAGCCAGTCAGTGTCACATCACCAAGTTCCGAGCCGCGGTGCCAGCAAACACGGATCGGCCGTTATAGCAGACATTGTTGCGACCTTCCTGCTGTGCGCCACTGGGGCGCACGGAGGACAGGCCTGGTGTAGCGGAATATGTGCAGAAGACTCACGGACAGCACGCTGATGCGGAGAGGGGCCTCCAGCATACACGCCATCTCTCTTCCCCCGGACGAGCGCCCCAATCGGAGCCGCACTTTCTACATACTAGGCCTTCCAGCCCCTCGGCTCGGGTGCTGGGGAAAAAAACGCCACCAAGTCGCACGCTTTTTTGTTGCAACGTTTGCTACTCTGAGAAGGGGGGTAGTGGATTTCACAAGAACAAAATTACACTTATTTCATATTCATATGCCTACTTAAATTGCCAATTTTCTTTAAAATTCGGCATACACTTCTAATTATCGAATATTATTTTGAAGATTATGAGTGCCTAGTTTGTTTTAAACCACGTCGATGTCGGTCGTTTCATTTTGACAGATTATACAAATACATATCACGACATGATTATCATAAAATAAGTTCCCTTTACACGAATATATTTATTTATTGCTAAAACATTATCAGCGATGTGCTACAATAATTCAGTTATTGAATTTTGTTTCAAAATCGGATTATGTTGCGGATATATTCTATCGAAATCACTATTCTCAAACATTCACTAGCTATACTTGATGGTCTCTATAGGATTCCGTCTGCGCATGCTCTTTATTTGCAAGCAGGGTTGCCAGATCACCTTCCCATAAGGATTTATTAAGTAAGAAAGTGCATAGCTCTGTTGGCTTTTTGCACATTTATTTTCTGAATGTATTGTTTTACAAGTATCTCTTGTAGTGGTGTATAAACAAAGTTCCATGAATGTGGTTAAACTTACATGTAAATGGAAAAAAAACGCTATTTGATATAAAGCGATTCTACACTTACCATTATTCTCAGACGCCATGATGTGAAACCAGGATAAGATGATAATAATAACACTAATAATTTTGATTTTAACAAGGAATTCTAACTTTTTTGTTTCGTATTAGGGCTACATCTGAAGCATGTCTGGTAACTCTAGGTGAAGTAGGTGAGTCTTGTGTACATAATCCACATCTTAGAGTGTATACGTTGCATGTCAGTCCAGTAAAATCAGTCTTGATATTTTAAGACAGAGGTGTCATACAGAATGCTGTTATAATATAGAAGTGATGATAATAAGAAAATGGCCAAACGAAAGATCTTATTCGCGTTATGAACTGTTGGCAGTCAGTAATCTGGCCAGCAGCAAGTTCCGCGGCTGTGTTACACAAGTGAGAAAATGTTTTTTATTACTTTTGTGAACCTGGATCTTTTGTTATTTGGGAATATGTTCCAAATATTCCAATGCAAATAACTTGAAAATCAATCTAATTTCCCGGCTTATCAAAGTGAATTAGCTGTTCGCTTTCTTACTATAGATGAACGTTTAATCATGCTAAACCAAATGTTATTTTGCTGTCTCTCTTTTCATTCCCTTTGACAGACAGCGCCGCCGTTCTTTCAATCTGACCTGTGGTGTTAGGTTGAGGGATATACGGGGGAAGGAGAATTGGAGCAGTGTAGGATCTATGACTGACTGGGTAGTGGGCTTTAATTAGCTGTTATTAGTCAAACAAGACCTTCGGATCTTTGAGTAACCATGAAGATTGCAGTAGAGGGTTGCTGCCATGGTGAACTGGATAAGATCTATGAGACCATTGCCTATCTGGAGCGCAAAGAAGGCCTATCTGTGGACCTGCTGCTTTGCTGTGGAGACTTCCAGGCAGTGCGAAACGAGGGAGATATGAAGTGTATGGCCGTACCAGCCAAGTACAGGCAGATGCAGACCTTCTACAAGTTAGTGTAGTCACTGTTGACCTTTTCCAATACTTCACAATACTGTCAATACTTTGTCTGGTGTTTTCTTTTTAAGTTTCATTAATGTTCATTTTCTCCATCTCCCTGAAGGTATTACTCTGGTGAAAAGAGGGCCCCAGTCTTGACTATATTTATTGGAGGAAATCACGAGGCATCCAACCATCTGCAAGAGTTGCCGTATGGAGGCTGGGTGGCCCCCAACATCTACTACATGGGTAAAGATCTTCAGATACAGAGATGTCATTTCTTTAAACCTTTTATGAAAATATATTCCTCTGTATTAACAATGAAGGCATTTGTCAGGTACACAGATATGCATGCTACTTACATGTTCTGCTCAACTAGGCTATTCTGGAGTGGTTCGCTACAAAGGAATAAGGATTGGTGGTTTGTCAGGAATTTTCAAATCGCATGACTATAGAAAAGGTGAGTGCGGTCAAAAATTCCATCTTTCCTTCTAGCCTCTTTTTCTGGTCAGGACTGGGGGGGAGCAAAAACTTCAACTGAACAAAATTTTAACTATGTACATGGTTGAAACAATCACTTTCTTTCACAACATTTAAATGGATCAGTGTCATATATACTGTAGGTATTCCATTCTCTAAGTAAAAGGACTTTCCCCTGAAAAGCATGGTGCATTGTACAGTCAGTATAATGGGTTTGTTGTTTTTTTTTCTCCCCTCTTCCCTGTCTTCTGTGTAAAAGCATGTAAAATGAGTTCTATTGCAAGTATTTTGTAAGGGATTTATGGTGTGTTTATATTGCAGGACACTATGAATTTCCACCCTACAACCAGGAAACACTGCGCAGTGCTTACCATGTCAGAAACATTGACGTTTTCAAGCTCAAGCAGGTGATGACTTTGCTATTGGTTGAAAAAAAAAAAAGTGTTCCCGCATTTATGTGGTCAATTGGTTCCACAACCCACTGCGATATTCCAAAACCGCATACTTTCAAAACCCTTATATAAGAGTACCTATTTACTTTCCATATACACCTATTCCCAACCTGTCATGTATTTTAAACCATGCCTAGATTACAGAACTGAACTTACAGGCCTACAATGTAAATTCTATGTAAAATCAGTATATTAGTTGTGATAATGTATTGTTTAGGGAAAAATTGCAAAAAACATCGTACATGCGTAGTACAGTACAGCACTTTTACCACTAACTTTTTTTAGGACCCATATCTTGCACAAAAGGGTAACACAAACACAATTATCAAGTACTAAAAACTAGAGATGCACTGGCAAACAATCACCAATCAGCCATCAGCCAATGGTTAAAATTGGGCCGATATTTACCTCCGATAATTCCCTTTAAAATGGTCACCCATACTGTTTTGCACACCCGCATACTAAACAATTAGAAAAGTCTATGTGGAATCATTTTAACGTTAGTGAAATCTACTTTATGAATGCATTTTGCAAACATTGCTCTGCTAAAACTTTACAAGAAGGATCTAACTAATAAACATTTTAACACAACAAATTTGATTGCTCGCCTTAAGGCGAGACAATGAAGAGTTTATGAAACGCAAATCCGTTCCAGTAAAGAACGCTGCAGTACTGCCACTTAACGCTAGTCCATCAGTAATGCAGGCGTTTGATGGTGAAAGAAAATTCAGTGTAGACAGTGCAAAATCAAAGGATATTACTCGGAAAATTACAGAGTTTATCACACTTGATGATCAGCCCTTCTCTATTATGAATGTTATATAATATGTATACAGTTAGAAAATATAGTGCTCTGGGACTGTTGTTGTATGCCAGAGTGTTCTTCTTGAAAAATATAAAAATACTTTTTCATATTTCTGGAATGTAATATATTATATTCTTTTAATTATTTGTGTGGAGTGTTCCTTTAAACTTATTTAAGCAGAACTTCCCAAACATTCGGTATCGGGGTCAGTTTTTAAAACATTTGGCTCTTGGTATTAGACAGAAATTTCCTTATTGGTGTATCAGTACTAAAAATTGGTGAAATTGTTTCTAACTTAACACAAGTACATTTTCCCCTTCACTTGAAGCTAATTGATGGCATGCTGTCCTATTCTTGCTCTTAGGTCCAGCAGCCCCTGGACATCTTTATGTCACATGATTGGCCACGTGGTATTTATCACTATGGCAGCACGGAGCAGCTACTGCGCAAGAAGAAGTTCCTGAGGCAGGAGGTGGAGAGCAGCACTCTGGGTAGCCCTGCCGCTGCAGAGCTGCTGGCCCACCTGCAGCCCACGTACTGGTTTGCTGCTCATCTGCACGTCAAATTTGCTGCTGTCATGCAACACCAGGTCAGTGTTGACCAAGAGGAGGAGGTATCTCTCATGGTATAGTGTCCTACATTCCAAGATTCTAATGCTTCCCAGGTTTGGAAAATCCAAGGCTGTGACAATATTCTAGTTATATAATGAGGTCATATAGTTTTAGCAGGTATTTCAGTAGAAGGAACCAATGAATTTTTTTGCACAAACTCTTGGTTAGCATAATATGCAACAATGGCAGCTAAACCTCATTACATTTAATGTAATGCAGTATCGTTGAAGATGGTTAGTTGGTATGTCTGGTTCATAGGCCCAGACTGACTGCACCATCCGAACTACCAAGTTTCTCTCACTGGACAAGTGTTTGCCGTACAGGGACTTTCTGCAGGTTTGTCTCTCTTTTGCACCTCCATTGCGACCAGTTAACTTATTTACCTTAGTTTATTTAATCTTGGTGTTAACCAGTTAATATCCATGCATTGTAAATCATTGTTTGTTACATGCTTAGGGAAACTTGGTCTGAGTGTCTCCAGTCTGTTCTCATTCAGTTTTAATGAATTATATTTTAGCACAGCTTTAGTATAGGATGTTTGTACCAAGTTCAGTGGCAGAGTTCAGCAGGCAACGTGAGTTGCCATGGGAACCCTTTGAAGAAGGGATTCAGATTCAGGTGCATGAGGTACTGGTATTCTGATAATCTGGGGACAGAGTAGTCGGTTGTTAAGATGTGTATCGCACCTGATGTTTCACATGTCATTCTACGTTAAATATAAATGGGAATGCATTTCCAAAAGCCTGCAGGATTCCATCCCTCGAGGCGCAGCAATGGAGGGTGGGGATGATGCCAGTCTCTCCTTTCCTTTGTCAGGTCTTGGATGTAGTGGAGCGGCCAGGTTCTTCAGACTGCTTGGAGTATGACCCTGAGTGGCTGGCTATTCTGAGAGCCACTGACAGCCTACAGAACAACACGCCCAACCACTGGAACCCACCACAGGACAATGGCCTGCACTCCCGGTGAGGGCACTTTGAGGGTTGTGATACCGCTGCTGCCGAATGCATGTTAATGCAGGTGGCTGGGTTTGTCTTCTCAGCCTTGTATGCTCCAGCAACAGCTGCTAATATTAAACAGGTTTTGGAACATCTCTATTAAGTACTCTTACGGTGCTTTAAGCCTCACACTTATGCTCCAGCATGCATCTTCCCTGATTTGTGCCCAGGTGGGACTTCAGTGCATCAGAGGCCACTATGATGGAAGCGGTGGCTTGCTTGGGGGGGGAGCTACGCATCCCTGAGAACTTCAGCCGGACGGTGCCCCCCTATGAGCCGAGCCGCCCCCAGCCTCAGCTGCAGCCCAGTCACAGCACCAACCCCCAGACCACAGAACTGTGTGCCACCCTAGGCCTGACTGACATATACGCTCGAGCTGGACAGGGCAGGTGCCGGTCTGAGGAGAGGGGTGGCCCAGGTGCCTCTGAGGAGGACGAGGAGGAGGAGGACAATCAGAGCACTGGCAGCGCTGAGGAGCCAAGCGAATACCCCACAGACACATCTGCTCTGTCCAGCTCCTACAACCCAGATGAGATCACCATCGAAGATGAGTGGGAGGAAGAAGATAGATCCAGCAAGGGGGGTGATGAGGGCGGCCTGAGCCCCGATGCTGTTGTCCCAGAGGGAGAGCCTGGGGACCGGGACACTGACAGCCCACCACGAGACATGGCTGTCAGGTGCTTAGTGCTTCCACCTCCATGTGTAAGTGAAGCTCCGCAGTTCTCCCTCCCCCTTGATGGACCTCCAGCCTCTGCCTCCCCTCTCGCCTCCCAGTCGCCCTCCCATTGCAGCCCTGGAGAAGAGGGCCCCCAACTCGCCAGAATCTCAAAGCGCACCAGTGGGGAGTCTGGTACTACCACAAGCACTGGAATTACTCCCAAGATAAAACGAAGGAACCAGATAATCTACACTGCCGAGGAGGAAGACGAGGATGAAGCATAGCGGCAGAGCCCGGCTTGACACCAGAGGCACATATGCGAGCAGCGTGGCGGCTCTCAGCAGTCCTTTATTGCTGCTGCTCTTATTCAATTCAGTCCAACAAGAATTTATTTTTTTTATGATAGGAAAGTGGTTTTTTTTATTCTATTTTGAAAATTTTATTTTAAAACAAGAACTTTTAGCATAAATTTAGGTCCTTTCTTAACCAGAACACTGCATCATGCTGAAGATCTCTCTGAAATTCTGTGCGCACAAGAGTAGTTAGCAGAGCTGTACAGGTGTTTGTATATCACTTACTGTGTCCATTCATAGCATCTGCCTATGTGCTTGTTAATTTTTTTGTTGTGCATGTTAAATTAAAAATGCAGTTATTTTTACCCCACTCACACTGTTAATTTCCCTAGAACAGAACATAACCCAGAGAACTTTATTTTAATTCAGTAAATCCACTTATACACGACTTAACCAACAATGTTTGATTCTGTCCCTTTAAGAATATATGAAACTTCACATCTTAAAGGACCTGAACCTGTCTGCCATTGATCTGTTCTCCTTTCTGATTTTCAACTCCCAACCAGTAACTGGTTAAATAATTATAAGCCTGACATTAGTATATAAATAGCTGTGGCTTTTAGCTGTGAAAGGTGAGAACAGGCACACTCTGCTTCAGTGCAACATCAATGAACCAGTGCGTGTATGCAGACAGTTCAGGTCCTTCAGTAAGAACTGCATCATAATTCTATCTCCTCGGAGAAACAGTGCAGAGCCAGATCCACTTTGGGGCAAAAGAATAGGTGTGATTGCATGATTATACCCTTCTGGCAGGATTTGGCACTGCATTAGATGGCACTGCAGGCAGCTCACAGGTTGGGTCAATCCCCTAATATGAGACTGTTTTGTGCTATTTTCCTAATTGGACTTTAAAGAACACTATCAAGATAAGACCAAACTAATAAGCGTCAAAAACAAATGAACATTGGTACACATCATGCCAAGAATATGAAAACAAAATGAATCAAAAATAATTTACAGTGCAAATTAAAAAGCAAAGGTGCAATATTTCACATATACAAACGCATGGATATTAAAGTATGCTTATATATCACTCAGCTCATTTATGAAGTCTTGTTTAGTTTAATTACCAGGTTTGGTGGAGATGGAGATGCTCATCTCAGGACATGTCTAATTTTGGTTTGTGCCTTTACCACACAGTCACAAAGTGTCATCTTTAATTATGTGATGGTTTATAAAACAGGTTCATGTCTTATTTACAATATAGATCCAAAACATACTTTTGGGTTGCTTATGACATTAAGTCAATGACTGACACATGCTTTATTCAATCAGAGGACTCAGAATGAAATGTCCTTCCCATTGATCTAAATGGCAATAAAAAGGCTAATATAAGGAATGCAATGATGTCAATAATTAAAAACTTGTTATAAGATCTTTTAGAAGTCACATTCTGTTATAACTGCATCTTGAAAATTGAGTGATTGTGGTCATATCTGTATTTGGATTGTATTTAGATTGCATACTAAATTTCTGATCGCCGGTCTACAGGGCCAACAGGCCAATCAAAGCACTAGCTGGAGCGGCCATGAGCTCCCTTTAAAACTTGAGGCACATTCCAAATATACTCAAACCATCGGAACCTGCCTCCAGTGAATGGCAGATATACTTTGCACATTGTGTGAGGATATGAGGTGCACAGTGGGAGTCACCGTATGCTTAAACACAGCATTTAATTACGATTCAACGTGCCACAAGTGTCAAGCTTTTCATAGACCTTTTCCTTTCCTGAGCCGAGTCATTGTATTATAGAGTTAGAAATGCATTCAGATAAACTTTAATAAAAACCCCAGATTAATAATTTATAATAATACAGTCTAAATTCTTTACGTTTAAAATAAAGGCTGCATATGTTTCAGGTCGTGTTGCAAGAAAAAAAGCTGTTGTTGCCCAGAATCTGTTTCAACTGGCAAGCACAAAGAACGAGGGCCATTTGCACTCTCTCTCTCTATTCTTCATTCCTTTAGATTTAGAGTACTGACGTCTGGTACCATGCATCAGAGGGTGTCCAACGACTTAGTGTCTCTTTTTGCACGTTTAACATTTAATTAAGACATTAGATCCCCTTGTCTGGATGTTCTAAGCTATTAATGGGGTTAAAATCAATATGCATTATTATTATGCACTGTACATCTGGCACTGTCATGACAGTGTAACAAACAGGTTCAGTAGCAAGGCAGAACGGAGGGAGACTCCATCATTAAATACTACATTCTACAGTAGTGTGCACATCTAGAGAGGGGACAGGGACCTGTCCAAACATCCTGAAATACTGTTCCTTACTGTTCTTTTCTGTTTTTAATGTAACAGCTATTACTGAATGAAGAAAATGAGGCTGCTTACCATGAGCATAGTACATATAGCAGGAATCACAGTGGCGGGGCTGGGTCAGGGGGAGCAAAGGCCACAAAATGAAAAAAGAACGTGGGGGGGGGGGGGTCTCTCTTGATTTGGTGCTTCCACCTGTGATTTTTCTGGGTCCATGATTGATTTTTAATATCTACTAAGCATGACACAAATGTCTGGGAACTTTCTGTAGAGACAGGACACATGAGATTCCCGATTCTAAAACAGCACATCCTGCCCAGCAGACAGTGCTGTGAATGGGACGGCATGCTTTCACAGCAGTGCCCGAGCCAGCTGAAAAGGAGCCTGGGTATGTACTGAAATGGAGGGAGAATAAACTTTTACTTTCTGCCACTGTCTGTGCCACCTGCTGCACAGACTCGCTGTCCTGTTATTCAATCCCTCCGTCGCTCCTGACACTTGAGTCAACACTTCACTGCTTGCATAATCGAAAAAGGAATCATGAGTTAATTTAAACAAACAAAAAAAAACTCCTATTTGTGCCATTTATAATAAAAAAATCCTGGGCACTCCATTGCTCCCTCACATAGTTTGAATTTGGAACTGTCTACCACTCACACTCTGCTAGAAGACAATCTGGTGGAGGACAGCCTTCTCCTCTCCTCCTCACATCTCATTCCATCTCTCTGAATAGTGGCAGGGTGGGGTTTGGGAGGGGTCCTGATCACCAGGCCCAGGGACGAGGGGCAGGGTCGCTTAGTTCCCACAGCAGCCCCGGGTGGACTGGGCGTCGGGGTCCTGGAGGTTCACCCCCCTGTGGCGTGCGGCGTGTGTGGGGTTCTGGGTGTCCGTTTTTGGCATCTTTTTTGCTAGACAAGGTATGTGAGAAAAGGTGGATATTACTAAAAGTTTCCCTTTTCACTTTACTGTCTGCACCCCTCTCAGGGAAATGTGATCCTCAGATAAAACATCATCAAATGGGCCTAAACCACATGCTTACAAAACTGTTTAGAGAATGCACACACAAACTAGCATTTTGAATTACATTGACACAATGTTCACTGGACCACCTTCCGTTCCTTGCCTCAAGCATATTTTATATATACAGTATATATACACATATATATATATACACACACACACACTCACTGTATCTCATTAGTACTACATATACCTACTCATTCATGCATATATAAAATCAGCCAATCATGTGGCAGCACCTCAATGCATAGAATCATGCAGAAATGGGTTAAGAGCTTCAGTTAATGGTTACATCAAACATTAGAACAGAGAACTAATGTAATCTGAGTGACTATGACTGAGGTATAGTTGTTGGTGCCAGACAAAGTGATTTGAGTATTTCAGAAACTGCTGATCTACTGGGTTTTTCCACACAAAACAATACAGAGTTCACAAAGAACACCGTAGTTGGAAACACCTCACTGACGAGAGAGGTCAGAGGAGAATGGGCAGACTGGTTTGAACTGACAGAAAGGCTACAGTAACACTGGTATATTTACTTATTTATTTAGCAGCTGATTTTGTCCAAAGCAACAAATAATTCAGGTTCAGGGAACAAGGTCAGACAGGGCCTGGAACAACTGGGATTAAGGGTCTTACATAGAGACCGAATGAGAGCATCACTCTTCCAGCCACAGGATCTGAACCAGCAACCTTCTAATTAGGGATACAGGGGACTAACCTACAGAGCCACACACCACCCCAAACATAGGCTAAGGTTTTCCAAAAGTACTACTATCAGTTTTCTCAGTTTTACTGCTTTGGGTTTCTTTTTTTCCTTTTTTCTTTTTTAATTTCCACTGGGGAAAAGGTACTGTAAATCAGTGTAAATAGTTTTGCCTGTATAAATATGCTATACTAAATCAAATTTAGACCATCGATCAACTAAATTAAGAACTGAAAATATGTAAATAAAAAACAAGCAAAACACTGAAAAGACAGCATGCCACAGCATATCACTGCGCCTGCATGAGAGAGACTTACCTATAGCCAGAAACAGCTCATTTACGTTCATGGCAGTCTTGGCAGAGGTCTCCATGAACAGCAGGCCAGTGTCCTCTGCATAAGTCTGGGCTTCCTGTAACACGGCAACAAGAGGAGGAAGACATGATTAACACAACAACCGATCGGAGCACCGGATTGGTAATTACAATGGGCCAAAATTAAGTTTTTAGAAATGAGAGATTCTTCATCCAGTTTATTCACATCTCACATTTGCCACCTGCTGGTGTAATGATGAACAGATTTCTGAAAATTTCAGTAACCCTAATACAATTTAATTGACATTAAATAATGATATAAGAGCTAATAGTCGACCGGCAGTGAAAACACAGGAACTTTAATACTCAAAGTGGTATTAGTTAAGCAGTTCAGGTAATTTAATTGTTTTAAGATTATGAGGTGGCTTGCACATCATTTATAAGGGTTTCTCCTGTTTGTTTGAGAATGACAAATTCAATTATATCATATCAGTCAGTAAAGAACTGTTTAACTTATACTAATGGTGTGTTTAATTTTTGACCTTACAAAATTATATCGGCTGATAATAATGGTATTCAAAACTTGTAGCCCCTTAAAATCTGTATCCGAGGCAAAATTTTAAGATTGTTCACTCCATATCACAGTCATCCAACAAACAAAACACCTTCGAGGTCATAGCAGAGTCTGTACGAAAAACACCTCCTGAAGAGCAGTGCATATGACCCCACGAGAGCCCCATACAGTCTCCAACCCTGGAGGACACATACGAGACCCATTGACTGTGGAGGCCTCCTAATATCACAGCCCTTGCCACCATTTCCTTGGAATTCTACCATCAGGAAGGTGCTACAGGACTATATTTACCTGCGTGAAATGAAATCCCTTAAGTTCTGTGCCTAATCTTTTTTGTACGTTTCTATACAGTTAAGGTTACAGACTCTGCACCTCACTACACTCGTATTTTGAGTGTAATTCATTTGCCAAAAAAGAGAAAAAACTGACTGAGACAAAAATGATAAAACATTATTATAATTTTGTTCAAATTTTCTATAAGTATCACAATAATATTGTTATTGTGAATTCTTTTGGCCACGATAATCGTATAGAGAATATTTGATATCAGAGCAATACTAGTATATACGTCTTATATATTTCTGCCTGCTCCTTTTCTTTGGAAAGGCATTCTATTTTACAAGCCAACCATACATGCATCACCAAAGTCCAAGAGCTCAAGCTTCCGATATACATTACAATAATACCCACTGCCGGCTGACTATATTTTGGCTTCCATAGTGGCGCATGTGAGTATATGTGTAATCAGCCTGCACTAAGCACCTCGTACTCCACCATGCGCTTGTCAGCCAGGTCAGCCTTATTTCCCGCCAGGGCAATGACGATGTTGGGGCTTGCCTGCCTCTGCAGCTCCTTTACCCAGGCCTTGGCTCGCTCAAACGTCTCCTGTAGAGAGAGGACGTACAGAGAGAGGGCCCAAAAGTGGCAAGAAAGAATGACATCACAGGGAGCAGGCATGAAACAAGCAAGGAAACAGAGAAAGAGAGCAATCAAAGAATAGCAAGTCAGAAATGTACATGGTGACATAAAATTAAAGAAGAATAGGACAGAAACGTGGCAGATGTAACCTTTGAAATTTTATATAAGAACAATGTTCATTGATATTAAATTAAAATGTCACTCAGTAACTACTATTTAAGGGGGCTGTGCAGCTAAGCGCTGATGCACTGTGTGTGACAGCAGACTCCCATTCTTGAGAGATTACCGGCTTGGTGATGTCAAAAACCACAATGGCCGCTTGCGCTCCACGGTAGTACATGGGGGCCAGGCTGTGGTAGCGCTCCTGTCCCGCTGTGTCCCAAATCTCAAACTTCACTGTTGTGTCATCTAAACACACCGACTGAGCTAAAAACGCAGCTGGAAGCCAGAAAGGAGCAGAATAAGAGCAGGAAATGGAGAAGGAGAGAGACAGAAGTTTCATCATATTTGTCCTGAAATTCTTCATTTAGGTCATTCAAGCACATCACATGAAATTCAAGTATATCAACTAAAATAAATTAGACATATTATAAAAACTTCTGGTGTCATTTTGTATTTTTTAACCTAAAAATTGAGAACCTAAAAATGACTTAGTAATTTTCACTTTAAAATTAGTCCTCTCACTTCCTATGTTCCTGTTCTCCCAAGCTGGTTGTCGCGCATACTTACCTCCAATAGTAGTCTCCTGAAACTCGTCAAACTGGCCCTTGACAAAGCGCAGCACAAGGCTGGACTTGCCAACCGCCATGTCTCCAAGCAATACCAACTTGAACTGACAGATTTTTGTTTGGGTCAGGCTGCCATTGGGCCTGGCACTCCCCCTGCTGGCCATGAGCGGGAGTCCTCCTGGGTGGGAGGGTAAATGAGGGGATTCCACAGCCACACTAACAATTTCAAACCTTCAACAACTCTGGGGAAAAATAAAAATAAAGTGTCATTCCAGTTAGTAAATGTACAGCATCTCTCATTTCAAATATATGTTTTAATTTCCCAATTTGTTTAGGTCCTGCAACCTAAATCATCCCATTCCAAGTCTATACTTTCTTGACATGATAGTTTTAACTTACCTCAGCATCTCTTTTATTTTGTATTTTTGGCTGATCCTGAATTATTGTTCTAGCATAATAAAAGCATAATGCAAATTCTGCAAAGATATAACGTTCACTTTGCATATGAAAAAGAACGGCAAGATGTACCAAACATCACCAACGGCATGTACTGCACCTCATCTCAATTTTGCCAGGTTTCTTACACTTAGAACAATAAAGCCTTATTTTTGCTTCAGCTTCCTTAGCGATTACATTTCCTTGTGCTTGTAATGAAGCGAGTGTTACAGTTTCTGCAGTCCCAGAGTCTAGTAGGATTGTCAGCAATAAAAAAAAAAAATCTACCCCAGCTGCCATGAAAGACTAACTGCATGTTTTACATTCTTCTTAACAAGCTTGGTACACAGAAAGAAAAACCAAAATACATACCGGAGTACCAAATATTATTTGACTTTTAATCAGAATATAACCCGTGTACTGTTTATTTTCACAAAAATATACTGAAGAGATTTCAAGATGCTTAACTGTAGGAAATATGGCATTCGGAAAGATATTCAGTTGAAGACATCCCAATATGTGACAATACTTCTCAACACTTTCATGATCAGGCTGAGAAATAACCCGACTGTCATGAGAAATACCTCACTGACGCATGAAACTACATGCAGCTTTGTCAATTTAGAAATCGTGCTTTCCTTAGATAAAAGCACGCGTTAAGCAAGCTAGACTGTAAGTAAAAATATCTATGCATTTACAGATCTGGGTCCAATCTCTTAGCCATTGCACGATTTATGTTTTCCTAATTCCTTAAGATACATTTCACCTTACAGTTGGGTATACTAATTTTATCACACAATTCATATAATATAATTAATATTTTATATATAACGAGCATGTAAAAGCGAGCCTGAAAAGCAGAATAATAAGCAATGTACTTCAATGCGGCGGTTGTAGTCCATATTCGTCCTTTGTCACTGGCAGGTCAGAACCATGCACATACATTGTCTGAAAACTGTGGGCTGCGCTGGAGGGTCCCGTCGGCTCCCCACTTAAACTATGAACTACGTGAATAAAACCAAAGTATGTCTCCCTTCGGCTAGCCGCAGGCTGTTACTGCTACGTGAGCGACAAAAACAGCGAGCAGTGATGTAACTGGATCTATGCCGGGGTATGCGCGCTTAACCTTGGATAACATGCGAACTCCTAGGCGGCTATCTGTCATATTTCTTCGCCAGGAGCATATTTAGAAAAAGCCCGTGTAGCACCTTTCAGCGTAAAATGACTCCAGCCCGACCATAACCTCACTTGTTTTCAGGAAAAGCCGAACCAGCGGCCCCTCACCTAGAAAGTGGGCCCGATTCGGAAGATGTAATTGACAGCTGCTGATCGTCTTCGCGACATAAAGCCAAAGATTAAAGGGCGGCAGTAATTACCTGAGACAATTCGTCGCTGCGCCTGTCGCGACCGAAGAGCGTTATCACGCCTCTATGTCGCCGTCGTCGATATGGACTGGATACAGCAGAGCTGCTGGCACTTCCGGCGGCGCTGCGCAGGCGCAGTAATCATACTTGGCTTCCTTAAACCAACCCGTAACCTGATTTTTTTTTTCTCACATACCATTTGACTCAGGTTTCGGTCTAGTATCATGTGAATTCATTTAATAATCCACATGCTATAGATGTTTTAAACAAAATATACGCACATAATTTTAAATGAAATATGTATCCATTGAAACAATATACAATAAAATTAATATTAATACAAAAAACCTAAAAATATTTGGGTAATTTCGCGATATTTTTGACGAGATGCGTTGCTGTGATGCATAAGGTGGCACCTTATCAAGTAAAATGCTGGGTAACATAGTCGTTTCTTTAATTAATTACTTTAAAATATATAAAATTTCATGGAAACAAAAAGCTATTTTACTCCGTGCCACGAGGTTGCGCTGTGCGACTTCAAAATTAGCCTTTTCTGTAAGTACAGGGTTGTAGAAGCGAACCACATGATTTGGTTAATGCTGTTTAGTGGCATAATTTATTTCTTCTCTTTTAAAATGAAATATTGAACAAATGTACGAAAACATAACTGACATCTAATTGTGACTAAAAATGAATATTTAAGGGAGAGCGCTGGTATGCTGTTAATGTCATTATGAGGAAAAACCATGGGAGCGATACTGCGGTGAGATATATTTTCCCATATTTTTACATTGACTAAACTATGCGCACCTAGTTGCCATTTAGACCGTGCAAAGACTTTTAGTTGTGCTGAATTTCTATCAC
The DNA here is from genome assembly GCA_011763525.2 of Mormyrus iriodes. Lineage (NCBI taxonomy): Eukaryota > Metazoa > Chordata > Actinopteri > Osteoglossiformes > Mormyridae > Mormyrus > Mormyrus iriodes. The sequence continues at coordinate 33,667,674 of JAAGVU020000001.1, forward strand.
ATAACTACAAGAGACACCTGAAACACTAGATCGTTAAACCGGTAATGAAGTGGACAGTGGAAACTCTTGTTTGTAGTGACAATATTAAGTTAAATATTTACTTTCGTGACAACACATTCCGATCTTCCTTCAGGTGCAGGGAACAAATGATAGCAGTGTGGTTAGCAAACTCTCTGCCGCAACACAGGGCTATTTCCATGATCGCTTCCTTAAAAGCTTTGTGTCCAAAGCCTCCCGGAGAGCTCCGCTCATTAACAGGTGAGTAACGAAGCAGTAGAGACCCACCCCAGTGAATTAGCATGCAGTAACAAATATATGTAGCATGCATGTATGAATGAATCAGGTTTGCACATGTGAACCATGTTTATTTCCATGATTACATGTTTTATTAGAACACGTGTATGTTCTCTTAGCATAAAAACAATTTATATGTTGTTTTATAATTAATTATACATTGCACTACATTGTTCTATGTGTCAAAAATAGAGCATTTTTGCATTTGTTTCTCAGAGGATATTATGTGCGCTGGAAAGCTGTAGACCATTGTGTGAAGCAGTTTCTACACATAACTGAGCAGTGTCCCAAGAGGCAGGTAGGGGTAATGTCATGGAGTGAAGCACTCTCACAAACAGTGTCATAGCCTGTAGTAAAAGTCTTTTTCACTTTTTATTAAATGGATGGATCGATTTCCTGAATTTTTATCCATCATGCAAGCAACAATAAAGAAGAGAGAGAACTTCTACATAATAAGGCTCATCATCAATCTGTTTCTTAGGTACTGTCTCTCGGTGCGGGGTTTGACTCGCTATACTTCCGTCTGCACGCAGAGGGGGTGTTGTCAGCAGCGGTGGTGTTCGAAGTGGATTTCCCAGAAGTTGTGCAGCGTAAAGCCGCCTTGATCAGCACCACTGATCTCCTGAAAGAGTCACTGGGGGACTGGAGCCCCAGTCAGCCAACAGACACAGGTAACTAAAGCTATATAAACTGAAGCCACTGAGTCCTCTAGGATAGCTGATACTGTTGTCATGGCATCGGTACAGCGCAGTCCTGAGAGTATTCTACAAAGCAGGATTTCTTCATAAGCCAGATAACTTAAGCCGAATATAAGGATTGTCCAACAGAAATGTCACTTACCTCTCTTCCTGCTGAACATGTTTTTTCAGGTTTGGCTTAAGTTATCCAGTTAACTGGGAAATCCTGCTTTGTGGAATATGCCCCTGCCTTTGCAGGCCTGATTCTTTTTCAACCAAAGTAATATCTCGCATTTCAGAGAGTCTGATGATTGTACAAAGTTGTCTTGCTAATTTGTTAATGGAATATAACAGAAAGCATATAACACATTTGGTTCTCTTGTACTGACTCTTGTTATGGATGTAGACATTATCAGAATTTTGATGCCCCCCCAGTGTTTATGTCCAGCAGTCAGTATCACTTACTGGGAGTGGACATGCGGAATGAGAAGGAGATGGAAGCGGCTCTGAGCCAGGCGGGCATGGAGTGGAGCATCCCGACGCTGCTACTGTCAGAAGTAGTGTTAACTTACATGGACACGGAAAGGTGGGTGAGAAAAAGTTCTGTCAGCTGCTGGTAGCATTCTGCTGCTTTGGCTCTGCTGGCTTCTGTAGTGGGTGTCCAGAGAGCTGCTGCAGTACAGTTCATTCTGATAACGGCAGGAAATCTCCTTGTGTGTGGCTCCCAGGTCCGATGCCATGATTAGCTGGGCTGCGCGGCTCTTTCCACAGTCGCTCTTCGTGATGTACGAGCAGATTGGCCCACATGACCCCTTTGGGAGAGTGATGCAGGAGCACTTCCTGAAGCTGAACTCTGCCCTGCATGCACTTGTTCGCTACCCAGACCCGGGTGCGCAGACTCTAAGGTTCTTGGACAGGGTAATGTGCGTTAGTCTTTTGAAATACCTGTAAGCCTGGTACCTGCATGTTGCTGTGTCCCTTTGTGTGCTCACACATTGTGTTTTGCGCCCAGGGCTGGGAGCGCTGCATGTGTATGGACATGAACCACTTCTACCTGGACCTGGTGGCAGAAGAGGAGAGGAACAGAGTGGAGAATTTGGAGCCGTTTGATGAGTTTGAAGTGAGAGGCATTATAGATATGACCCCCATTCACTCTTCACACTGTAAATAGCCAGCACCTCTGTCTTCTGTAATGAGCATAGATAAATGTAGTTTGAAATTTCACAGTAAAGCCACACCATTGTTTTAGATGCTTGCAAATCTAGCACTTCAGATTAGACAGGATTATTTATGCTGCATGAAACTTACTTGCTGTTAGTTTCAGGTATATTTTTATTTTTTAGGAGTGGCATCAAAAATGTTCACACTACTTCATTCTCACTGCTTCCAAGGGCTGCCTGCCAAGCCAGTCACTTATCACTGCTCCACTTGGTAAGACCAATAAGAGCCTCTATTTTTAAAAAAAGAGACAAAAATCCCTGCGATGTGAACTTAAATTTTTCCTTTTTCCCCCTACAGGGTCTCTACTTCCGTGTGTGACCCCCATGATAAGGTCCAAAGCGCTGAGGGTGCATTTGTTGCAGGGGAGTCTTGAGGGCCCTGGCGTGGAGGGCATTGGGATGGCCTCTGCTGTGCTGGTACCAGGGGCTCTGCTGCTTTGCGGAGGAGCTTCCAGGGCCGGTCGAGTGGGTGAAACTAAGCTGCTGATAAGGAAACAGACTGGCTGGACGAGTGTATGTGTGCCGGCCCAGAATAACTGGGGTAAGGATTTTATTATGCCTGTATCTGTGTTTGAGTCCGCATCAGTTTGCTATAGTTTACTACAACATACTGCTACAATCACAGTATGTCAGTCACAGTAGTCTTAGTGTAAGAACTGCGGATTTATTTGAGATATGTTTTTGTCAGTGAGTGCAGGGAATTTTGCTTGTGTGCAAAGATTTAGGTAATCAGGTAGTGGTGTATATTATATATAATATTAATATGTGTAGTAATATGTAATACTATTAGCTGTAGTGCATATGGCATGCAATTGGGTGATGGGCTGCATGGTACATGTACCTGAACATACATGTGAACATCATGTGAATGCCATGTTCGTCCGGCAGGTACCCGGATGTATCATACAGCAACAGCAATCCCGGGATGGGGTGTGCTGGTGTTTGGGGGACGGTCTTCTCCACTTAAGCCTGTCTCCAGCGTTCTCAGAGTGGCTCATGGGCCCTGTTCCCCTGCAGATGTTCTAGGCTCCTTTGCTGCAGAGTGGCTTTCTATAAGGGAAATTTCTTGTACTGGGACTGTGCCACTGGCCAGGTGGCGACACACGGCCACTCTGCTGAGTTACAAAGGTGAGTGTAGCTGAATGAAAATGGAGCTGCCTGTTATAGTGTTTTGTGTGACCCTGGTGCACAGTATGCAGCTAACAGCAAGTAAACTGACCGGTTCTGTCACTAATTCGTTCCATCAGGGCAAAAATTTCTGTTCGTGTTTGGAGGCCGAACAGAGACTGAGTCAGTACTGGGAGATGCTCACTTCCTCAGATTTGAAGATCAGCACTGGACAGCGGTCTGACTTCATTTGTTCCTTTTCTTGTTGCTTTGTGAAATTATTTGTGGTATTGTTTTATTGTCACACCTGTATTTTAGTTATTAACTTTAGTCGTAACATTTTGTTAGAAGCATGGATTGGACTTAAATGTATAGTTACACAACTGGCTGATGTATTAGCACATTTCATCATAAAAGAAGGTGAAAAAATTACACGAAGGAAAATAAGGCTGTCTACCTTTACAGGTGCCTGTAGAGGGTGCTGTGCCTGCAGCTCGACACTCTCATTCAGCTTGTGCCTATGAAGAAGGGGTGGTGATTTGTGGCGGTCTGGGTCGAGGAGGGGTCCCTCTTGGAGACACAGTTTTACTGCAGTCTACAACTTCAGGTTTCCAGTGGAAGGAGCTGCTGGTGCAGCCCCCCCTAGTGCCTAGGTCTGGCACTGCACTAATGATCATATGCACAAGTTAAGACCATGGATATGTTGAAAACTGTGTGTATGTATGTATATATATAGCAAATTAGTGATTGTTTTGCAGTATTGCGTTAATGATTCTTAAATTATAGTTTTCTTAATTAGTATTTATTTTGCTCTGCGTGCAGTAGTAGATCCCTCCAGTTAAATCTGTGTCTCACATCTGACCGCTTCAGTTAAAGTGCCAAATATTTCTTTTAGGTATTCTCATTGCTCCCACGTGATTGGCCAGCAGCTCATCTTAGTCGGAGGAGTTTGGCTGCAGGCAGATGGTATTCCAGGAGTTGCAGTAATTCACCTCACCACTGGTTGCAGTGTTGAATATCGACTAGACGTTGTGAGTTATTTCTCTTTTTCAGTCTTACACATTTGTTATATTAATAAAGAGGCAATTTTAAGAGCAACTGCATCCAATAACATTGTTTTTCTTTTCAGTCTGAGGTTCCCTGGCCCCTCATGTTACAGTCTGTCTGTTCTGAGCCCGTGGATGAAGAAGGAACAATGATCATGTTGATTGGGGGAGGAGGGAACTGTTTCTCCTTTGGGACACATCTGAACCCCCAGCCAGTCACCATAGAAATAAAAGGTGTTCTTTGAGACACATAGCAATCTATAATCACTGGATCAATCACAGGAAAAAAGCCACTTGGTTTCTAAGCCATGCCATAACTCCAAGACCATGCCTATGTTCTTGCTGTTACAGCTTGTTCCAAAAGTTGTATGTTCCAGGTGTCTCATTGAATATATGCAAAACTTATCCTGCAAATGTTGTCTATAGAAATTAAATGACAAGAAGCATTTTTTATAAACTGCTTTGTTGGTGTGTGATAACGGGGGGGTTTGTAAGTACAATAAGCACATCCAGGAGCATACATAAACATCAAACTAAAATTGTAAAAGGTATAAGCTGGGCAGGCTGCTTTGAATAATGTCTGCTAAGCTAAGGAAAATTTTAATTCACTACCATGCAAGTTCATTAAAAATTCAATTTCATAGCGTAAACATTGATGGAGACTGAACATCTGGCCAAGTGCTTGCCACTCAGGTTTTATTGAACAAGTACTTAAGTGAGTCATTCTTCTAGGTCATTGGGGGTATTTGGGGTGTTGGGGGTGGGGTTCCACGGGGTCTTCTGTGGGATCACTCTGTGAGGCGGCGGAAGGACTGCACCGTGGGACAGACTGCACCCCAGTCCACTGGCTTGCGGTACTCGCCCTTCTCCAGCAGGAACTGACGCCCGCGGTAGTTAGAGTGCTCGTAGAGGATCCAAACCCCCTCCAGCACCTTGCATGAGTAGAGCTCTCTGATGCGGAAGCGCTCCTGAAGGGAGGGGCAGTCCTCTGTAGACTCGAAGTTCTGCCCGGCAAAGTCGGCCTTGTCATAGAGTTGGATCCTGTACTGGGTACCACTGGCCTACAAGCAGGGTATGACATGGTCATTAGATTTCAGGAAATTAAAGGGAGGGGTGTTAATATGTTGCTGATCAAAGTTACAACTTTCCCCTGCTAGTACTCATGTCATTGATGTTTCCAGTAGGAAAGAGTGTCATTGTTTTGTTTTTCATCTTGCAGTCAAATAATCCTCTGCATTTTAGTGTAAAGCTTTGTACTGTTTGCACTACAATATTTGAGTAATATGAAACTAGGCACTGTTTAAGGTTTCACCATTATATTGTCAAAATGTTATTCGGTATTTCATCCATTTAGCTTATGATTACTTGTGCCAAACAGGGTCACCATGGGGACTGTAACCTACCCCAGGCAGGACAGGGAATGAGGCAGGGGTGCACCCTGGATGGGAGGCCAGTCTATTGCATGACACACACACAATTGCCCAAAGTATGTTTTCAGTATTTCATTTTTCCTTCATACAATACTTAATGCAAAAGTAAGTCACATTGTGATATGAATTAAAACCCTTCTGTGCATTTAAGTATAACTAAACAATGGTCAAAATTTCAGAAGCTCTGTGTGAGAGGAAATCCTTGTTGCTGTTTTTGATCTTAGCATCTGAAAGACCAATTGTGCTACTGTAATTAAATAGAAATACCTTCTCTCCATAACAGTATCACTGAAATAACTTTTAATATACTTTTCATGATCATAGCCATCATTAATGTATGATATATTAATTTCTTATTAGAATTTCTAAAAATTACCTATTTTAGTCAGGCAAATTGATGTCTCTGAATTGCCCATAGTGTGTGCATGTACATGCACCCTACATCCAGAGAGTTCCTCCACACAAAAACAATTGGAAAAAGGATGGACCTATTTAGCCAAATTTGCATTAGGTGGATAGCACTCCAGACATTTACATCAGAGGGAAACCAATTGCTGCATTTTTCTTTAGTTTTACAGAGTATACCGAATTGAGTGCATTAGAACAGGTGTTCATAGTATGCACCATAATACAATATTTGCCTGTTTTTGGAATAAGTCTGGAGATGGTCAGCACGAGTGGACTTACAATGTGGATCATCCTGCTGGAGCTTAAGCGGTCGCTAAAGCCCATCCAGCGCAGGTATTCAGGGTACTCCCCGCGAGTCAGCACATATTGGTAGCCCGTGTAGTTGGGGCGCTCATACACAACCCAAACACCACTTTCAACACGAATGGAATTGCAGCGGCTCAGGTAGGTGTGGAAGTCGGCACAGTCACTATCACATTCATACCGACGGCCCTGGAAATTCTTGTCCTCATAGAAGATGATCTGGAAGGTAGAAGATGCAAATGGCAATGAACAGAATTTTGCTTAGAGGAAGAGAATTTTTTCATTTGACATGACTTGAACGTCAAGAATAATGCCATTGTACATCCCAGTTTTTGCATTACTCAGGCATAAATTATTGCCTGCAGGCTACAACCATCAAATTTGTGCAGCTCTCCCACAATCAGAAGACTATCTTTGTCTGTAGCCTTTCATTAGGAAAACAACATTGCTCTGAACAGATAATCTGGCTGAAAGGTTCAATATCATGACATCAATACAGCATGAAAACAAGTAGGAATTCAGGGACTATAAAAGGTCAACGACCAACACAAATCTTTCAGTCCTTGACTGTGTATGATCATGGATCAATATCTAGGAAGGGTTCTGTAAGTTATAGAAAGAATGTGTGTCAGCCTCATCATTCCAGGTTGAGCTGTACATGCATTACTACTCTGCAGACTATGACACCAATGGCTAAAGCATCCAAATAATTGTTATTTTAAAAGTGTTTAATATTGCAGTGTTCAAGATGACTGCAGAGTCGCTGAGGTGTGTGAACCTCCAGTACTCACCCGGCCCATTTTTGACATGGCTGAAGCCCACTGGGGTTATCTCACTGCACTCCGTGTGAAGTGGCATGGGGGCAGGCCAGCCTGCTGCGCCTTTTTATACCCTGCTGAGTTTTATAAATGGCACAATCGCTTTGTCATGAAAATTAGATCCAAAAATTGAGTCAGTGATTCTGGGGCTATTCATGTTTTCCAGAAAAGCAAAGCAGGATTATTGCATAAAGGCAGGCCAGTGTTTCCCTCGCTGATACACCCCCCCACCAGCCCCTCCCTAACCCCACCCGCACCACAGCACCCGCTCTCCATCCCTTTGCCAAGAAGCCCAGTGCCAGTTTTCAGAAGCCAGATACTCAGGATCATTGTATCACTCTGCATTGAATGAGCAAAACTACTTTTGTGATTCAGTGTTCTCATATAATGAAAAGCGAAATCAATATAAAAGTTATCTATGCGTGTTGGTGGTGCCAATAATAAATATAAGAAAAGATGGTAAATTTTTTAGTCTACGAATAGGAAAAAAGAAAACAAATGCACAACACTATGTCCCCATTCAACCCTCCTGGTTTTGGGCTAACATGTTTGTTAATTGGTCCAGTGCATCACACTCCATTTAAAACCAAACCTAGAAAGCGCATGAGCAAATGAAGTCTGTATTCTGAGTCAGAATAGCAATAACACATCATTGCACCAATACACTATATATTCACATATTTCGATTGACCACACTATTGTCCACTGCTCTGTACTGTTTTTTATACTGTATAACACGATCCCTCTTACATGATTTACTGCTTACATGATTTACAACCATCTTCTAACCACCTAGCCAGTCACGAGGAGGTCCTGGAGCCTATTGCAGCATATCATAGAGCACAAGCCAGGGGTAGACCCCAGACACGGGATGGGATTTCAACCACCAACCCTGAAGCTGGTGGGAGAAGGCGTAGCTCAGTGAGCTAGAAAGCTGTGTCCCTGATTGGAAACTTACATGTGTTCAAATTTACTTTTAGACTATTTATTTAATTTTAAAGAGGTCAACAAAACAACTAAACTCAAACAAAAAAATTATTTTGGAAATACAATGGGACAGCTTGATATTTTACAAAAGTGCTATAGAAAAGAAAATAACTAACTATCTGATGCACCTTCTGAACCATACAGTACATTTACAAAATAAGGGGATTTCTAACAAGACAAGAGTACCAGGGCATGTAAAATCTCCAATTTACTAAATAAGTGCAATGCTGGTCTTTAAAATTCATTACTTCATTAAATGTAAAAATGCAACTTAAAATGCTTTTGTAACCGGGTTAATGCAGATATATCCACAGTAAAATGTTTAATTTCTCTGAGAGTAGAGAGTAGAGAGTAGAAGCATACAAACATTATCATCTGGATTGTAAATTTCTTTTTGAAGAAAGAAAGAAAGAAAGAAAGAAAGAAGTTCACTACTGGAAAAACTCTAAAGGATGGATCAGCTTGTTGGTTTGTTGGTAGAACTTCATATTACATCTCCACATTGAAGCTACATATACAAAATGAGGTATACTGCACAAACACACATCTGAATATTTACAGCTTGACTTAACAGCATTTCATTTGTAAATTCGGAAAACAAAACATAAATGAAGTGGAAACTATCATGATGTCTGATCAATGCAACTAGGCTATAACCACAGCGGTGCTAGTGAAGGTGCTAAAGAGTGGTTGGGGGGGGGGGGGTTTACAGTAACCGTGTTTCCCTGGGACTGAAAGGAGCGCTAGAATGTGTCCCTCTAACCAAACTCAATGTGTGTAATGCCCTGCAGGAACAACATCTAATCAGAGGTAAGGTACTTAATGTTGCAGGCAGGTTCAGTGGCTCTCAGCTGACGACAGTTATTAGCAGGTCATGGGTGTCTGCATCACCATCCCCCTTTGACCTTCTAGACTTGGCTCAATAGTCCCATGTCCTGTGCTTTTCACATCCTCCATGGCGCCTTTATGGTCCTGGGTACTCAGAGTGGATGGGATGAGGCTGTCTAGCTGCTGTCGGTTGCCAGACTCCAGCAACCATTCATGGAACTTCTGCTCCACAAGAGCCTGGAACTGTTTACGTTGCTCTCTGAAATGTGACATACAGAAGGAAAATGTACAAATGCCTACAGATGTCTTTTGACAGCACAATAAGGAAGGCATTTCTTCATTCACTAATACACATCAGGGAGTATAAATGCTCCCAATTCCCACTGACTGCACTTGGAGTATCATTTTAAACATCTGGCATTTAAGCACCCTAAGTAGCATTATCCACATGCTATTACCACAAATAGGTAGAAACAGAAAGCTATAAGGGTGGGGTGGCCAATCTAATCCACAAAGGGCCAGTGTGTATGCAGGTTTTTGGGATAACCTTTATGTCAGGTGTTGAAACCCAGGTATGAGGACTCGTCAGCCAGTAATCTAGTAATTTAGCAATCTAATTAGGGAGTTGCAGTGAAAAACTGCATATATAACAGCCCTGCTATATGGTAATACAGCAAAATTATACAAATTTACTCCAAACTATTAAACCCTTGTTTATGAGTTTACAAAATGGTTTCATACATAGCTGCTAGCTAGCTGTGTCTCTGTGACAGGCAATATGAGAGTAGAGTAGAGTAGAGAGGTGACTTACTTATTTAAATTTGCATTCTGCACTGTCTTCTGCCAGTCCTGCATCCTTTGATGACGGGCATCTAGGGCTTTCTGATAAGGCGGGGGAAAGCCGCCAGGCACCTCACATGTGTCCCCCTCCATCTTGAAGGGCACCACAAGAGGGTAAAACTCGGAAGGTGGAATCAAGCCATAAGGAATGTTATCAGGGGTACTACCCTCAGCCCCCAGAAGCAGTGGCTGGTCCCAGGCGTTTGGGACCACAGCCAGGCCAACAGCAGCCATGTGATCTTCCAGGGAAGGATAATATGTGTGGAAGGGCCCCAGAGTGATGGCCACATTGCCAGGCAGCAGCAGAGGCCGGGTGGGTGTCAGCACGTGGAATGTGCAGTGGGAGGAGGCGCCCACCACCAGTCGACCTGCCACACATACCACCCGCACGTTCTCACAGCTCTGCACATGCACACTTGTCTCCACTGGGCCCAACACCACTGTACTGTTTCGGCACTTGTCCAGGCTCACCGACCTGCATGGGAGGCATCAACTAGAACAATGAGCAGGTGTAACGTACCACATCTTGATCCCCGCTACAGACCCCACTAGACACGCACCTGAGGGGAGAGAGCAGGTAGATGAAGGCGTCACTGCAGCGGTGCAGTTTGATGCTGGCACCGGCCAGCTTGTCTGAGTCCTTAGCCAGTGTCTGGCGGAAAACCTGAGACATCAGCACCAATTTGCTGCCTGGTGGTGCCACGTGGGTGTTTCGTGCTATTCTGGCTCTCTTCATTGCACCTTCAACTGGATCGCAAAATCAAAGCACACTGCTATAAGTATTTGGTTACAGCATTGCTTATTAGGCTTCTAAAACTACTTAACAAAACTATTAAGAACATCTATTTTCAATCATAATTGCCATTATGATTTGGAATTATTATAATAACTCAACATTATATGAAATAAGCATGGGAAAAAGGTTGTTCCTCAGATCTGTGAGATTAAAAAGTAGAAATGGTGAAGGATATCAACAGAGAAATAGCTGAAAGAACAAGGATCAAGGAGAGATGAAAGAAATACACAGAAGACTTTCACAGAAAAGACAGTAACAGGTACATTTTAAATCCTTGGGAGTCACCATGATCAAAAACCTTATTTGGTTATATCACACCACAGAAGTCAGAGGAAGGTCCAAATGTCACCAGCAATGCTAATTTTCAGAGATGTGCTACGAAGCCTGTCCTCACTGGTTACATAACATCTTTGTACAGCAGCTGCTTGACATAGGACTGCAGAGCTCTGCAGTGTGTCAGAGCTTCAGTGCCATAGAGCTCAAAGCAATCCAGGACATGAATGTAACATGCAACCTTAGGATGGCGTACTGTTTCACAAAGAACTTCAGTCACATGCATATGCCAGTTGTTTCTTCATTGTAGTAATATTTTTGTTATATATTATTAGCTGCTCATCATTAACGTACTGTCTTTTATATGTCTTGAACTTATTTAACACTATGATCTCCACGCAGAAAGCCCACAAGTAACAAATTCAAAACGGAGTATGAAGAGAAACTGGATCCAGACTGACAATTAGAAAAAAAAGACTGCATACTATCACCATAACTTGGCATCTTATATGCAGAATATTTAAAGAAAAAATCTGGAACAGAAGAAGATAAGCAATTGTAAACTCAAGCGTTGATTGTGAAGACGAGGGTTAAAGACAGATTTTGCCTCCTTGGACCAATTACGATCAACAAAGAATCCAGTGGATTGGAAATTATCATAATGTTGGAGGAGTTATAGGTAACAGAAGAAGAAGCCATCATTGGATTCATGGACTCATTGCAACAGTGAACATGCTACTTACTAGGAATCCTGAAAAACCAGACAACAGATAACTCAGAGCATCACTTATATAATCTGCAAAAGTTGACATTGTTTTGACTGCACCTAAGAAGAAGGATACCTTGCTGAACCCAAGCCAACTTCTTGCCAGAGCGCAAGCAGGCTGAGACTCCAAATGGATTGAGGCTCAGCACCTGTCGCAGCCACGCCTGCAGGTGCTTCACTGAGAAGGAACGGCTTAGCTTGGAGTAGCCAGCCTGGGTTTGGACAGGGGCACGCCCCAGGAGTTTCTGAAGTGAGTGCACAGCCCTGCCCCTGCCAAGAGATCCCTCCAAGAGGAAGCTGAGCCCATGCAATGCTTCCATTGACAACTGACTGTCCTGCACCACCTGTCCTGAAGCACTCAGCTGCCCTGGCTCCATCAACAGTTCCAGTAGCTCGGACAGGTGGTTCTGGATAAAGGTTAAGTGTGCTTGGTCATCCCAATTCTGCAGGTAAAATAAGACGTATATACATTCAGAGGTGATGCAATTTCCAAAACAAAGCCTACTGACTGTTATTCAGTTGAGTTTCTTGCCAATTAATGATTGCAAAAACAAGTTGTCAAGAATAAAAAGATTATTTGCATGCTTGAGACAGAACTGCTATTGCCTTAAAATACATTCTATGGGATTCAAAAAGAAAGAAAATCACTCAGCCACTGTAACAGTGTAACAGCTAAATCAAAACAGTTCCACCTGACCCCAGGGATATTGCAAGTACAGTGATCCCTCGTCTATCGCGGGGGTTGCGTTCCAGAACCCCCCGCGAAAGTTGAAAATCCACGAAGTAAAAACCATGTGTTTATATGGTTATTTCTGTATATTTTAAGCCCTTATAAACCTTTTATATTCCCTTAGATATTAGGCAAGATTCGTTGAAATTATGTGTGTACACTGTTTATATACTATATACTACGCACAAATATACGTATCGTATATCATTGAGGAGTTTTATTTAACACGTAATACAGTTGTAAACACATTGTAATAATACATATTTTAACAAAAATAGTTTTATATTTACTATAATATACAGTAATACACTCGTTTTACTTACTTCCCCAGTTATATTAGATATATTATGATTATTCCTTTAATATTATTATCATATTTCTAAAATACGAACACTGCAGTCGTGCGCCATTTGCATTCTGGTAATGTTTACATTCTCAGCTGATTTCGGCTGATTTGGCAGCCATCCGCCAATAGCCCCGTGCATGAAATCATCAGGGCAAACCAACTGAGGAAGCATGTACCAGAAATAAACAGACCCATCGTCCGCAGAAATCCGCGAACCAGCAAAATATCCGCGATGTATATTTAGATATGCTTGCATATAAAATTCGCGATAGAGTGAAGCCACGAAAGTCGAAGCGCAATTTAGCGAGGGATCACTGTACCTTATTTTGAGAACTAGTCTTGGCTTCACGCTCTGAGGAAGTGGACAGGGATGTGGCTCGAGGGCTAGGCCACTCTTCACCAATCAGGGAGGTCCGCAATGACACCCGGTTCAAATGTTGCATGTGGAGGAAGAGCAGGAATTGCAGTGTGTCTACAGACAACTAATAAATATGGGAATTAAATGAAGAAAAGAGGAGAGAGAGAAATAGGTAAATAAAGAGAAAAATACATAGCAATATTACAGTCATAGGAACACCGATGAGTATCAATCAGTGCTTCAAATGATGCTCATCCTCTGTTCCCTTTTACAGTGTATCTTATCTGGCTGCACTCACCTTACTGCGCAGACGTTCAAGTTCCTTAGGCGAGCTACACTGGGATACACCTTCAGCCCACTCTAGCCTGTGCTCAGGGGTGTGGGGCAACAGCAGATCAAAGGTCTCGAAGTACAGCCAGGCCAGGTCCTCCGACAGCTGCAGCTTGCCACATGCAATGTGTCGCCACATTTGCCAGCTCAGCTGAGGGAAACAGCCCTCCCGCGTGCGCACATAGGTAGCCATCTTGCGCAGGTAGTGCAGACTGAACTTAGCCGGGGGAGCCACCTGAAGTGCCCCCAGCAAAAAGGGGTCCAGACGGGCCCAAACACTCACACTGCTTTGATCCATTACTACAGAAAAAGAGAACCTAGTTCAGTAAAGATGCTGCCGATTAAGCATCATTGCTGCTGCTATTAAATTTTAAACAGACCTTTCATTATTTAAATGATGAAGCGGTTTTATCTGCAGTAACGAAAAAGGATTCGGATCACAATCGAACAAAAATCCGAAAACTATTAGATACTTGCACAACTAAATAAATAAATATGTAACTAAAGAAACATGTAAATACAAATGATGTTAACGTTCTTTTAATACAAATCACACTATAACAATGGAAGTGATGAAAGCGGATAGGTTATACTAAGGACTCTTCAGTATTTGTTTCTACTGATCCATCAACAAGTCACGAAAATTAGGGAACGAAACAGTATAATAAAAAAAACACAGAGCACAAGAAACAACACTTCATCAAAAAGTTCAATACATGATGCGTAATTTGTAAGGGATTTATGAATGATTTATAATCAAACTATTATAACAAAGCTAGCTAGTTACGGCAGTAAATTTAATGAAGTAAGTCCTGCTAATCTGTTAATCACTGAGATCCGCTCGCAATTCCAGTGACAAATATCAAATTAACGACGCTTCGCCAAGTTCCCATGACAACGGCCGTTCATGCCTGTGTAATAAGCCTCATTAGATTTAGCTTCAGCATTACGTGGACAACAACCCGCATTATACGTACTCAAACCTTTACCTTTCAAGACTCCTCCACCATAGCACTGATTCGGATGTCCCAGAATAAGTTAGTCGTCAGCCATCTGCATTAGTGAATAAAAAAAACAGTCACAATACTGTTTTCTTTTGCAGCCTTCAGGTAAACACGTCGTCTTGCTATTTACCGCGCTTAACGCGAGCACGCGCTTCCTGCACGCGAAGGCGCGCTTTTTGACTTTTCACCGTTACGAGATATAAGTCCTTTGACGTTGCTGCTTATATATTTGTAAATTTATAAGCTAAATCTATATGTCCTATATCTAGAAGAAACTTAAAATTCAATATCTAAAAGGGGTTTGTTTTGTAGTACACACCGACTTCAGACTTAGCTTTGGGAACCTGAGAACATTGCATAACGCCATACCATACCATAGCTGTTATAAGTCTGTACGATATAATATTTCTTCAAATGAGTATGTAAAGTATTACGCTTTAGTTGCTTACTAACTTGCAACTTCGGAACAAAGTTAACATCTATTAAAAAGAAAAAAACGGCACTTGCTCTTTAACGTCCGATAAACGAATAGTACAAAGAGAGGCGGGTTCTTCCGGGCGGATTCTAGCAAGAAGAGGAAGTAGCTGCTGACAGGCAGGCTAAACCTGATACTGAGGGGAAGAGTTTAGTTCATATGGTACCAACAAAAACGCTACCTATGGCTGCGAGAAGTGTTAATTTATGGAGTGTGTGCTGTCTTCTTCTGTGTTTTGTTGCGGCAGTGTTCGCAGGGTGAGTAATCAAATATAATACCCCAATTTAAAGTGTTTGAAATGGGATTGCTTGCTGATACACATGTTGCATTGTGATTGGTTTACGACTGCTGAAGTAGTTGGGGAGGTATCGATTCTGTTATAATAGAACCAGATTATTTTATTTACATTTTATCACCCATACGTCGTTGTAAACCCTTATAGCAGTTTAGATGGTAAACAGTACAGTTCATTTGATTACGCATTTGTTGTTTTGTGTTATGTTGTATTTGTTGCCAAGCTAGGGAATTTCTTATAGGCTTAAAATCCAAATGTACAGGCAATACGTGGCAAATAATCAATTGGCAAGCATCGTTAGCTTTATAGCAAACTTCAGTTGTACTTATAAAGGTATATATTTTCTTAAAGCATTAATTCCTGCGACATACATAACCATAACTTGACAGGTCTTGAGAAGTGTCTGACCATATGTGTTTTATGTTTTTAAAGGGTCAAGTCAATTGGATCATTAATCAAATATTTCGTTTTCAAAGCAATTGAATATAAAACGGCATTTTGTTTTCACTGACATGAAGGTTTCGAATGGCAAAATAGACGTTGTTAATAATGTCATTCATTGTACAGTAATTAAGGAGACCAAAGGAAGTCCGTCACAAATACTCTTCTCACATCATACTCAGGGAGTTTCATTATGCCTAAAATATTTTCAAATTATTAAATTACAATACAATCATAGTCCATTAGTTTCTTCGTGGTAACTTTTAAGTCGTTTAAGCAATTATGTTTAATAATCGCGCAACTTTTATAATGTAGACGCGATTTCTACAAGATTTTGGGGGTGCCCAGGACCGCATCTATTAAGGACATCAAGAAAGCCTACAGAAAACTGGCTCTTCAGCTTCACCCAGACCGGAATCAAGGCGATCCAGAGGCTCAAGACCGGTTTTCAGACCTAGGGGCGGCATATGAGGTAAGAAGACATGTAATATAATGAGATCTCCCAGGGGTTAGCACGTTCTTTTTTTATATAAATATTCCGAAAAGGTCTGCCAGAAACGCACGCTTGTTCTGTGGTAGTTCTAGACTTAGTATACTGGAAAAACCAACGAAGAAGTGCTTTCAGTGTCGTTGCTGTACATGGAACACACGCAAACACTTTTACGTACGGTAAAATAATATATAAATATCGTATTAATAAAATGCACGATTATGAGAATTAGACGATTTGACTTTGAACATCAACGGAGTTTTCATCTTGTTAAAAATAGATATCCAAAGAGAATTTCTGTGTAAGTTTTCAGCGAGCCGGCTGATCTTGTTGCCGTTGGAAACGATCTCGCGTTTTTATTGGTCGTAAAGACTGTGTGGCCATTCCTGATTGGTAGATTTTGGAGGTGAAAGTTGAACCTAGGGCTTGCGCAAATGCAAGCCGTAAATCAGGTTTTAACTTTCAGAAATCTTATTTAATCAGTTATGTTTAAGTGTCGAGCATTAAACTGTTTATTCCGGGAAAGCAGGAGACTAATATCGTGTACATGTGTTTACATTGTTGTGTTTGTGAAGTAAAAATGTGAACGGTTCTTTTGTATTAATGGTGTTTTACCGTGTAATTCTTATGAAACTGATGAAAACTAAAACAAAAGACACTTCAAGTCAATGACTTGATGAAATTATCAGCCAACAGCGAAATTTAGTACTGTTATTTAAAACTAATTGTAGTGTGCAGAGATTAAAAACAGATGCATCTAAATCTGTATATCTTTACTCGTGTGGAATCCAGGTGCTCTCTGATGAAGAAAAAAGAAAACAATATGATAAGTTTGGAGAGGAGGGACTGAAAGAAGGTCATTCCAGTTCTCATGATGATATCTTCTCTAGGTATGTCTTCACAGACAATGGATATGATGGGAAAGGCAAAGGCTTTTTAGGCAGAAATAGGATTGTACACAATCGTGGCAATCTTTTTAGCCTTTTTTTTGTTTTATTTTTTGGAAGAATTGTTTATCTTTGGGCCTCTGTTTAAATGCAATATAGTGATTTGCTGTGAAAAGGCAGATATATATAATACACACATACACGTTCATACATCCATGCTTTCCTCCTTCTCTTCATTATTTAATTTTAGCTTCTTTGGAAACTTTGGGACATTTTTTGGTGGAAGCTCCCAGAATCAAGATCGCAATGTCCCTCGAGGGAGTGACATTGTGCTAGACCTGGAGGTCACACTTGAGGAGGTCTATTCTGGAAATTTTGTTGAGGTAAATTCCACGTTGTCTTTTTATAGAGGGGATGACAGTTTAGTAATGATGTCATAGCCATCATCATCTTGACGTCTTTTACATTGTCTTTTTCGTTTTTTCCTTAGGTGGTGCGTAACAAGCCTGTAGCCAAAGAGGCCCCAGGGAAGAGAAAATGCAACTGTAGGCAGGAAATGAGAACAACACAGTTGGGACCTGGGCGCTTCCAGATGACTCAGGAAGTGGTCTGTGATGAGTGTCCGAATGTCAAGTGAGTATTTATATTAGGCCTGCCCTTGCCAGAGAGTCTGACAAGCTATTAATCAATACAAGCTATTAATAATAACCATGTTTCTCCACAGGCTGGTAAATGAAGAGAGGACATTAGAGGTGGAGATTGAGCAGGGAGTAAGAGATGACATGGAGTATCCCTTCATTGGGGAGGGTGAGAGACGTTCATAGTTGCACAGCATTAAGTAGCAGATATGGTAGATGTCTGATGATTAAAATCCTATTGACAACAATACAAGTTAGTAAACTATAGTACAGTTTTTTTTTTTTTTTTATGAAACCTTAGTCTGTACCTAAAAGGAAATTTCCATTTTGAAATGGTTTGTACTGACTTAAAGTGAAGTCTGAGATGAAGTACATTCACAAACCATTCAGACCCCTTCACTGTTTTTCACATTTTGTCCTGTTGTAGCCTTATATTAAAAACAGGATTTTAGAAAATTTTGCAGATTTATTAAGAATAACTAACAAAATTGAGACTTCACATCAACGTAAATATTCAGACCCTTGGTTGAAGTGCCTTTTGCGTCTTTTTTTGCTTCTGCACAAGGTACACATTTTTATATGAAGTGATTAACATGAAAAGGGTTCTGTTTTTCCCCCTCACTGAAAGTTCCTTCTGAGTTTTGTATTATGTGAAAAATTAATTATGATACAGAAGGCAAAATGGTATTCTTATCTGTACTGTTTTGTTTGCACTGTCTTATTGGGGTTATATTCACTTTATTTGTGTTTTATTAAAGGTACTCCCAATACAAAAGGCAAAAATTAAATCTGGGAATTTAATATAAAGTGCTATCTGAGATTAAATGTAATACTACTTACTGAACACTTCTTATTGTAATATAGCATTAACCTTTGCTCTATTCATTTACAACTACATCACTGGTTTCTGTTTAACTGTATTTCTCAGGTGAACCACATATAGATGGAGAGGCAGGAGATTTACGCTTCCGTATTAAAGTCATGAAGTAAGGCTGACATTAGCTTTCATTACTTCACAAAAGTACCTTTGGAAATATAACATCTATTTTGGTAACTTTAGTTTTGTATGTTTTTGCTTCAAGAAAACAGTTGTCTTTTATGACTGTCCATGTTTCAAGGCACCCAGTATTTGAGCGCAGAGGAGATGACCTCTATACTAATGTCACCATTTCCCTGGTGGAGGCGCTGATGGGTTTTGAGATGGACATCACTCACCTAGATGGACACAAGGTATGTAGATCCAAGTCATGCCAACACTATCTTAATACTTATATAATACATATGTATAAACAGTGGTAGTTCAGTGGGTAGCACTGTAGCCTCACCACACATTGGTGCTTTTAATCTTGCCCTCACCCTGTGTGTGTGTGTGTGTGTGTGTGTGTGTGTGTGTGTGTGTGTGAGTGAGAGAGAGATTTGCATGTTTGCCCTGTTTTGCATAATTTTTCTTCAGGTTCTCCAGTTTCCAAAGACATGTAGGCAAATTGATGCATTAATGTGCGTGTATATTTATGAGAATAGCCTGCAGAGAATTTGTAATATGACAATTATCTTTAAAATCTCTCATTTTACTTTTTCTGATGTGACAACATCATGTTGCTCTGCACTTATGGCAAACTGGTGTCAGGTTCACATTGTGAGAGACAAAATCACCAAGCCTGGAGCCAAACTGTGGAAAAAGGGGGAGGGGCTTCCAAATTTTGACAACGTCAACATCCAAGGCTCACTCATTGTTACCTTTGATGTGGAATTCCCAAAGGATCAGCTGGATGAACAGCAAAAAGAAGGTATGAGAGGGTGTGTGCAAGCTGTAGTGCACACAGAGGGGCAGAGTGAATGATACAACATGAACGGGTGGTGAGAAGTAGAAACAGAATGGGAGAGGAGATTCTTGGGCAGGGGGAAGAAGAGAAACTTTGTGAAATCATTTACTTATTTGGAACATGTGAAGCAGTGTATGAGGGGGGTGTAAAAATTGAGGAAGGTGTTTTGTTGCTGAGTGTGTGTGATTTATCTTTTTTGTCCTGTCGTTCCAGCGATGAAGGAGTTGTTGAAACAGGAATCAGTCCAGAAGGTTTATAATGGACTACAAGGATACTGACACACTAATGCACATAAGGACTTTCATTCATGTGGACATGCACAGAGAATCGTATCAGGATGAATAAATTTTTTCCGGATATCACTCAGGATGGTTTTTGACGTTCATTTGTTTATTCACCCCAGCCCCCTTTTTTAGGAAATGCACAGTGATGGGAAGTAGTTTCTTTTCCTACAGTTCTGATGGATATTTATTTTAGTTTTTCAATCCCCCCCCCCCATTTTTTTTTTTTGACTAAGGTGTATATCCGACACGTCGAAACCTTGTGGTTGAAATCTTCTTAAGCAGAACTGTTGCTATGACTTAACTAGCCCTTTTTCATCAGCACAGCCAATCACAGCTGATGGGTTGAAATCCTGAAAAGGAATTGCACCATGACTCAGATTTGTTGAGGCAGCACTTTCTTCGGAATTCTGCCAGCATGGAAGTGCTAAATGGCTGCGCTTATGTTTTCTCAACGAAGGTTGTTTTATGATTTTTCTTTTAGTTTGGAGAAAATTTTATCCCAAGATTAAAAAAAAAAATTTATTAGAATATGGTATTTCGTTTTTCACATCAGTCTTCTTATAGTGTTTTTACAAGAGCGTGTGACCTTTTTGTTTTTTGCTTCGTATTTCTTTGGGTCTTGCAACTTCTCTGTGCTTATCTTTGTTTTGTGCTGTACTGTTTTCACCTTTGGATATACAGTGCATCCGATTTTGATCAGAAACTGCTTGACTGGCTTCAGTTATTCTGTTTGTTACCTTTCATTCCCCCTCTTTGTTCTCTTATCTCTTTACTCATGAACATGCGGACATTTTCTCTGGGCTGCATTTGATTGTGAGTCTGTTGTGGATAACGGACCATATTCTACAATGCCCTGGAGGAAGAAAAATGTTTCATTTTCATTTGAAAATTGACAATTAAAAGGTTTATTGTTTCAGTAGCACTCCTGTGTTTTAAGCTTTACTTCTCTGGATGTTTTCCCTCTCCTACCAAAATTAGTTTTTTTACTTTTACATGTCACAGTTCAAAGCACCATACAAACTGCTAGCTTGAGAATGGCACCACGGTACCTGAGCAAAGAGCTAAAACATTGATAATTCTTCATGTGCAGTAGCAGTTGGTACATTTACAGTATCATAACCATTATTTTATTACCCCAATTGATGTGATCTGTAATAACATTCTGTACCAATGGAATTAACAGGCATTTTCAGTGCTTCCCAAACCAGATTATGACTGGTGATGCTCAAGGAGGGGACTGAGGAGTGCTGTTTAATAACATGAACACAGAAGCCAATCAAAAACTAGAATGAAACCATTTTTCCCTAGACAACTATACCTTATGTCTTATTCATCAGAATTATTTGTATTGTGTGTGCCATTACCAGTTTGTAAGCCTCCAAAACAACATTGATGATCAGCTAGTTAGACAAGCTGTCCTATATTAAATGACAGTTTCAGTGTTATGGGATTGCTTGTATCTTTAGCATAGCTAGTAGTATTCTAGTATGGATGAAAAATCTGTGTGTGTCTTACTCTGCTTATATCTTTTTGTTAGTGAAATAGACAAGGGTGCACAGTACATATTTCCATATCTTTCATATCTTAAAAATGTATCAATCTTCAATGCCAATATACCAAACAGTTTTTTTATATGTCTTATTTAATTGGGTATATAACACTACTGTCATAGTTGTGACTACAGTCGACTTGCTCTAGATGTTAATACTTTGGAGAACAAATTGGGAAGGTTTGTTCACATATCCAATGCAGAGTCAGGCTGAACCTGGAGCCCCTCTCAGGAAGTACAGGGCATACATGGAATGGGATGCCCCCTATGAGAAATTTAAACCTTTCAGTTTTTGAGTACCTGGATAAAATCCATGTAAATGCACTAAACCGGGAGTAGGAAACAAATGTGTATCCTTGGCGGTGTGAGGCCACAGTGCTTCCCATTGCACCATTGCGAAATATTGCAATATTAGATATTCCATATCTAATCTGTATTTAGTCAGAAAAGGTTTTAAGAGAAGGTGCACAGTTTAATGAGGTGTGAAAGATACCTTTAAATATTAAATGACAGAATGACTGATTGGGGATTGTTGGATGGCAGATGATTGATAACCAGTGAGGGGAAAGCAGGGTGTAAAGTGGCTATTAGAAATCCATAAGTTAAGTATAAAGAAATTTCCAGTGCTAGCATAACTAGCAGTTTCAGGGATTAAGACTGAATGAACAAGAACAGCATAGAACAGAACCTAAAAAAAATGTATTAATCACCTAGTGATAATCTTCCTAACTTATTGAAAACTCTTTACTGGATGTTTGTATTAATTTTGCTTAGTGTTAACTGATAAAACATTTAATTCTTTGATTGTAAGTTTCAAGTTTTATTGTCACGTGATCAACCGAAAACAGTGAAATTCTTATGCTATAGTTGGAGGATAGGGCATTGCTGGGAGATGGGACTGTGGTATAGTACAAGACAAGACAGTGCAGGAAAAACAGTAGTGCAGTACAAGATGAGAATGCAAGACAAGAAGAGTAGCAAATATGTGCAATTTGGCCATAGTAAGGAAGAATAAATAAGGATAAAGTACAAATAAAGTGCTAGTGTAATTTTAACAATGGAAACATAATGCAATGAAGGGATAGATGTTGGTCACTGGTTTATCAGTCAGATGGCTTGGGCACAGAACCTGTCTCTGAACCAGGTAGTGATAGAGGGCATGATCTAGGTGGCTGTTGTCCCTGTTGATGGACCTGGCCCTCTTCAGACAGGAAGAGAGGTAGATGGATTGTAGAAGGTGAAGATCTTATCCAATGATCTTCAAGGATCTTCAGACAGTCCTTTGCGGTAGTCTGAGGTCCCACACTGTGATACATCCAGGTAGGATGCTCTCAATGGTGCAGTAGAGGTTTGCTAGTGTTTTGGTTCCCAACCCAAATATCTATAGTCTCCCCAGGAAGAACAATCTCTACAGAGACTTCTTGAGGATACAGCTGATGTTTAAAGATTGTGAGTGGGAATCTGTGATCTGGACATCCAGGAACCTAAAGCTACTTGAAGAATGGTTCAACCAACATTTGAACTCTGATCACTGCATTCAGAGTCCAGAGTGCTGACTGTTGCACCATGGAGAGCAAAGCTGGTAAAAGCTGTGCTTGCCATATTTCACTAGCATCTTTGCTGTGCACTGCCTGAACCTGGGATCGGACCATTGACCTCTAGATCTTCATTATATTTGTAGATTTACCATTTAATTCAGCTGATTTCATCCAGTGAATTCTAATAGGTTTATTGCATAATTATAAAACCTTACCATGAATAATGATTCTGTTTTCAGATGTAATGGCTGCTGTTTAATTATATAGAGTCTTACTGTCTTTAATGAAGCTGTGGAACAGCAGGCCAGTAACCGCGATTAGATTTATGTGGTCCAATTTTGCCAGTCTTCCTCTCTTTCTTTCACTGTGTTCCAGTAATGTTACTTGCTTCAGCTTTACAGACAGTCTGAGCATGGCATGCTGACAGTAATGTCTGACACAGAATTAACCTTGGCTATACCGTGGCTGACCTCTGTAACTGGACCAGGTGGTTTCACTTGGACTAAAATCATCACCACTCCGATGAACCCAAAGGCACTGCTAATTGAAACACTGCGGCGTTTCCCTTAACCACGCTCCACATGTGTGTGACTCTCTGTGTCTGTCTGCTTGGGCATGGAGACTCACTGCATATGATTGGATGCAAGTGTTTGTGTATGAATGTGCATGGCTGTGTTCTTGTTTTTCCGTGTTTTAATGCACTTCTTAGATGTATCTGTCCTGCTATATTTGTTTGCTTATGTATATATGTAACTGGATGAAGCGATGCAAGTCTTTTGTGTATGTGCTTTCTACTGTTCTGTCTATGACTGTTTGTGTGAATGTGTGTGTGTGTGTGTATGTTTGTGTATGCATGCACGCACGTGTGTGTGAAGGTTTTTTCAGCTAGAACAGATGTGTGTTGAGATTCTTCTCCCCACAGCGCAAACCCACAAATCCCATTCCAATGACTTGCCTTTTGTTTTCAGAAAATCTGGCAGGACTTAGTCTGATCTCTCCCTTGATCTCTCTCTCCTCTTGTAACCTTCCTTTAATTCAAATATTATTATATTCCCATTTCAAAGCTTTCATATCCTTCTATTCTGGTCTTTGCCATCTGGATGTCTCAGCATGTATCTCTTGAAAACCGACATAAGAACCACAGATTAGACACTGTAGATCATGGGGACTTCCTCTGACAGTGCACAACACATCACTAATTGTTATCACTCTGGGGACAAAATATAGGGTCCTCACATCTCATTGCTGCCAATACACACAATGAATAGCGTTTAGATGATTTCACCAAAGACTGTGACTTCAAATAACACACGTTCAGGAATAGATGAATCATTTATAATTGAGACACTTTCATGGTTTTTAGTCATCTGGAGTCTACATGTGTTAGTAGGCATATTGTTGTATAATTTATTTTCTTTTGCTCCGTTCATACCTACTAATTTGCATACCTTTATGTATTTTATGTACTTTATGTTCAAATTATATAATGCTATTTTGTCTGAATTTTACTGCGAAACTGAGGTAGCTATCATTGCTGGAGGTAATGGGTCTATGAAGTATGAAGATTACAGGGAATTTAGCCGTTTGTGAAGTTCATGACGGCGTATGTAACTTTCACTTGTAGTTACAGCGGTTGTCACACGAGGGCAGTATTGTACCTATAATAACTGTCTTTGTTGGTCCTGTTGGGTGGCAGCCACCCACAACACTGGCTGGATTTTAGGACTTGATGCAGATAAGCACATGGATCACATCGGCTCTCAAAAACTAACGGCTAAGTGTAGCCTGGGGGCTGAGCAAGTTACTGCGGCTTCAATGGCTAATTGCACAATCAAGGGCTACATCTTTGTAGCTGCCAGAACCAAGCAGGTAACTGTTTATTCACACTGACTTGGCAGTATGCTCAGCTAATGGGGCCTGACCTCAGAAACACAGCCATTTGAGACAGTAGTCTCCAGACCACAAATACACTGTTTGCCAGCTACGTAAGGTTTCCCGTAAATTTCCTCTGTTGAGTCATGCCTGTTGTATGAATAAAACTGCTATGTGTGAGTTTTTCATAAGTTTTTTTTAATAAACTGTGAATAAATTATGTTCCATTGCATTTCCTATTTAGTCCAAATCTAGAGAGTTTTAAATTGAACCTCATCTTCAGTTTTGCCCGTCATAGCAACATGTTGAATTAATTACCATTTTTGATAATTAATAATCATAAATTGTCATCTACAATAACTAAATGCACCACTAAAAAGCCACCAAAAGAGAATCTTAATAGACAGTTTACAATTTTCTGCATATAATAAAAACCACGCCAAAGATGTTTTATGATTTATGAGTGGTTTTTAATAAGTTTTATGAGGAACAGCACTTGTCAACATTGCCATTGTCTTTTGCACCAGTCTTAAGAAATGTTCATCACAGTATTGGGCAGGGGGTCTGTGTATATTACATGACTGTATAAAAATCATTTATAGAAAACCTCAGCTATTTAATGGAGAATACTTTGGCAGGAAAAGTAGCCTGGGTTTTCAGTGTACTGACTGAAAGAAGAAGGGCTGTTTATTGAATTTTTTGGGTAAAATGTAATTAACTTTCCATATGATGTTTTGTTATAAATGTATTTCTCTTCAGTTATTATAACCTGATGAATATTTTGTAATGGAACAGCACTGGAGCCAGACAGACCCCTTCTCAAATGAATGCACACAAAGGCAACAGTAGGGGCCACCAGTCGTAAGAGAGGAGGGGTAAGATTTAAAGTATGTACAAACTTAACAGTGGTCTGCTTAAGAATTGCTGTTTTACTTGGCTGCTTACACGGTTTTCTGTCATGCAACTTATTTTAAATTATATATATTTTTATAGAGTTCATTTTATTTTCCAGTCACCTACAGAGAATCTTGTTTCTCAGATTCGGCCTTGAGTGTCAGTAGTCTTTTTTTTTTTTTTTTTTTTTGGTTTAATTCTGGTGGTTTTATTTGCCAAATTGATGGGTGAATGTGTTCCTTGCAGAATATTCTTCCAAGCTGGGACATCTTCCAGTGCCGCCCAATATGAAAAGATGTATTAATTTTAAAGGTATATGCACACATAAGTGCATATTAGTGCAAGCATAGGGAAGTGGTGTTGGTTTCTGTGGGCAATTGTGAAAGCTGCCTTTGTGTGCAGGCTGAGCACTCCCCTGGCCGTCCCTCACTCATAGCCCGGCTCTGTGGCGGTGGATCACAGTTAATAACTGTGCGGTTGGCTGTCAGGATCACTTAGCTTGACACTGGGCAGACAGGGCCCCTAAACAGAGCTTCCTATGGCCCAAGGAGAGCTAGGGCCCAATACTAGGGGAACTGGCAAGGCAGACAGGACTGGGGGGGGGGTGCTGTAGGAAGCAGAGATGGCTGGAGAAAAAAGAAATACACGGAGGATGTGCAGAGCCCACCTCTCTCACTCTATTCCTGATCTGTGTTTTGTTGATATAAATTAAATACTTCAGGAGAATGACATTTATTGGGGCGATTTCATTTTCTGTGTTGTTTTTCCACATTCCTAGATATTAGAAGTGATTAGTCATGTTCTCATATATGACAGAGGTTGCATGGTGTTTTTATGACCATTATGTTGCATGTAGACTTTGTGATGAATTATTTCAGAGTGACATGCCTAATCTTGCCATATTATTGGGTGACACTGTCATCTGATCTATTGCAATGAATGCAGAGGGTGTCATTGTGGACAATGGTTTTAATTTTCAAAGGACAGAAATGTGGAACTGAAGATGAAATCACATTGCAAAACCTAGAGACAACTGCTTGAGATAAAGATTCTCATTTTATATATTGATAAAAAATAATCTTGATTTTGTTTGTTCAATATCACTTGTACAGTATACATTACATAATTCTAAAGCCAACAATAATGATGATAGGAGAATACTTACATTTTTTGTGTTCTCTCTGCATTCATCTGGGTCTCCTCTTGCATAAATATGGCCCTATTTGAAATGGAGCAATATAGTAATTATACCATAAATTGTCTTTTGCAGTGCAAGTAAAATATATCCACATGCTTTTATATATATATATATATATATATATATATATATATATATACTATATGTTACTTTATATGAATGTTTTGAAATGAGTGTTTGTGAAGGTTATTTCATGTCAATATAATGAGCACTATTTTGACAAATTCATTTCTATTTATTTATGCAACATGATACACAAGAAGTCTGTCTTTTTACCAATATAGAGAACTGGCCGCCAGTCAAAATACTTTGACAATCAATTGACTTTTAGTGGCTTTTTGGCATGTTCCAGGTGTCTCTGTCACAGTGTTAAAGCATTGTTTCCTGGACTTTTTTGACTTGTCCCTTGTTTAGAATGGCTGCCCTCCTCAGTCCCTTGAAGCACTTTCCAGTAAAACTCCTTGACAAAGAATTCCAATTAGTCAGCATGTCCCAAGCAGCGCTCCCATGCGAAGCCACCCTGAAGCCTGATCTCCCCATGTTGTATGAAATAAAATGGTTTGGCCTTGCCCCTGACAGCCTCCCCCCCACGCTGAAAGAAGCCAGGTGGGGCTCCTTCACCCTCTTACCCTCCCCACTTGCTCTCTCACAGAAATCTCACTCTTAACCTCTGTCTCATTCTATTTAATCCTGACACCATTATGGATTTTGTTGAAGAACACATAAAAATATACCTTACAACAGACATAACTGATGCTATAAAGCAAAGTAAAAAAGAAAAAAAACGTAAAAGATGTGGGAATACTGAAGAAGTTTGGCTGTAAATATCGAATTGCAAAAAATAAAACCACCAAGAACTTATAATTTTAAATGAAATAAAAATTCAGTAAAACCCTTCATGTTAAAAATATTCATATGGTGCTAAATGTGTAATAAAAATGCATCATACACTGAAATGTTCCATTGACAGCAATCTCTCCAAACGTTACCTGGACAGGGCTGTTATCTGTGTCATATTCCTGTGTATATGCATGTGTCCATCGGGGGGCGATAGAGAAGGGAAGGGAGCTTAATCCTGCTATGCTGGCAGTGCTCCCGGACTCTAGCTGATTTGCCCGGCAGGACTTTATCTCTAATTCCAAGCAGTTCATCATGAGCCTTCAGCAGTGCAGGATGAAGGTCGCATCTGGCAGGCAAATGTTTTCACACGTTGTCTCTTCTGTCTTAATCTTCCAGACGGTTGCAATAAAACTTGTGCTGCAGTTTGTCCCCCTCAAATGATGGCTGTCTTGTCTGAATGTCAGTCCTCCCAGTGTCAAATAACTACAGGACCTTGCCAGTGGACAGACGATGGACATTTACAGCTTTTTAAGAATTGTTTAGCCACCACTATGTGCCAGAAGGCTGATTGTGTCTGACCATTTCATTGTATTTTTGTAGACTATATGTTGGTATTTATATCATTGCTTCCCAAATGAGACTGATCACTGAAACACCATCCATCCATCCATCCATCCATCCACTGAAACACCATCCATCCATCCATCCATCCATCCACTGAAACACCATCCATCCATCCATCCATCCATCCACTGAAACACCATCCATCCATCCATCCATCCATCCACTGAAACACCATCCATCCATCCATCCATCCATCCACTGAAACACCATCCATCCATCCA
>JAAGVU020000001.1:33699825-33719265 GCA_011763525.2 Mormyrus iriodes
AGTCACAGCAACGTATCAAAACGCGAAGCTGTCGTAACATCAACGTAGCTCATACGATAAACCTCCTCATCATCACACGCTTTGGCTGAGATTAAACGCAGGATGGACGAGGTCTCGCATGGGCAGTGACGAAAGATGTGATATTAATATGTATGTATATGCAAATTTGAGATCATCCATTAGCCGTAACTGGAAAAATATGTTAACGTGCCACATTTGATCACGTTAACGAGTCAATTTATGCTACGTTAACGGGCACATTTCTTACGCGTTAGCACGCATGAAAACGACTGTGTTAACACGTATTTCCTTACATGTTTTTGACCCTGATGGCTTTCCATAGTAACTGAACGCTACAACAGGTAAGACTTTAAACAGCACAACATTTTTGTTGGAGTGTGTGTTATGCATCGCAGCAAAACTTTAACATACAGTGGTCTCGTTTCTGACTTGTGCAAACGTAATACATTACACTGCTTTAAAATGTTTGCCTTTCCAATTTTAACGTCTCACAGGTGTTTTCAGACTGAGTAGGCACAGCAAAGAACAATTACTCTGTACAGGAATAAACTAGCATGGTATACGTAAAATATGGTTTGAAGTGCAAACAATGTTGTTTCTTTGCAGACTCAGCCCTTAGATGTATCAAGCATGTTAAACTGCATAGAAACTTCGCAAACTTCAGGTTTCCATGTGGGAGGGCAGAGTTGTCCTCCGAATGAGTGACCATTTAGATTTCACTTCTGCCCTGGCTGTACTGTTTGGGTCGTGTTCAACATTGAATATCCAGAGGAGGCAGACACAACATTGGAATTTATCCAGAGGTAAGCACTTATTTTTTGTACTGTTTACTAGGGTGCTCATGTAACCACGTACTCAACTAGTTAAATACTACTCAAAATTACTTCTCCTTGTCGCTGGGATGTAATATCATTGCACAGCAGTGATATTTTTTATTTTGTTTTTGGGGGCTGCTGATTGAATTTTAAACAGCAACCATATTTTTGCTCACCATGTAAAATATGGAGAAGCAAGCACATGTTTTATGAGTCATGGTAAATCTAAATTTCGTGCAATTGCCAGTTCCTTCATTTTAAAATGAATACTCACTTTTTAAAAACTCCTAAATTACCCATCTCTGCTCTTCACACGACTATGTGCTACATGTGCTGCACACAGTGTGCTAATTGAAATCATTTTGGTCAGTTCTTTTGAAATAGTTTAATATTTTGTCTCTTGTCCCCTGACCATTGTTGAGTATATACCATAACAAAAGCTGTGGTTGTTAACTTAAAATAGAATTTTTACCCATATAGTGGTATTTGCTGGTCCATGTGGGTGTGGTACATACACAGACTTTTGGTACAGGTCTGATCTGCTAACTCCTAGCTCCAAAATTAATGAAGTAGATACAAACCAGAAAGCAATATGATTTTGAGAGGTGGTACAGAGCTGAAAAATGTTTTGTTTTATTTTCAATTTAAACATTGTTTTCATCCTCCTGGCTTCCAAAATGGAACTACCATCTGCATTAGCACTAGCATGGGATGCATCAATGTTCATTTACTCAAACACATACCTATAAATAGAAAAATCAGAGAAACTGATCATTTTGCAATGGTCTCTTAATTTTGTACTATGTGTATAGACACCATTATATGTATTAGAAAACTGTCACTCAAAACAAGGGTTTCTCCTTAGCTAATGAAAAGTAATGATGTCTTGTATTTACAGATTTTTTGCCAGGATAAATCCAGAGCGGAGTAAGTGTGCTTCCAAGGTCCAGATGAGCAGAAGGACTGGCAAGATGGTCCAACGAAAGAATGAGTCCCTGAATCCATATGTGGCATCGTTTATCAGGGACTTTAAGTATGACTGGCAGAACAATTAATGCCAGGTGAGTTTTATCAATAGTAGAATCATTTAATTGGATTTCTGGTTGGAAATAAGGAGCCAACAAAAGTTGTCATCAGTCTTGCCTGTATTTGTCTACATCAGGAAACAATTCCTTTTTATCCTTCCTCTACAGCAAAGAAGAGTCCAGCCCAGGAAGTGGTATCCAGTTCAGGATGAATAATTCCAGAAGCAGGGTTCAGTTCAGCAAAAAGAAAGTCAGTGTTAAGAATTTTATGATTTAAAATTCAACAGTTTTGGTTCATATTGCATGTTTGTCTTCTGATACATTTTTAACCAAACATTTGAATTGTTTGGATTTTACTGTTCTAGTTGTTAAAATGACTTTTTTGTTAAAATATCTTGTGACAGTTTTCTATAATGTGAAGTTACTGTGTATTTTTAGCACTGAATGTAGGAAGCAGAAAACAAAAATGTAAAACGATAAATTACTTGCACATACTGTCATGTTTAACAACTGCTTCCTTACAGTGAAATGAACTATTATAAGCTGAAAATTCACATGGAAAGTTAAAAAATAATTCCAGGCCAAGCAATTTACATACTGTTAAATACTGTTTATTAATAGCTGTTGAATTGTTTGCAAAATGTTTTGTATGTTTAGTCACGTTGACATTGACGACTTTATATAATAAACTATTTTTCTGATAGAAACCATGTCTTTATTTTACAGTATGTAATTTTTAGTTACAGTAGTTTAGTTAGTTTACAGTAATACAATTAATGCAGTAAAAGCTATTTCAGTAGTCTAATGTTTGCTGTGATTAAATATACAGTACCATCATACCGCGATGATAATCACAGTACTGTGATAATTACTGTAAAAACAATTATGGTATTTTATAGGTACTGTGATTAAATTTGCAGTAAGAGTACTGTGGAATGTATTACAGCAACTTACTAGCTAATTGTTGCCAGCCAGTTACTGTAGATTTTACAGTATTCTTTTTACAGTGTTTGCATATGTGTGATGTGATAATCATATAACATTTTTTACTATTGAAATACGTGGGATCATTGTTCCTGTTATGCAGAGGCAAGGGAGGAGCCAAGAAAGTACTACTTAAAGTTCATTCGTTATTTCTGGAATAACGAAGGGTTTCTGGAAACGGACATAGACCTCACTCGTTCTTTGCTTACGTCGTTCATTATCTTGTTCGTTATTCACTAAGATCGATTGCTTTCTGGAAAGCCATCCCTTAGTGAATAACGAACAAGATGACGAACGACGTAAGCAAAGAACGAGTGATGATTTCAAAATGTGATGTTGCTTCCATGTAAGCAAAATGTAATGGCAAGCAGCAGTAGGAAGAGGAAGTAACACGTCTCGAAAGAAGCCTTAAAACTACGGATAAGCCTAGTGCCAAGAACCCTTTTCAACAGGTGCAGGTGGGATTCAAGGGACTGCAAATATGATAAGGTTTGAGGGTTTCATCCACTGCACCTCCAGTGCCGGGTATGTCTGCTACAGCATCAAAACCACTAGGGTTATGCATGGCATCCCCTCCTGCTGCACATTGTATGTAGTTATGTGCATGGAGTAACAGAAATGTTATCAATGCATAGTTGCAGGACACAGCAGCCTTGCTGAGGCCACATGCATCTGTAGGGTTGCAGGAATCCATTGGTGGTATAAAAACAGTGACTTGTCAGAAGCTGCACGGTGCACTGAGGGTGAAATTCCAGTGTGCTCCTCATTTCAATGTATCCTGCACCAGACCAAGGAGGCTCATTATTTCACCCCAGGCCAGCCTGTATTTCTCTATAAGTTGTTCATTATTGAGGTATTCCAAGGGGTTCATGGCCACCAGCAAAAGCAACTTGGTTTCCTGGATGGCGTTGTCTCAAACGCTGTCTTCTGTTGACTTGCACAATTCTCCGCCATTGCTGGTCGTGAGTGGTGATTCACCTTCCCAATGTAAAAGACATGACTGAACACATAGCAAGTTTAATTGATTAGCTCATTACTTAGCCTACCAGAATTGTCCAGAATTTATGAATTGCATTTCGAATTGACTTGACGACACCTTGTAAAATGTTGAATTGAAATGACAGTAAAAATAATTTAATTTATTTAAATTCAATGCAATCATACAACACATGAATGTCATTTAATCTAGCAAAACATAAATAATGATATAACAGATTTACTTTCAAGATGGTAGATGTATATATTAACTTTAAATTTGTATTAGTGAGTAAGTTTATATTTACATGATTGTAAGATAAAAATTGTGTTATTGATTTAGCCTATTCTAACAATATGCATTCGCCTTGTCAGCCCTCTAAGTCCTTTTCCATGGGATTATATTTATTGTTTTTGCATATTTAAGTGTTACCATTTGTGAGGAGTCTGCAGTCGCAGTGATTTGTCAGATGGATAGGGTTGTGACAGGATTACTTGTATGACTATATGAAGTGCTCTTCCACCATGGCACACAAAATCACAGTTAAATGATGTATTCTATAGGCAACACTTCTCATGTGGCATTCTGAATAACAGTGACATGCAGAGACTTTTCAGGCAGGTGCTCGAACAGGGGGGCATGGCCGATGGGTACTTTTTTCTGCCATGAATATTAGTGATCGTGTGGGGGGTATGGGGGGGATTCTGTGTATGTTGTTTATGAACATGCTTTGTAATTCATATTTAAATATTAAGCTGTATTGTTAAAGCTGCACTTACACTATGTATATGAATTTATGTAAAACCAATACCAATTCTACTTCCTTATATTTAAAGTCGAACTGCGATTCTACACCGTGTGTTCAACCGATTTATGAACTGAATTTGATTTTCAATGTCACTCTCAAGTCAGTTCTGAGTGTTGCACAACCCTGTTATGTACTCAAATTGCATACAGGTGTTACAATAACGATCCCCTTTTGCGCTAATTTATTGTGTACATTATAGTTTTATATTGCAATATTGGCCTCTTATTATATCATCAGCATTATTATTTTGTCCAAAAAAGAGCTTCAGTGTGTTTTTGTCATCTGTTTTGGCCGATCGCTGTGTCTCTGTGACAGGACAGCAGCCAAAAGTTCAAATAACGAACGATGTAGGAAATAACGAATGGGTCATATCACTCGTAAATCTATGAACGAGATAACAAACTACTTTAGTTACGAAGGGTTTCTGGAAACGCGTGCTAATTAAAGATCGATCTTAAGTATGAGATAGTAACTACGTAGCGTTACGAACGTTTCTGGAAAGCCACCCCAGATCACCATTGCATTAGTCACTATGATGGCCTGCTAACATGCCCAAGGGCAGCACGGCAATAACAAACACGGGATCAGAGTCATGGTGTGACCTGTGAACTTTGCTTTTTCACCACAGGATAGATGAATATCACACTCCCTGGACATGAATCAGCTTCAACATTGCACTGTGTGGAGACACTAAGCTACTCAAGCAATTGCTCTGTACTCTTAAAGATTAAATCTTTCTTACTTGCAGAAATAACCCTCATAGCTGAAGAAATGCAAACATTTGTGCAACTTTGATCAAATGCTCTTTTACCCTTGGTGCAACATTACATAAATATTGGGAAAGCATATGTATTGGGCTGATTTTCACATCAGACAGCAGAGTTAAAGGAGCACATTTTAAGTGGATTTTCACTCCAACTCACCTCATAAACACTTGTTAACACTTTCACAATGAAGATGCTCTGTGGGGTTTCAAATAGTGTAAAAATATTTTAGCATATCTTATCAAGCTAACTGTGAGGCACTGTTTATCATATTTTCATAGCCCATGTTTTCTGTCGCTTAATCTTGGAAATATTTTTCTTGGCAGTTTATCACTTATTTGTCCCATTTTAAGACTGCTTTTTCCACACAGTTAATCATAAGAAGGTAGTGCTCTCTCCCCTGAAATGAGGAATTAGGATTGTTCGCCAGAGGGAAAAGGAAAACAGCAAATCCAAAGTCAGAAATTAGGATGTTATAAGGATGCTAATGCTGAAACCCGCATAAAAAATTAAGACTAATCTAAAGGTCCTAATGGAAAAGCACAAAGTAGCTGTTGATGCTGAGCACAATGGATAATGATGACACAGAAGGACAATAAAAGATCAAAGGAGAAAGTTAAACAAAAACTTGAGATAAGACAAAGGTTGTCCATTTAGAGAGAATTTGGCATTTTACTAAAGAAGAACCATGAATATAATAAACAGCAACTGAAATGCTTAATAATCATGGTTCATACTTCGTGGTTTAGGTATGTTGGGGTGTATGTTTTCTTCATGGTCTCAGAATCTGCCTCTGATTCTGTGCTCCTTACAGTGAGACATTCAGTGTTATGTTCCCTTACATCCAGACCAGGTCTTATGTGAAGGTCTTTTAAGTGGTGCTTTAAGTCAAGGTCATACCATTGGTTTCAACATTGGTAGAGGCCAAATCAGTCCTGAACCCCGCCCCCCTAAACACACACTCCCACAATATCAGCAGGGGCATGTGCCTACTGTCCATATCCAAATCCACACCCTTGTTTTAAGTGCCCACTCTTGCGCACACATTATATGTAGAAAGCAGGTACACAACTCAATTTAAATCCCGGTAAGATGATTCCCTGGGTCATTAGGTTCTGTATATGCGAGGCTCCCTGGAACGACAAGAACAACAATACTTGTTTAAGTTATTAATTAAAACACACAGGCACATTTTACCTTCCAGGAATCATGCATTAAATTAAGTGATATGCACAGGAAATGAAATTAATTATTTGTTAAATTAATAAGCGTGCATTCCCGATTGTCGCAATACTCTGTACAGACTAACTTATGAAATTGATTTCGTTTAAAAAGCCTTCCATAATAATCAGGAGCACCTGTACCACGGACCTAGAAAGAACTTCTTTTGAAACTGGTAATAAACGCTAATACTGTAAAATTTCTACATTATGTACAGAATTTTCAGTTTAAAACACCTGATAGAATATGTTTGATGAACTGCTAAAATGGTTTACTTCAGGCTTCTCCAATCGTGGCCTGGGGAAATGACTACGTTTGCTTCATTATGTTTCATAGCCTGATAGGTCTGTTGCTAAATATTTGTGTTCTGGCGCGTATGCAGAAATAAATTCCGAAGGTGGTTAAAAACCGTAAATTTACTACATAGCTACGTTTCTGCTTGTATTGTAATAGAAATGGCACTGTCTAAACAGTCGGAAGAACTTCTTAAAAATGCGTTTTAATACGAGCATGAACTGTGATTTTTTTTCTATGCACGCTGAATTTAACTCAGTAAATAACTGACAAATAATTTGTTTGCTTATTTGTTAAGGAGTTCTGAAGTATAAATGAACCTAATTAATTAACTAGTAAATTAAGTGAGTCAGATTAAGTTTATCAGAATGAAAAGCAGATTTATCAATGCAAATTTAACAAAGAATTCAGAAATATTTATACTAACTAAAATTAATTCTCTAGTAAAAACATTTATAATAAATAAATTCTCCTTTTCATCAGATAAAAAGCATTGCTGTGGAACAGTGTATGGAAAAGCAAATCTGAAATTTGCGGCGTCCCTTTTTGCTAAGCGGAGTTTATGTAAAATGGCTGCATATAGCCGATACAGATTAAGTTGAATATTTCGAAACTTGTTGCTACATCAAATTAACACAGAATATTTATTTAATATTTAAAATATAATATTTATTATAACTATCGAGCGATGAACAGCAGCCAGGCGGTTCAACATCATATGATCTCTGCGATTTAGTTTTGTAACCAAAGAGATTTCATTCGTCATTTCTAAAAACGTGTATGAGCATTGAAAATCTTTTGAAGTTCGGTGCTTGTTTTAATAAACATACACACCATAGAATGATGCCCTGGTCCTTTTTACACGTCTTTTTTCGTTTTGTTACTAAGTGGGCAGATCAAATTCCTAAGCAGTTCTCTTCTCCTTTCAAACACGACCGAAGTTCCTCTTTTTTCTGTTTATGTTATCA
The DNA here is from genome assembly GCA_011763525.2 of Mormyrus iriodes. Lineage (NCBI taxonomy): Eukaryota > Metazoa > Chordata > Actinopteri > Osteoglossiformes > Mormyridae > Mormyrus > Mormyrus iriodes. Next base: position 33,707,702 of record JAAGVU020000001.1, read on the forward strand.
TTTGTAAATCTTACCAGAAGTGGACCTTAAAACACAAGAGGTAAGGCATACACAGACTAATGATGTATTTACAGATAATTCCAACTGTCAAATACTTCAACCTTATGACATAGCGCAGAGTACTGGCGCTAACTACTGCCCTTTTCTATAGCTCTCCCTCCGTAGCACAGGTCAGGCGGATTTGATTTCAGGTAAAAACTCATTGAGAAGCAAGACGGCAGAGCTACCAGATACACACAACAAGAAAAGGCAGAATGAGTAATTGGCCTGAAAAAAAAACACAAAATGACTATCATTTCTAATAACCACCTAATCGATATATAATACGTCATGTTTGAAAACGTGTTCATCTGAATGGGCAGTAGTGAAATCAAATCGGATTTCAAAGTTGATATGCCATCTGGAAATAGATGAACTTAACACAAATCTGAACTTTCAACTCTGAAACAAACTCTAACGTACTGTCTGTCTGCCTTATAATACCTTATATATATAAAGAGAGTGAGACAGACAGAGAGACAGACAGATAGATAGATAGATAGATAGATAGATAGATAGATAGATAGATAGATGTGAATTGTACTAATTCATTTTAGTGTTGACGAAAACAACACATATATGTGAATGTTGCTTAATAAAAAATTGTGTATCATCTTGCTTCAGTCTATAGCAATACATATTGCATAGTGTAGTAGAATGCAGGCCAATATACATAATCATGAGAAAAAACAGGCCTGTAGTTACTGACGCATTTCCGATGAATACTACGGGGAAAACGCACATCTTTGGCGTTAATTAAAAGAGTTTCCCAAAATCTACATGATTTCAGTTATTCGTATGTTAATGTTTACGACTTTTTTATAGTTTACTATTTCCCTGGTGACAATATAAAACGAAAAACACCTGAATATTAAGCAGTTCTGAACTTCGGGTCCTTCCTCAAATGGCACTCTATAGGACCATCCGAAGAAAGTCCTCTAGGGAATAAAACGTCTCCTTTAGTAACTGAGCTGCATCTTCTGCTCTAGTGAAACACCATGAAAATACAGCTCCGACCAAAGCATTAGCCTACTTTCAAAATAAGACCGCAGTACCCGGCATTAACTAGGCCTAATTCGAACAATGATGCCCAAATATGACAATTAAAACCCTTCGCTGCTTTAATCTTTTGTAACAGGATCCATAATACATATGAAGTACCATACCAAAATTCATCTTATAAAATAGTACGGATTTTTGAAATTTCGTATTTGTGTTACTACGTTAATTTATTTAGAGGACACTTTTAAACATGTTAATCCTTCACCTTCCTTATACCACCTATATCGCTTATGCGATTGTACGGATCAGTTACGTGGCAGAAATTGCTGGACTGTCATAACATCGCAATATGAGAGGTATCTCTTAAATACTCTGGTGAATGATGAGAGGTGTTAATAGAAAGAATTGCTCATTTAGGCGTCTATTCTGCCATCAAGCGCTTGCTTGAAAAAAGCGCTTTTGAATTACTCACTTGGGAGAATCGACCCCTATTCGTTCTGGCGCGCGTTTCCCGAAAGCTTCGTAACACTAAGCAGGCTTCTTCGTAATCTCATACTTACGGAAGATCGTTCGTAAATTAGCGAGGGTATCCAGAAACAGTTTGTAAATGAAAAAGTTCATAATGTCGTTCCTAAATTAACGAGTGATTCGACCCAATCGTTATTTTCTACGTCATTCTTAATTTGAACCTTTGACTTCTATTCTATCACAGGGACACACAAGTCGCCTTAAATAGATCACAAATACAGCAACGTAATAATAATACTAAGAAGAAGAAGAAGATTTGGTCAATCAGAATTCAATTGAGATTGGTTCTGAAATTCTAATTCAATTCATTAATTGATTCATAAATTCTGAATTGTGCCAAACCCTAGTACATAATGAGCTGGGTTGAGTTCTCCGAACCCTTCTTAACTCTACGTCATTCGTAAGTTCTACCATAAGTTGTACCTTAACGTTCCGAAATGTTCTCCGAAATGTCCTTAGCTAAGCATACCTCCTGTGAGAGATACTTTCGTAAGGTTGGTCTGAACCACTCTTAACTTTACCTTATCGATGTTGTCAGCTCATACCGCTAGTGCCCCCCACTGTTCGCACCCTGCGCCTCTGAAATTAGTAAACTACTGCTATGCAATATGTACTCTAAGCATTCAACATTTGGGGGGGGGGGGCGGTTTGGGGTGCAATGTATAACGTGACATCGCACTGAGCACATGCAACACCTCTTCAAAGGATGCAATGTGATAAAGATTTTAGTGTAGGCCTAATTTTCAAATAATTAATAAAATATGTCATCGTTTAAAATAAGACTAACATCCCTAAGGGTACAGATTGGCAACTCAACATCACTTCACTAAAAAATAACTGATCTATATGATAAAATGATTTTGTCTGATACATAATTTCAATCAACATTAGGTTTCCTCCGCGCGCTTTGAATGCGCAGCGAATTAGCCACACTAACGCGCGGATTCATTATGAAAGATAAAGAACGTAGTGGTGATTATGTATTTAGCTATTACGTAGGGGTGGGGGTGGGTCTGTCGATATTGGTGGGGTCGCGTCCCCCCTACTTTCGACGCACCCGGAATACACAAGTCTAACTAATGTTCCAAAGTCACAGTATATCAAAACTATGGTTCGTAAGGTTGATAAGAGTCTACTCTTCAGGTTCATTTACATATAAGTCTAATATATATGCCGCCCCCCAAATAAAAAAACACCCTGGAATAGTCCTTAGTAGTCAATAATGGAGGACATCGGTCATTCTCATATGTTCAGACAGAAATGCAACTTTTCTTTCCGCTATAGTGCTATTGATCGTCCCAGTATCAATGACATGTACTCATATTAGTGCACGCAGGTGTTTTATAGAACGAATAAATGTAAAAAGCTGATACTACAATCTGGGGAGGCGGGTTCGTGCACCCAATCTGCGAAAATCATATTTACGGTCAGATGATTCAGTCTTTTTATTTTTTATATTATTTTTAGGTTCTCCCCAGTTCTGATTAATGCAATATTTTGAAGCATTCCTGTAGTGTTATATTTATAAAGAACACCACTTTCTCTCATCCGGCAATCAAGCAGTCAATGTATGGAGAAAACAATCGATTTTCGAACCATCGATATCTACCAATCCGGCACCATCCCCATGGACAGCGCCTAGTTACGTCGCACTTAAGAAGCCCTTAATAAGTTAAGCACCGATTTCATGGATAGTTCGGAGCACATACGTAGAACAGCGCACAACTTAAGTAAGGTGTGCTGTCTTTGTAACACGTTAGACACCATTATCGTAGAACTCACCCCTGATCAATCAAATTTTCTGTGTATTCAAGCACATCCTTTAAAGTGGGAAGGTGAATTACCCCTTGCTACCAGCAATGACAATGGCAGCTATCCAGAGAATTGTGCAATTCAACCAGAGTCGCTGGTCTAAATGCTGTTTTGCAGAGCGACATCTGAGTAATAAACAATTAATAGATAAATATAGTCTGCCCTGCAATGAAATAATGAGCCTCCTTGATCTCGTGCAGGATGAATTAAAAAGGGGAATACACCAAAATTTTGCCTTCAGTCCCACTGTGCAGCTTCTGACAGCTCTCTGCTTCTACGCCACCTGTAGATTCCTACAGTTCGTCAGTAATGCACATAGTCTCAGCAAAGGTGAGCACCGGTTCCCCCCCCCCCAATGTCCAAAAAACCGAAACTTAAGTGAACTGTAAGTTCTTGAATAGACCGGATGTGCGAGTGAGTGAGTGAGTGTGCACCATGTAATGGGCTGACTCGTCGTCCATGGTTGTTCTTGCCTCACACGAATTGCAATATATATTATATTATATTATATTATGTTATAAAGGGTGAATTCATCATTAAATTAATCGGTAAATTACTCGGTTATTAATACAATCGAGAGTGACAGCTCTTAAATATTTATTTATCATTATTATACTTATATATTATTTATACATATACTCATATCGTTTACGTTTAATTAATTGGTTGCTTGAAAAGTTCAAAAACTTCCATTTTGAATAACACACTGCACCATTCATGCTGCAAAGCTGTGATATCAGTTTTTTCTTATATTTTACATAATCGTGCCATTAGAACTTTAATATAATCTTTAATATAGTCTTTTTGCTTGTTGGTGTTCGCTTTTAGGTATTTTATATCGGAAAGGAACCAATAAAATGGCTATTTCTGACACTGTCATTAAAGTGACACCGAGGACTTAATCCTTACATTTATACGACCTCAAGAAGCCCTCTAAATGAAATATCTTTCAGATACATGGCAATTTCGGTTCTCTGTTTTTAATTGACCTATTTCTTATGTCATGCTTGCTCAGTCAGTTTTAGGCAAACCTGACTAGATAGCATAAACAGATATTAAGCGCTATAAGCCAATTTCGGGGCTGTGTAAGCAACAGTCATGGGCATTTAATTGACCGAAGGGAGTGAAAAATGAACCTGCGTGGAGTAAGGAACGGTGAGTCACGACCTTGAAATGTAGAAGGAGCTAAATGATCTGGCCAAATGACATAACTATTCATTTATGAATTTTAAGAATTTTAACTGACAGCTAAATACAAAGTGATCTAATACACCAATTATCTTACGACTAGAAAAAGTGTTTTTAAGGGAATCAATGGCAATTAGAATTGTGCTGTCAAGATGCAATCTGAGATAGAGATTGTTTGCCTGTAGTACATAGAGCTGTTTGGGTGAGCACACACTTCCTCTGATGGCTGTCCTTGGGAAATACCATCGTCTTAACAGCTTCCCTTAGCAGTGTAATCAAGAGCGAGCAATCTGACTTATGCCCTCAGAATAAGTAACTCAAGTGGTCCGTCGGTGACCAATAAAACGTCAATGACACTGACCATAAAATCAAACGTCTTTAGTTAATAGTTACAATAATTTGAACTCAACTAGCTCTCCCAATTAACCATCCTTTAAATTTGTGCTTAAAGCAAAATATAAATGAAATATTGGTCTTCAGGAATCTAGACTCAGTTAAGGAGTTTAGTTGATGTGCAATTGCACTTCAAATTCAAAATCTCTCTGATGGCACAGCGTGAAGGAGAAAAGCTGTGGGATAAACTTAGGAAGTCACATGGACAGAACACGGTCTGTTGACTACGTCTGCGCTGCTCAAATTCTCTCCTCTTCAGGCTTTAGTACCAGCACTGGGCAACAGGGGGTAGGCATCAATTTATTACTACAGTAGGCAATATTGTACTGCCTATTTTCTAGAATAGGTAGTACAATATCTACGAAATAGTCGTGAAATATCATAGGGAACTATACTTTTAAAAATTCACGTTTGGATGACTTCAGGGCTGATAGTTTGTTTAGAATTAACTTCACATCAATAGGGTAAACGGGTGTGTTGTACAACTATTCAGTCTTGGTTTTAATGGGATGCTTGTGAATTGAGTGCGTATAGGCTGTAGTATACATAGTTTGATAAAATCATCTTCTATAAATAACTTAACAACGATTACTTAAGTAGCCTACTCAACGAAACGAAATCCGACTTTATGAGATGTTGTAGATCATCGAAGCCCACCATTTCTGAAATAATCTGGGTCTATGGTAAACAATAATAACAGCATGAAATATGATGGCTGATACTTGCCCACGCTGAATCAATCGCATGAGCGGCATTTATCAATAAGACAGCGACTGTTTTCAGTATTGTAAAACATTACTGTGAATTTGACAGCAAAGTACATCAGCATAATACAACTAATACGGGTAGCGAAGTATTGTAATGTCTGATTTACGTATAATGTTGGGAAAATTAGTCTAAAAAAGATTTCGTTTAAGTACATTAACCTGGAAGCGATCCAGCTGCGGCCTTCCTCGCCACGTCGAACCCAGCTGCGTAAAATCAACAGCTGGCAGCTGAATGTAATATCTAATAAAGATTTTAGATTAAGAAGTTATTAAGTGCACATTATTAAAATAGCAATAGTAAGCCATAAATTCAGAAGTCAGTTTCAGTCTGAATGTAAATATTGTAATTCACTTGACAAATAGCTCGTATAGCTGTGAAATGATATATTATGACGACAGATTATTAAAAACGATAGATTATAAAGAGCGATTGACATATACATGTTCTTTCGCAACAACAACAATAATAAAAGTTTAAAAGTTTGCATGTGTAATCCTGTAAGAAGAAAATTACTATTTTGCAACAAATCAAAATCCACAATTTAGTGTTGTGAACTTGAATTTTGAAGGATTAGAAGATTTAATATATACCACAAAATTCAGTCGTTTTTTGGTGTTATTAATTTGTGCATATTTCATGGCACCGTTAGATACATACGCGGACTTACAGCCAGTGTCTGCTGATTAGTGTGTTTCTTTTCTTATTTCGTCAAACATATTCAACTGTGAAAATGCGCAGGACTGAAATAGCAGTTAGTTGAAAGGTCAGAAAGAAAGTTCAAAATCTGTACATTTCTATTTTTCCTGTTTTATAATTTAATCCATAATGAATGATAAATAAATAGAACGATATTCTGGATGGTCATCGATGAAATCCAACAAGTTACATCAATTTCATAGGCGAAAAATTAAATATGACAAATTATTTAATTGTATATGCGAAATGATACATTGTGATCACGTCTTTATTTACGACTTGAGTGTATATTTTAAATATAATAGATTAATATTTTATAAAGATTTTGATGGGTTTGTTTTAATTAAAACTATCAGCCTATTAAAGTACCCTATACAGTAACAGACATTGTCAATTTACACTCCACGCGAAAATACATTTATGTATTCTTTACTAAACTTTGTAATTCTTAATACCGTGATCATAATTTAGTTTCATTGCTACTTACATTTTTGACTTCAAATAAAAAAAATTATGTAATATAGAATAGCATTGATGATATATTCTTATTATCTTGAGAACTGCGTTTTCTAAATACAACGAAAAACGCTGCAAACGTTAAGAAAAAGTAGTCAGATTTTTCAGACAGACAGGTCTTACTGCATGGAATTTATTTGATTTCAGAAAGTTCTGCATTCTTGATAGCTATTACAGTAACCTAATTTTCTTATTCAATTTTACGAATGCGCTTTACCAATGAATTCGGAATATGTAGCGTTGTCGAATCATTGCCAGCATAAAAATGTGTTACTATAAAAGAATTTTACATTAATTTCCGTTTTGGAAAGTGACATATAATCGATAATCGCGTCTGTAACGTACTTATACGCGTTTAGTATCGTATTTCATCAAAATTCATATTTATATAGCATTATCGTGAAACATGACATTATAAATTATGAGTCCCACTACTTTAAAACGATTATAGATTCATATATTTAATCCAAAGCCAGCAACGTTCGAACTTAACATTGTTACTTTCTTTTATGATCATTTCTATAAAACGACATATGACATATAATTACAAGTAATAGGGATTTTATCATCCAACCATCCGTGCATCTTCTAACATGTTGTAATGGTGAGAGTCCCGAGGAAGCATGAGACCTATCCCAGGAAGAACAGGGCACAAAGTTAGGCTACACCCAGGAGGGGATACGCGCGGCAATATGAAATAAACAAATGCCATAAATTTGCATTAATATAGGGTATTGTATACGTATATTATTCTGTTTGACAAATAAATTAAAATGCTGTTTTACAGACTATTTCATGTAGATGTTTATCATGTTGTGTGGATAATGGTAAAAACGTGACGTTTATTTAATCTCCTAAATTGCCATTAAGAATATACTAAACGTGGTTGAGTTTGAGGATTACGATAAAAAGAGAGATCATTTCGTCCTCTCAACTAAGTTATCGTTTCTTTTGGTTTTATGACTGAGCTTGTACTTGAAAAAAGATAGCAACTTTTTTGCTAAGAATGACATCTACATGTTTCTGTCTCCAGAAAATCGTATTTCCATATATGAGCTTATTGAACAGCCAGGATTGCGGGAGTTTGGAATACGTCTATTCACCACTGGAGGGTGCTGTTTCTACGTCAAGTGATACATTTTTGTAAAACAAAAAGTTCAGTGCGTTCGACGCTTGGTTTTGAAGTCATAGATATACACATTTAACTGAACCAATAGTTTTACATTGTCCTGGGTAATTGGAGTGTTTTAGGGTGGCGTACTTCACTCATCGAATATCGTCGAGTTGAATGAAAAAACAATACATTTGTGGTTGATATGTTCCAGATGCATTCTTCTCAAATTATTTCATTGACATTTTACAGTTAAATGAGCTCTACGATGTTTGTCTGCGTAAGATCACCAGATCATTTCCAGTACAATCCAGTAAGTTAGGAGGCCAGAAGAAAGTTAGATTCAGAGATGGTAGTGATGCAGCAAATGCAGCAAGGTGACACAGAATACGTGGTAAGTTTTAATTATGGAGCTCCAAAGTAATTCCCGGTCCTTTACTGGTCTTGCAACCTGGGAATGCTTACGTTCCATGAAACGTAATGGTGCAGAACCACTCTTTTAAACTTAAGATACTAAATTGCGCATGTATTACGCTGCAGTTTCATTATATTATTTATTTTATCTATATATTAACAAGATCTAAAATATTTCATATGTGGTCATAATTTTCCGATTTACTGCGCTTAATAAATAGTTATGGTCATAGAATTATCTGTCAGCTTTTAAAATACGTTTGTTCTTTTTTAATAAATGATACATAGCTTTTTGTAGACGTTTCACATCTGAGGATTTATCTAGTTTTTGTTTCTCAAATAATCTTCAAAATGATCACACAACAGAGACGCTCTGTAATAAAACAGAACATTTAGTAAATGGATTAGTTGAAAGCAGGGTAATTTCTAGCTCATGAAAAGATCAGGAGCTGAGTCAAGTTTACCTGGAACTTGCCTTTTTTTTAAGGAAGATTGACATTGGGGCTAAAATATTCGGGGTTATTGACTTAAAATATTCGGGGCTGTAGGCTTAAAATACTCGAGGCTATAGGCTTGAAATATTCGTGGCTATAGGCTTAAACTATTCGGGGTTATTGCTCCGAGTGATCGGACCTGACGACGCCCATGGTTGAAAGGCTACTGCTAAACAGCGGGGTTCAGTCTCTTGATCTCTCTCTCCCTCTCTCTCTCTCTCTCTCTGTCTCTCTCTCTCACACACACACACACACACACACACACACACACACACACACACCTTGATTGAAATGGATTTTATTTTGTTATTGAAAAATGAAATATGTAGATTAGTTTGGGACTTTGGAAAAGTAGCGAATTAAACATTTGGTCGTAAGTATATTGGGTCATAGGTATATTGTTAAAAATACATACGTCCCTAGCACCCTTTTTTCCTTTTTTGCATTTAAATGTGAACCTTTCCCCATCGGCTACGGAACATACATTTGTGTTCATCTTGTGTGGATTGTCAGCCGCCTCCGTACAGCTTACCTGCACAGCGCTGCGCGTTGCAGACTCCGCCGAGATGCGTCTTCAATCAATAGTCGTCTAAAATTATTGCGCTTCTTTGAAACTACGCGCCAGAAAGTAACTTTTGTATGACTTGTATTTATTTATTAAAGGTAATGTATGTATATTCAACCTATAAAGTAAATAAAGTTTTGTTTGCCTGTTAAAATATTATTTACAAGAGAGAATATCATGTTAATATAACTGTGTGCTTTGGAAACGGTCTGAAAAACCCTTTAGAAAATCCACATTCTTATTTAGGTTTTTAAATGCAATTTTGTATCAGGTGTAGATATATGATATTCCTGGCTGCAGACCTATAAGGTTATTTTACACTTAGCAAAGCTTGATGAATACAGAACGCAAAGGAAACTATTGCAATTTCATCAGGAACCACAACCACGTTAAGTTTCAAACGATTTAATATTTTTCTTAACTAAGGCGTTAATCACGTCCGGTGCTGAAAATGAGGACATCCTGAATAAATGATGAAGTGAGCTTTGCTTGACTTTATACAGTATATGCACTTGCATTTTAAGCTTTACATTATACATTGAATTTCGAAGTTATAGGAATATATTCAATATGACTATATTCTATACTTGTTCCTCTCAAACACAAACTTATGCACCGAAATTGTAGCTAAATATACAAGCAAAACCAACTTCGGTGTTATGTGCAACTATTTAGTTTGTGTGCCATAGAAAAGTAGTTTTAAAACTTTCCCACACATAGATACTTTTCAACTGTTTCAACCAGATCACACAGTAACGGCTGACTTGAGAAACAGCAATACAGGCTTCTCATATAAACACAAAAATATACGTGGATGAACGTATTATCGTGTACTGCGGTTTATTTCAAATTTGTATCATAAACACGACAACATTGTTCTTTTAGCGGTTAAAAAAAACCTACTTCTTTTCGTTCGAGGTACCGACACCATGGCACTTAAGGCGAATGCACTTTCCTTCTCAGGTAATAAGGTTTTATTTATCTCACTACTTCTGCTATATCTTTAATTGATACGTTAACGTCACGTAAACAACCCTCCAAGTAAAGCCAGGGCGCATAGGTTACGTGAACCTACCGAATGCTACATCATTATTATCATGTGTGGTAACTGAAGGCTAAGTTGCACAGACCACTTTCCCCTACCCAGCAAAACAGAAAGCATTCTCGCCTTTGTTAATTTTGCCTGCGGCCAACGCTTACTTTTGTCGCTGTTGCGAATTAATGTATTTCTTATATTCTTCCGAGAGAAGGTAAGCTTAATCGAATTTAAGTACCTATTCTGCATGTGATGCGAAGCGTTATATTTCCCGTTTAAAAATGTTATTATATAGTATGGTTCTGAATCCAGACTTGCCTATGTGATCCTGTCGCGTGTATATTGAACCGTTCTTTAAATATAAAAAGTCCATATTCAAAAGAAAGCAAAATATAATTTTTTATCTCAGTTAAATAGAAAAAATATTTTGAAAGCGTCACCCTGTCAACCTTCCTTTAATTTCGCCTATATCGGTAGTCAGCGGTTGATTTCTTTGACTATATATTTGACTATAATATTATAGCAAATTTGACGATTTTATCGCCCTCGTCTTGAACTATTTCACCAGCTTCTTTGTAAAAACTCCCTATTGGCTATCCTGTCAAATGTGTATACGTATCCGATGCTTTTGTCCATTGAATAAAGCACACCAATACTTGATTGCCGAATTCATCATTAGGCAATGAGACAGTCCTCTAATATATAATGGTCTGGTTATATATTTATTGGTTTGATTCTACATAATAATGATTATTTCAGTTTTAGACAATGTTGAAAGGCAATTCTGCTGTGCCTTAATTTAATTTAAAAAGTAATTTTTACATATTTATTTACTTCCTCACCCATATACACAAATACCGGTATTAAACCAGGTTATTGTTTTTTTTCTGGTGGTTAAAAATTTTTCAACCGGATTTTTTTCATTTTACTTCTGTTTATCGTAAAAGGCAAAATAATGTTTCCTGTGAACTGTAATAAAGCAAAATACGAATATTATATATA
>JAAGVU020000001.1:33719365-33731324 GCA_011763525.2 Mormyrus iriodes
TTTCTGTTTATCATAAAAGGCAAAATAATTTTTATTGTGAAATATTATAAAGAAAAATAAATATATTATATATATATATATATATATATATATATATATATATATATATATATATATATATTGTAAGATACACGGTGACTCTCTAAACTTGCTTATGACAAGGACGTGGTTAACAGATTTTGGCTATTGTCAATGTAAAGTAAAATAAAGGGGAAACAAAAATAGTAAGGACGGCATATGCGTAACTGCTAGGTTTTCTCTACTGCTGGCATTCATATTCCGCCGCTGTTAGCCGAATAGAACTTTTCTGCTTAAAGTTAGCCTCATAAATTATTAAAAGGCCCTGACATCTGTCTATCAAGAGTGTGGTTTATTATTAACTAATTTCACCTGACGGTGCACTAGGTTTATTTACATAAGTCATCTAATAAAACAGTCGGATGAGCAAGAGAGAAGGGCTGCATTTTTATTCCTCGCTTATTACTCATTAACGCAGACCTCGGATTTATTACGGATGTTTGTGGACTTAAATGTCAGCATATACATTAATCAGATCCAAAAACGTCATGCGGTTACAGAAGTTGGCACGCTAACTGTAAGTACTTAAATTACTGATCAGGTTTTTGCTTTTCTGTTACGACAGCGTCGTTTTAACACTTGCGTACTTTCCGGGGTAACCCTGTATAACACAAGTTGTACGCCAATCTGAGCTTGCTGAAGTGCTTAGGCTACTAAAAGTGCTTATTTTTATCAGAATGCCCGCATATTCAGTGATTTTATGAAAATAAGTGGACACCATTTGCTAATTGTAAGGAATAATTTGCTTTGAGGCTTCTCACTCTCTCTCTCCTTCTCTTCTCGCGCAGTCCTTTCATCCCCTCCCCTTTGTCTCCTCCTCTGCTCCGTTTCTCATGATCTGGCTGTCAGTCAGCGCTCCCGTTGGCGGGGAAGAGATTGAGAGTTAGATATTCATTCTCCTGTCCGAAGATTAGAGCTGGATGAAGAATATGAATCAGTTATTTGCTGTTCCGAAGAATTTTCAGTTAACAATTCGTCTTGTCTCTGAATTTGCACGCCTCCAGCAAATGTGATCTGTTCTCTTTTTCCCAGCTTGTGAAGGTACAAGTCCACAAGTCCAGGAGGAGGACAGGAGAACTGGAGGACAGATTGCTTCCCGGTCACTTTAAAGGAAACACAACAAGAAAAATAAGTGTGAAAAGAAGCGAGCTCTACCCTTGTTAAATTGTGGCCTGAGGTGCACCGGCGTGAATTCCTATAACATCCAGACGCACTACAGCCAGCGAATCCCGGAATACTGGCTGGCTCCTCTCTCTCTCTCACCCTCCTTCTCTCTCTCTCTCTCTCTCTCTGCTCTCTCTCCCTCTTCATCTTTCCTGTTCACTCTTGCTACATCTGTCTTATCTTTCCCTCCTCTCTCGCACTCAATCATACACTCTCACACCCACGTAAGGCGCGCCGAGAAGTAGCATTAAGCTCCAAGTCGAGCAGATTTCAGCCTGCCAGAAGCAAACAGAACTTCAGCCCTGGATTCAATACTTTTAATCAATGGACAGAGCCTGCTTCCCAACCAGTCAAGGCACAGACACACCATAAGCAGTAAGTGCAACGTTAATCCTTATTTCTTTTAACTTTGCTCACAACGATTTTATTGACATTCTGCAGTGTGAATGTTTTCCTTGTGGTTCTGAAGTAGATATTACCAGTGTTGCGCTCTTTGCTTTTTTACTTTGTCTTTCTTATATCGCATGATCAGGAATCGAAGCTTCAGATCATGCACTAGCTGTATCTATTAGTAAAAATCATATATCGCACTCCTTAGGGGGCCACCCTGAACAGAACGAATGTTAACAATGACAAACAAAATGCAACAACAACGACAACAATGATAATACTTATTACCAATAGTAATGCGTACATTTGAGTTATAATTGCTAATGTCAATGCACTGTCACTGTTGTCTTCACTGAATACATCAGTTTGCTTACTTGCTAGCTAGAGATAAGTTGTAGTTTCACAGGAGAAGGGACTGAATGCAATTACCAAACAATATCTTACCCAGAGAACTTTGCAAATCTTGAAAACTCGTGGGTTTCATTTTTTATATTTATTTAAATTGTTGTCACACAGCCCATGGTAGCTTTATCGCTGATTTGCATCTATACTAAAAATACAATTAGGACCGTACACTTTTATACAGTAAAATTTCGGGCTTGCCAGGCAGTTCTTGACAGATCGGAAGCATTAACTGAGATCTCAGATCTTTTGTGGTTAATTCCTGGGGACATATGATGTTTCACAGAAATACTGGGTCTTCGTTTAACAGAAAAAAAAAGCCGTGCGAATTCATGTGTACTCACGCGTCAATTCGAACGTAAAGAAAAAGAAGACGTGAATTACTCTTTTTCTACAATATGAAATCCTAAATATGCCTTTGGTGTGTCCTTAGCTGTACGCCATCTAAGTTTTAACTTTGTTTCCTTTGGGTATTAGGTGAGAAATTGTATTTGTTTTGTGCTGTATACAGACATTGAGACTTTTTTTTCAGAAACCTCACCGGGTAACACGTGTGTACCATAATCACAATAAAATATAAATGCTTATCGAGTTTTGTCAGTTACCCGGATCGTTTTCACACTTTTCCGTCGTATCATAACAGTAAATGCGTCTTTATTTTTAAGGATAACTTTTGGTTAAATTGTTGTTGTTATACGGTTTATATATTCTTCATTATGAATTTCTAGTATCATCACGATGCAGAAAAAAACGGTTATAATCGCTTTTAAAAGAGCAGCATTATTTGTAATGTTTAGTTTAGAAACAATTGCAATTAATCATCTACATTCTATTGCATTTATTTATTATTAAATCATTAAGTTTTACCATTATTGTTAAACACAAACAACACAAACAGCCGAGCTATACTTACACAATGTTCAGTTAGAACAAATAATTATTCTCGATTTGCATGATCTTTTGTATTGGGGTTCAGTGTTTAAGATATAGTTTTACAAGTTTATGTTATAAACTATACCTATATAATTTCCAAAAAGTGTAAACTGAGACGTTTTCTGCTGAAGATGTAGGGTGCATTATGACAGACACCGTGTAGGGCCGGATGCCGGTTTCAACAAATACGAGATTGGGTGATATTTTTATTTTGCTAGTTCTAAAAGTAGAATTTTTTCAACTTTTTCAATGCGCCTTGGTTCGCTGCACTTACCGATACTGATATAACAAAATGAGAATTGTACTTCTACGGCATTATTTATAAGCGTGTCTTTGTATTTTCGCTTGTAGCGAGTGTAACTATTACATTTAATACCCAACGGCCTCTTTCGACAGTTCAAAATAGTTTTCAACTATTATACTTTTCAACAGTTTCAAATAGTTATATTAACGGCATTGTTTTTTCTTTCTCACACATTTATTGTATTTCTGATGTTCCGAATTTGTTTTCCAGTGGATTATAGATTTATTTATTTTCAGCTAATGTTAAACTTTGACTTATCATTCAAAAGCATTCAGTTAAATTGCTTCTTGCAAACCATGAGAATATTCGCGAATATGTTCTGCATCTCCATTAAGAACAGCCTACCATAATATTTCGGGCGTCATGATTTTGTAAGTATATAAAAGAGTAAGTACAAAAAAATCGTTGAATGATAATAATCTTTAAAACTTGCGATGGTCAAAAATATTTTTAATTAAAAAATCAAGGGTTGTCTACTAAGTAAAGTATATTTTTAATTTTATAACTAATTGTTAGCCCTTAATTGATTAAAAAAACATATTAGCATTTTTAAAATATATGAGTGTGTGCTTTAAATCTATTGTCCTAGTGACATGAGATTTCTTCATGAGTGTATTGCGTTACAGAAGACGAAACGGCTTATGGGCAGATAGGTGAACAATGTGCAGTCAAAATACAGGGAAAACAAAAATATGTACTGTCATCAGTACTAAGAAATACACTTCTTGATTAAAAAGCAATACAACTCTAATAACTCTTGGAAGTTGTGTGTTTTTAACGAGGGAATACACTGGTTTTTCTTTGTTCTTTGTAAGAATTACACAAGGTCTAAACATCATAACTGTGTAGATACATATTGTACGTTTTCAGTTTGTATCATTAACATCAATTTCCGTACATTTTATTCCGGCAGAAATGTGAAATATGTTTATATTAATTAGAGTCTATAGAAAAATATGTAATTTATCAAGCAGAAACATGCTTACCTGTACAATATTGTCTTAAATAACAGCTTAGAAGTAGAGATCAAGTTTAGATTCATACAGTACATACAGTTGAATTTCCGGACATAGACTTTCAAGTCTGTAAATGTCATTTAAATGATTCTACAGTATTCCTGAGAACCTGTTGTTTGTTTGTTTCACAGAACGTCAACAGTATTCGCTTAACAATACGATCAAAGCGTACTTGATTTGAAACAAACATCACTCTGCTGCTGTCTGAGAACCTGTGCTGCCAAGTCAAATGTAAAACAAATTTGTTTCAGCCTGAGAAGCAAAATTTTATATTTATGCCAGTTCTTTTCTGCTCTGCATTTTATTTCAGGGTTGGCCTTGGTTCCATAGTCCTTCTTTCACAGGATTTTTCCGGATTTAGGTTTTGAGCTCACAGCTGGTTAACAAGAAAGATTAAAAAAGAATGAAGAAATAAAAAATCACTTTTGTTTTCTAGTGTCCAGCGTTTTGCGTTGTATTTGAATGAAATCTCTGTGCATGCAGGGAAAGTTAAGAGCAATTGACCCAGGGTTAACCAGAAAGTTGCAAATGTTTCTACATCACTGTCTTCAATTATCTCAGAGCCAGATAATCTCTAGTAGTTGGACCAAGCTGTGGAAGGGGAAAATGCTGAAGAAATTCTCAAAGCCACTTATTGGGCTGTGTGGGCTGTGTACAGTCCGTTCTGTCCACAAAATTAAAAAGTCCTTCTAAAATGTGCATAACACACTGTCACAGAAAATGTTCAGAGAATGTCTTTTGGAAGATTATCAGTAGAATTATTAGTAATTAGATTTCTGTGTAATCCTTATAAATAACTCCTCTTTTAACGCATGCATTTCTTTATTGTTTCCTGTAGACATTATTGTAATATTCATTCTTATGTGCCTTTGCCATTCCACTACTCTTTTCGAGAGGGATCAACGATTTAAGCTCCCCTCAACATCCCCCCCTCCACGTCCTCCCGCTTGCCATATTTCCTCACACCCGCTGTATCCGTTTCCTCCCGGTCCCCCGTGTGATTTGACCTATCTCACCACAGATATCAGGGGTGTGTCAGGGTTATTAACCAGCAGATGAGATAGAACACACAACAGGGCACAGTTTAGAGCACAGAGAAGCAGCTCTTCATTGCCGCAGTTTTCTTTTTGGATCATTTCAGGAAATCTTGTGGAATCCTTTCAAGTGAGTGTTGAATACTGAAGTTCAGGTATAATCCTAACAGTTTCTTTCTCTTTTTGGTGTGGCCAGCATTCTACTTACTCAGTATTCAATTGGATCTGTGTATTACAGTCTTTTTCAAAATATACAGCCCAGGCAGGAACTGAATCAGGATCACAGAGACTTCTCAGCATTATTTTATAGCAGCATAATACAAAATGGCTTGGAGTTGCTCTGCTGCAGCACAGGTGAGCAGCCCAGTAAATACAGGCTCGGTACGTTTGTGCTGCTGGGCCTTGTTCGTCTTGTGGCAGGTTTGCACTGAGCAGTTTGCATTCTCACCCCAGGATAATGTATCTGTCACCAGCCGCCGCAGGGCACCCCCTGCTTTCATAGGGCCTCTGTGCCAGGGCATCGCCCACTATACACCATTCATCATTCGCACCACTGAGCAGGATAAGCAAAAAGAAACTAAAAACTACACATATTAATACTAAACTACATTGTTTCTCTGTTATGTTCATTATCAATTGACATATAATTGTTATATCATTTTGAATGCGAATATAATAAAGACTGACCAAGATAAGTTCATAATAACTTACATACTAATCATTAAAGGTCAAACGTATGTATGTAAATGTATGTAATATATACAAAATGTATAAAAACTTTAGGAAACTATGTAACATCTAGTAGTGTTTAATTTGCTTGCAGATAATCTAACATTTATCTAAAATTAAGGTTTTTGTAACAATGACATTAATTGGTATTTTACATGCATTTTAATTTCTTTGTTTAGTGGGGCCTAAGTCACTGTGTCCTAATTTGCTCGACAAAAGTGCCAATTTGTAAATATGATAAATATACGTATATGTTTGCTCATAAACTGAAACCATGACTCAAATAAATATGGAAGACCTGAATAAACGTCATTTTTTTAAAGAAAGGGTCTTAGTGTGCAGTGTCTGTGATCTGCTAAAGGTGAATTTCAAGGGAGCCCTCAGAGTTAATTCCAGTCAACACTGTGGCTGTCAACAAGTTCAGAGTTGTGTGAACAGCAAAACAGGTGAAAGATTGCACCAAATATAATTTTAGAAAATTAAACACTAAGCCAAAGAGCTGTTATAATAATCCCTTTTGAACTTTTGAAGGTTCTGTGGCTAATTATGGCTTTGCCAACTGTGGCAACAGTAAAATAAGCTGAAATCCAAAAGCCATGTTAATTGTTCCATGTTTAAGTATCCAAAATAAGAATGGAGCACACTCCACTGCACAACCTTCAAAACCAAGGGTGACCTTGCATTTAGGTGCGGCTTTGATGAGGTACTGGCCCGTAAAAGTGAGGAGTGGAATGCTAAGTTATTTAAAATGGTAATAATTGGAGAGACGAGATAGAGGAGACAACAGCCCATTACTTTGTTTGCTGTTTCTTTGGTTTCTAGGATTAAGTCACTTTGATCTGTAGTACTCAAAGCTACACTATCGGTGTTTGCAGTCTAATTAGAACAAGTTTTTCAATTACAAGGATGTGTTTGGTTTTTGTACTTAGAGGGGCTCTTCTCATTACCCTGACTTGGGGTGGAGGCGATCTCTTATGTACTTGCAATACAAATACCTGCAAAAGTGTCACTGTCAGCAAGAATGAACAAATACCGATCTGACCTTCTGTTTGCTCTACTGAGGTTGTTTGTGGTCTGTATATTTTGGTAGATATTTTTTTTCTATAGATGTAATGTATGTGTTATTTATGGGTGATAAATTACAGAACAAATCAGGCTTTTACAGGCAGAATATAAGATTTTTTTGAGTATGCAACATAAATGTATATTTATGCTTTAACAGCAAAGGATGACATCGAGAGCCGAGCCGCTTTCGTTTCGAAGGCTTTAACTCGGCTGCTCCCAGCACAAAGCTCTGTTGTCTCACGTAGCATTTTTGTGCTCCTTGTTTTGCTGTGTTGAGACCGTGCCGCACAAGATCCGGTCCTTGGTGTGTCGATGCCAAAGCCGTCATTGCTGTAGCACGCCTGGTGTCGCTCGGCAATTCGCTCGGGATTCTGTGATGCTGGAGATCACTGCGTTTGGCTCCTTTGTGTGAGACTTTGAGTTCACCCTGTCCAGGGAATCAGTGTGTGGTCCTTGTGAGTGTCAGTGGGGTGAGCCTGTGTTTTATGCCAGCAGTGGTTTCTGTGGTTGTGTGTGCGTGTGCGTGTGTGTAGGTGCTGATTCATGTGAGCATGAGAATGTGTATAGTGCAGAGACACACCGAGTAGACAGAAAAAGAATAATAAAGACCCACTGCAAACGATTTATCTTTTATGATCAAATTTGAATGATTATAAGAGAGCCAAACATGCTCAGCAGAACAGCTGTTGCCCCGTCTTCACGACCTAAGAGTCATGCAATTATTGACACCCCCTAACACACCAAAATCCATGTCTCACACTTCTAAACTAAAATAAAAATTAATTTAATCCCATGCACACGTACATATGTGCATATAAAGTTTCTTTCACACACAGATACAAGCGCACAGTAAAAGCGTGTGTGCAGACAGAACTGCAGATCTTGTAAAAATGATGATAATTACATATAATTGATTCCATTTGGTGGTATAGTTATGACGTATAATAGAGAGCATGGTTTTTGCCAAGGGTCATATTCATTAGTAGACATTAGTGTGAGTCTGTTGCATGTTTGCAATAACCTAATACTCGATGATAAGAAACCACCAACGTTACAGCTGTACAATTTAATGTCTCAAATTCTAACAAGGGTTAATTGCTTAATTAATGACTTAATTACTTAAGTCAATTAAGTAACCGTAAAAATAGAAAAGCCATAGCTGGCCTCTACGAGTCAGATCTTAGAGATCTGGCGACTGCGGTTCACTGCACCGTGACAGATCCATGTCATCATAAGGCCACATGTTTTTCATTTGTTGCCATGCTGAGATGACTGTAGTTACCCGCTATACAGGCCTTGAAATGTCAGGTTCTTTTCTCCCTCTTATGCTTTATATCCTTTCGTTGTTATACTTGATGCATCTCTCCTCCGTCTTCACTGCTCACCTTTCTCTCTGCAGTCTCTCTTTCCCCCCATCCCCCTGTCTGGCTCTCTGTCTGTGCATACCTGTAAGTGCACTCTGATGATTCGTGCATTGTCGGCTACCCTGGGTGTCCTGTACGTAGCACACCTGCCTCAGACCAAGGCCTTGCTGCCAGTAACACAAAAAGCGGGCACAGTAAGTTACATCACAGCTCTTCATTGCCACGGTGATTACGACCAAGATGATTTTAAGTATAATTCTTTTTAACAATAGCAATAATTTTAATTAATAGCAATAATAACACATTTATTGTACAATATAGGTGAAAAGCTGTTTAAACCAATATCGCATATAAAGGAATACTACTGTAATTTTATTAAATAATTATGTATGCATTGTTATACTTGCAACGGTGAATTTTGAGCTGATTTTCAACCAGGAGACTATTTCAATATATTGAAATTTAATTTAATGCCCAATATTAATATACATTACTTCAGTGGAAAAAAACAAATGGGCGCTGCAAGGTTTTGTGTGTTAATATTTAACCTCAGCTTCTCCCTTAAACTAGCTGAAGTATAATTCATAAAACCCGAGGAGCATGTAGTGAAGTGAATTTGCATAAAGACAGCAAGAGAAGGATGAACAGATTGTTGCCCCGTAACAAGATTCAGTTACTATGCAGTCAGGAGTCGTCACAGTCACCTCTTAAGTGATTCTATTGTGGTTGCACCTTCAGTTAAAGGTATCAGTAATTATTATAATAGCACCTGAGACCTATGCTGTGAGCTGATGCCACAGAATCGACTTTGGATTCATCATGAAGAATCTGATTGAACAATGGCTTTGTTGTAAACAAACGGACAGTCTATAAAAATATATGGAAATCTTACAGCATCGGAAAGTTTCTAAACATATGTAAAAGCCCTGAAATATAAATATATATACTATATAACTATATATAAATATAGTTATGCAAATAAAATGTGATCATATTATCAGGAAGAGATTATATGCAACCATAAGTTCTCCTAGCATTGCATAGAAGACAGAGGTAAAAAGTACCCTGCTTGACAGGCACAACGTCCCCTATGGTGCAGTTATTCTCTGGCGGCATTCACATATATTCTTTATAGTTCTGTATAATCTCAAAGCTCATCTTGTCTGTAAAATGTTTTACTTAGTTTTAGATGAACAGTGAGATGCAAGAGTGGCATTGATTAAGATCAGTATTATTGAAATTCTAGATCTGTTCAAGTTATGACATGTGTAATTGGGGATCAGATGGGAATAAGCCTAGCAAAGGTGAGGACAGAGCCCGGGAGGGTACAGGGGATTCCAGCACTAGGCTGGAAGCAGCACCTTGTCCTTCGATTAGTATTTATGTATCAGATTGTTTAATTGCTATCCGGACCACGGTTTTCCTGGCCGCATTCTCTGCAAGTCTATGTTAGCACTGTAGTTCTAGAAGTTTGCTGTTCACTGTACTTTCTGTAGGACACAGCCAGATGCAGGCCTGTGACCTTCCTTGCCATAGATCCATTTGTTACTCTTAACCACTATTCCACAGTTGGATGTTGGTTCTGGGGGCAAGAGATGTAATTGACAGGTACAATGAAGGAATGATACAAGAATTAGGAAGACAGGTGATGCTAGACA
Organism: Mormyrus iriodes; assembly: GCA_011763525.2. Lineage (NCBI taxonomy): Eukaryota > Metazoa > Chordata > Actinopteri > Osteoglossiformes > Mormyridae > Mormyrus > Mormyrus iriodes. The sequence continues at coordinate 33,729,503 of JAAGVU020000001.1, forward strand.
AAGAGAGTATTAGGTAGTGGTAGAGAGATTAGGAAAAGATTAACTGAAGCTTGTCTCTGGGTGAATGAGAGGGAGCTGTAAACTGTGAGTAAGCGGCCTGCTCTGGGGCTCATTGCTCTCTATTAATGGCTCTATTATGGGAGTGGGAGGGGGCAGAGAGAGCGCCCAGTCGGCTAATTCGTCGCCTGCCATTCCCTAATGCCGTGCAAAACTGTTTATTAGAAGCAGACACATTTGTCTCTCATGAGAGGGTGGGGGAGCAGGCATTGCTAGTCAGGGAGTTGTTAAGATTTATTAGCATTAAATATATTTGCACGCTATGCTGTGCTCCAAGTCGCCATTAAGTTTGGGTTCAACTGGAATGATGTACAGGAAGCACAAGAGAATATCCTACAGAGCTGAGTGGGCCACACGCTGTAAGCGGTTTCTTAGCTATTGACCAATACCACCATTAAACTGCAGGGGCAGCACTGGGCATACCATACTAATGATTCAGCTACAAATACCTACCAAATGCATGGATATTTCTGAAGGTCCTATTTCTCAGAGTATTTAGATTTAGTTAAGGGAGGATCAATTATAGGCATCTCTTACCTCACTGATTGGTGTGATCCTGTGATTTTAGCATTATACAGTTTTAGTACTGTATCCTTAAGCGAGTCGCCCATGTTCGCACTAAAGACAATCAGGAACCTCCTGAGCTCAAGGACCTCTCCTCCAATAGGCTTTCTCTATCAACCCTCATTTGTGGCCTTCAGCTGCCCATGGGATCCCCCCATTCCAGTAAAGTGTACAAAGCGGCAAAGGATGTGGCTCGGCTCAGCACAGTCAAGGGAGGGATTTGTAGCAGAGCAAATGTTCTGTTTATGTTGGAAGGGTGTATTTAATGCCAGCCATTAATTTTGTATATATATCATTGTAATCATGTGCCCCTATTGCACAAGAATGATCTGCTAACTTATTACTGTGCTTTCAGTTAAACTGTCTGAGGGACAACTTGTATTCTGAGTTGCGCTGCCCCCCCTTGGTTTTGAAGTTAATTGTAGGTTGTAGTCACTGTTTCTGCAGTGGTAAAAATATCTGCAGCTTGATGCCTCTTTAAATATTTCATTTTCAAGAATTTGACGTAATGGTTTCTTTTTCTTGTGCTGCTAATGTGTTAATTAATATCAGCAAAGCTGAAGGCGTTGTGCTTTTATTTGGATTGTTTATAGCTGCTGCTTTTGTCTCCTTTATGTTGGAAATAAAAGCCAGTTCCCTCAGTGTTTGCTGGGGGGAGTCATCGTGGCTGAGAAGCTTTGTCTAGAAGTGCACCCCTTTGGTCCTTGACCCAGCACACAACAGACACTTCAGTCACTTGTTCCACCTCCCTTCTCGTCCACCTTCGGGGAAATGTGGCTAATAAAAAATAAAATTTTTATTGGTATAAGTTAGTTTTGGTGTGGGATGTATCCTGCTCTCTCTTCAGGCTTTTTCCTGTACAATGTTTGGTGGCATGATGTGCCACTAGGTGACCTTTCCTTCTTGATGTGTTGTGTTGCTCAGTGGCTTAGGATGCTGGGTTGACACTCAGGAAGTCATATGTTCAAATCCCTGGGTGAGTTAATTAACTTCACCATTTAGCCCTTGAGTAGGACTTTTAACCTTTATTTGCTGAGATATTTTGCTGAAAAACATAAACCCCTTAATTAAGTTTGCTCTGTCTACCTATCAGCATTCACTAGGACGTCTCATCCTATTCACTTGAACATATGATTGAGGGGTAGCTGAGCTGGACAGGGGGGAGTTGTACCTTCTGTCTGAAGCCCCCCCCCCCCTCCTT
>JAAGVU020000001.1:33738874-33787689 GCA_011763525.2 Mormyrus iriodes
AGTTCTGAAGGCGAAAGGGGGTCAAACACCGTATTAGTATGGTGTTCCTAATAATCCTTTAGGTGAGTGTATATATAAACTGTGATCACAGTGTTTCATGTTGTGCTGTGCTTATTGAGTTTAAGCCTATATTGTCTCTGCATATAAATATATAGCTTTATTAAAATTGCAAGCTATGTGAGTGACTGGGTAAAAGCTTTAGCTAAGTAAATTACGTTGATTTATTAGAATTATTAGACATCTGAATAAGTCCTAACACCTTCAGAGGATTTACTCATTATAAGTATCATGAGTAATGTATTAGCGATGGTTTTTGCCTTCGAGCTCCACTTATATTTACTTGAAAGCTGACTGTTGTAGCAATGTCTGTCACTGGTCCCTGTGACCTATTTAAGCTGGTTTTTGTGTTATGATGTGAGCTACACTTCATCATGAAACCATAAATAACATATCCAAGTGAAAGTTGCCAAAAATATGAAAGCACAATATATCATCCACTTCTCACAGACCTCAATCTGTTTTTTATTTAAATTACTCCAGGTACTTAAGCTTAACCTGTGTTCCTGGTTTTTCATATGGCAGTATATTGCATACACCAGTGGGACCCGGGATGGGAAACACTGGCATACACTGATACCCCCCATTCATGTACACGGAGAGCTCTGGGGTTCTGTATGTGTCAGCCCTGAGTAGTGTAGTGAGCGGCGAGGATTACTGTTTTTTCTCTCTCTCTCTCTCTCTCTCTCTCTCTCTCTCTCTCTCTCTCTCTCTCTCTCTCTCTCTCTCTCCCTCCGTAGGCTTAATGATCCCTGTGTTCTGCGTAGTGGAGCAGGTGGACAGTGCTGTGCTCTCAGAGGGAGAGGGCCGTGAGGAGCACGCAGAGTTTGTCTTGGTGCGCAAGGACATCCTCTTCACCCAGCTGGTGGAGACGGCTCTGCTGGCCCTGGGCTACTCCCACAGCTCAGCAGCCCAGGCTCAGGGTAAGTCTGGCTGGAGGGGGGACGCTGCAATGTGGGGAATGCCTACATGGGGTAGGCTGCAGTTCAATAATAATAACGGCATCCCCTAACGACCGATCCAGATGCACCATGCCCAGTACTCAGTTGTTATTAACAAAAGTAAAATCACCAATTTTAATAATAAAAAAACTGTCTAAATCACTCATTTTAGTAGCATAACAGTATGTGAAACTCAGGAAAGAGGCTGCTCATCCAAGAGTAAAACATGACCTTGTCACAGAGAACCAGGAAATATGTCCAAACTGAGAGTGTCTGTTAAACTCATCAAAATGGAGTTGGGATGACATGGAATGAGACTGGAAGAAGGGGAAAAGTCTTCTTTAGCATAAAAGATCAAAGGCCTGAGTTCTGTTTCTGAGATGGGATGAGTGTAGAGGATGAGATCAGTAACCTTTGCTATTTATTACTGGATGTGGGCACTGGCGTAGCGCTTGTGTGACATCGGCCTGGAGTTTGTGAAAGATAATCAACATGGTGAGACACAGCCATGCGTTTGTAGTTTTGGGCTAAAATGTACCATCCAATTAAACCCATATTGTTTATTTTTAATTCACTCCTTTGAGCCATACCTTTGTGGTGGATAGGGCTGAAATGACAAAATTACAGCTGTGAAACTAAGACACAGATACAGTAGATTAACTACGCATTCTGTAATTGCTGTTTTTTTGCATCTCTTCAACTGTGAAGACAAAAAATTTCGCACGAGCGCAGGAATTCACACCGCTCAATGTGTGAGAGGAACTGAAGGAGAAGACGACCGCGGTATGGCACAGCTCTGCAAGGCTGCTCGGGCAGGAAACATGCACTCGGTCCTCTGGGATGCCGGAGCGTGTCGGCTTGGCATCCACTTCAGTGTGATTAAGTTCATTAATGAGTCAGGTTATCTGGGGTGCCAGGTGTAAATTTGTCCCTAATTGAAAGGCAAGCATGAAACCTACAGGGCCGTAATTGTGATATGAATTGCACACACATGCACTACAGCTGTGTGCATCAGTATCAAGCACAATTAGGGAGAGAAAATCCAAAACTGGCTAAACAAATCAGCTTTTTGAATAATAAAAGCATTAAAATTACCAATACCACATAAATAAATTCATTTTACTAGTTAAAAAGGTCAAATATAGCTTATATATTGGATATATTAGCATTAAGTTTGTCTGTTTTCATTGTTTAGGTGGCTAGCTAGTTATGGGTAATATCCAGTGATATGAATGGCTATTTAAATGAGTCAATTAGTAAAAAGAAATGACTTGTACTTCTCACACTTTTCAACAAACCAGTTGTAGATGATTCTATCGCCAGTCTTTCATCTCAATGTAGAGCCAACATTATATATTAAAGGATGAGGTAAAGGACTGATAGGTCACGGTCGTAAATGGAAAAGATAGGCGTCTGGTCTGAGGGTTACAGGAGGTCTGGCCTGCCCGCTCAGTAACAACCGTAAGGAGGCTGTCTAAACAGCTAAACAAAACCGGACACTAAGCGGAACATCACAGAATGAAAAAAAAGTATAGAGAGGGCGAAAAGCAGAAATACCCAGCCAGTTAAAAAGTTCAGCCAAAGAAAAACAAGAGCGAGCTGCATGAAAGGCACAAAGAGAATCAATGAGTTTGGTCCACATTCCTGTACTGTCCCGTAAACACACACATAAAACTGGCCGGCTACACCCTGCCCCCCCCCTCACCCCCCCAGCTCCTCTCAAATGAATACTTTTTGTTTTTTAAAATAAGCGTTTATGTTAAATGAATAATTTCTGGCTTAAATTATACATTTTTCCTCTGCGGTTTACAACCAAAATTATACAGAGTCCCTGCTATTTTCTCCCTGTTTGAATTGTGTCCTGCATAACTCTGTCCCGGCCGTATTTTTAAACTCTTCCCAGAGTGCCATGGTCTTTCTTTAATTAACCCAGCCAGTAATTAACTGGGAGATATTGTTTATTTCAATTATAAGGGTTTGAAGGCCTTTAAAGCAGCGTACGGCGACAGATCTGTATTTTTAGGCTTCAGACAATCATTTGGAGTATGTCCAGACGAAAGCCTGAAAGTGTGTTTTGAATATACAGTAATTAAGAGTTTAGCTGTTTGCTTTACATTTAAGGGGAGTTTCATCCAAAACTGATAAATGCTTTTTATCTTCACAACCAAAGAAGGTGAAATTACATGCACCTGAAACATTTTGTTTTCCAGAATTCGCAAATGTGCCTTTACTTATTACTAAGAGATATTCTGTATTGGTAACAGTGTTAATCTATGAGAATCAAATGTAAGCACATTGGGAATTGTCTATATTTTAACCCTGATTTTGACTCTTGTGAGCTGCATCAGTGATTGCCTTGACCAGTGTATCTGTGAAAGATTTTACAACAACAGTCCAATGCCATGATAGTTAATATAAAAGACAGGATCATTCATTTTCTTTTCTGGTTTCTAACCCCCAGTTTCCCTTGAAAACTTGGTATTATGAAAACATATTAAAAAATTCCAATAAATTCCATGAAGCTAGAATGCTATGATTCACATAGGAAAGGAAAAGAATAAAATTCAAAAAAAAATTTCGTATGAAAACAAAAGAGACCCTATTTGGTGTAGATTTTCACTGCAGAAAACTTGATACCCTTATAACTAGTCACAACCCACCAGTGATGCACATGTTTGTTTAAATTTTGCTCAAACATTAGCAACAAGGAATCCGATGATGACAGAGCAGGCTTACATAAAACATGTTTCTAATACTGTCTGTTTTTATATAATGAATCTTGTGCCGTACAGCTTTTTTCCTTGCTTGGTAATTGATTCTGTACTTGCCGTAGCTGATATTTTGCCTCTGACTGCAGCGTCAGATACACTCCAGGTGCTATTTTAAGAACACCAAGAAACCCCCAGATAAAGCTAATAGCCATTTTTCTCATGAGAATTTAGAAATTCTGATTTTTAAAAAAGTTTGAAATTCAAGATGGTTTTAATCATTATTGAAGAGTGCATTGCAGTGAGTGTTCCTTGATGATATGCTGTGACGTGCTCCTTAAACTGCGCTCTAAAAGCATTTTGATAAATATGCATTATACAATGGAGTACACTCATATATAAGTGCAGAGGTGTGGCTACAGTCACAGGCTGCAGACGCACATTCATACTTGTAGGGCACGGTGGGTTGGGAACAGGGCGGCCAAATTTAGGCCTGTTAAATGCGTGCAGCACCATGCAGCGGCCTGCTTTGTTTTGGGATTATGCGTGAGGATGGGAATTAATGGCCCACACTAAGCCACCATCTGACCACATGAGAAAAAAACATGGGAGAAAGCATTCTACTGGGGAAATAAAAAATAGCAACTGGTGTGGGCTGTTTAAAGTGCTGTTTAAGTAACAATGAATCATTAATTAGAGGGTGCCACGACACATCGGAAGGCATGGCCCTGTCCACTTATCACAGACTCTTGGAGACTGGAGACAAATTTAACTGACTGCAGGTCATGGTACTTCTAGCATCTGAAGGAGAAGTTGGGACAGGTACAGGTAGAGCCTTAAAGTGATGGCCTGATCAGAAGAAGAGTAGAGCTGTCATTCACTGGCCTCTAAGGCCTCCTGGCAGATTGGCCTGGGGGGAGCAAGCCTTTCCATTACTCAACGAGACAATGAGAAAAGCAGGCTTGATGCAGGGCATCAAAGCTCAGGCGTGCACTGTAAACACTCCATGGAGGGCGGGGAAACAAGCACACGCAAATTGTCTTCATCTGTCCACTTAGCTTCCCTTCTGTGATTCACTATCAGGGGAATATATCTCTGCAAAGTCACTTAGAAGAACACAGCGAAAACGCCAAACGACAGGGCCCATGACCCCGGGCCTGCAGCTGATGCAGTGCACCCAGGCTCTGTCATTTGCAATTTTCTCGCTTTCCATGTGAAGGTAAGTAATACAGCTCAGAAATTGGCTTGCGTTACATTGTTTGGAATCAACAGTCCACAAAATCATCTTGGTGTCCGTGGAGGCCAACAGTTAGCGATAGTGGAGGAATCGGGGAAACCCTCCTGGATGCTCTAGGCTGGTCACTGAAGCCACCGCCATGGTTGGAGACTGCCTTGGTGTTCTTCGCATGTTTGCTCAGCAGCCAAGGGTCTGGTCGTGGATGGCACCCACCAGTGAGTTGCCCCTGTCCGGTTGCCAGTGCAATTCTGCTGCCCTGTGGGCAAAAACCCCAGACAAGCTCCCAGAGCCCCAGCGCTGCGAGCTCCCTGTGGAGGCAGGGGAGCAGCCCCAGCCCGGCTGTGTTTGATTTAGCGGACGGTAATGCGATTAGCGTTGTTTAGCTTCACAGTTCCAGCCAGTTCCAGTCTTGGGGAAGGCAGGGAATGTGCCTGAGTACACATGCAAGGATGCCTTTCAGATGCACCATTTGTGTTGCGGGAGGAGGGCGTCGGCCTGACAATCTGAAGGGGCCGATGTACTTACAATTTATACCATAGTAAGGTTAGCAGACTGAAATAGATCAAGTGTCCATTGTGAAAACTGCCTACTAGGTCAGTGTTTCCCAATCCGGTCCTCAAGGACCCACAGACAGTGCATGTTTTTGCTCCCTCGCAGCTCCCTGAGAGGGAGGAAAAATGTGGACTGTCGGGCAGGGAGCTTGGAGGGAGCAAAAACGTGGACCAACTCTGGGTCCTGGAAGACCAGATCGGGAAACACTATACTAGGTCATGAAGGTTTTCTTGTGCAGTGGCCTCTAGTGCCTGGTGTAAATGTCTTGTTTTGCTCTCAAGGTGGCATGAACTGTGGGTTTGCTGACTTGTTTAGTCAGTAGCATTTCCTGCAGATCCCATTCCGTCAATTCCTATTGGTTCCTCGGTGACCACAGTATAGGAAGTGGTCTTGCTATACCAACACGCCCTAGAGACCTAATGAGAATGTGGACAACACTGGTCATTTACATGGTCTGACAGCAGTAGCATTCAGAATAGAGGGCCATTTCCTGTTGGCCCAACCCTTAGCAGCAAACTGTGGCAAAAAAACAGTGCCGATTTCAGTGAAATAATGTGGCATATTAGAATGTAGTCTCCTCCTTTTAGCATTAGATAGCCTCGCGATTGTTACCAGCATATTAGGCTTCACCACTGTAAGGCTATTTCCCATTTAAGTAGACGATTTATGGAGGTCGCTTTGAGTTCAATTGTAAATTATTACAAATATGTTAAATTATGGGCTATAACTGAGTTTTATGTAAATACCATTCATGATATATTTTCTTATTGCATGGTTGTATCTAAAGTGTACTGTGTCCTATACTTTTATACTCCTGAAAAAAATATTACAGTAAGGCAGTTTAAACACTTTAGTCAAGGGCAGGGCAGCAGTGCGCCCCTGGGGCGTCAGTCCTGCTCCTGTTTTACCCACAACCACCTGCGCCGAAAGAGCATCTGCTTCGCAGTGTTTTTTCACGTGTGACTCTCCTCTGACATGCTGAGTAAAGGGATGTTCGCCCGCTGCTGTCCTCAGCCTGGAGTGATTCACTCTCTCGTGCAGAGACACTTGTCCACACTGCACTCTGCAGGCTAAACACAAACTATGTTCTATCCTCCTGACATACAGGGGAAAAATGTTTTTTATTATTGGTTAATTTTATTACATAAATTAAGTGTCACAAGGTCACACCCCACACATGTGATGTCATCCTATAGCCCTAACTGTCTTCATTTACGGAAAGACAAGACCTAATATAGGGCACGTATAATATAAGAGATATGAGCAAAAACATAATGTCCTTTCAGATTGCTGGGTCTCGGGGAGCTATATGTACATGTGCATAAATGTAAAAGCAGTGCTCCTGACTTGCGTTACGAAGGTGATGCTTGGGGTTGGGACAAATTTATGGTTTCCGTGTTACTTAGGATGACACCAGTTGATCATATCATGAGCGCAGGATGGATGAAGGAGGTGCAGAAACCTAATGATGTGATATAATGAAGGCATAGGTCGGGCTAATTCAGGACTGATGAGGTCACACCCTGTGTGTGTGTGTGTGTGTGTGTGTGTGTGTGTGTGTGTGTGTGTGTGTGTGTGGACCAAATGTCCCCACAATGTGATAAAAACCTGTTATTTTTTCCAGTCCCCACAAGGGGAAACTCAATTTTATAAAAATCACTAACTGCAATCAAAAAACTAAAAATGCCTGAAGTCTTATATTTTGTTTGGTTACTTGTGGTTAAGGTTAGGGTTGGGTAGGGGTTACTGTTGTAATTGTTAGGATTAGGGTTTTGCCCATAGAAATGAATGGAGAGTCCCCACAAAGTTATGAATACAAATGTGTGTGTATCTCTCTCTCTCTCTGTCAGGGATCATCAAAGTTGGCCGCTGGAACCCCCTTCCTATCCACTACCTGACTGACGCCCCTGAGGCCACAGTGGCAGACATGCTGCTGGACGTATACCACATGGTTACCCTCCGGATCCAACTGCAGAGGTCAGTGAGCTGAAGCAAGCTGGCGGGGGCTGCTGGGGGGGGCACGTGGGATCAGGGGGACCGGAGGCACTGTTAAGAGCGTGGATTGGATTCAGCTGGATATGGAAAATTACTACCACTCAACATATCCTTCAACCACTTTCCTCAAGAAGTGGTTTTCGCTTCTAGTTGATTTACAAAATGCCTATTCTATGTTGTGTCGCTTGACACAATGTAATGCCCAATTAACTCATTTGGAGTCCACCGCAGCACCGGGCCAGACCGGCGGCGGGTGTTCCCCATCGGGTCCCATGTCCAGTGGGCAGAAAATGAAGGTTTCCATGCTTGTAGCTTTGCCAAGCTGGAGGACCTGCCCTGGGAGCAGTGGAACCACGCCACCGTGCGCAACGCCCTCAAGGAGCTGCTCAAGGAGATGAACCAGAGCACGCTGGCCAAGGAGTGCCCGCTCTCCCAGGTACGGCCTCGCTATGGAGACTCTTCCACCCCTCCCTCGGTCCTCACTCCTGTTTACGTGCCCTCTATATCTAGAGGCACGTAAGCTGTGTCCCATTTCAGGGACTTTCACAGCAGGGAGATAAGGTTGTCCCATTTTGAAGGCTCCCTCAAATGCAGTCTAGAAATACGTTCTTATTTTCCTGGGCTTTGAAAGATCCACCCAACTCAGCCTTCACAGCTTAACTTATTCTAAGATTCATTGCATGGATTTCTAGAAGGACATGGCTTACAAAGTCTATGTCGACCTCATCTTTCGAAGGATGCAGCCCCTGAATCGGGACACAGCTACAGTGTGTAGGATGGAGGGGTATCATCTGTTAATAAAGGTTAAGGGCAGAGACAAAACCCTCCGGTGAACCTCCCTGGAGGGGGCCCTGCTGTCACACTCTTAAGCAAAGTGTCCTGAATTGATCGGGTGATATACACTGCCATATAAATATGTTAAAAACTGTAAGCTGCCCTGCATATACACACTGAACTGAACAGACATTATGTACTGTGAAGCCAGCGCCCTCGATAGTAGACCTATTGATTACCATTTTCCACTGTGATGAAAAATTTTATATTAGGAAATCAGAGGAAAGTGTAACAAGCGCCAGGCTAATGCATTTGCCCACATGCAAAGTGAGCAGCGCTGGTGCTGTGAGTGAGTGACTTATGCCACACCATATGGGAAGCGTGCATTATGATACCCCAGAGGTTAATATATTACCAGCCTGCTGTAGGGGAGGCCAAAACATCCCCGCGCTCTACATCACAGTGGCACAAACACAGGGGTGCCCAAAAGGGCCGTAACGCGTCTCACACACACACACAAAGGCACAGCAGCCTCACAAAAGACACATTCTGTAGATATTCAAACATACATCTTCCACATAAATAATTGCCCTTCAGTCACTTAAAGTTAAGGCCTGAAAAACCAACATGATAATATGAATTCAGACTGAAGAAAATGGGGGGAAACAAGGCCAGTTGCAAACACGCCCCCCCCACTCTGCAGTCAGTGACACATTCCTGAAGGGGTCACCCTCTCAGCTGTCCATGTGTGTCATATGTTTGTTTCCAAGCTTTTCACACTTTCAATAAATGATTGTTATATCATCAGCGTGCATATGCGTGTGGTTCTGTGTGCTGCGCCATGTTCGTGTCAGTGCCTCCTCGTGTGTGTGTCTGTGAGCATGTGCGGCGTCACACGCAGCCCTCTGCAGGGGTGGATCCTAAATGCCGTCCCTCGTCGCTAAACTTCTCCATGTCTGTGTGTCTCGCCGTGCATCTGACTTCCTGCTATGGTCTGGGGAGCTTCTGTTAGCTGCTGTCTCCTTCTTGAGAGTCCAGCCTCACTGACAGGACAGAACACAGGCACATGGGACGGCAGTGCAGAGTTTAGGGATGGTCTCTGCCTTCTTCTCCTGCTGTCTCTCTTTGAGTCCTTACACCCCCCCAGGGGCCTCTCAAACTCCATTTCTGCTTTCTTCTTCAGAGCATGATCTCCTCGATAGTAAACAGCTCGTACTATGCCAACGTCTCCAGCTCCAAGTGTCAAGAGTTTGGCCGCTGGTACAAGAAGTACAAGAAGATTAAAGGTGAGCTGGATGGTCGCGGAGTACGACTGCAATTTACCGTGTTGTCGGCACACAGAAACCCATTGACAGCTACTGACAGTGACTGACAGCATGAATGGCCGCCAGACGGCTTTGCTCCTGATTTAACTGCTAAGCCACCCAAGTGCCTACAAGGGCCACTAGCGCACAGTGATGAGGGATAGCGATTCCATCTCCTGAACTGACCCCTTGGTGGTGTTAAAAACTTGGGCATATCTGAGATGACAGACAGGGCTCCACAATGCATGACTCACATTATCTCCTAATGTCTCCCTTAATATAGCAGTGGGATATAAACACTCCTTTGTCCAAATCAAAACCAGTTCCTCTTCCACTCTAAACTCGGGGGTCTTCTTACAAACCCCCATATATAGTTTGCCCCCTGTTCTGGTTTTTTAGCCTTTTAACTTCAAAATGGACCCTTTTTTCCCTTGGTCCCCCCAAAACGGCATAAGTATGCCTTAAGGCAGATCAAAGTTGACACCAAACCCCAAACAGAGAAAAAAAAGTCAAGTTAGACAGAGTAAAAAAAAAAGCCCAGTGACGTGCTGACAGAGTGAATCGTGTTGGGTTACACAGCGCTGCTAGTGTTAGTTCTGGTCTATGCCTCTCAGAGAAAAACAGCCGCAGTCAGCCTCCAGATGTGAGCCCTGGGGAGGGTGGGAGGACAGAGACCGTCTGGCGAGCAGCAGTTCATTGGCTCTCCCACTTGTCTGTCTTAGTGTTGTCACAGTTTGCCCAGCATCCACCTACGCAGCAGCACCTGATGGGAAGTGCTTTTCTCTTACCACATCCTCAAATCCAACATCTTCATTTAAGACTAACTAAGGATTTAAGCTTCCTGTCACTTTTTGGCTTATCTTAATGAAAGTGTAATATAATTTTTTTGCCAGATCCGCGAGTGACTTCAGTGTCTGTGTGACCTGCGCTCCATGGGATCAATGATCATGCCTGTAAATCCATCTTTCCTGATATTTCCGCAGGGGAATTCTTGGACAAGATGTGGCCGGGTCGGGAGAACTCGGAAATCAAAGGTGAGTTATTTGGTCTGAATATGGCTGATAATTTCTGTATCCAGACATACTGCAAAATAGAAGAGGCTTTCTGTCAGGATAATGGCAATGGCAATGACCTGGAGATCGATAAAGTCATTTACTGAATGGTGATGTTATTAGTGCACAGTATTCTTCACACACAGGCTTTCTTTTATCTCTGCGTCATGTGACTCTATAGTCCGTTCATCCTCATGTCTGCTGTCGCCTACATGCCCACAGTGGAGAGAGACAGCCTGGCTGACTTCCTTGGGCATCGTCCCTCCCCTCACCTGGCCGGACTGTCCCAACTGGGCCCCCTGGGAGGCAGCGGCTCCCTGGTGAAGACCGGATCAGGCGATCCCCCGCCCCCCACCCAGCAGCAGCAGCAGCAGCAGCAGCAGCCGTCCCAGCAGCCCCAGCAGCCGTCGGCCCATGGTCAACTCCACCACAGCCCCCCCCTGCACAGCCAGGTGCCCCCGCCGGCCGCACTGCTCACCCCTGGGGGGCTGCTGTCCCCCCAACTGAGCCCTCAGCTGGTGCGCCAGCAGCTGGCCATGGCCCACCTCATCAATCAGCAGCTGGCCGTCAGCCGGCTGCTTGCCCATCAGCACCCGCAAGCCCTCAACCAGCAGTTCCTCAACCACCCGCCCATCCCACGGCCCGGCAAGGCCGGCGAGCCTGGGGGAAACCCCTCCGGCGTGGAGGTCTCTCCTGACATCTACCAGCAGGTCCGGGACGAGCTGAAGAGGGCCAGCGTCTCACAGGCCGTGTTCGCACGCGTGGCCTTCAACCGGACACAGGTACCACTCAGATGCCATGTGGGCGCCCCGTTCCCGGCCATTACCCTCTCCTTGGGAGGGGCTCACTGCTGCCTCTGTGTGCGTTCCCCTCTACTGGGACCTGATGTGACACGGTGCTGGGAGCTCGGCATGGCTATTATTATTATTATTATTATTATTATTATTGTTACACATGTTCATGCAGGCTGGCTGAAGTCACACTTGCGCTTAGGTACACTTTTCTTGCTGCCTTTGCTTTTCTCCATTGTGAGCAGCAGCAGATTCACAGCCAGCTATTCTGTCAATGGACTAAGTTTATAGACAGTCAATTAATCGATTGGCTGCTATAGAAGCTTTTACGATGTTATTTCAATCAATTGTTTTTTTTTATAAGAAAGTTTTTTACAATGTGATGCATGTCACAGTTAAACTGACCGTAAGTCACATACACTAGTGACCAAAATTATGGAAGCACCTTATACTTTAAAAATTACTACACAAATATTGACGGTAATGTTTGTAAACAATCAAAGAATGTTACAAATATCATACACTGGACAATTAAATAAGTAACTGGAGCAACAGTTGAATAAAGTTCTGCAATCTCTAAAAATTGGAAATATTTCCACACTTTTGGCCTCTATTGTGCCATGTCGTTAACATGAAGCTGCTGTTTCATTGAATATGATGCTTACAGTGGAGGTTTCATAAGTTTCATGCTGGCTTCTTGCTCCATCTCAGGTATGAAAGCGTGTGGCCCATCATTACACACTTAACTTCCTGCATGTGAAATCTTAATTGGGCTCAGTTTGTAGGTGACACTGCAGAGTGCCGGAGCTAGAATTCGTTCAGCGTCCACTCTGTTCGCTCACATCCTCCCCCCGCCCCATAGGGCTTGTTGTCGGAGATCCTGCGCAAAGAGGAGGACCCGCGTTCAGCCTCGCAGTCCCTGCTGGTCAACCTGAAGGCCATGCAGAACTTCCTTAACCTGCCTGAGGGGGAACGTGATCGCATTTACCAAGAGGAACGCGAGCGTAGCATGAATCCGCCTGTCGGCCTGCCACCCAACCCTACCTCCAGCACTGGAGGGGCTCGCTTGGCACAGGTACTCACATGCCAAAACACGAGCCCCCCCATGGCACAGCCTGTTTATTAGATCAGCTCTGAATATTTGTTTTCCTGTTTTTTCTTCTTTCTGTTTGATGTTGTGTGAGAGGTTTTGTCTGTGAGATTTATCAGTTGTGCATATTTTCTCCTTTGTTCGCATGTTTGCTTGCATTCACATTTTACAAGATTTGCTTGCATTGTTTTCTGTTCATTTTCTGCATCAGACTATTTCCGAGTCTATTTCTGTTTCGTTTTGTGCGTGATCATTTATCTACCCACCGTTTTTATTTATTTTTTTTAACTCTTTCTGTTGCTACATGTTGCCGAGGAGCATGTCAGCCTTTTATATCTGGTCAGGGATCATGTCTTTCTTGACAGGCTGGCATGCACTCCAGTGTGTGACCGAATCTGTGTGGCATTCAGCTCAGGGCCATCAGTCTGTATGTGACAAACAACAAATGTTTTTCCAAGCTGCCCGATTGCTTTAATTATGACGTAATAACGTGAACAAAAATAATTGAGAGTCAGTGAGTATAAATGTGAAATGGGGAGTTGTCATTCTTTTGTTTGTTTTGAGAATGATCCAAAAAAAGTTTATAGAACAAAGGAAATTGGAAAACATTCCAAAAACTAAATACATTTGGAGATTTTGCTACGCAGCTGAGATTCCGTGTAAAAACTACCAAAGGAACTACCAGAACACCAGCACCTATTGGGAAAAATCACCCCAGCATGTTTGCTGCATCATACAATAAGAGGCAGCAGCGGCAGGCACTTTTGTGGCTCTGTGGGGGTCGACTCTGTGTTTGTGGTCAGAAGGTCACTCATTCAAATCCCATGGCTGACAGAGTGATGTCACCAGTGGGCCCTTGGTCAAGGCCCTTAACCCCCGAATTCTCTGTGGACATTGGCTGACCCTGCTGTCACGTCATTGCGTTGGACAAAAATGTCTGCTAAATCAATAAATGTTAGAAGGACAATGACCTATTTGTGTACAACATGGCCGGAACAGACAGTAGTCAATCTGTAGTTTCATGTATTGTTTGAGGCTCATCTCATAAATAATTTTACTCTTTTGAGAGCACGTGATCGAAACCTTCTAACACACCTCTCATGCAAATATCTAACCAAATACTGCATCTTAATCATAAATGAGTCTGTTTCCAAATTATGATTAGTGTTTGAAAAAGGAAAAAAAGCAGTTTTTTGACACAACACAAAGAGTTGTGTCTTTAAAACTAGTTTTTTTCCTGTTGTCAGAGCAATCGCATATACAAATTGGCATAAATTAATTGTATAATACAGTGCAAAAGTAAAACTGCTACACCATTTGCTTTTTCTTTAACACGGTAATAAAAGGACACCTGAAAACACTCTTGGTGTTGCCCTGGTTAATTTAATCTGTATTACAAAAAGCAGAGTTGTGTGAGGACTTAATTGTGGAAAATGTGCTAGGATTTTATTGTGATCTGTGATTTAGGCATAGTGAATTGATCTTAGTGTTACTGTGAGGTATGTACAGAATTTGTGGTTATTAATTTCAGAGGGTTGGATTTTCACTCCTAAAGTCTGTCTTTGAATGTCCCACAGCCAAAGGTTCCAGTTCCCAATCCCGACTTGCCATTGAAGATGGACTCCCATGTCAACATCACGTCATCTATCTATGATGAGATCCAGCAGGAGATGAAGAGGGCAAAGGTCTCCCAGGCCCTCTTTGCCAAGGTGGCTGCCAACAAGAGCCAGGTATGTTCTGGGAGATCATATCAATTCATATCAATGCTCCCAAATCTCAGAGAACCGGACCTGGGCTCATATTATCATTCAGTTCTAGTAAACAAGTACTGCTGTCCTAAGTATGGATCCTGTGAAACGTACTGCATGATTTTCAAACCATTCAAAACAGTGGAATATTAAATAGTTGGTACCCATGAATTGCTGCATTGATCTAGTGTAATAATTAATCAAATTCAGCAACTGAGAGTTTGAGAAACATAAGCCAGAACACTTTTAGATATGCTTACAACAGTATCTACTGTAGATACTGAGCATTTGCTGCTGAGAAAGCTCCTCTGTTAAAGCTTCTGACTGGCTTGTTAAATTTCCCTTAAACGTGAGTTCTGTTTCAAAATGAAGACTCCCAGGTTTCCTATGGAGATCGCCAAGTGAGGGCATTCACCTTAAACCCAGCTGCTCAGCGCCCCATTAGTGCAGCACAGCTTCAGGTGATTTAGGGAACAGTGATTTTGTGTCCTTCCACTGGATTAATGTATTTCTCTATAACACTAATACACTGATTTACAGCTCAGTTATTGATATTTTAAATATATGGTGACAAATAATTGCTGATTTATCTTAAAAAGGCAAGTTTATTCAATTAAGCTATTGGGGATCAAAGTAATTAAAATGTGAAAAATGTGAAATTTCAGTTTAGCCAAATTGTAGAGGACTGTGAGAATAGAAACCCAAAGTCTTTTGTTTGAGATTATAATAATAAATAAGAGAATTTCCTTAAGGTTAAATCCCCACCATATAAAAGGTGCCAGACTGGCTTGAGCCTGAGTGTTTTATATTCCGCACATTTCAGACTAGCTTTGAGCCTCTTTTCTTGGGCAGGATGCTGCCTCCTCGCAACTTTCAGTGACAAAGTAACAATTAATTGAAATGTAGTAAAGAACATGTTGTATGCAAGATGGCAGTCATGGAGAACAGGTATTTCACAATCCACAGCCCTTGCAGCCTCGGTCTCCCACCCGGAGCTTTTCTCCATCCCTGCCCATCGTTTCTCATCTTCTCTTTTTCTTTTTGATTGCGGTTGATTATTTTTCCCTACAGAACACTTTGAGATGCACCGAGCCGTATTAAAACATAGGGATTTGGCTTCGAGCTAAAGGCTACAGGGCACGTTTGTTTAGGCTTATATTCCTTCCAGTCCTCAGGCAGCATGAGCACGTTATTGGGGGGGGGCGCACTTCCCAGACTGCGGTATCTGATGGTCAGGCCGCTGCACGGAGCACAGTCCGACGTGCCATCGTGTCTCCGCGGCAGATAAACAATATAGGCAGCCCGGGCACAACAAGAGATAAAAAGGCGGGCGGCCTGCATGCCAGTGGGGAGAGCTGTTTTACTCTGCAGATCATCATCAAAGACCCCGCAAATGCGTTCCATACCCACGGAGCAGGCTCTGTTTATATCACGTCAAGAGATCACTTTGTGCAGCATGAGTCATCGCAGAGATCTTTATCAGGGACTTTTATTTTATTACCCGCACTGCCGTGATTGTTATGATTAATATGTACACATCTCCGTCCCCTTCACAAGGCCTGACTTTCAGATGAATTCACAAAAGTGACAATTTCCCCATATGTTTTTTTTTCGTTCCTCTGTAAGATAATGGTAATTTGAAAGAGGAGACGGAGTCTGTGGACAGCTCTGGAGACCGTACTCTCGGTGTGTGTAAATTGGGGTTATTGTGAACAGATTTTCAGAGTGGGGAGGATAAGGTGGATGAGAAAGTCTGAATGGCCGGGCCATGTTTGACTCGGGGGATTGTGCTGTCTAGGGCCATGGCAGAGAGGGAACCCTTTTAGGAGTTATTTGAGCAACTATTGCTGCCCACTGGATTGATAGAAAAAACACCATTAAATCACCTGAGATGGCTGTATTTGAGTCACCCCTGCCCCTGTGAAAGGCTGTATACTGTGCACCATTAATTAAGAAGGTTAAGACAATGTGCGTGTGGTTCATAGATGTATTCCTCATGGCCCGGGGACACCTGCGTCCTGTGTGAGAGGGTGACAGACAGACAGATAGACAGACAGACCACGGTCGCCAACGAGAGCCAGGCTGGGGTTTGGTCACAGGGAAGGTCACACCTCAGCGCCCCCATCTGCTGGCCGCCCCCCCGGAGGATGTGGCATGGGGGAGCGAGGGCAGAGGGGAGGGAGAGTGACGATCAGGCTATTAGCATCACACTAGAGGAAGCTGTGCACACACAGCAGCTGGTGTCAGAACGGGACCCAGTCTTGCAGAGATAATTAGATCTCCCTGCCTGCTCCCCTGCCTTCCTGTGCTCTGCCCCCCCCCCCCCGCCTCTCCTCTCCTTCTTCCCTTTTGCCTGTACTTTTACCCTTTTACTCTTAGTTTATACACCCCACCGTCTTTGCATTAGACCTCCTTAACAGCCTGTCAGTTAAATGTCTGACTTTGCTGTGGGCTTACAGTGGATTTGAGGCATCCCTGAATGTCTGCAGGGCTGGCTGTGCGAGCTGCTACGCTGGAAGGAGAGCCCGAGTCCAGACAACCGCACCCTCTGGGAGAACCTGTGCACCATCCGCCGCTTCCTGAACCTGCCACAGGCCGAGCGGGACCTAGTCTATGAGGAGGAATCCCGGCACCACCACAATGAGCGGCTGCACACAGTGCTGCACCTGCCCTCTGACCCCCAGGTGAGTCGTCCCCTGTAGGCCGGGTGTTGTGTGTCCTTGATGCCTGGGTACACGTATACAGAATGCCACCTCGCTAAGAGTGATAGTCCCACCAACTGCCTCAAGCAGCCCTGCCCACCACCCCAATCAGCCCCACCCACTGCCTGAAATGGCTCCACCTACTGCTCCAAACAGCTCCACCCCCCATCAGGCATCGCTGATTAAATTGACTTTCCATGCCACCTGCCAGAATCATTACAGCAGCGCAGTACAGAAAAACACACACACACACATACACACACAGAGCATCCCGTATCTGGATCAGTGCTGTGGCCGTGAGCTGAGTCTAAGGCTTCCGCCATCACTGCTGCCCATGCCTCTTTCAATACATCTCTCATTATGTCCAGTTCAACTAATCTTGTTAATCTGTGAAGGACCAGCATCCTGTCCGACATGTTACCTGAAATCTATGAGCATCATTCCATTTGCAGCATATATCATATACATACATACAATTAATGAGTTTTCGCAGTACCACTGATTTAAAAGCATATTCTAGTTCTGTGTCGAACTGTAGGGTGCAAAATATTTTGTCCTTTATCCACAAATGGTCGCATTTAAATTAACAAATACAACTCCTTCTCTACCAGTCAAATCATCAGCATGCTAAAAGTGTGTAGCTGATGAGGTCTTTGTACTCGGGGAGGAAATACCCCATTAGAGCTGTGAGACACACCCTGACCTTGCCCCCCTGTGGCACCCCGCGCCCGTCTCATACTTATGCGGCTCCAGGACCGTGCCAGCTCTCAGGGCGCAGCGTGTGGCTCAGCCAAGCTGCTCTCACTCATCTGGATCATATGGGCTGCAGGCCCTGGCAACACAACTCAGGGAAGCCCTGAAATACCCTGAGCTTGCAGAGGGGTCAGCAAGGAGAACCTGCCACTCGTCTAATGGTGTCTCAGCTGAGCTGAGCGCAGGATATTATAATCAACTAATACAACTGCTGTACCAGGAGAAACGACGGTCTGATTTGTAATTGATTCCCCTTGGAAAATGGCAAGCTGATGCCCCCTCCTGCTTTGATTGAAGATCATCACACTGACCTTTATGTGACAGGCTATTATGAGAATCTCATGGTGCGACTGCTGTGATTTTTAGCTCATGGTGATTTAGCACAGTGCACATTTGAATATATGGCATTTAGTGGCTGGTCTTGGGTGCCAGGGAGGATATTCCAGAATGGTGGAGCACTGGGAATCTTGTCGGAGCTGTGCAACGGGGATCTGAGACCAGCTGCTTTCCGTGTGACATCCTTTAGGGTTTGATGGGAGTGCTGTGATTCTTAGGGCGTATGTGTCTGGGAAACTGTCCTTCTTTGTCCTCCTATTGTGCGTAATGCCAAGAAACTTTCAGGATGGAGTGCTGAGGCAGCACTGATCCAGTATCAGAAGTGTTGTATGAGGCAGCAATTTGCATTGTTCAGTGAAAGACAGATCTTACAGAAACAGGCAGAAGTGCATCCCGAGCACAGGGTGAATATTAGCATATTAGGATTAACTTCAAATGGACCAGACTCAGTTTAACAGGCAGTTGAAATGGCCATAGGGGAACAGTGTCCTCAAAGCTCCCCTGGTTCTTCCCTGTGTCCCTCTGTGTGGCCAGGCTGGACGCGCTGTCCAGAGTGACTGCCTTTTTTCTTTACTTGTTTTTAATAAATGAGCATCTTAGGAAGGAAACTGTGGTCGTACTATTAACACATTCCTGTGTTGTTCTCACACAGAGGCAGCGCTGAAAGAGGCTGGGACATAAAGGGGCTAAAAATAACATCCCACTGAGGCAGCTAGACCCAGAATGGGCCGGGAGGGACTTGGCAGTGCAGAGGGGTCAGAGCGGGCGAGGGGAAGATGCGGGCAGGCGGGCAGGCAGGCGGGCAGCGCTTCGTGTGCATGATCAGTCAAACGGAGATGGGGATGCTGCGTGAAGGTGCGGCAGAATCCGCTACCCGCAGCCCATTTGGGTGGCTGTTCACGGTGTGGCTGCTTAGCTATTGTTGGGGTTTTTGCTTGGCTAATGAGAGCCACTTCTCAGATCGGCCCCCCAGCACCCCCACACCCTCTCGGCTCCAGCCAGCCTGCCACCACAGGCCACACATGGCTCCCAGCTGCAACAGAGATCAGTCTCACCCATGCCGCACACACACACACTCACACAC
Organism: Mormyrus iriodes; assembly: GCA_011763525.2. NCBI lineage: Eukaryota > Metazoa > Chordata > Actinopteri > Osteoglossiformes > Mormyridae > Mormyrus > Mormyrus iriodes. Next base: position 33,757,999 of record JAAGVU020000001.1, read on the forward strand.
ACACATACGTACGCGAGCACCATAACACACATGGGTCGACGCAGCCCCGAATGCACAAGCGCAGGCCTGCATGAAGCAGCTTACACAGTCACACTGTCAGCATCCTACAAACAGCTCCGGAAAAGCTGCCTGTAATGCAGCAGTAAAGCACGTCTTAATCCCTCTGCAGTATTCCAGCGTGTTAGGTCCAGCTGGTGCCTGTACAGTACATTCACACCTAGCGGTGTGATATTCTGTCTGTTATTAACTCCTCAGGAAGGTCAGCAATCTGTATCCACTCCTGTCTGTCACTGTCTTGTTAACTAGTTTTGGACCTCAGTACAGCTTTTGTAAAGATACAGTTCAACTTCTCCGACATTAACACCAGTTTCACAGTGTAGTTGGGGGGGTCTGGACGTATTTATAATATATAATTCTTTCCTGATATTTACATAAATGAGGTGACAGTGCTACTCTTGGCTAATTTTGACGGCTCGGGCATCATTAATAATTCCTGCATTGATTTTTCTGAATTGGATCTGTGACCTGAGCCTGTGGCAGCTGTGCTGTTTCTGCTTTTCACACACACACACACACACACACACACACACACACACACACACACACACACAGGTATACCTTATGAGTATTATAGTTATAGGACCAAATGTCCCCACAATGTGATAAAAAACATTTTTTCTGTCCCCACAAGGGGAAACTTAATTTTATAAAAAGCTGTGACTGCAATCAAAAAACTAAAAATGCCTAAAGTCTTGTACTTTGTTTGGTTACTTCTGGTTAAGGTTAGGGTTGGGTAGGGGTGACGGTCGTCATGTTGTAATTAGAGTTTTCCCCATAGAAATGAATGGAGAGTCCCCACAAAGATATAATTACAAACCTGTATGGACCACACACACACACACACACACACACACACACACACACACACACACACACACACACACACGCACAGGCACTGTGATGCACACGACCCCCAAGCATAATAACATGGAAAAACAGCTAACTTCAATTTACACTGGAGGTGAAGTCACATAGAACACTAAAATTGTGTTTCAGATCATTACATATTTATCTGTGTTTTAATGCTTTTGCAATGGTGTCTCTCTCCTCTCTGTCAGAATCTGTTTTTACACCCACGAGGACTTTTCCTCATTAAGGATTGCTTAGGCCATTTATATTTTATAATACGTTCATATTTTTTTAACATTTTTTTTTACTTATTTGTATAAATAGCCTTTTAATGTGGCAAACTCAAAATACCCTTAATAAGCATTAAAATTGTTTATATAAATGTGTAACTTACTCTATTATGAGTTCTTTTTCCAAAATCTACATTGTGGTTAAAATACTGTGTGGTGAGAAATGACTGACAACAACGCAAGAGCCAGTATCCGTACATAGGAATATATTTAATGGCTTTTGCATGACAACGTTATTTGGAAATAGCTTTTTTTAGACACACACAGACACACACATACACACATACACACACACATATATATATATATATATATATATATATATATACATCCTGTTTAAAATCAATCCTGTTGCTAAGTAATCTGTCCAGCTTTTCTGGCTTCCGGCACGCTGTAGAAATACTACAGAGCAACTCACCTTTGGGAGTAAAACTGAATCAATGGCCAGGCCTGTTTACTCACTGACCGAGAGCAGACCTGTCTGTCTGTGCCAATTGGGGTATTGATCCAAGAATCTCCTCATGCTCCATGAGGAATCCCAGAGCCTGATCTACTGTAGTGGTGCTGGGGCAGGTCTCTTCCGGGACGGTATCCAGAGTGTCAGTAGTACTGAACACACACGTGTGCATGAGGTGTTTATTTCCACTCATGTTAGTGTCTGTTCAACAGTGTTTCCATGCATCATTTTCCTTTTTTGTGTTGTGGGGGCAGACATACATAAGCATTTTTGATTCTGTGTGTGGCCCCCACTACAAAGGATAACGGCTTCGAATGAAATGATAGATATCCAATTTAGCAACACTAAGAAGTTGCACTTTTTTTTCTGTGTGTCACATCTCAATACTCAACACGAGCCCTGCAATCTATCGCTACTTTCATAAACACATTATACAGATAATAAATGGGGCAGGAAAGTGTGTGTGCAAGAGAGGGGGAGAGAGAAAAATATATCAAGCCTACACATGGCTTGCTCACGCCAGCACCAACAGCTGCCGTAGGAGAAATAAAAAATATTTCATGGTCTGGCCTGACCTCAGTATTATTTGAAAAATACCCTGTCATTATTGAAGTGAAAAAAAGAATTACTATTATCTTTATGTGGGACCTTTAATTTTAATGTACCACAGATTTATAGTCTAGCATACCAGAGCCGAAGCCCACACCACTCCACCCTTATAATAAACACAGCGGGGGCAAGACGACGGTCTTTGAGATGCACCTTTCAGTTCCCTGCCGGCCTCCCATGTCCCCTCCCCCTTTATTATTAGCAAAGAAACGGCTGTTTCATGCAGCCACCCAAGTAAATAATATGCAGCCTCCGCCTGGTTGGATCTGTTAGCTTTCAGGGAGCATCCCTGATGATACCACTGGTTCTTGACATCACCTTGCATGCTCCCCATGCCAAATTAAGCTAAATTTATATTTTGGCATGTTAACCTCCTCTTCTAGCTGGTTTCAGTGTAATCCATAGTATTTAAAATTCAGAATTTATATTACATTTAAAATTACGATCTCAAGTACAATATCTCAAACTCCAGACTTCTTACACGCACACTCACCACAGGGTCCTGTCATACTGTATATAAATTTATATATAAACGCGGAATCAATGCCTGAGAGCAGTTCGTTGGCTGTAGTCGTTTTCCCAGTACCATGCTGTGCATGAACAAGGCTGGACCAGCTAAAATTTATTTCAATTAAACTGGGCTGAGGCCTTGAACATAAGGTGATGATGTAATACATAAAGCTGCAATCTAGGTAGCAGGGCAAAAGCAATAGCACAACATCAAATTTTAAAAAACCTTTGGATGTTGATATATTATATATTAAATAATTACAGATGTGCAGAATACTAATAAACATGAAATCCTTTTCATTTCAGTCTCCAAGTCCCACTGGCCAAAACTCAGCTGAAACAGAAATAAATTATTAGGTCTAAGTGCTTAAAATACTGACATTAAACTATTTTTTTTCTATATTTACTGAAAACCGCTTTTCCAGTGAGGACTGTTTATAAATAGCTGTAGAAAAAGCTGCAAAGCTCTCATGAACTATGTAACGTCACAATGTTTAAATCATAGAATTTAAAACCAAATTTCCCCAGTGAAAGCAGGACTCCTCTGAAATAATTCCTGATGGCTTTTTGGTTTAGAGTAGGGCTGAAGCTTGTCATAGTTCAGTATGCAAACAAAAGGGAAATGGGATCACACCAAAAAACAGAACTGGTGTATTCTATTGGAAAACAACACATCAGTCTTTTTTCTATACTCTCACTCGTGTACAAGCATAAAAACTGCAGCTGGAAATTGGGTTTAATAGTTATATAATACCTAAATATAAATTTAATACTGATCTCTTTCTATTAATATTATTTTGGTGTGTTATATTTGAAAGTTCAAACTGCTCATATTAATATCCCGTCTTGACTGAGATTTTGGTTAAATTAATTGTACCTCTCAAACATCATTAATAAGTTCCACAAACTTAGTGAAGGATTAGAAATGAAGTCGTGTTGTAGTATAGTTTTACATTAATTTTTGCTGTAATTGGTCTTTATGCTAATTATTATTATCATTATAATTTGTCAGCAGGCACTGCACAGACAGCCCTCCCAGGTATTAAAGGACCCTTCTCCCATTCGTGAGGATCCTCTGCCCATCCCTCTGCCCAGTATGGGGGGAGAGGAGGGGGCCCAGACGGGGGGAGGTGCAAGCAAGAAGCCACGTTCACGTACAAAGATCTCCCTGGAAGCCCTAGCTATCCTGCAGAGCTTCATCCAGGATGTGGGCCTGTACCCTGATCAGGAAGCCATCCACACACTGTCTGCCCAGCTCGACCTGCCCAAGCACACCATCATCAAGTTCTTCCAGAACCAACGCTACCATGTGAAGCACCATGGCAAGCTGAAGGAGCATGCTGAAGGTGGAGGCGTGGATGTGTCCGAGTACCGTGACGATGAGCTCCTCTCAGGCTCTGAAGACGCGGAGTCCAGCGAGGACAGCAATGAAGAGCTCTATGGCGGAGAGGGAGGAGTGGCCAGCACCCGGCCGGAAGAGGGCAAGGATAAGGGCCATGCCACAGCCACACGCCCCAATTCATTAGCCCCCAGTAACACCTCCTCTAGCCCACGGGAAACCGGCGAGCATCAGAGATAATGCAGCAGACATTTACTGAGGGACAGGGAACTGCGAGAGACAACAGGGTTTCTATGTTGAATTTGACAGTGGTGGCGGTAGGTGCTCAGATATGGGGAGAGGCTCATAGAGTGGCAATTATAGAGGAAGAGTAGTAAATCAGAAGATAAACAGTGGAGCTCTGTGTGATGGAGCAAGTTGAGCAGAAGAGGAGTGGCTGTATTAATATGCATATGGAGTGGGGACATAGTAAGAGGTGGTTACCAGCAGCCACCTCTGATCTGATCCTTTTAATGGGCTCACCACAGACCCACCAAGACAGCCATTTCCCCCAACTGACTGCTCAAGGAAAAACACTCAATATTTGACTGGAACAGGATATTCCGGTAAACCTGCTCAAGATAATATTGAAAAATCCCTGTTTTTCAGCCATTTGCTGCAGTTTTTTTAGGCCATAACATTTCGAGGTATCTTTAAGTTGCACACGTTCAGACATTTAAAAAAAAATGCCAAGAAAAAAAAAACATTTCAGTAAGTTGCACCTGCCTATTTAGCTCCAGTAATTTCAACACCATAGAGGAACATGCTGATGGGTCTTTCTGGATAAAGCCAGAGTTAGATAACACAGTTTTTCCAAAGCCCACAATCAAGTCTGACAGTCTTTGGAAAATAATGCTGTACCTTCATATCTACTCTGTGCACTATCCAATTGCCCATCATTCTCTCTACCATTGTTTCCCAACCTCATCCTCTGGGACCTGCAGACAGCCCATGTGTTTTTGCTCCCTCCCAGTTCCCTGCCAGACAGTCCACATTTTTGCTCCCTCCCAGATCCCGGGAGTCCCCCAGGACCAGGTTTGGAAACACTGGCCAATACTGGATGCATAGGAAGAGGAGTGACCTAAAGCATCTACATTCAGACAGGCTTCTACTCCTTCCCTTCATCCTGCACTTTATACAGATCCTTTTTCAGTGACAAACTTCACGCATCCCTCCCACCTGTCCCTCAAACAAACTCTGTCTCTCTCAACTCCAAATATCCAGTGTGAAAACCTGCTGTGTCCTGCTGTATTCCAACATCTCCTCCACACACTGGGATCCACTGTCTTTGCTCACCATTGCAAAGAGCTACTAAGATACAAAGCAAGGGGACATGCATCACAAGGACGTGAATGGAGAAAACAGGAGTTTGTTGGGGAAATATCTCAGTAATATCTGCATAAGGGGACGTGGTTTTTCCTCACGTGACCAAGTACTTCTTCCTCTAGATTGCCTCTGTAGCCCTCTCCTTGTTGCCCAGGACAGCTTTCTCTTTGCCGCCAAATCACTCAAGAGTTTACAGTAGAAAGAGGCATGTAACGTGAACGCTGAGGACCCAGGACCCAATGAGCAAACAGCCTGGCCAATCACGTGTGCTCGTTCTATTGCCGTCTCTCCCTCCCTGTCTCTTCACTCTTTTTCACTCCAGCTTGATCCCACGCTATCCAGTTTTACCCGCACTTAACTCCACACCCCTATTTATTACTATCTTTATCCATGATTATAATTGTTATTGTTATTATTGTTGTTATTACAGTTGCTGTTGTTGTGTTATTTCTATTTTTGTCTACTATCGGTTTTCAGTGTGTGGTAGTTGTCCTGGAAATGAGAGATATTTAAAGGGAAAAAAACCTAAATATAACAGGAAAAAGAGATAGTTACTGAGGATAATAAATAACCCCTGTAATGCTGTATATTACCAGTTCTATCTATATACTTTTCCAAAGAGAATACAAATTAAAAGAATTAAATCCAAAAGAATTTAAATAAGAAATAAAAGATACATCTGCTGCAGATGTTGACAATCCACTTTTTTGAGCTAATCACAGATGATAGGCTCTCTCTCTATAAATATATATATATATATATATATAGTATAAGTATAACTGTGTGTATGAATCAATATTCGACTTGCCTACATGTGTGAAAGAAAGGGTCTTACAGATCCTGCTCTGATTGGTTATCCAGAGTCAGCTGCTACCTTTTCATGCCATCATCTGTCATGATACATGAGTGTCAGTTATCAGAATCATGGAAAAACATTACATCATATGTCTTTGGTTTTTAAATGCACAGCCTGACCTACATGACATACTAAGATATTGCTTTTAAATCAGGGATACTGTGAAAATACATAACTGCAGTTTGGCACACTGATATGCTGCCTGTGTAATAATATTTGTCCCTGAGATCAGTTCTTCAATCATTTCTTATTTATGAAATCATGAAAAATGGCTTTTAAAAGTGGTAATTACGTTAAGATTCCTCTCTTTGACTCTGGGTTAAGATTTTACTAAATAGGGCCATTGCCTTTTCGTGCTGTCATTGAGCACTGCGATGCGGTGATTTATTAAATCAAGCGTGAATAGAGAGGAAACAAACCCAGTTTCAGAGTGAAACCATATTCAGTACTTCAGTATTAGTGGTTCTCAAACTAGGTCACAACCTCATTTTAAGGTATGAATCTTATTAATAACAATACTAATGCTGCAAACTTATCGTCCATCTATGAAGTATGCGTTGAGTGCTTTCTATTTGATTACGATATTGTCTGGGAACACATGCAATGGGGTCATTTTTTTTTTCTTTTTTTGAAACCGAAAAACCATAATTTGATAAGATAATAAAAAAGGGAACCAAAAAATGTGACTGAATATTCTAAAATGACTGTGTCTCGTAATGGTGTATTACTCTGCCTTTTTGATTTGGTGACATTAAGACAGAGCCAACAGTGCAGTTCAATAATGCTAAAAATTGACTTCCCAGACAAATGTGGCTGACCTACAAGAAGTCAGCGGTGGACACATGCCACGTCTGCCACGTCACACCGGGTGAAAATGTGCCTCTCATAATTTACTTATAATTGGACGTGGTGGTGATGTTATGTTTCTTAAAAAACAGGCACATCCTATTCACTACCAGTGTGTAACAGCAGCATAGCAGATTATGCAGAAAATACAAGAAATTATGCATAAAACTACAGTTTAATTTTATTTTATTTTAAAGTCTGTCAGTCGCTCATGTATCCCATGATGGTTTACAGCTTGTGCAAAATACGAATTCTGCAGTGTATTTGAAAAAGCAGCCAGCAATGCTAGATATAAATTCATCAATGGAATGTCTATCCAGTGGGGTCATAAATATATCATTTTTTTCTCTTTGGGCTTATATGGACAAAAAGTTTGAGAACCATTGATCTAGGCTTTTCTGGATCCATTCGGCACAAACGCTACTTGCTACACCAGTACTACTATGACAAGGAATCACTTATTATACTTAATTATTTTCTAGAAATGGTTCAGCATCAGTAGACAACCATACGTCTCCACCACGACTGAATTACTTTCGAAGAAAATGGTGCTGAGGAGGTTCTTTGTGTTTGGTTGTCTTGAATTGGAAAAAAAAAAGCGCAAAATGGTACCAGGTTAAGAATTCAGCTCAGCCTTAGTATGGAGGTTCATCTATTCCATCCGTTTCAATTAGAGGCCTTACAAAAGCCACACACGTCTGGTTACTAATAAGACATACATGGAAAATGACAGTCATTTATATAGAAATTCTGATGTTGTCGTTCCAAAAGCGTCTAGCTGTGATCTAAATAGAATGAGGATTGACGCAGATTGCAAGCTTCTCTCCTTGCTATTCATCAGCAGTAGTTTCTCTGAAGTTTCAAGCTAGACTCCATGGGCTGCTTAGTATTGACCTTGTAGGGTTCTTTGCTTTTTTGATGCATTTCACCTTCTGATCATTGTAGTATCGTCCAGAAAAGGAAGTCGCTCCCCTTCCCTAAACCAAACAGGCTTTATATTTGTGATTTTGACCCATGTTTTCTAGCGTTAGGGTTACCAGAGATCCCTCTAAGTCAGGTTATTGTCACTTGCCAGTTTCTCCATGTCAGTTGTCGGAGACGTGTGCACCCGCTGGGCTCCACACTACAGTTTTACCTGTCAGTCAGCCGGCACTTAGGCCAGTGCAGCCCAGACGGGCTATTAGTATCCCAGCAACTCCTCACACCCCCCACAGTCCCACATGCAGAGCAGACAAACAGTGCTGATGAATGTCACCTCACCCCAATTCTGCCCAAATTGCAGTAAAGTAGAATGGTGGGAGCGAGGGGGGGGGTACCGAGCAGGCAAACACAGTAACGCTTATGGCAGGATGACAGGCTGTTGGGCTGCAGACGGTGCCTAACCTGCTGTAAGCTATCCCATGCTGCCCTGTGTTCTCTGCCAGTCCTCTGCCTCCTGCACGCTACAGTAGGAGGGGCAGAGCAGCAGGACACCAAGCCTGCAGCACCCTCCTGATGAGCACAGTGTTGGGGCTGCATCCAATCACGCTCCCTGTCTCCATCGTCTCCAGTTCCTAAAGGAAGAAACTTGTTTTCTTTCTGATGTGGCGAAATGTAACTGGAGTAGACCACTGTCCTGCAGTTCTAGATTTGCTTAGAGTCATGTGGGAACTAAAGGCGAGGGAGCAGAGCCTCAGAGCATCTGCACATGTGGGTACCGTTCTGTACGGGCACAGGTCATTCTTTCGAGAATTTGTTCATCTTGACCCAAAACTTGTAAACATGAGAAAATGCCTTACCCAAGAACCTTCGAATTCTCCATGTCATTCTGCAGCCTCAAAGCGAATACGTTTATTCTTTAAACAAAAGATAACTAAAAGGATACGCCATAAAGAGGGAATTATACTGGATGTATGTTGCGTACCTGACATAATTAATACCGAAGCAGAACAGAGAGGACCTCCATACACGCCTGTATAACATAACAGTGAGATGATTGAAAATTTGAACCTTTATAAGTCAATAGCAGCTTATTTTCATAATATTCTGGGAAGCAGAACTGAGAGACCAGACTGAAATTGACTGTTTCATCTCTTGTAGTTGTGATGTGTTTAGTTCTTATCGTTTATCGCATTGCTTCACAGACAAAGCACAACAGCCTGCTTCAGTATAACAGTATAACATGATTGCTTCCATCGGGATCAGTTCTATCACCGTCATTGTCATCAAAGCTTCAGAATTATGATTACTGACAATGTGAATAAACGTTATTTTATGTGGATCAGTCCTTTTGTTATCTATGGAAATCAAACTCATCTTTGTTATCACTAAGTGATGATTAATTTTTAACTTATTTGCATTGTTAGGCTCTTAGAGTTTGTTCTTTTAAATTTTGTTCAATTAAAATGCATTCAATGAAAACCATTCAATGGTATTGGTCTGTATCTTATGTATTATGTGTTAATGTATGTTGTGTGTAACAAGTGGAGTTACTCAGTGGTGCTATTTAATTTGTGAAAAACTAATAATTATATCAGTTTACTCAAAAAATTCTGACACTGCACATATTATTTGTTTTTTTTCTAAGGGATAAATAAAACCAGCTGTTACTGGTGGTACAGCACTCTGCTTGATGCCTTAAATGTAAAGCCACCTCAGCAGGTCTTTCAAGGTCAAACTTAATCAGTGGATATTTTTTAATAAACAATATTCGCGAAAGTAAATCAGGCAGAGATTACTGCAGTGTAAATCAGCCAGCAGGACATTAAAAAGCACGACCCCCCCTCCACCCCCCGAGTACCACATCAAGCTCTATATGGAAGCAAATGAGATTTGTAATGAGCAAAAAGGATAGATTACTCCTCTGCAGTATACAAGGAGCCCTGTTTTCCTGTTTTGTCTGTTTGTTTCCTGCTTAGTTTTGGTGATAATGCTGTTCAGGCTCCTGGGTGAGATGGAGATGGGGGATGCAAAGCAGGCTTATTTCAAAAAGATTTATTTATGAGGCCAGTTAACTTTGTGCAATTTCATGTCCCATTTGCTTGCCAGGGCAGCTGATAATAATTTCAAGCTATTTATTATTCCACTAAGTGTGAAAAAGAATAGTTTTTAACCATGATAAACCTGTGAGTGAATTTTCGTGGCACATATTGTCTATTTTCAGTTGGGGGGGCATAGAATTAACTGACCTACTGGAGGTTCGTCAAATGTAATCATTGCTGCTCACTGCCCCAGAGCTGAGCTACTTTGCTATCGAAACCTTTGAGTTCTGCTATTGGCCGGCATCCATCACTCTGCCTGGATTTCACAGTATTTGTGCAGATAGCAACATCTTCTGGTTTTAATTCTGCACGAGCCCCAAATCTCCTAATTGAACTCATTATTCGCCCAATTGGCTCACTTTAACCCTTTCCTGTGGGTCAGGGACTGTTTGTGATTAAAGAAAGAAATTTCGAGAAACAAAACATTTAAGTATGGGAGATTAAGACTGTTGGCCCTGCAGGATTCCAGTGGTATTCATTTATTCTGCGATAAGAGCCAATTCGCACTCTAGTCCAGTGTACTAGGACCACCCAGATAGGGAAACTGGATTTCATTTGACTGCTAAAAGATTAATTTAAGTGACAGTGTCACAATCCTGCACAAGTTCCTTCTCCTGTGGCTCATGCTGGAGGCAAATGAGTGAGTAAGTTTCTTGACTAAGTTCATTAGCACCGTTGTCAGACGTGCTTGAATGTGATTTAAAGAACCTAATAGTTAAAACAGTTTTGTCCTCTCTAGTAGTGTCATGCAAGGATATTCATGACAGGAGAAACGAAAACTGCAATTAGCTGATGAGTATAAATTTGTAGTTGGTAGACTGTGGTTAACCTGCCCTTAAATGTACAATAAATGACTCACCCATCTAACTCACATTTCTATACCCCTTTGTGACATATATCCAAGAGATTCATGAATCTTTTGGACCTCAGCATCCAGGAAATAGAGCCCTGGAACGTAATGCAGGAAGTATATGACATGAGATTAGGGATACGCTTGTTGGGATACCAGTATATTACAAGGTACAAACACACATTATTGTGTTGCAGATTTAGAAAACAATTTGCCTAACTCTCTGTTTATGGACCATGGGATAAACCCACCAAAATAATACATACATATGGGAAGAACATGCAAAAGCCACACAAACAGCTGGTAGGGGGACTCACACCTTTCAAGGCTCCAGTGCTACCCAGTGTGCCAGTATACCATACTAGCCCTGTCACGCCAATTATATTTCTCATTGTTAGCTTCCACACAGCACTTAGCTGATACCAGCTACCTTCCTGCACTTTATCAACTTTGCATGGATTCCTGAAATTAGTTAAACTAGGTCTTCCTAAAACTTAAAGATAATATCTGTTTTAGCAACAGCTTAAATAAAGTATAATATCTTCACCATACACCAAAAATGCACATATTAATGCTTTCATTAAAAAATTCACACGGTATTAGTCAAGTTTAGAAAAATATTTTTATGTATTTTTTCATATCTTATAAACCATCAATGGTCTTGTAAAAATATTTTGCTTTGCTCAACTTGAACACCGTTTATGACTAAAATTTGATAGTATCTATCAAGAATTTCAGTCTGTATTGATATTTATCTTCAGTCCAGGGCAAGTATGTGCACACAAAGTGCCTCAAAGTAACACACTGTGCTTCATTGTCACTGGATACCCTAGGAACCGCATGTGTGCACACAGTGCCTCAGAGTAACACACCGTACTTCAAGGTAACTGGATACCTTAAAAACTGCATGTGAAGACACAGTGCCTCAGAGTAATACACCGTACTTCATGGTCACTGGATACTCTAAAAATTGCATGTATACACACAGTGCTTCAGAGTAATACACCGTAGTTCATGCTCACTGGATACCCTAAAAACAGCATGTGAAGACACAGTGCCTCAGAATAACACACCGTACTTCATGCTCACTGGACACCCTAAAATCCACATGTGTACACACAGTGCTTCAGAGTAACACACCGTACTTCAAGGTCACTGGATACCCTAAAAACCGTATTTGAAGACACAGTACCTCAGAGTAACACAACATACTTCATGATCACTTGATATCCTAAAAACTGCATATGTTCACACAGTGCCTCAGAGTAACACACTACTTCATGGACACTGGATAAGAACATAAGAAATCTACAAAAAAGAAGAGGCCATTCTGCCCATCAAGCTCGTTTGGGGAGAATTCGACTAATAAGTTAAAGTCTCTAAAATCTTATCTAGCTCTGATTTAAAAGAAAGTGAACATTTTAGCTTGTACTACGCTATCCCATACACGACTATCCCATACTCTAACTACACGCTGTGTAAAGAAGTGCTTTCTCAAATCCAGTTTAAAATGTTCTCCCACTAATTTCCACCTGTGGCGACAAGTTTTTGTGTTTGAACTAATATTGAAGCATATTGAACTATTTGGTTGAACAGCATCCAGACCTGTTAGGATCTTATATACCTGGATCATGCCCCCCCTTAGTCTCCTTTGCTCAAGGCTAATCAGATTCAGCTCAGCTAACCTCTCCTCATAAGACATTCCTCTAAAACCAGGAATCATTCTTGTAGCCCTACGCTAAACCCATTCTAAGGCAGCATTGTCCATTTTAAGGAAAGGTGACCAAACCTGCACACAATATTCAAGGTGGGGTCTTACCAGGGTATTGTATAGTCTTAGCATCACCTCCCATAAAATATCTGTAGTTTATATTTCTGCTTCCTGCATGGATTACCTTACATTTGTCTATATTAAATTTCATCTGCCAGGTATCCGCCCAGTTACTAATTAAGTCAAGATCCTGCTGTAGCCTCTGTGCTGCTAGTTCGGTATCTGCTACACCACCCACCTTGATGTCATCTGCTAATTTATCCAGTTTACTGTATATATTGATGTCAATATCATTAATGTAAATTAGGAATAATAGTGGTCCTAAAATTGAACCCTGGGATACCCCACTATGAACACAGGCCCACTGTGACATTGTGCCTCTAATAACTACCCGCTGCTTCCTGTCTATTAACCAGTTTTCAATCCAAGCTGCTATAGTACCTAAAATCCCTGCTGCTTTGAGCTTATGCAGGAGCCATTTGTGGGGGACAACATCAAAGGCCTTCTGGAAATCAAAGTAGATCACATCGTAGGCCTTTTTCTGGTCGATTTCTCTTGTAGCTTCCTCAAAGAACTTAAGTAGATTAGTTAAACAGGATCTACCTCTCCTAAATCCATGTTGGCTATCCCTCAGAATGCTATCTGTGCTATTTATACTTCGTCATACCCTAAAAACCGCATGCGTACACACAGTTCCTCAGAGTAACACACCATACTTCATAGTCACTGGATACGCTAAGAGCCGCATGCGTACACACAGTTCCTCAGAGTAACACACTGTACTTCATGGGAAGAAGTTTTAGCTACCCAAGTTACCAGTTGTTGAAGCAAAATCTAAACTAAATGTTGGAGCTGCAGGCATGTGTATGCGCTCTTGCATTAACAATCTAGATTTATTTGAATTGTAAAAATATAAGTAGTAAACATAGGTTGATCTTAATGTGATTATGTCCATTTTGCTTCTGTCACACTCATTGCCATTGTAAACTAAAACTAGGCAAAAGAATAGAATCCACCAGTATTCTGGAAAAAACTGAAAAACATTTTCCTAATTTTATTATTTATCACAGCAGTATACCTTTATGCCTAAACAGTACATTCTATTTCACACAGTTTTAATTGTTGAAATTACAGGTATAACCATTTGATACTGGACCTCAGATGTTGGTATGGTAAGGTAAAGCTAAGCAGCGGCTATGACTGACTTATGTACGGACAGCTTGACTGTACCCTAGTGGGCTGATTTATGGAGGAAAAATGCATGTACGTTTCATATATGGAAATGAAAGGGATCGTAAAATGGTTAATGGCTCAGTAAATAATTGATCAATAAAAAATGCTCACAGTGGTGATCGATAGGAGCTTCAGTTGAGCTGTATCAGGACTGGATGTCAACTGCAAAAATAAATTGAAAAGGCAGCTTGAGATGCTACAGCAAGCGTAGATTAACTTAGTTTAAAAATGTAATTTTCATGGTGAACATAAGCCCAGAAACATTATGAATAATTAAATAAACACAGAATATGCATTTTAAACCTAATATATTATAAAGAACAGGCACTGGCCTTTTCATCATTCGTGGTTTATGTGATGATGTAAGACATTGGGCACAGCATTACAGTATCAGTGAAAATATATTTACACCATTTACTAATCATCTGTATTGGGGTTTGGCCTTGGGCACTTTTGAGTATGTAACTACCTGACAGAGATATTTAATCAGTTTATTGCTACATTGCCTTTGAGGTCACCAGATGCATGCAGGTTTATATGATGCTTATTTTATATTGACATTAATGACGTAATCTTTTTTGTCAATAAATAATAGGTGTTTTTTAGAGATACATTTCCATGAGGGTTCAGTTTCAGTTTGTGTGCTAACAGAGGTGCCTTCAATTTGAGAATAAGTAACCCAAGAAACAATATCTTTACCACAGTCAACTGAAACAACTTTACATTCAGGTTTTTCATGTCCCTCCTGCAGAATCATTTTCCTGTAGCTTCAGTCGTACACAGCAAAGCATCACTTCATTCACATCCTGTGGAATATCACTGAGATGCACCAGGTTTACAATCTCAGTGCTTGTGTGGAGGTACACGGATCTTCAGAGCACCAAATGATAAAGTAACAGATCCTTTTTGATAGATGTTTTTCTCTTTACTATCACTTTATAGTTTATATACATTTAAATATGGCGCCTTCAATACACCTTGGATTTGGGTGTATGGGAGTCCTGCCCTTTTGGATGCCCTGTTTACCCACCTTGACCAACCCAGGGTTAGTTCATAAGACATATTACTATTCACACACTTTCACCTTCTTGACACTGCGGTAACATTCCAAGCTCACTTCAGTCCTATAGTCTGCCAGGTCACAGTGGGCATCAATGCACTGGGACGAGAGAGGAATCAGCAGACTCACCCATCGAGGGAACGCTGGCCCTCCACAGTCAACTAATGGAGCTCGAACCCAGGCCCAGAATAAAGGGGCAGTGCACCACAAGGGGGCGGGTGAACAGAAATGGTATTTAATATGTTTTTTAATTGATTAACTTTTTAAAAAATTAAAAAACAGAAATGATTAGAAGTGTTCTTTTTGGGGTTGGTTGGATTTAAATTAGGCTTGGCTGAAAAGCGCAGATGTTTCTTATTTGTTGAATGGTAGTTTAACGTAGACTGCAAAAAGTGAAGTACAACAAAGTAAGAGCTGCCCCATCTGCCAGAGGCGATGAGATGAGTGGGCTTCACGAACCGTACTTCACATGCCGCACTGTTTGTGTCGACATCGCAATGGGAACTTTAGCTGCATAGCCAGAGGAAGTAACTCAGCTATTACTGAGATCTTATATCACAGCATATCAGCAGGGGTCTTAGACAATCTTCATGGGTAAGTCGGTACAGCCAACAGTAAATAACACCCAGTGAAGGCAGTTGCAGACAGGTCATGCAATTGACCAAAAAAAAAAGAATAAAACAATAGTACAGTTTAGGAGAGTCCCATGGGTAACAATAGATAGCCAGTATGTCCCATTGAAAACAACTCTGCGAGCTGTAAACACAGAGCCACATGCAGAAAGCAGCCTGGAGCTCTGCAGACAGATGAACTCAGATCGTTCACACGCTCGCACGCAGCGGCCCCGAGACAGTGGCTCCCCAGCGCATCTCGGCCTCTCCCGATGTACAATGATGCCTTTTTATTGTGTCCACAAAACCGTGGCCATATGGGCTCCCAGAGTTTCCTGACATGCAGTCATTTGCGGTCTGTTAATTATAAACAGAGACTGGGGAATCAAGCTGGAGGGCGGTGTCACAACGACACGGCGACCCACTCTCAGCCAGCAACAGCATACTGCTGCCGATGGCTGAGAAAGGTATAAGTAACCAGCTTAGTCCATTGGGGCCCATGTCCCACTCTCCACTCATGAAGGATAAAACGTGATCCATTCGGTAACAAAGCTCACTGGGCAAAATTCATCATGCCATTTATTGTTGTTTATGCTCTTATCAGCTGGTCAGCATGGAACATGTCACCTATAAAGGTGCAAAAAAATTCCGCTTTCCCTCAATGATCACGTGAGTAACAGTTGAGTTGTACAATGATGTGTTGATGTCACAGTGGTCAGTATTGTTGGACGCCCCCCCCCCCCATTTGTGAAAGGTTGTATTGCCTATAGTGTCAGAGCAATGTCGTTAATTACAAGTCGCTGGACATACAGTATATGAGAGGATGCATGTCTGTTTGTGACTGTCTTCCATGAAAACAAGACACCGTACAGCAGGCTGCTTGCTACAAACTGCGTTAGTCTTCATGCTAATACAGCCTTACTGTATCGAACTAAAGTGATTTATAGCCGTCCATCGACTTACACCCTATTGAGTAATGTCTGATCATACTTATCTCTAAGGTCCCATAAGTGCCTTAAGAAAATTTATTGCAGATGCAGATGCAGTGGACGCTAGCGACACATATTCCCACATGTGCAGCATGCAGCATGAAGCTGATTGCAATGCCACTATAGAGGTTTAGTTAAAAGTGTGTGATATTTTATCCTATGTTGTACAGAATACTTGAACTCTCTCCTATAATTATTGAGATAAGTCCAGATTGAATTATATCCTCACTTCCGGAACATAACCTGAACGTACGTCGATGCAAACCTGTACTTTCAATTTACCTGCACCCCCATATTTGGATGGTCAAATATTTTGATAGCCTATGAAAGACTGAGCATATTTTCAACACTCCGCAAGTTTCTACGCTATATGGTAATTTTTGCATTTAATACAGTAATATTGCATGCGTGCAGATATTAATATTAAATGCAATTAAAATATAACTAATATTTATCTTCTGATTCCAAACAGGACATTGTGATACTGATGTTACACTTGCTAGCTATCTATAAGCCATGATATTTGGTCACCTACAAGTGCCCTTGCTGTGGAAATGCACCTTCTAAAGTTCCCAAGGAATACTGGGTGGTTACGCTGAAAGTGTCTAGCATATTTTCATTCAGTGAACAAAACCTAAATAAAAAAACACAGAAAAACATAGCAATACTAAAATTTTATGTTCTCCTTTGAAATATTTTGAAAGAATTATTTATAGACAAATTCTGGCTTTAATACACTGTAGATGGTTATTATTAATTTGTAACAATCAACAAAAAAGAATAAATGTTCATCTCCGGAAAGTATTTAGACTGGTTGCAAAAAGGCCAGCTTTATGTGTTCCGAATGTAGACAGCAACAAGCGTGTGTTTCTTGCTTAATAATCTTGAATGCTGGGTGTGTTTGCTATGAGTGGGATTACTTGCATTTTGGAATGTGCAACACCCCAGTACAATGTGTAACTGTGTCACTCTCAAACACTACCTTCCCGGAAAAGAGATCATTCTACAGTCTGATCATCTGGCCCTTTTAATGAGAATGAATGATGCCAGGGTGAGACTGTGCTACTAGTCATCACAATTCTGTGAAGCACTGAAGTATGGAACTGTGAAGCACCGTCCTCCGTTCAGGTGATTTGAGCAACAATCCCATTGTTCTACAAATCTCTTATTTATAAAACATGCTAATAAGAAAAACAATAAAAACAAGGAAGTGCCCTGCTTGCGGGACTTCAATCAAGTGAAAAGCACAAAGTTCACAAGTTCACTGATGGCCAATAGAGTTGAGATTCTGCTTTAAGTTTAGGAAACACAGATGTGGTAAATTCAGAGTAAAATGATAAATGTTTGGACAGGGCTCGCCCATATAGCGGAACTATTAGGACCTCTGGTTAAGTATAAAAACAGAAATTCAGCTACGTTCCGCTATAATATTAGAACATTTAATTCGGAATATAAATCAGCACTGAAAACGTTTTATTGGCTAGCTTGATGGATGTCTACAGCCTAGATGCTGGTGTTGTGAAATCTTGGTTACAAAAATGAGACAATGAAACAATGAACAACAGATCCCTCAAACAGTCCCCAGACACTGATGCTGCCATATAAAGGCTGCCTCATGACTTGTCCCTTAGGACAAGTTGAGAAAGAGGAAGAATGAAGGAAGATGTGATTGTGTGCATGCAGACCCTCCAAAGCCAAAGTAAGCAGTCATGCAATTTGCCTACAGTCTTTATTCATACTGTTTTTTTTGTATATTCAATCCATGCTTTAAAGATGTCATTACGTTTATTTTCAAACGTTTTATTAGAAATAGATTTAGAAAAACGTTTTTTATCTTATAATTACGGTTTAAAGTTAATTTTCAGATTCTATATGTCCTGTTTGTGTATTTTCTTAATATACTCAATTTGTTTCTCACAATAAAAAAAGGACTTTGTTAAAAATATGAACTGGATCTCACTGACAATTCAAATATAACATTTTCCAAACAATGGAAAGTAACGTACTAAATTCAGGGTTATTTAAATATCATACACACCACCTTCCTAACAAGTTCAGCAAAGTATATCACTTTAAATGTACCAAATGTGGCTTTTTTCACAAGCCATTTACAGTATTCATTTCAAAACTTATAAGTCTAGGGGGGGATAAATGTTTGCTAAACAGGTGGTTTGATGGCGCTCTGGTGGGTGGCGGAGTTGGGGGAGATCCCTAAACCCAAAGGATTAGAAACAAGCCTGACCTCCATTAACTTTATGGCACTTGGAAGCCTACTAAAGACTGCAGTGCAGAAGTGTGGAAGAATTCAGATCCACCACAGAAAGCTCAGGGGGGATTAGGGCCAGGAAAGAGGGTGATTGATAAGAGGCCGTGTCACAATCCTCCTGGGAAATAGGAGGATGAGGGAAGGCCAGGTGCTGGCAGCAGACCAACATTGCCACTTGTGTCACTGAACTAATGTCTGGGATGAGAAAATCCAAACTGACATTTACTCTCTTTCAGGACACGAGCTGTTACTGATGCTGTATCACGGTGGCTTGCATTACAATACAAGTTCCCATCTCTTCTTCTTATTCCTTCTCTTCCTGTCCGTCTAACCCATGATCTGTAAGTCAGCTGCTGAGATGTGCTGCATCTGGCTGGGGTACACCTCCCACCCTGATCACACATACCGCACGGTTTCCAATTTACATTCTGGGACAGGAGTGGAGGGGTAATTAGACGGGGCACTGGGGAAAGCCACAGGGGCAGGGAGAGGTCATAAACTTTACCACACCTCGTTTCACATAAGCAGGCAGTGTGGGCATATCCCGCTAAATTTCCCACCCACTCATCCACAGGATGAACCATGACCACAACTCAGAAAGTGTATTGTGTACACATTGACATTTGTATGCATTGGGTTACATACTGTTCATTTACAAAAAAATGGCCCAAATTCAGCGAATGCTGCAAATGAGAAAGCAGAGTAAATAAGGTGTCCTGAACTGCACCCGCAGTCAGCAGCAAGGTGTAGGAAGCGTAAGACTGACGCTGTGAGATTGACAATGTCTGCACAGGGGCCATCAAGCAGCTGCAGGTCCCAGTATTAGAACTGATGGTAGCATGATTAGAGGCCATTAGAGAAGGGAGGGGGTGGAGAGGGGCGCAGGTGCTCCATGAGCCGCTATTACCCACAATGCCAAGGGGCACTCTCTGTGGAGCAGGCGCTTACACCTGTGACCCCCTGCCAGCACTCTCCCACAGTCCCCAGCTCTGTCAAGTTATAAACACACACACTGATAAACACGCTAATCCACAGACACATGAGAAATAATAGTAAATATTTCATTTCACGTTATTGTAGTCTTTTCAGGTCAACCAGCACAGCTCCTGATTTCCAACCTATGACTTCAATCCTCACTAAAATGGAGATTTCTATATTTTGAAGGAATATGGCAGATTCTGTAATTAATATCTCATACTGTCTGGCAAAGTATTAATTTCATGACATTAATTTCATGATTTAATTGGGCTCATTTACACTGTGACAATTTCAGGTTTGTTAAAAGCCTGTTGCAATAGTCACCCTCCCAACTTCCCAGAATCCTTTGGGGAGCAGCAGAGCTGCTGTTAGCTTCTCATGTCACGCTGTTACGTCTGCAAACTGATGCACTTTATAAAAACAGCACATGTGGGAAAACGGCCACACAGAACTGAGAGCCGACATAGATTTGAAGGGAACCACATCACTGCTTTAAAACAAACATTTAATTACATCAACTTGAGTCAATTAAAAGTGCCTGGCTTTGAAGAGTACCTCTAAACAGTCACAGATTAAAACAGAGACAGTTTTACACACACAAAAATACATTAATAGTACATTTACTAAGAGAACTAAATAAAGACTTGTAAGATTGAAGAAATTTAGTGACTGGTCAGATTTATTATTAACACCTAGATGCAATGATTCTATGAAATCCTTTGGTTGGAATTTGAATCCACTTGCTAATCATTAATAATCACCTTGATATAATATATGTACAATTACATTCTAGGCATAAAGTAAATAAAAAAGGAAGGTGTAGTTAAATAAATATTCTTTGTTACTCATTACTCATAAGATCCAATGCATGAAACACATTAACAGTTGTTATAAAACATTTACCACAAAACTTCAGTTTCCATGTTTTCCTTTAATCTTAATTCGTAAATTTTAATTTTATGTTCTTCAATTGACCCACTGAGACAGAACAAATAAATTACTGGGAAAATATGTCCCTTCAATAAATACTTCATCTAACATCTGTTTTTGTTACGGACATCAGACCAAACATTCATAATAAATTTATTCTACTTGTGAGTGTAAATATACATATATATATGAATTAATTAAAGTCAAGACAATCAATAAGTTTCTGACATGACGTTTTCTCTTCATCGAGTATCAGAACTTGTAATGTACAACTGGGAACTGCACAGAAGCGGCCTCAGCATAGAACGTGGAGTTCTAGAAAGGATCATAGAGCTGTCAGTTTGAATCTTATCTGTCTGCCCCGACGCACGGGAACTCCTTAGGTGTCAGCGCTGAGCCGAATCCCCAAACAGAGACCCCACCCTTCCAGTAAGCCACCCCAGGCTTGGCTGTAATGGGAGGTGTATGTCAAAGGGGGCCTTGGGCACACACAGGCACACACTAGGCTGGCACCAACCAGGCATTACTAAACGCACTGTCACTCATAGGAAGATGTCTTACTTTGTTTTTTTTTTACTGGACTCATATTCCTGAGTTGCTATGTTTTATCCTTAAAGTGATTGACATTCATTCATTTGCCAGTTTGCTCTTTCTTCATGCCTCCTTCCCATATCTTCCTTTCCCTTCTCATTCCCCATCTCCATTTCTTTTTTTCAATTTTTGACGAGTTACACTGTGCTGTTACATGTTTCAGATATATAATTCTCAGGGTGCCGTCACCCATTAACACCAAGCGAGGTGTGGACGAAGCCAACCCCCATTTTCCATGATTCTGTTTATTTTAATGTGAAGGTCATGGTTACTGATTGCCTGTCATCTTTGGACTAGATCTGACCCCACTGAACCTCTATGGACCAGTGTTCATTCCCTCAAAACAGAAACACAACTCCCTACTATATACTGATGCCCTACATCTGCGTATTAATTGCCAACTAAGATAAACGTAGGCTTTTAAATATTGACCAAGTGAATATAGCTAAGATTAAATAATCAGTTATTTGGGGTAGGCGAAAGGTCACCAGGGAATCAGCATTTGCATGTTAAGCAGACCTGCAGAGAATTTTCTGTCTGATCTGCTGGTTAGCACAACAACGGCTGGACTCCTCTGTTAGCATCCAGTCTGCACCTTGGGCTGAGTCTGTGGAAGCACCTTTGATAAGCGAATGAAAGACATTAAAAGTTTTACAGTGTTAGAAGATCCCATCCGACAGGCTTCCAGCTTGCAGAGAGATGTCACCTGGGAAAATACTGTGGCGTTCTGTCAAGCAGATTGAGGAGATTCAGGTTATCAGGCTGCTGAGACTGAGGCAGGCTGTTGGTTGTGATAGGACTATGTGCAGTAGATGTCAATGTTACGTCACAGGAGGGAGGGTTAAACTGCTGAAGATGTCCTCTGATGGCTTTTATGACTGCTGCCTAAGTATTGTACCTCCCAGAGACCTCTGACAGTGGAAATGTATGTGCCAATCCAGACAAGCTGTTGGGGCAGTGTGTGGGTCAGTTGGTGATTTTCGTGTTGGGCCCCTGAGCTATGCCCTCAACCCCAATTTCTCCAGGGATCGTCTGCCCCTGCTTTAAAAAAAAAAAAAGTATATTGCTTTGGATAAAAGATGACATGCTCTTCAATATCACATCTAGTGCAAAGACATCGGTCAACTTGATGGTGACCGTATTGGCCAATCACATGTTCTGTCTTCAAGGTATTTTTAACAATTTATTTAATTGTTTCTTAATTTTATTTCAGTGATTCAACTAGCCCACTGCCACTTCAGCAGAGTATGCTGTCAGCCAGAACTGCTGCTGCCCAATGAGAGCCGGTGCAGTCCTCCTCCAAAGCTAATTAGCTTGTCCAGTATTGCAGGCTCTAATGCGATCAGCACATGTCAGCTTTGCATTGGCCCCCGCTTTATTGCAGCCTGTCAGGACTTCTCCACCGCACTTCCCTCACACACAGCCGCAATGACATCAGAATCCTCTTTGAATGACCCCACTCTGCTCGCCATCGTTTCTACTGCTACTCTTCCCACATGACATCAGCCTCATCCGTGGAAGATCCCACTCTACAGTCCGTCAATCATGCCACTCGCTCGCACCTCTGCTTCCCAAAACAGCAATTACAGTGCTACAGGAGGATTCCGTATTGCTGAAATCCAGCTCTCTTAAAACTAATGGTCTGCATTCTCTAACCAATACACAGCAGCTGCAGTGTCACACAGATAAGTTTTCCTTTGTGTTTAGTGCATCACAATTATGCCATTTACTTATAGTGTGTGTGTGTGTGTGTGTGTGTGTGTGTGTGTGTGTGTCTGTATGATTCCATATAATGAAATATGCTCCCTTAATGCACAGCGCAGCATCTGCACAGCTTAAAAACATGTTCTGCAGCCTTGCCCTAGAATGATACAGCATGGAGAATAACTCAAATCCAAAATACCACTAAATCAAGCAACCTGCACTAATAAAAAATAGAACCATGAGCAAATCCAGTAGAGTTCATGGTTTTATAGTCTGGATGTCAGCCTGCGCTTCTGCCGATGAGTAATCTGTGAAATTACACAAACACATGCTCAAACTAGCAAGCAGACACACAGGTTATCCAATATTTATCTGCGAGCTGTCACATAATGGGCTGCTTCCACCAGTGCCGGCACACCCCAGGCTGCTTAACAGCTGCGAGAGCAGCTCTGTTTCCCGCAGGCCAGCACACAGGCAGCTCTGAGACAGGGGCTGCTGGGGCACACAGAGAAGTGGGCAGGGACAGGGGGTTCCACACTGACTCAACACTCTTTCCAGCATTATTCCGTGCTGGATTAAGTAATATTGTTCTTTCCTGTCCTGAGGGTGCTGTCCTGTAAAGAGGAACATGACTGATAAGCTGGGTCTCTGTGCTATGTTCATGTTGCAAGGAAATTCACATCAGGTATTCTTTAGTGATTATTCAACCCTCTGTATGCCCTCTGTACTCCTAAAGCAATTCCTAAAAACACATCCCTGGTTTAACTGAGACCATCACTGTATAGCCTACAAAGTTCCCCCTTTGCAGTAAATCACTCTTTCTTCTGGTCACACTCTGAGTGTTTCCCTTACAGATAGCATCGGCAGAATGATGCATACATTCTGGAATGGATGAAATAGCCCAAATATCATGGACTAGGACCTAAGTTTCATTCAGTTGATATGTCTTTTTATGAATCCTCTTAAAGTTCATAGACAAGTCATACTACATACAGTGTATAAAATGCTGAATAAGCTCTTCTTATTATTTCTGTATAATATGAATGAATATACAAAATATTAGGGGTGGCACGGTGGTGCAGTGGTTAGCACTATCACCTCACACTGCTGGGATCAGGGTTCACGTCTCCGCCTGGGTTCCATGTGTGGGGTTTGCATGTTCTCCCCGTGGGGTTTCTTCCGGGTACTCCGGTTTCCTTCCACGGTCCAAAAACATGCTGAGGCTGATTGGAGTTGCCTAATTGCCTGTAGGTGTGTGTGATTGAGATGGGTTGGTGTCCCAACCTGGGTTGTTCCCTGCCTTGTGCCTGTAGGCTCTAGAACCACCATAACCCTTAATGAGATAAGTGGTTATAGAAAATGGATGTATGCTGTCAGTTGTTTTGATGCAATGCAATTGACTGGTCATCTCCAGCCCTCTATGGCCAGCCCATAGCCCATCGCTACGGTAAATCTGTATGTATGTGTGTGTGTGTGTGTCTCTCTGCCTCATTTTCCTCCCTGGTCCTGATTAATAAATGACAGTTGGAGGTTAACTCCCATGCACTCCTGTGGTATTAAGAGGCAGTGCCCTTTGCCCTTCCACCATTAGGACAGACAGTGCCATGTGGGTAATCATTCCCACCATTAATTTTCCACACCTAGTTAAGGAGACATGAAAACAGAGTGAAGGAGGTTTGGCCCCTGGTGATGGAGCAGGGTTAGCCATGGCGGCTGTTGACGATGATGGAAATGTGTTAATTAAGACAGTAATCATTAATTTTTTTCTCAGAAGGCTTTAAAAAGGTTAATGGTTGCGTCATGATCGCGTCTGCGATAAGCGATGAATGCAGCGACACGCTCTGCATCCCTGCCCTTTGCCTGAGCCTTTGCTCTCAAGGGCACATAAATTTGGCAGCACTTGGAAATGTGAATGTCTCGGTATTATCAGACAAGGACTGATCATGCTGATAGCATCGTCTCCACTCACATACCTGACCACCTACATTACAGACACACAGATAAATAGATTGGGAAAGGGTGCCTGTAATTTAACACTATAAATGGTAAGTACATAATGTAAGACCCTTATTCCAAGGTATATAATCATTCTGGTAACACTGATTCTCAAAAATACAAATAGTCCAGCTATCTAATAAGGATCCCATCGTCTTCTGTATTTTTAGGTCACTTTTCCGTGCATAATCTGTGTTTGCCCGTATGTGTATTGTGGACAGAGGCCGTAGGGGGTGTATTAGCTCACCTGTACAGCTCCGCCACCCCCACGTCACGCTCAATTAGCAGCCAGCGAGCGCGTGCTGAGCTGCCTCACTTCAGCGCTCTGCGCAGACAGGGACGTACTCTGTGATGGCCCCGGCGATACCATTGAGTCTCAGGTTCCCAGCGAGCCGTGCGCAGTCCGTCTGCCGATGGGCATGCAGATAGCATTCACAGCTGCACAGGGCTCTTGCATCTGCAGGGACCTGTGCGTTACATAGCAGGCATTGTGGGAGCCATCAGCCGCCCACAGGTGGAGCAAACACACCCACACCACCCCATCTGCATCTGCCTTGGTGCCAATGACAGATCTGGCCAATGGAAGGGAGGGAGCTCATGAACTAATATTCCAGCTATGGTACAGGAGCACAGGTGACAAATCCAGCAACCCAACCAGCCTTGGGTGACAGATACCAAAGCTGCCCTATGAGGAAAGCAGTCCTTCAGGAATTATTTGAAATCTCTCTCATCACTCATCTCTCCCTTTCTCTCTTTCTCTCTCTCTCTCTCTCTCTCTCTCTCTATATATATATATATATATATATATATATATATATATATATATATATATACTGTATATATATATATGGTGTCTATATATGTCTATGGATATATATATAAATGCTGTTCTGTACCTACATGGTGCTCTGTATCTACATGGTGTTCTCTACCTACATGGTACTCTGTGTCTACACCGTGTTCTGTATCTCCATGATGTTCTCTACCTACATGGTGCAGTAACACTGTGCTTAAAGCAGTCAACATAATGCATTAGAGATACCTTCGTAATGCATTATGATGCATTCATAAAGTATTATAAACATGGCTACAACTATTTAGAAAAAGGTATAACACATTATACCCATGTGTATTGTGCGTTTTGAATGCTCTATGAAGCTCACGTCTTTAATGCTCTTTTTAATACCTAAATAATGCACTTTAATGGTCAGTATAAGACAACATAAACACCCCTACCTTGGCTTATAAAGGTTTCAATAATGCATTATACATGAGTGCTTTAAGTAAATTGTTACTCATGGTGCTCTGCATCTACAAAGTGTTCAGTGTCTACATGGTGTTCTGTATCTATATGGTGATCTGTAGCTATATGGGGTTCAGTGTCTACATGGTGTTCTGCACCTACATGGTGCTCTGTGTCTACATGGTATTGTGTATTTAAATGGTGTTCTGCACCTACATGATGTTCTGTTTTTACATGGTGCTCTGTATCTACATGGTGATCTGTATCTACATGGTGTTCTGTATCTATATGGTGATCTGTGTCTACATGGTGTTCTGTATCTACATGGTGTTCTGCACCTATATGATGTTCTGTGTTTACATGGTGTTGTGTATCTATATGGTGCTCTGTATCTACATGGTGTTCTGGGGCTACGTGGTGCTTTGTGTCTACATGGTATTGTGTATTCATATGGTGTTCTGCACCTACATGGTGTTCTGTGTTTACATGGTGCTCTGTGCATAGATGGTCTTGTGTATCTACATGGTGTTCTGCACCTACATGGTGCTCTGTGTTTCCATGGTGCTCTGTATCTACATGGTGTTCTGCACCTATATGATGTTCTGTATCTACATGGTGTTCTGTATCTACATGGTGCTCTGTGTCTACATGGTGTTGTGTATCTACATGGTTTTCCGTACCTACATGGTGCTCTGTTTTTACATGGTGTTCTGCACCTACATGGTGCTCTGTGTCTACATGGTGTTGTGTATCTACATTGTGTTCCGTGCCTACATGGTGCTCTGTGTTTCCATGGTGCTCTGTATCTACATGGTGTTTTGCACCTATATGGTGGTCTGTGTCTACATGGTGCTCTGTGTCTACATGGTGTTCTGCACCTACGTAATGCTGTGTGTCTATATGGTGCTCTGTGTCTACATGGTGTTCTGTACCTATATTGTGCCCTGTTTTTACATGTTGTTCTGTATCTACATAGTGTTCTGTGTCTACATGGTGTTGTGTACCTTCTTGGTGCTCTGTGTTGACATGGTGTTCTGCACCTACATGGTGCTCTGTGTCTACATGGTGTTCTGGGTCTTCGTGGTGATCTGCACCTACATGGTGCTCTGTGTCTACTTTGTGTTGTGTATCTATATGGTTTTCTGTACCTACATGGTGGTCTGTGTCTACATGGTGCTCTGTGTTGACATGGTGTTCTGCACCTACATGGTGCTCTGTCTCTACATGGTGTTCTGCACCTACATGATGTTCTGTATCTACATGGTGTCCTGCATCTACATGGTGCTCTGTGTTTCCATGGTGTTGTGTATCTACATGGTGTTCTGTACCTACATGGTGCTCTGTATTTCCATGGTGCTCTGTACCTAGATGCTGTTCTGTATCTAAATGGTGTTCTGCACCTACATGGTGCTCTGTGTTTCCATGGTGTTGTGTATCTACATGGTGTTCTGTACCTACATGGTGCTCTGTGTTTCCATGGTGCTCTGTACCTAGATGCTGTTCTGTATCTAAATGGTGTTCTGCACCTACATGGTGCTCTGTGTTTCCATGGTGTTGTGTATCTACATGGTGTTCTGCACCTACATGGTGCTCTGTGTTTCCATGGTGTTGCGTATCTACATGGTGTTCTGTACCTATATGGTGCTCTGTGTTTCCATGGTGCTCTGTACCTAGATGCTGTTCTGTATCTAAATGGGGTTCTGCACCTACATGGTGCTCTGTGTCGACATGGTGTTTTGTATCTACATGGTGTTGTGTATCTATATGGTGCTCTCTGTTTCCATGGTGTTGTGTATCTACATGGTGTTCTATGTTTCCATGGTGCTATGTACCTAGATGCTGTTGTGTATCTATATGGTGTTCTGCATCTATATGGTGCTCTGTTTCGA
Source organism: Mormyrus iriodes (assembly GCA_011763525.2). Taxonomy (NCBI): domain Eukaryota; kingdom Metazoa; phylum Chordata; class Actinopteri; order Osteoglossiformes; family Mormyridae; genus Mormyrus; species Mormyrus iriodes. The sequence continues at coordinate 33,786,310 of JAAGVU020000001.1, forward strand.
CATGGTGTTCTGTATCTACATGGTGTTCTGGGTCTACGTGGTGCTCTGTGTCTACATGGTGTTCTGTACCTACATGGTGCTCTGTGTCTACATGGTGTTCTGTACCTACATGGTGCTCTGTGTTTCCATGGTGTTGTGTACCTACATGGTGTTCTGTACCTACATTGTGTTCTGCACCCACATAGTGCTATGTGTCTAAATGGTGCTCGGTGTCTGCATGGTGTTCTGTACATCTATGGTGTTCCGTACCTACATGGTATTCTATGTTTACATGGTGTTCTGCACCTGTATGGTGCTATGTGTCTATATGGTTCTCTGTATCTGCATGGTGTTTTGTACTTCCATGGTGTGCTGTACCTACATGGTGTTCTATGTTTACATGGTGTTCTGCACCTACATGGTGCTCTGTATCTACGTGGTGTTCTGTACTTATTTTGTTGTCACTAGTAGGTCGCAGTCTGTATCAGCTTTCTTAAAACACATATTAATAAGCCATTCTCTGTGACAGATACTGAGCCCAGTTTGTCTGCCCAGTCCTTCAGCACCCCTGTCTTCCTCTACAGTGCCCCTCTCACCCGGTTAGGCTGCCCTTCCCTTCTGTCCTGCCTCATGATGTCTCCTCTACTGCGCAGCCCCCTTCTCCCCAAACGACAAGAGCCCCAATCTGTAATTTGTCTAATCGCCGCGTTTGAAGCCTATCTGGCGCATAAACACACAAAGGAAGTCTTTAGACCTGTAATCACTGCCTCCTTCGTGGGGCTAGCCTGCTCCAGCCCCAGACAACTGCAAACAATTAGGGAAATTAGTGGCTCCACCATTGCCATCAAGAGGGCTGCTTGTTTATAATTTAATCGAACAAAATGTCAAAACAGTCGAGTCTTGAGAGAAACAAGATGCGTTTATGAGATGAAATTCAAACTGCCAGCCTGCCCAAATATTAAGAGTGTTTGTTTAATAGCGTGCGACCAGCAGAGAGGGAGGCAGAGAGAGAGAGAGAATGGAAGGGAAGCAGAGGCATGGGGAAAAAAACAAAAAGAACAAATTTTTTCACATTTGTATTTTATTGCATTTTATTTATTCAGTCTCTCCCCTCCTCTCATTCCCTGTCTCCTCCATTCTCCTTAGTGCACAGGGAATTTCACAGCTTGAATTAGTGGCCAGTTTTGAATTCATTATAGAAACTTTTTGCTAATAAAAAAATGCACTATTAGTTTATCTGCCCTTGCTCCCTCCCACAACATGTTAATAAACTCAATTGTTCTCCTCAAAATTCAAGCATGTTAAATAATATTATAAAATAAAACAATGGACTGTTCTTGATGTCAGCCAAGGAGAGTGTTAAATACTCGACATAAGTTCAGGTTTTGTATTCAAAGTAGG
>JAAGVU020000001.1:33787789-33812091 GCA_011763525.2 Mormyrus iriodes
TAATACACACAGCCAAGGAGAGTGTTAAATACTCGACATAAGTTCAGGTTTTGTATTCAAAGTAGGTAATACACACAGCCAAGGAGAGTGTTAAATACTCGACATAAGTTCAGGTTTTGTATTCAAAGTAGGTAATACACACACCCAAGAAATATCTATCTAGTCAATCTAATAAATATTATCAGTATTGTTGTTACTTTTCAGTATTGATCATTTTCAAAGAACAAATTGTGCTTTATCCAAGCTGCACTGAAAATTCAATGAGACTGAACGTGTTCAACCTATTGTAAAGCTGTCGTCTAATCTGTTTCACATAATGATCACTTAAAGTCTAAAGAGTTACCTCTCCCTTGTGAGGCAAGTCATCAGTGTGACAAGATGCTGACACTTCCTTCCCATGATGCATTGCCACTCTCTGAAGCATGATTGATTAGCTACTTACCTCAACATTTAGTCATAGTAATCAAATACTTATATCAGGTAGTAAATGGTATTTACAGCACTTTGTGAATGGCATTTATCTGCAGGTATATCGGTACTCATTCATATGAAAGACACTACGGATGAACATCATGCGCCTGTATGTTTCGGCTACCTTTCTGCTCTGAGCTGGCGGACTGCGTGGAATATCGCTGCTCTAATCGGATCTGTGGTATAGATATGATTACGTGTGGCACATTTATTTACATAATAATTATTACAGTCTACCCTACAGTGTCAGAGAGGGGGCCTGCAGAGGTAGACTGAGGAGCCTGCTTCCCAAACACAGAGCGCTGAGATGATTTTACGGGCATGGGGGTGGGGGTGGGGGGGGCATTATTCTATTAGTTCTTCAGTGCAAAGTTTGAAATGAAGCGTAATTGGATTAGTTAACGTGGAGGACTAGATAGTGCGGAATGAGGTTAGCGGGCAAGCAGGCGGGCTGCTGTAATTAGGCGTCCGTCCGGGGAGCAAGTTTGGAGTCCAGCCAGCGTTCACTCCTGCACCCCCATTTATTCATTTATTTTTTCATTATTTCCACCAAACGAATCAGAAGATGGCAGGAGTGCCCTGGGAGTATAATAACTGCATTGGGATACCGCCTGTCCCTCCACTCTCCTTTCCTCCCTGCCTTGAAATGCTTGCTTATTTACCATTTCTATCCTCTTTTACCTTACAGCTATCAGGCAGGTTTCCACTTCCATTGTGTGGAGTTAGGGAGAAATACAGTATAGACTATGCTACTTACACAAGTGAACTAAAGGCTGTCTAGTGCTAAACTGAATCTGTGCCCTTCTGTACTGTGACTGACGTATGTCACCCTAATACCCTATCAGTCTGTTTACCTAACTGGTGAAGTCAACTTCTTCGGAGCAAGTTTTTTCAGATGTCATGCATATATGACAATTGGTAGTTGGCACAGTCCAAGTGTGCTGGGTGTAAATCACTGTAAAACCCTCAGATCTCTGTGTGTGGAAACAGCAAGCCCCCTACTAAATGTCCTAAAGACAGCCTAATTTACAGTGCAGTTTATTGGATACATATGCGATTTAATTGGGTTAATAGAGACCTTTGGTGTGGTCATCCTGTTTCTAGCCAAAATTTAGTTTATTGCGAACGTTTACCACCGTGTGCTCTTTACCTTTTTGTCTATACTTCTACGCATTTCTCTTCTGTACTGAAGCCTCCTTTATCCGTCTTAGCCATCGTATCCTTCACGTATTTCCCCTGTCAGTTGTTCTAGTTAGTGCAGAGAGAAGAATGAGGGAAAGCAAGGGAAACAGGACAAAGAGAAACAATTTATGTTACGCCTATTCAGCCTTTGCAGGGTTCAGGTTTAGGAGCAGCAAATGGCAATTAATCACTGCGATCATAAACAAGCCGTTACATTAACACGGAGCTCTACAGTTACAAAATAGCCAGCAGACAGAACAATTCACCTTTTGTTAATAACAACCTATTAATCAGCACCATTACGGAAGCAGCCTGGGAAAGGAGCACCGCTTTTGAGAAATATTTTAATGAAAATGATTTGGTCACCTACTTTGAAATTCTTGCGGGTGTCCAATGTTCAGAGAGGTCAGTGTTTGGGAACAGGAGTTACATTTGGTGACAAAAATGGCCCAGAGGACTCTCGTGTATATAACAGTAGGGCTGTGGCACACTGCAAAAGCCATGCTGGTACTGGAACCCACAGTCAAACCGACGTACTGCACAAACAATGTCCATCCTTGCAAAGGTCTGCCAGCTATAATGCTGTCCTTTATCATTTTCCTAAAAGAAATCTCTGGAAAAAAAGGAAGCTGCCTTAGCTGGTTGCTCTGGCTATAATGGATAAGCTTTTGAGCATCTTTGATTCATGGCCACACCATCTGATATATACCCCTTAAAGGACATTTATGGTCCAGTTCCCAGAAGAAAACCTAGGTGCATGATTAGTGATGTTATTCACAGGAAATTCCTCTTGGCTGCATATCCTGAATATATGAAGAGATTAGGTGAGTCGATGAGCTGATATCTATATGATGGAGCACATATCCTTTTTTCCTCCTACTTGGGAGTTTTTGGATCCTCTCCTTCATTGGCATCTGGCATCTTTCATTCATTTCTTTGTCTTTCCTTTTCCTTATTTTTGTATTATCCCGTATAAACGCTGCAGGAATGTATCACAACATACCCAAGTAAAGCATCTTGGGGTGACTCAAAGCACTATATAAAAATAAATTGAATTGAATTGAATTGAATTGAATTGAATTGAATTGAATTTTCGATGGCCTGCCTCCTACCTACACTAACTGTTACGTTGTCTTCTCCTTGGTTCCTTTTTCAGTGCTTGATCGCTATGTTTGCTTTCCCATTTACCTGTATGTGCCCCATTGTTTCATTTGGTTACTTTTCCCACTCTGGCTTCCATTCTGCCCTTCACTTTTTCATACCCGTCCCCATGTTCCCGGCTCTGTCCTTCCTCCCCTGCCCTGTCGTCTCCACTCACTGGCTGTACTTTTTCTTCATTTGTGGCACCGTCTTCCCTTGCTCCACGCCTCTCTTTCCCCGCTTCTCTCCCTCCCTTCGCACATATCCCTGCAACAGAGCTCGAATCTTCACAACAGATAATTTCACTAATTTCATTAATTATAAACCAATATGTTACCGGGAGCCTCCAGAGACAGTTTGGCCAACACTGGCATCTGGTCTGCAAACTGAGGGAGGAGGAGAGGGAGCCAGGAAGGCGGAGATGGAGGGAGAGCAAGGAGAAGAGGAGAACAGGACAGCTCCTGACGATGTACCACTTCTTCCAGCACTGACCTCTAAAGAGCGACGCACGGCACGCTGTTACCCCCTATCTTGCAAAATAAATACTCACCACAGAAGACATTTTTATGAGCGAGAAAAGGAAGTGATATTCAGGGAAAAAAATCCTGATGACATTAATGTATCAATAAACAAGCAAACAGCATGGGCACACTGGGCATAGAGAGGATAGAGGAACAGGATGGACACACTGTACAGGGATAGAGGAACAGGATGGACACACTGTACAGGGATAAAGGAGCAGGATGGACACACTATAGTGGGATAAAGGAACAGGTTGGATGCACTGTACAGGGATAGAGGAACCAGATGAACAAACTGTACAGGGATAGAGGAACCAGATGAACACACTGTATATGGATAGAGGAGGAAGATGGACACACTGTATAGTGAAAGAGGAACAGGATGGACACACTGTACAGCAGAGAGTCGGGAATGTGTGGAGTAACAACGTAAGGCCAGCGAGGGGTGAGGAAGAGTCTAACAGGTGCGTCTCTCATGCTACAATACTTCCAAAGTGCACAGCAGTCCCCAATCAGTCGCGCTTCAAGTCAGCACAGCGGTAGCGTGGGAAATATATAAATAAAGCTGGCGGCACATGTGTCTCCAGCATTAATAGTAATTGTGTGTGTAAACTGCTTCACATCACCGTTCCCTCTCACAGCTGTCCAGTAATTACCACAGAATGGGGCAGCTGATGGCAGTTTGTCTGCCTCTGCGTTGTCTGTGCGTGTCCCTATGAGACCGGGCGCACCAAAATGCAGTTTTAGGCCTGGGTTTTAGATGACTTTCTCCAAGACACCCTCTGTATCCCTCCCAAATTAATCCACAAAAGGAAAAGTAAGGATTTCTCCACAGAAAAAGATCAGAACAAACATTATGTGTAAACATACCACTGACTGTCTACTTATTTCCATAAGCAGAATTTGCACAAACTTTGCTTTCGCCTTATTATGTAAGAAAATGGCTCCTAGATTTCATGAAGCTGCACAGGCATTAGAGGGCGCTGTTTCAGGAAGAGGCATGTGGACAGCTTTTGGGTCCTTGTCTTCTGTCTCCGGGGAGATGGCTTGGCCTGGCCGCGCCTCCCCTAGGGCATGCTACACACTACCGCCCAAGCAGGGCTGTAATTAAAGGCACTGACGAGGAATCACAGGGACACCGCGCCGAAACCGCCGGGGCCGACCACACTGCGCTCTAACTGCCACTTAGTGTGTCTCCCCGCTCCTACCAAGCAGATAAATATAGCGCCTTCATTGCGGAGAGGGTGGGGGGATAACGGCGGGCGGGCAGGCGCACTCTTTGGGAACTTCTGTGCTACACCAGTATGGGGGGTTACTCTATCTGTGGAGGATGGGTGCCCCCTCTCCCTCCCAGCCCCTGAAAACAAAAAAGAGGTGCAACCACTGAGAGATGCAAAAAGGCTAAAAACAATGTGAGCAGCAGGAAGTGAGAGGTTTGGAGGCATCAGTGAAGGTTCTACCTCTTCTCTATTAAGCAAAGAGTCTGTTTACTAAACCAAATAACCAAGCATCACTACTGTCTGATCCCAGTTCTTTTCCATTGTGAGCAGAACATCAAAGCTCCTTCAAGTCCTTATTGTGGCAGCATAAGAAAAGGTACAGCAGTACAGCTCATGTCCATTGAAATGCTCTGCTTCACGAAACACTGCAGTGCCTATGGGGTATAAAACACACAGCAACTGTTCAAGGACAAATGAAATCACACAAGTGCCATCAAAAACATCTCCTTGTTCGTTTACTCTTGTGTTTTAGGTCCTGTCATGTTTTGATGTGCACGTCATTTAAACATTTTAGCTCTCAATAAAAATAAGATGTAATCCACAGATAAGTAAAGAAAAACAACTCCTACAGAGCAGAGGAGTGATCGGATGTGTATGTAAATCCAGGTGGGATGGAAAGCCACAGGTGGAACTTCTATGTACATACTGCCCCCAGGCACTAGGTAAAGGTACTGCACCATCCCTCATAAGACTGCACACCTCTCCCCTTACCTACTTAGCCATTACACTCAGATGCCGTTCTTCTCTCTGCCTGTTTGACATTCAAGGACAAGCGGTGGGAAAGGAAGCCATCAAGGGCCATAAAGCTAGTAAGGCCTGACCATTAAGTAGTTCAGAGTTAATGATGAGCAGAGAGACAAGACAGTGGTGCCAGTGCACAGATTTGCTCTTTGGACTTACTGTGGTGCATCAGGATAGTCCTCAGTCATAAATATGTCTCTGCACGCACACACGCAGACACACGCGCAGGCTTAATGTGCTAAAACATGCGTACATGCCTGGTGAATTTTAACACATATTTGAAGCACACCTCAAAAGGTGTTACAAACAGGTAAACAGAATTCTGTTTATCCAGAATAAATACCTCCTTTTCATTCCAAAGTCAGATGACACACCTATTGGTCAAAAAGCTTGGGACTGATGTGAGGAATGATAAAAGCTGCCCCCCCCACCTGTGTGTTTGAACAGTGTGCTTAGTGAAGATGAGCGTGTGATAACACTGCCAATGACATTGATGGCAGCCCCAGATAAGGGGCACTGATTACTCCCATTACAGGGAGGCTTGGCAGCAAAGAGCAGAAAGGCAGTAATATGGATGTGACCCTGCAGGTTCTCCATCCTGTTTGTTTGTTTGAGTGTCAAGCAGAGACTAAACACAGAGAATCTGGCCCCAGACCAGCCATTTTTATGGGTAACCTTCCCCCCGAAAGCCAGGCCAGGACATGTTTCTCTACAGCACATTGTACTCTCACTGCTTTCTTTTCCTTTAATTATGTCTCCATAACCCCTATTGCTATAGTCATGGCCTCCAGACACAATTTTGGGGCATAAATTTTGATAACCCTCCTTCATAATGCTATTACATTATAACATTTCTTTACTAGGTCACCTGACAGGAAAGTTACTGATAGGCTGATTGCTAATTAAAAGAAATTATAAAGTGACCGTATACCCAGATGTAGCTCTTCAAAAGACTTTCACAACATCATTTTATCCTTTATCTGAGTTAACATCAATTCATTTATTTATACCATTTGTGAACTATAGAGCATTCTGAAGAATATTTCAAATCAAGAAACCAATTATAAAGCTAGACCCACAGAACAGAGTTTCTTCTGAACACCCAGAGACCAAACCGCATCATCCTAACACAAGAGAAAGCATCAGATATCAGATCAGGAATAAATGATGGGTGTAACATGCTTGTAGCAAATTTGCCTGGTCTTTGTGTTTGCATGCTAAAACTGTTGTAGCGCCTCTCCTTTTTGTTAATGGCACAAACAGTTCCCAAAGTTATGTCCTCATCCTATCATCACTGTCTATCACAGGCATTGCCATAACTGAAGCATACAGGGAAATTCATGCTTTGAAACTGCTAAGATAAAACTCAGTAGCCTTTCATTATATTCTGCATTGATTCCTCCTGAGAGCATTGAGCAATTATCGGCATGTAACTTCTAACGGATCTTGTCTGCGTACATATGTGTTTCTACACCAGTATGTTTAACTTCCTTTGTTTGTGTGCGTGCGTGTGTGTGTGTGCGTGCGTGTGTGTGTGTGTGTGTGTGTGTGTGTTTCAACCAGATCCCATGGATTCTGGGGTTGTGATTCTGGGAATGGTGCCTTGGGTTCTGCCCCGCCCCACCCCCACCTATAGCTGAGACGTTCAGCTTTTGAATCCATGATGTATGACTGTGTCTATTCTGTCAGCGCAGATGTTCTGCTGTCTCTGACGTCATGCATGTCGTTTCTGTGGCTGGGTTACAAGATGGTCATTTCACAGGCACCTCAATGTTGGTTACATGTGTGACGCAGCTCAGTAAACAAACCACTCGTTGCACCCTGAATGGTTTCAGGTCACAGCCTTCAGAAGCGTTCATATGCATAATGAAGCTATGGAGTTTGTCCTGGCCATAGCATTATGCTGAACGTTTAGTGGAAAATGCCTTTTTAATATTTCTCTTTTTATTGTGCCTTTCCCGTGTGTGTGTGTGTGTGTGTGTGTGTGTGTGTGTGTGTGTGTGTGTGTGTGTGTGCACGCGTGTGTGTGTGTGTTTGTATGTGCCAGGGTCATGTCTATATTACATTGTGGGGACATTTGGTCCCCACAATGTGATAAAAACCTGTTAATTTGAACTAGTGGGGACCACCTTTTCAGTCCCCACAAAGGGAAAAACAATTTTATTAAAGTCTGTGACTGCAATCGGCGTTTGTATTCATATCTTAGTGTGGACCATCCATTCGTTTCTATATGAAAAACCCTAATCCCAACAATGACAACCTTAACCCCTACCCAGCCCTAACCTTAACCATAAGTAAGCAAACAAAATACAAGACTTTTAGTATTTTTAGTTTTTTGATTACCCCCCCCCCCTTATGTCACCCACCCTCAAGCAGTTCTCAGGTTTCAGCTTAATAGTCTATTAGTACAGCTCTCTCTTAATCAGCACTGGGGCCTCATAGTGAAATTCCTATTAATTTTACATGAGAACCATCCACTACAATGTCAGCATAACTAAAACTAAAGGTTTAACAGAAAAATTAAGTAGGTAGCGAAACCCATGCAACAGAGTAAAACATTGATGTAGGCTGCTCTTTCAAGCCATTTTGACAGCTGCTACAGGATTTTTTTATCAAAAAAAGGTTACCATCAGCCTGAGCCTCTAGTATAAGAATGTATCCATATACATATTCAACAAATCGATTTTAGTCCACTAATATGAAATGCTGTTCATCATTCAGAAAGAATGTGTTCACAACAAACCATACAGCTCAGCAGTGACCCTGACAGTCTAACTTGTAGCAGAAACCTCATTCTTTTCAAGATGGACTTACTTTGATAAGAAACTGCAGACAACATAAAGTGTACAGTGTTCAGGCAGACTATGGTTCTGACCATCATCAGTCCCATATGAGGGGATTCTTCCATGAAGCACTGAGTTAATCCTTTTTCCGACGCCCCATGACGGTTCAGCTTCCAGAGACCTCACACGGTCTGTAGTTTGTACTTGTAAACAAATATCAGGACCCTGCGAGTCACCCATATGCAGCCTTTGAGCCTTAATTCCCTCTCTAAAGATCTATCCTGTGCTGAGAACGGGGAGACTTTATGGACACATAACTCAGCCAGCGCTGTTTTTTTTCTTAAGAGAAAATAACAACAGCTTATTATTTATTATAAATGTACTAAACCTTTTTGTCTGCACTTTACAGCCATATTTGGAAATAATTTAATGTTTGGAAACAAACGGTTGATGCTTAACAATGGTTTGGATAGACATGAATTACGTGTTTGTCCGTTTTTGGTTTTGCAGAGAGTTTGCAGGGAAGCTTCCATGAAAAATCGACTGATTCATTTACATTGTTAGGTATTATAGCATATTTTTAAGTCAGACTTACTGCTTGCTGTATCCCAGCTCTCACACAAACACACAAACATTTATGCATGTAGGTAACTTTGGCAAATAACAGCAGGATCTACAGCCATGCTAAGATATGCTACACTACGCTGTGTCCGGGGTGCATGGTGTCACCCTTTGCATGGCCTGGGTCAGGCCCTTGGTCACTGTCACCATGCCAAGCATTCCCGCCACACACACCAACCCAACGCAATCTCATCCTTCTCGGCATTGCCTTTTCTCTTTTCTTTTTTTTTTTACTTTATTTGTTTGTTTCCTTGAAAAAAATATTTAGCTAAAATTATGTGTGATTGCACTGTAGGGCAGCAACACCCATTTATTACCCCAAAAGAAGACATATATTTAGGCTTATTCTATGGCAGCTATATTTAGCAGGCATGCAGCCGCGCGGGCAGTGTCGGCAAATCAACTTAACCGTTCAGATCTTGCACCAGGGACACATTCCTACTTGCCCATAATTCCCTGCTTCCCCTTGCCAAGGGATGCACCAAATCTTTAAAAAGCTAGGGAAAAAAGGAGAGAAAGAGAGGGATGAAGAAAGAAAAAGGGAATTTTATTGGACTGACACCCAGTGACCTGGCAGATTACATGGCATGTGCATTTCCTGGTATCATGCTGTGAACATGTATCAGACAGGTACTTTCTGTTTATGTTGCCTTGAATAAAATAATGACCATGAGTATTTTAATCCTCTTAATAATAATAATAATAATAGTAATAATAATACCCAAATACCTGATGTCTGGGAAGCAGTTTGAACAGTTCTCCTGTACAGAGCCACAGAGGGTCCAAGCCTATCCCAGGCAGAATAGCAGATGAGGATTGGGTACACCCAGGGTGAGACAGCAGTCCATCACATTATTATGGTCACAATTATGGAAGGGACGTAGATCAACATAATGCAAAGAAACTTTCATGGGGGACGAGCGGGCAAGAAACGTTTCACTTGGCCTTAAAATGTCATTTCATTGGCATGCTATGAATTATTTGGGGCCATGGCAGTAACTTAGCATTATGCTAATAACTCACCTGTGAGGTAGAGTGGCACTTGCTTTTATTCACTTACTGCTAGTGCTTTCTGCTGCCTGCTTGGTGAATATGGGTCACACGGCGGCGTGTGCTTTTGGCAGAGGGAGTGCGGGGTCTCCAGGCGCCTCTACAGGAGTCCCGGCAGCTTTGGCTGGCACGTCGACCGCACGGCTGCATGCTGCACCACTATTAATAAGGCCCCCCCAGTTTAATATTTAATTGCGTTGATGGACTGCATCTGTGCTACTCTGTGATGCAAACATTATTATACATACTAAGTGGCTTAATTGTAATTAGAGCTGAAAATTTAATTAAACCAAACAATAAAGTAAATTGTTGCTTTTTTTTCCGATTGGCCCATTTGGTTAACCCTTCATTGTCCAAGTGCTGCTGGCCACCTCCTCAATCACATTGACGGGAACAAACGCTTAGGAGGGGGGTTGCAGTGGATGATCAGGGACAGGATCCTGTGCCAGAAGAGGCTTGGCGTTTAAGCTGTTGACGTCCAGCCCTCCCTGCCTGTTTCTACTCAGCGTTTAGCGCCTCCCCAGTGCCCAGTAGCTGGCCTGAGAGACAGACGCCACAAGGCAATAAAAAGGCCCAGCTGGGCCCTGGCTAGAGGAGTGCATACCGTCAGAGGCTCCCCAGAAAGATATTAGCCATCAGTCTCCATGGGCCCCGTGCGCACAAAATGCAAAATGTAAGTATATTGCTGGCAAACATTGCTGCCAGCCACTGCCAGTCTGGATTAAAATTTGGCTTAATAAATTAATAAGGCATTTAGCTGCTTTCATGTATCTGTATGGCTCCCAGCAGTGCACACAACCCCAGAGTGAGGGGACAGCGCCCTTGAGTTTCCAGTAAGAGTTTGTTGTGTGATCACTGAGCAGCTAATATGGGAAAAATTCCACCCAGAAATGGAATAAAGTCCATTTTGTTCATGGTCATGTTCATGCCCTACAAATCCAAAGGAAATTGTAACACAGGCAGCTCACAAATAATCACTGGCATGTTTCACCCTCTTTCACCATCTGCAGTGAGGGTTAGCCATCTGAATACTTGTCAAATATCTCAGTGATAGCTTCTGAATCAGAGAAACCTCAGAATAGAATAGAATAGAATAGAATAGAATAGAATAAAACAGCTTTATTGTCATTGTTGCAAATTACAACATAATTAAATGCGCATGATTCCCCAGTGATGCTTAGGGATACGTGTGAATATTTAGGGAAAGAAGATAAACTAGATTAAGTTAAATAAAAAAACAGAAGAATTTAAAATTGAACTGCAAAATATAGGAATGTAAGAGATATAGAGGGGGTAGATAAAGTGATTGAGCTTATTATATACAGCAGCATATTTAGGGAACATCAAATAAATCATGAGAACAGTCTGTACACAGACCTCTGTGTTCTGGCAATCAGACTGGTGACAGGGTCCGCTGTGCTTTTTCACGGGCCCTAGGCAAAGCATTACATAGGATCCACTTCTACCAAGAAAATTTCACTTCCTTCACAGTGCAGGTAATTTGGGGACCCTCTGCAACTGCCTATTCTGCTTATAGCTGAATCCGGCCCCCCAGGACGATGTCTGTTACTGTAGAAAGAAACTGAGAGCATTAGTCAAAGTCAACAGCAATGGCACTGACTATAGTCTAAATAACACTTCAGCACCTGCTGTGTATCTGCCATTTGCTAAGCCGTATCCTGAAATGCATGCTGTACCACAGGCCTGCTAAAGGCTGGATTATTCATCGGGAGTCCACTGCCCAGCTCCCAGCTCCACTGTAAGCAGGTCATGCTCGCTGACAAGATTTTGCACTTCCAGTGCGGCCCCTGCGAAGCTGATAAATACGGAACAGAAGCGACAGTCTGGCAGAGCAGCGCCACTAAGAGCTGTCTGATCACAAGCGGCCTGACAGCCCTCGCCTCTATTGACAAATAAACTCCATACGCAGGAATACTTAAGGCAGCCATTGGTTCACTCTTAGCAGTGAAAATGGACTCTGCATGTTTGCAGTTTGCATGTTCTCTCTGTTTTGCACTGATTTACTCCTGTAGTTCTACCCGGTTAGGCAGGATTGCTAAAGTGCCAAAGAAAAGAGTGTGTGTGTGTGCTGCTATTTGTGACCGACATCCCATCCAGGGTGTCCCCTGCCTTGTGCCCTGTGCTGCCTGGGATAGGCTAACTCTTACCATGTACTAGATAAGTGATGGATGAAGAATAGTTGGTTAGCTTTTTGCGATTTTTTAAATTTTGTTACCCTTTATCACCTGGTGAGATACTCAGGCAAGTACCAAACCACAGTTGCCAACACTCACGCATCTGACTCACAATGTCAGCTTCTCACGCACACACAATAAATCTTATGGAAAATCTATATATTCCATTATAAACCAAAAATTATCTACATCAAAAGCATAGGGGTAGAAAACCCTACAGACTATTTTCAAGGTAATAAAACTGTTACATGTACATGCATGTGGATGTGTATGCAGACTTGTCTCAAATTGAAAATCTCACGCCAGCCAGCTGACCAAATCTAGCAACCCTGCATACAGTCATTTTGGGTGAAAGGTGCTTCATTTTCCTTGTGGTCATCCAAAGTAATTGTTCTTGCTTTCAAACAGGGGCCACGGCATAACATTACATTTAACTGCGGATCTGACACCCTGATACAATGGAGTATATACCACGTCTCCTTGATTTATTCTCCTGTTGCAGCTTACAAGCCTAATGGCTCTGATTAAAACCCTCACAAACACGTTCAGTAAACACGTCGTTTATGAGCTCTGAACTGCCAGGCCCCGTTTTCCACCCCACTTATTAAAAAAGGCTAATGCGTTGCTCCCAGGCTGCACATGGGAGGTATGCAGACAAGATCATTTAATAAATAAAAATGGAAATGATGTGTGCAGGCGACTGTTGCATGAACGCCAGCCGCAGTGTCGAAGGAACGGTCCTGATGTGCACCGCTCAGCTGAAACTCACCAGGGCTCAGCGCGCAAACTAAGGGGTAAACAAAGGGAGCGGAGTGACCCCCAGAGATGGCGCATCACGCAGACGTGAAATGTTGTGAGAGAGTTTTCGCTAACGTGCCATTAGGAGGACGGCGGCCCTGGCTGGGCTGGCCTCTGTGAGCATTGCATCCTAGACAGCAGCATCTGCACATAAGCTCCTGCATCATTAGGCACCTACATACACACCCTTCTGCCTGGCTGAGTGGCACAGGGTAGGGGATCCCAGAGAGATGGGTGGGAGGGGGGGCAGTGGAAGCTATGTGAGGGGCATGGGAGGAACAGGAGCAGGGGAGGGGAAGGAGCGAGCTGGCTGGAGGAGGCGTAACACAAATTTCCTTCCAACCAGGCTGCCATACTTCACCTCCGGGGCCCACAGGGTGCACAGGCATCTATACAAAGTTTCTTTCTTCTTCATTCCCTTCCTTTTGTCAGCTGTATTCAAACTTTGAATCATTTATTGACATTAACTATGCCATATGTATTGCCAAAGCTCAAAATCGAGAAATAGCAGGTTAGTCAATGTTTCTAAACTGTGACTAGGAAAAGCCTCCAGACAGAGGAATAGAGGACCTATTTGTTCACCTTCTCTCCGGGGAATAGTCAGAGTTTGGATTACTGTTCACTAGGACGTTTGTCCAGAACTCTAGCTGTTTGCACCACCTCACTACCTCTGCCTATTGGAAGCATTATACAAATGTAACGGCACACAGTGTGTCACCCTTTTCGGGGGGAGATGATGTCAGAGTGTCACATACACACACGCATATACACACACCCATGTAGAGCCAAGCCAGCATATGCATAAACACAGACAGACAGACTGACAGGCATGGGGGGTCTGGCATACAGACAGGCGGTGTGGGAGGAGGCCCTGGCGGCAGCCAGGCCAGGGAGAGCTGGGGGGTGGGGGGGGGGGAGCTAATGATGTGGTTGAGCACTACCAGGTTGTCATTAGCTCAGCATCTGCTCTCATCACACGCCATTATGTGGCTGAACAGCAGAGGGAGGATGTGACGGAATTTATAGGCGATCAGCACAGCGCCCCCCAGAGGAAGGAGGCTGCCGCGGACCGGGCTTCCTGTGAGCCAGCGATAGATGCAAGAATAATCAAGGAAATTATTTCCACGAATGACAATGCCCAACTTACTGAACCATGAGGCTCAATATTGACATACCATAATGCCCATAGAGTAAGACACACCTTACATTCTGTACACTATAGAAACAGGCCAGATGGGGGCTTTCTTGCTGTGAGCTGAAGCATATAAGCACTACCCCACTCTGTATGAACATCCACTGCATCATCAAAGATCCCTTGGGTTCCTTTCAACCAGTCTTTTTCAGCCTCAGTGATACAGCTGGTCAGAACTCATTGCACAATATCTGCTTATTCCATTGCATTTTCTATCTGTATGCTTGAAAATACACTTTAGCTAATTCACCCATAGTGAACTGTCATAAAATAATAATAAAAAATATATATATTTATTTATGATTATTATATTTATATGACAAACGAGAGGTAATATCTGCCAATGAGATCAACCAAAATTACATTTAAAATAAAAAATCTTAATGATAAATGTTTATTTATCAATAGAAACTAGTTGCAAATCTAGTTTCCCCATTTTGTCTCTCTGAGTAATCACAAATAAAATGCAAAGTCCTAATAAGTGCGGGTTTATTAACATGACAGAGAGGGAAAGTGGGCAAATCAATACATCGAAGACTGTGTAATGTGTTTTCTGTTCATGTAATAGCACATGACTTGATGCTATCCAGACTTTTGGCTCAGATTAAATCACAGCTTCCACCCACTCTAATAACTGTGAATGACAAAATCCAGTTCGAGTTTTGCCATAAACCTCCTCCTATCACCTAATGGAAAATAGATGTTTAATGTCAAGCATTTAGTTTTAAATATGCAGAGTGCGGGTCTATTTATAAGGTGATTGTTAATATAGCCTTGGGAATCCCGTTAACATGTCTCCCGCAGATCCTGTGTTTCATCGCTAATGTCAAAATGTTCAGAAGATTAATAACAGCACAACATACCCTAAAGGGAATGTAATGCTATTATATTCCAAGTCAAACGTTCTACACTCATACCTGCAATAAGGCAAGAAAATAATGTTTCTGAAACCAGAGAGTCCTGAAGAATTATGTGTAAGAACTATCTAATGATGTAACAGAATATAGCAGCCGTGACTTTTTTCAGGAAAACGTGACTCTCTTCACTCCTTCATTAATAACCAACGGGTGTTTGCTGCCTGTAATCTATAAAAGTATTAATTAATGGAAAGCTCTTAGCATCCTCAAACTGTTCACTTTTAGTTAAGGTCACAAAGATGCCACAGGGCATATAAAACAGTCCCATTAAATTAGTTCTTAAATCAGGAAATCTCAGTTTTTTTTCTTTTTTAATAACAAACAGCTGGAAAGCATAATCTACTATTTTACCTATCTTACGCTGCGGCTTGTCATGCACTGGAGCACATGAGTGCAGACAGATTTTAGTGTATTTCAGTAATAAGTCAAACTTTATGCTTATAAGCAGGCCAGTGCCATTCACGTCCCTCCTAGTTAGTAACATACATTAACAAACAACAGGGCAGCTGCAGTTCTCAGTCATCATTTTTATTAGGCAAAAAAACTCATAAAATATTCCTGCTTCCCTGCAAGTTTTTTCCTTTTTATTGGATAGTTCAAAGTTTGAACTCCAGAAGCTGCTAAGTCAATGTTTTTTATTATAGCTCAGTTTATAGTAGATAATACATATAGCGTTTGATGAAGGACCCTCGGCTTAATAATGTCCCCTTTTACAGCCGTCACATTTGTCACCAGAAACAGTTACTCCAACTCTTATCTACACAAAATAAAATAAAAGCATAAACCAGTTAAAAAAAAAATTCAATCAATGACACCATTCTACTGTTACAAATTCGTAACAGTAAAGCTGGAAATACAAACACATTAAACACCCAATGTTTTCTTAATTTGTCCCCGTTTTTTATTGATTTGGATTTTTTATTGAACAGCCCAATGCCATCTCTGGGAAGGCAAAAACTACACGCACTTACACCAACGTCCTGCTTAGCTGCCCACATCTTTTCAGTCTACAGCCTTTATTGGGTGATTTAACACACTAACTCTGAAAAGAGAGCCAAACCCTTAATTATGGATACTTTTGAAGCCTTGTGGTTCTCTGACTGACATTTAGCATCTCTGCAGATCAGTGAGGGGGAGTCCAACCCTCACAGACCCAGGGTCTCCCCCAAAGCAGAGGCAGACATCCTCACCAGATACACCAGAGCAAAGCAGCAAGGACCAAGCCTCCATCCCCACTATAGACCCTCATATCGTTACTGGTGCATCCCTGGGGAGGCATGTTCATAAAACTTACATGAGGTTTAGACATTCTCCATCCATGCATCCACCTTCCAACCACTTACCCAGTACAGGGTTGCGGGAAAATATATACTATTCAAAACACAGAAAAGGATTAGATGAAATGTATTAGCAAATGACCATTGTTTTGCCAGTTTTCCTACCAAGTCCTGTTGCTAATCAGTAGCGATTCTGGGTCTTCTCTAAATGTTCAGGATTTGCATTGATAGTAAGGTGTATACTTGGGTCAAAGAGCCTAATGTAAATTTTCCTGACACGTTTATACAGTGTGAACTGCAACCAGTAAACTGTGTTTATGGATATCCACTTCTGTCTATCGGTGTCTGTCAGATGCTTCACCTCCATAAAACAGTGAGATCGTAACTTTTCAGAACTTTGTCCAGACCAGGAAGATTTTAAAAGCAACAATAAAATAAAAAAATGACTATAACTAGTTTTATTGCTGCCATTTTTAAACAAAAAAAATATATATACTGTAATAATGTTACTTCCAATCCCAAGGCTACCTTAATGTGCTGATGAGTCACACGTTTTTACAGGGAGATCAAGGATCCACTTTGGTAATTATTCACCATATGGTCACATACACCAAGGGCTACTGATGACAAGGCAGCCAAAGCAGGCCACCGTGCTACCACAAGAAATACACCATGTGCCGTATAACAATGCACAGACGTGGTCTCACACAGATCCATCCATCTTCCAGCTGCTTTCCCAGTACAGTGGGCCATGGGCATTAAGCAGGGGGCTCACACCACCGGTCCATGGCAGGGCACATACACCATGGGCAATACCAAGATGACAGCTGGCTGGACCGCATGTCTTCGGATGGTGAGAGGAACCCACACAGCACAGGGAGGACATGCGAACTCCAAACACACAGAATAGGAAATAAACAGTAACTCCCAGCCGCGGATGCGAGAAGTGACCGCCTACTCTAAGGTGTATATTATGAGTATTAACTCTGTGTGCTGTGAAACAGATGTGTACTACAGCGATTGTTTTGGAGGAGACAGTGTTGTTGTATGAGCCCAGTAACCTTCAGGTTCTGCCTTATTTTCACCAGGTTTCTCAGTACCTTAAATAAAGCTTGTAGATGCACAGATAACAAGCTGCGCTGTGGTGTTTATTGCGACCCAAATCCTGGTGAGCCAGCAGTTATTTAAGTCTCCGTTTTCACATAATGCTAAACATACAAAGCCGAAACCTAAAAATCTGCCTCTTTTTGTCTCCTCTAAATTCAATTTTAAAACTTACCGCAACCCTGTATTGGGTAAGGGGTTAGAAGATGGATGGATGGAATTTTAAAAACTTCTCTTTTAAGAAGCAAAATGCTTTTCAAATCAGTGGCTATTATGCCTAAAACAAGATCTACAATCTATATGTGCATATATGCGTAGTGAGAAATCATTCTGAGGTATTCCATCCATCCATCCATCTATCCTTCCCTCCATCAATTTTCTGTAATCACTGGACTTCATGAGCCAGGACCCATCCCAGAAAGCACCAGGCTCGAGGCAGGGTGGGATGCCAGCACAATGCAGGGCACAGGTTCACATGTAGCCACATATTATGGGTAATTTAGAGACAGCGTTTAACATAACCACATGTTTAACATGTTTTTGGACTGTGGGAGGAAACTAGAGTACCCAAAGAAAACCAAAGCAAACACAGGAAAAACATGCAAAGTCCATATGCAAAGCTGGGCCCAGAATCCAAACCACACACCCTGGGGCTATCAGGCGACAGGGCTGCCCACTGCGCTTCTGGGTACGTCGGCTTATTTAATCAGGAAATGAATTCATGCTTAAGTAAAGTGTTTACTGATCATGCAATATTTTAATGGAAACAGTGATGCAGTGAGTTGACAAAAAAAACTGCAACTTTTTTTTAAGAGAGTTTGTTACGTGATGCAATGGTATGTGTATATATACAGCCTACTAATATGAGGATGGTGAGTTCAGGCAGAGGGATGCTGGGAGCTGTAGTTTTACACTATAAACGTGTACTGTATAGTAAATCGATAAGAAGTTAAACATCTGATACCATGGAACGTGATGATTTCTTTTTAACTATTTTAGTCTGACATACATTTGTTTATTTTTTCTGAAGAATTGTTTCATAAAAGTTGAAATAGTTTGTAGCATCCTAGGGAACTAAATAAAGTTAATAATATATTAGTGTTTTTTTAAGTTTATAATAGTGGTATTTTCAGACAGAGTTTCTCTTTGAATTTACTGCAGTTGCTGACCGTAATTCAAAAGGAATGGAATATCAGGTTTCAACAGGGCATTTCATTAATGACGTTAATGTAGAAATAAATATGGAATTAAAAGTGGGGGAAAATGTGCCAAATTACAAATTATTAAATGGCAATCAAAAAATAATAATGTTTTAAAAGGATCCATTAATTTCCAATGATTAATTCATAGCAATCCAAAAATGTTAAACTAATGATGAAATTTTAACAGATGCTGATCATTGCCATAAGAGAAGAAATAAATGATTATGACAGATGAATGACGGATGCTGTATATGTGTATAGTCAGATAGAGAGGGCAGTCCTGCAGGTCCCTGTGAGTGCTGCAGCATTATATGCCACGCCTGTGTGAGAAAAGGCCGCTGTATTACTGCTGGTGTTGTGTGTTAGTGCTGTGGGGGCTGTAGGTGGGTCTGCTGGAGCTATAGGTAGGCCTGACGGAGATGCTTATCTCTGTTAACTGTTCCACCTCCTGTGGCTGCTTATCTTAAAAGATCGAGGGAGTCATTTATGAGAGCACAGCAAAGCACTCTAATGCTCCCAGAAATCATTAACCAGGCCTCAGTCCGAATTTTTGCTTTTTCAGTCTCTCTTTTGGTCATCATCACCTGATTATATCATACTAAAGGTCAGTACTGGTGTCACTTCTGAGCTTTCTACCTGAAGAATGTCATAA
The DNA here is from genome assembly GCA_011763525.2 of Mormyrus iriodes. NCBI lineage: Eukaryota > Metazoa > Chordata > Actinopteri > Osteoglossiformes > Mormyridae > Mormyrus > Mormyrus iriodes. Next base: position 33,806,916 of record JAAGVU020000001.1, read on the forward strand.
ACCAGAGACAGTCTCTCACTGCGCAAGGGCATTCAGCATATTTTTGTTCCTTTCCCTGCTTTCATCTTTCTGTTCTTTTTAGATTTCTGACTCCTCTATTTGCTATGCATGAAGTAATAAGACTGTTATAGTATAAGAATAATTCACAGTATGAAATATGAAATAACATCCGGTACTGTAGGCCCCCTGCATTGAACCGGTGATTAATACGACATCTTTATACTGTAAAAGGAAAACATTGTAATTTACTCAACTCTTCTAGTCAAATTATGCTATTAATTATTAGTAATAATGAACTCACTGTGTTTTTTCTGGAGTTGAGGTTTCTGGACTTTCTATTTATCTGTCTATCCTCTAAGGGCCTTTAAAACCCCTTTAAAGTAAAATATGTCTTCAAATACTGTAAAGACTCTAATAGTACAAACTACACAAATCTATAACACCATATTGGCTTAAAACAACCGTATGAAATTGTGGTAAAGTTCAGATTACAGTGATTTCCTTTAAATTCTGCTTACCCTAAAAATGGGAAAATATTACGAATGGGGTCAGAGGCCACACCCTTGTGGGTCACCGTCGAGGTACTGCATGACGCGCGACGAAGGGGACGGCGGGGGGGGGGGGGGGGGGTGTTTTTATTTTGATGTCGTCTAAGTACAAAGCCAGCAGACCATTGGAACGGTCCCCTCAGAAGTAATAATGGCTGTGGTTTTTCTGCATGAGAGCTGCTTTTGTCTCCGTATCCTTTGTTTTTCTGGTCCTGCTTTAAACGGCACAGCCATTATCCATTAATATGAGACAGTCGCCGCCAAGGGCGGGAGCAGCAGGAGGAGTGCCCTGTCAAAAAAACAACCCGCTAAATATGTCCTGCGCTGGCGGCGTCCCTCACTGCATCTTTCCCTCTTTCTCTCTCTCTCTCTCTCTCTCTCTCTCCCTCCCGGTCTGCGGCTTTGTCCATAATTTAACACACTGATTCCTTCCATCTGCCGCCCGCGGAGAGCAGCACCGCATGGGGCACCGGCATCCCGCTGCGCACCTTCCCCACGCAGGGGGCGGGGGACGAGGTCATTCACAGTCCGCACGTGGTGTTGCTGGATTTCCAGGCCCGGTACTACTGCCCAGTATCGTGTGGGCCGGCCGCTTCCGACCGAGTCTTGGCCGTTGTCCATCTGTACCAGTTCACATGTGCAGTCCGGAAGTTCCGCGATGCTGAATTAGTTTCTCACCAAACAATTTAGAAAAAAATTCTTCAAATGACACTTTGCTCCTCCATGACTGACCAACACTAGTTATAGTGTGAAAGACCCTGGTGGCTGTTTGGGCAGGAGGACAGCCATGGCGGCCTCTGGCCTGAGCACAGCACACAGGTGCTCTTGCTGTGACAATTAGGGCAGTGTAATGAGTGCAGGGCAGGGATTTTTACAACATTTTTTACTCTATTTATTATGACTGATCTATGAACCTCAATCAGGACAATCCTGAAGGTGTTTATAACAGCAACAAACATCTACGGAAAGCAGAATCAGCTCACAATGCGAAAGCCCCTTTCTGCTAAAGCTCAGCTGTAAACACCAGCTCCGGCGCTCAGCCCAGCCACAAGGGCCATGGCCACCGTGGAGGGACAGCGAGGACGAGTGCTCCACTGTGCTCTGGCCCAGAACCGAGGCGCCGTGGCTCCACTATGGGCAGCTTTGAGGGCCAGCCAGCCGACACAACCGCAGGGCGACTGCGAGCGACGACCACACCCCGCGATCCTGGTCAGCACAAACAATCTGGGGCTCTGGGTCACTATCACAGGGGTGGGGCCAGGATGGTGGGGCAGAATCGGGCCCCCGTCTGACCCTCGAACCAAAGGCGTTCCTGATCAACATGGCTAGTACACACCGTGCTAGGATATTCCACATACTGCCATAAACCCCTCACATGCTGTTGTTTACGAGGCATGACAGAGCTCGTCCTGTTCTAATCACGTGGGACTGGGGAAAGCGGTTACAGGGGGGAGGGCTGACAGGAGGGGATTCACCTGCAAGGCTGCAGCAGGTTCTGGTGGGCCACAGCAGGGTGTCCCTTAAATAAGAGCCACCGTTTCACACCCCAGTTAGATTCTTCAGGGTTACACACTCATGCAAGTAATGGGAATTATGCTAATTGTAATTTGCTCAGTCTTTGTGCTGTGTACTATAGCACATTCCTTCTTCTGTCCTGCTACGAGCGGAGGTGTTGTTCACATACATTTTTTGATCCTCAGAATCAGCAGCCACGGAATAACAGACGAAACGAGCGATTATGGGCTGCCCTGTCTCACATGCGTGCAGACGTACACACATACACGTCCATGGGACATGGTTTTAACCAAATTCATAGGATGTAAAACCTGGCCCACTGACCTCCTATACTTAGTGAAGTAATTGCTAGTGTTGTTTTATAAGGATGTATTTTAATTTGTCTATAATTTGGCTGCCATTGGTTCTCTGCAGTGTAAAAGGACCGACACGGTCTGCGAATCAACATACCCAAAATTGAGTTGTATTGTTTACCTGACTACACTTCAAGCAGCGTTAAATTTAATCACCCAGGGAACCTTATTTTGTATGGGGTTTTACACTTAATTGATCCTTACTTTAATTATTTGTGACTGGTAACTACTGAAATTTCTAAGATAAACTCTTAATTGCAAAATCCAGTCATACACTTCACTCTTAAAATTATACAAGGCACAATTAACTCTCATGGAAATGTTTTTCTTTCATTGGTTCAGATTCCCTTGGTGAGGTAGTGCTTACATCATCACCACCATAGTATAATGTCAAAGAGTTCAGTAAATCATGGCAAATCCCATCAATCTGACAAGCCCTTTCATTAGCGCGACCCTGTCAGCTGTATTTTATTCAGCCAGAACTCCATGGTGATAATTAGCCCTCGACTTACATTTATCCATAGACCCAACACAACAACCAACACACATACACATCTGTGTGTCTGCATGTGCTTGTAAACTTGCAACTGGCTTTATTATCTACTTATGATTGACTGAATTTTTACTGAAATTGCATATTAGCGCAAAATTAACTTACAAAGTACAAAGTAACTTACAAATGATTAATATGCCCCTAAATAGAGTAGATTAAGCGGGCTGAGCTGGTGAGAATGAGCGCTATCCGGTCTGACCATACTGCACCAGCATGTGTCATTCGGCAGAGTGACACCCCAAGGGGCTGCTGTGTTCCCATGAGCTGCGCCAGGGGTGTCGGGCCACAGTGTGCCACACGCCCACAGCCGCCTGTGCCTATGCTGTGGGCTGGTGTTTAGTCTGAGGGTTGAACCCCCCCCCAGTACAACGCACACAGCGGGGCCAGTATGGGTCCCACACAGACACGTGCTTCCCATCTCCCGGCATGTAAACACCAGTGCTGACAGAGCTTTTGCAGCTCCTCCCCGGCCTCCTCCCGCTCCCTCTGTCTCCTTTTGCCGGTGGGTGGCAGGAATCCTTCAGATCGCTGCCACACACATTCTGCCCCCGGTGCAGCAGCAGGAATACGGGCAGATTTCAGGAGCTGTTAATGGGGCGCTTGTGCTGAAAACAGCCCTCTGGCAGTGTGAACAACCTGTAGCTAAGAACTATAAAGTATCTCTTTTGTCTGGCCCTTCACAGCGAAGCAAACTGGCTGGCTGGTTTTTTACCAATCTTCTACTGCCCTCTGTTGGTGAATAATGGCTGTGCTACTCAAACAAAGTCTGATCATCAAGCTGTAGCTGGGTAATTATCAGGAGTTCAGAGAACAGCATTTGAATTAAAAACTAAGCCAAGATTGTAAATTATCGTAACAGTGAGACATAATACTGAAAAAAACAGCCCGCATTTGATATAAACATCTATATAAACATCTTTGAGCTGGGGGCTCGAAGGCAGAGAAGTGCCCGGGACTCTGGGCACCAACTTACATGCATGCAAGGCTTTGAAATAGCACCGAGCAACAATATCATCGCATATAGTCCAACAGGAGGGCCAGTGTGTGGCTCCATGGATTAAGCCGCTGTGCCTATGATCAGATGCTCACTGGTTTAAACTTGGCCTCAGCATGCCTCCCTTGAGCAAGGCCCTTAACCCCCAGCTCCCTGGGTGGCTTCCCTACACTACTGAGCTTGTTCTCACCTATGGAAACCAAAGCAGGGTAGGAAAAGAGAATTTTTTTTCCACGGGGATCAATAAAGTTTAATGATGATCTTCATGAGAGCAAGCAAACACCCGTGTTTCTCTAATGATCAATTTAAATTGAAAATTATAGACTACCTTATTACAGTACTTGTGCACCAGATAGTGCCCATAGAAATGTGAGCCTACATCTAACAAACTTAACAGCTGTTTCAAAAGAACAACCGTGCAATAAGTAGGAATTAGCCATGCAAAATATCTGGTTGTTTAGATCACTGATTATCCAACTAATCAGTCTGAAGTCTGAAAAACACTAATGCCGTAGTCTGAATTTTACAGCAGTCTGTTAACCTACTGCTAATTAGCTGTATTTAAAACATTCTACAGAATAAGTCTAGTGAACTTCACAATGCGAAACACAGGGATTTCAAGCCACAGAATCTCACACAAATTTGTTTGGGTAAATGAGAGAACAAACGTAATCCAGCTGGCAGTTTTTCTTAAACCCCTGGGTGATTAAGGGACATTATGGAGAATAAAAAAAATACAACTGACTAGAATTAAGAGTAAAACATCTTATTTTGCCATATGCTGTTTTGCTCATAAGTAATACATTCTGCAGCAGTATAGATTTGTTGATTTCACAATATGCTGAACATATATAAGAATATGCAATAAAACAGAGGCCTCCATCCTAAAGCATTCAGCATATTTAAACCTACAGTAAGTGCATCAGATGGAAACGTAATAAGCAAAGCTCTTCCACTGTGTCAAAAGTTACAAAGCAGTGTAACCTATACAGTGATCCCTCCTCTATCGTTGCGTTCCAGAGCGCCCTGGGGAAAGGTGAAAATCCGCGAAGTGAAAACCATATGTTTATATGGTTATTTTTGTATATTTTAAGGCCTTATAAACTCTATATATTCTCTTAGATATTAGGTAAGACTCGTTTTGTATGTAATTATGTATGTAAACACACTTTATATACTACGCACAAATATACGTATCGTATATCATTGAAGA
>JAAGVU020000001.1:33812191-33838973 GCA_011763525.2 Mormyrus iriodes
AGATATGCTTGCATATAAAATCCGCAATACAGTGAAGCCGTGAATGTCAAAGCGCGATATAGCGAGGGATCACTGTACTTATTATTTATAGCCACAGTCACATATTTGTGTTCAATGATCTGCCTCAGGTAAACAGGAGTTTTGTTGAACTAGTAAAGTATTTCGTAATTAGTAAAATCAACAGTCAGTTTTTACCAAACCAGATCTGAGGAATGGCGTTCCATTTTATACATTTCCAGCAGATTTTACAGCCCTGTAACCAATTCTCTTCCAATAAAATCTGCCCTTAAACTGACTGCAGAATGAGGAGTTTAGGGGAGCTGTCAGAAGCCTATGCAAGTGTGCATTTGAACTGCTAGTGACAGAATTCCTACAAAACAAACCTTGATTTTCAAAAGCCGTTTAATATTCAACAGTGTCAAAGATGGAAAAGGTACCAGTATACTAATTTTTACAGTGCAGTCTTCCTTTAAACAATTTGGAAACATGTATCACACACCATGGTCACCCGAAATCTATCCAAAAAGCATGCACTCTGGGTAAAAGATGGCCTGATATGAGCATAGGCTGGGGAAAGCACATGTATTCCCCAAGTATGTGACTCACTCAGAAAGGCCTTCATGCTGATGTCATCCAGCATGGGAAAGTGCAGAGCCAAAACAGCTCATTCACCGACCCATGATGCACTGGGTCAGCAGTGCACACACCACCTCGCTGTTTAATCACAAAAAGCCAATGAAAAATGGGTAGATTTGATCCCGGCTTGGCAGGACTCGGCTCCAGTTAAAGCATTCCCATAAGGCTGAGAGCTTCATCTAACTCCAGGAGGGAGCCGGCCAGCCCATCAGTGTGCACAGTGGGGGGTGCACACCAGCCTTATCTGTGTTTCGATCTATCCCCCTGGACCGGTTTGATCCGCACCTTGACAAGCAGGCAGGCTGATGCGGGTGACACTTGCCCAGAGTGACTGACTACAACAAGATGGGGCACAGGAGACAGTGAAGAAAGAGAAGAAGCAAAATTAAAAGACAAAAGAGAAAATGACATAATGTCATAAAGTGCATCCTTTGGGGGGTAGAGTCTGTGTGTCAATGTGTTTATGGTTATGGTTAAACTAAATGTGTTTTGTGTGTGCACATGTGTGCTGTACATATGTGTGTGTGTGTGTGTCCATCCATGTGTCTATGTGTGCTGTACATATATGTGTGTGTGTGTGTGTGTGTGCGCATGCATGCGTGCATATGTGCTGTCCATGTGTGTGTCAGCCCTCTGCGATGCCATCCTTCACCCCAGCAGGACACTGACCCCATGTCCTCGGGCTGCTGGCTTTGCTTTCTTTGTGCCTCATGGAGGATTTTGATTACAGCCTCCATCCAAGGCCGATCTTGTGTATTCATATCTGCCATGGTCTGAGTGCCCACAGGCACCCATCTACTGGAAGGTGCTGAGCGTGTGCAGTGCACATACAATTCAGCACTTTTTACTGAGCACATTTGTGTGTTAGCAGGGAGAGATGTTAGGGAAAAAGAAACAATGAAAGGTAAAATGCATATTAAAAGAGTGAATAAAGACAGAATGAGTTGGTGGTGAAAATGGAGGGGAAGAAGTGGATCAGGGGGTGGGGGGGCTGCAATGAGGGAGGCAGAAAAACACATGTTATTTATTTCCTCAGTAAACAGAGAAAAAGGCAGACATAATCAATAGGAAACTCAAGACTGTAAATAGGCTCTTTAATAGCCTAAACACTCTGCACTATAGTTACACAGGCACATCAGCAGCGGTTAGACTTCACAGTGAGTCTGGGCTGGGTGGGCAGCCCTTATTTACCAATAAAGGTCTGTGATGATAAGGTAAACACACAGGAGACATGACCAGGGGGGCGGTGGGGGGCTGGCTGTGGGCTCAGCTTTCATCTCCCATTTAATGTATAGATATCAAGACTGGCATGACGTGCTGGCCAGCTTCACGAAGCCTCAGAATAAACCAGGACCTGCGCGCACTGTGGTCGAGAGGGGAGGGTGCATACATATATACATATCATAACTATATATATATATACACACACACACACACACATATCATAGCTATAACTCCACAGTCGTCAGGGGCACTGGATCCTTCGGTCATTGTCCTTGTGGACAAACAGAATCTTAAAACAAAATCGGTATTTTTAAAGACTTACAGACCAAAATATTTCATCGTGCATAAAAGAATTTTACACAAATTACAGAATACCTTGTTCATCATGGGCACATTCCCGATCACAGTGTCTGTACAACCATAATTTGGGGAAAATGTCCAAGGGTGCAGGACTGAACAACAAGAAGGACAGCAGCGAAAGACAGCAGGACAGAATAAGGCAGGGAGGCATGGCGGGAGGCCGAAGGCTAGCGGCTGCTGAGAAGCCAACTGTTCCGCTTTAAACATACATTCCCTGGGATTGCTGGCTGAAACCATTAATTGCCGGTATTGTACTTCATGTGTTGTTTTTTTCTCTCCAAAGGAATGTCTGATCCATAAAAAACTGCCACATTTTGAAGGGGAAAAATTATAGTTTTAAAAAGAAATTACAGGGGCCTCTCTAACCAATGTTTAACAGTAAACCACACAGAAAACCCTCGTCTCCTGTGTCTGTCTGGTTGACCATGTCTTCTCTGCTGTCCGGGTTTTTTGGTGCCTCTGACTGGACCTGCACCTGTACCTTAGCATGTCAGATTGTGCCACGTTCCGACAGCTTTCTGACAATCCTTTTAAAATGAATTTATTTGAATACTGTAGTGCCAAATGACCCATTTATTAGAAAGTGCCCTTGGATGACACCTGGTGTTAGTAATCTGTAATTGCATAACTGCCAGGGTGTATTACAGCAGGACCTTCAAACCTGCCGCAAGGCACTTCTTCGATTCATCTATTTTTGTGATGAATAGACAATTCTGCAGGCATATTTCGGAGGATACACATACAAGGGAAAGCTGTAAAAAATCAGCAATTAAGAATGAAAGCATCTAAAATGGACGAAGTATTCCTGGAATTATTGCATCATGACATAGGTGATCTTACCTATCTCTGTGTAGGAGCATTATGCAACTGTCAATGCTGAATCCCAAGCAGCACATGCCGCTGCTGGTTCCTGGATTTTATTATCTAAATTGAATGTCCACACCATTACTGTGGTGCGCCCTGAGTTCCTCCATGCGCCTTTTCTGACAGCTCCAGAAAGAAAGTCCAGACATTGCCACCATGGTGGTACGTGTAGGAACAGTATGCAAGCTGGCAGATGGCAATGCTCAGTGCAGCCCTGGGCACTGAGGGCCGGCCTGCCATTGTGTGTCCCTGCTGGCTTTGTTGACTGGGTCCTGCTCTGGGTGTGCCACCCTCGCTCTCCACAGCCAGATGTGTCAGCCTGCCAGGCAGGGAACCAGCTCAGCTTTTCAGCTTGGAGGCGAAACTGCCCCACACTCTTGCCTATGCTAGCTGCAGAGCTTGAGGTTTATAAACAGTTTCTAAACACAAAAAGCGTATGGATCTGCTCTTTGGCACACCTAGCTTTCTGATCATATATACACATGCATATGTATACAACAGCAACCAGAATTACTGGCACATATGCAACCCCAAAGACAAACAGACATGTGTGTCCAATCTCTCTCAGGGTTCTTGGGTAAAGTCCTGGATCTGCTTTACTTCATCTTGACACTATCACACATATGTAAGTCCATGTATATAAATAGATCTCAGATTTTTTTACTTGAGTGCAACCAGAAAATAGGCATTATCCATCATTTTCTAGTCCTGTCAATAGGTTTATGTCTGTCCTTCTACTATTATACTGAGACGTCTGTGATTCTGCCAAGGCGGCAACAGACGATTTGCACAGCAGTATTCATGAACGTCAGTGAACAGGGCAAATCCTAGCCAATGGCACTCTAGGCAGGCATCACTGCCGGCACCCTCCCCCAGACCGATACAGCCTTATTCAGAATAAATGATGAAATAGAGATTGTTCATTGTTTAATATTGTTTACAGAGGTGCTTTAATGCACAGCTTTACCCAGGCTGAAACACAAGGGCCTTCACTATAAAGAGGCTTAACTAACCTTGTTTAGTAATATTTTATGCCCCCCATGTCAAAAACTTCTATCATCACCACCCACCCACCCTCCAGGTTGACAACAGCACCATCATAGAAAATAGTAGGGAGGCCTTAGACAATTAAAATAGCCCAGGGGCCTCTGACCAAGTTAACCTGCATCTAATTTTTGCTTTTGGTAGTAACACAATAAATAATATAATGCATCACATTTATATATGGTGAAACAATTAAATAAATAATCATATATGTTGATTACATAATATACCTTATAAGACAGGTGCTTTGAGGTCAAAACACGGTAATGCTAACTGTGTTGATTCTGATACCCCAATGGGACAACTGTATCATGCAATTAAATTCACATGAGCAAAGATTATTCACAGAACTTAACTGCTATACTAACTATACAAACTGTTTATGGTTTTGAGACATGCTTGTGTATGCGATTAATCGCGATTAAAAAAAAACAATAATCGTTTAACTGTGTATTAACGATCTCTGCTCATTCTGAAATATTGGTCGTCTTGTCGCCACTTCACTTACAATGTTTTTTCTGTGCTAACTTATCAGCGCTCTTGACACCGATGTCCTCCCGAAATAGTGAAATTAGCTTTTAAGTCGTCGCCCCCTCAGAAGCGGGAGCCGCAAATCTTGGGTCTGTTTTGTGCAGTTACCGCAGGGGGCACGAGTACTTCTAGGGCGGGAGGAGATCCAAATTCACTTTGTCACGGACGGTGCGCGCTGCGAGCAGGTGAAATCGGCCTTGGCCCAAGTCGGCGCCCTCTCAGAACCGGCCGTGTATGCCTGCCTGTCGGTTACAGAGAAAGCCTACCACTGCCTGAGCACTTCCAACAGTAAGGTCTCTGAACAGTTCTTCCAACCTGTGTTTGGCATTTTATATCAGTAGCTCTCTTTCAAAGGCTACTAATTCTATAGTCAATACAAGATGCATGCACAGCCGACGAAAACGCCAGAGAAGGAAAGTGTCTCAAATTGTTCAGGGCTCTATAATTAAAGCACGGTTTAGCACTTTTACGTGTCACTCAGTCTCCCGGTGTCCACCTACCCGTCTATTTCCATCCGACTATCCCTGTGTTTAAGTCACTTATCACTTTCTTGGGGCTACGAGGGAGTGCGTGGATGATATGAGGACTGATGAGGAGAAAAGAAAAGGACTCATGGGGGGAAATCAGTCTGTGCAATCCAGCGCAGCAGGGACCGCGAACTCCTGCTGTCTGCGTGTGCGTGCGAGCGCGCGAGTGCCTGCCTGTATGTTCGTCAGTGCTCCATGTTAGTTTTTGGAAATCTAATGCTGCATATGTGTCCTTTTTTATTGTTTGAGATATAGCTGTGATTTAATAATAATATTGCCGTATACATTGCGTATAACTGTTTTTAATTAACTATTTTTCTAAATCGATTATTAACAATTCTTTGTAACATTCTTCTAAAACGACTGGTGATTAATACGTTGTTGTGTCCTGATTAAATTAAACTCTGCACATGTACATTTTAACCAGGGTCCTCCTTCCCCTCAGGCAAGCACTGCATCCCTCCCGGCCAGCCGCCCAGGACCATAATGACACACAGCCTACAGAGCCTACATGCTCTGATGGTCGTATCTCGGCGGAAAACCTCTTTAACAGACGTGGAATGACCTGAGCAGACACTGTGCAGTGTTTGGGAATTCAAGTACCCTGCAATCACTGCTACCATGATCTGAAATAGACAGTGGTAATATCCCAGCATTACAATAGCCCTACTAGAAAAGCGGAGTCAACATCCGCCAAACTAAGACGCTAATTAAATTCTTCCCGCAACTGATATGTAGCAGACTTTCTGTGAACTGCAACCACGCTGTGGATGAGTTGCCATTAAACTTTTAGACAACTTTGAATATATCTTTTCTTTGATAATAGATACCATCAGGCTACTTTGCCACTGGCAAAAACCACTCATTTAACTGCAATAAATCATTATATGATGTAAATGGCATAAACAGGACTGTATTTCCAGCTAGTGACATAGACAAGGCTAATTACATACCCACTGTGCCCATTGAGTGTAATGCTTCAGTGACATTCTATTATTTTGCATCATAGTACTTAAAGAAGATGTTGCTCCCTGTACAACTGGCTCAGTAATGTGAACAAATAATACAAAAAAAATCCCTAATTTAGTTAATCTTGTGGTGGGCTGTTTCCCATTTCTTTGGCCAGCAGGTGGCGCCGTGGTTAAGAACATGGATCTGTATGCTGACAGTGATTGCCTGGAGTCCATGCCTTGAGCACTCCACCTGAGCAGGTCCAGAAAACTGTATAAAACTGTATAATACTAGCCAGCATGACAGATTCACCCACTGTTCTAACCTACTGCTAAAGTATTAAATGAACTATACATGCAAAATATCTTTGAATGAACCCCATTCAGTTCTGATTATTCCCATCACAGGTTGCTGGTTGTGATAACACCTTGCAAAGGTCTAGTTTCACTTAGCATTTAGAAAATTCTCATACAAATACTAAGGTTTATACAGTACACGGCTTTTTAATGTTCTGTAAACAGTATAACTAGATTTGTCTACCCATTTTCCAAACTGTTTATCAATATGTTGGCTATATGCAAAAGCAAGAGTATGCTTGCTTTTGGAATGAAAAGCTCCAATTCATTGGTTTGTTGGCTTTTGGAATGGGAATGGGGAATTGCTTGATCGCCATAAAATAGTCATATTTGCCCCATGCACACAGAGATGCATGGCAGTTATATTTGGGCCTTCACATAGTCCAGATCCCATACTGTCAGGAACTAAAATGAATTGCTGTTTGTATTAGGGCCTAGTTTAATGAATTAGTGAGCTGCCTTGCTGTGTCACAGTTGACTCATATAGAACAGACACCCCCCAGCCAGTCCCCATAGACAGTGGGACACTGTGATTGCTTCTTCCGCCACGGGATGCCTGACGCCCCCCTGAGGACTCTTTGCAAACTGTAGAGGGCATCTGGTCCTGACCCCCGGGAGACTCCTGCCCCTTGATTGGTGCCCCTGGTCGGTCAGGTCCTGCCTGGATGGCTGGCACATTATTCAAGAATTGGCACTTATTTAAACAAATAGGATAATATGTTTACATACATTAAGTCTGCTCAAAACTCCAGAGATTCCAATGGCAGTCTCTGTTCTTTGCTTTCGTTCTCTTTTTTCTTTCTTTCCTACCTTTTTTATCAGGCTCCATTTATGTTTTTCTCCCAGATAGTGTGGCTTATTGTGCCTTTTGTCGAGGCAAAGTATTTCAGTGTTCATTAAATCTATGTACATTTAAATAAGCTATGAATTTGTGAACGCAAACAGCTACATTTATTCTTAAATGTTTGTGCCGTACTCCCATCATGGTGAATTTCTCTGTGAGTGTTTTTTTCGATTGTAGCATTACTATCGGTAGAGTATAGGATATATCTTGAGTCCCTGGACAATGGATTATCCTTTCATAATTTCTGATTAATCTACAGTGAAGGGCCATTGCTAGTTCTTTACATTGCTCATATGCACGTTGCTATGGAATATCACTATAAGTTGCCAGCCAACTCATTGCTTCACATTCGCTGTATGAGAGGGCTGTTAAATGTGCACGGGTGTGCACAGACACAGTACACACAGAGAGTGTCAGGTGAGATCAGCGTGGGCACAGGAGAAGGATGACACTTTAACGTGTTGCCTCAGGACAGACAAGCCCAGCATATGGAGAGATGGAGGGAGGATGGGTTCTACAGATCAGATGGAGCAGGAAATGAAGCAGGAATGGTAGTAAGGCAGTCAGGCTGGGGCAAATAAAGACAGGCAGTAAATTAGGACATATCTTTGTCACAGTCTTTAAATATTCAGTGACTTCTTTTAGGAACTGATAAGGATTCAATGCCAGAAAGTCCTGCAGCAGAGGTTTATTTAATATAGGGCCACCTGGTGATTTGTTTTATGTTAAAATCCCATAAAGTGAGGTACAGAAAGCCGACAGTAGGCTGAGGCTGACCACTTCGTGCAAAAAGGGCCACTGTGGGCGGGAGGTCTCCTGAAAACACCGACATGTACTTAGTATTCAGAATCACATTTACCCACTTCTTGAACTTTGAACCTAATAAGACAGAGAACCTGGCCAACCAGGAGCTTCCTACCAAGGCCTGTTTCTCTGCATGTTTGTCATTAGGTCCCGCATTAACTTATATAAAAATGTGGGAGTCTTTACACCAAAGTAGACTGGGGCCAGAAGGCAGACAAAAGACAAGCCATCAGACAGGCAGCATGGAAACAATTCATCACGTGCAGAATGTACTGGTATAATGTTGAATTTTTCCCTTTTCCCTTTCATCTTTCTTCAAGACAAAGAGCACCCCAGTCACAAAGTGCACCAAACCTCTTTTCTCAGTGCTGAATGAAGAACATCTATTCAGAACACAAATCAGTAGGAGCTATCTTACACCCCCACCCCCGCACTCTCACAACAAGTGCATGCATCTGAGCAACTGATTATTACAAGTTCTTCACAGTAGACCCAGAAAATAAGCCATTTTTTGCACCTTTTCTTCTTTTCCAACTTTTTTCATAACCCATTTTGTATTCTTCTCCTTGAATCTCCAGCAGGGATCTTCAGGCTGGAGGAGGCGAAAGCCCAGTATCCACGGCCTGAAGAGGCTTTGTGTGGGAGGGATGTGGAAGGTAGATTGCTGTAATTATCGAGAGATACCTGTTCATTTAGCACACAGTCGGACCCCGTTTGCCACTTTGAGGTGCCAATTAACCAGCACTGGCTATTAACAACAAGTTACCATTGCGGCTGCCTCCTCACTGATGAGATGGGGAGGGGAAGGAGGGGGGTCCGTGATGATGAAAGAAAAACAACACAGAGGAAAAAAAAATAAATGCCTCCAAGGCCATTGTGTGCTAATTTCTCTAGCCTTTAAATTAGCAGCAGAATATGGTGTAAGAGGAGGCATAGAGTAGGAGGGGAGGGGAGGGGAGGGGGAAGAAGATGAAAAATTTACGGGGGGGGCAAAAAGAGATTAAAAAAAAAGCCATAGCGAGTGTGACTACAGGGTGACGGAGTGGGAGGGGTGGGGCAGAGCAGGGGCAGGATGCAGAGAAGAGGGAAGGGGAGAACAGGAGAAATGACAGAAAGGAAAGGAGAGGCTGAACAAGCAGAGGGCAAAGGCTACAGCGGGCTGCTGGAGACAGAGAAAGAATGAAATAAGAGTAGCTGAAGGATGAATGAGAGTGATTATGATACCATGGTGCGCTGTGTGACGTCTGATTGCCACAGTATTCTTTAATCACTGGGGGGTGAACTGCCTGTCTGTTTTTTATAAAAGCAGAATAGTGATATACATTGGCTTGTAAGAAGCAATTACAATTCATCATAGTAAAAGAAGATAACATTTAGATCCTGTGGAAACTAGTTCTTGCGTATGTATGTGTGTTGCCTAGGTAGGTTCATGGTTCTGTAATTTATATGAAGCTTTTAATGAATAAATGGAGTTAAGGTGACAGGAGCATTCTGCATTTCATGCGACATTCTGCTATTTGTCTGTCAAGAATCACACTCAATCGACACGCTAATACGTCATTCACATGAAACGTACATGAAATTGAAAGAGCATGTGAATTTTCTAAAATAATTATAATTTTAAAATAAGTGGCTGACAAAGTTCAGGAAACAAAAAATAGAGAAAAAGTGAAATACTATTGTTTTTTTTACCATTTGTATTTTGTTTTGTTGTAAGAAGTTTCGTCAGAGAAACTTTTCAATCATGGCCAGAGAGTCACTATGATGTTAATATATTACAGATAATGGCCACGGTAATTTGTCGCTTCTTCCTCTGGGAAACATACGGTGCTATTGTTGGCATCCTTTTGTTGTGGTTAAAAGAGGGAAAAATAAGATGCAATTTACAGACTTTTAAGAGTGATCTTTCGTCAATCATAGAGAAATTACTGTTCTGGGAGGCCTATAATTAAATCCAAAGTGCTTCTTAGCGGCGTATAAGCGAACTAAAATTAACTGGGCTTTATTAATGTTGTGTACTGCAGCTCCGAGCTGAGCTCTAATCACAGAGGCGGTCGCTACCTGCGCGGATAAACGGTCCTTTCTGGGTTGCACAACATGACTGCTACATGCACAAATGACTAAAGAGGGGTATAAAATGTCTTGGTTGGTTATGGCTCACTGTTAGGCTAGGAGGAATCGGTCGTTATCATCACTGTTTAACCTGTCCTCTTTGCAACACTGCACGACTTTTTTAAGGCGGTAAGAAGTGGCTTGAGGTAAAGTGTCAGGAAACTTTGCTTCTGCAAGATGGAGGCAGAGAGACAACAATGGTCCACTTCGGTGGGGTCATGGGGGTTTTCAGTGTCTGGTATTCCAGTGTGTGTTACCCTATAGCTTGTTGTGGAAGAGTACCTTACTGTAAGACAGAACAGTGTGGCTAATGTCCCCTTAGATCCCCTGTGGTCCCTGCTACAAGCAAGGGGCAGAAAGCCGTGCTCTGATGCAAAGCAGCAGCCAGATGTTGTCCTGCATTAGGAGCTGACTGACTGTCATGTCGCCCCCTAGGTTACTGTAGTCCGCTGTCTCTTCCATCTGCTGTCAGGCCCTGGAGACTAGCTGCCCCAAGCAAGTCACATGACTATAGGTCAGAAATGATGGGGAGCTGCGCGCTGCCGGGAAGAGGAAGGGAGCCCAAAAGCACCGTCTCCTCAGCCAGTCACCAGTGCCAGCTTCATGCTAAGAAAATGAAGGAGCTTAGCAAGTGCAGTAAAGAAGTATAAAGATCAAAGAGAAAGTGACATGTCACTTCTATATATATCTCATTACTTTCACAGTCTGCGTTATGATTCTGCTCCATTATACTGCTCATTGCAGAAAAAGGTTGTTAGATGCCAGGGGTTTCTTTAGAGTGCACAGTAGGTAAACTAAAGGAGGTGGATTTTTTGAGTTACACAGTGTCTCATGTTTGGTAGTCTTTGGTTTGGTAACTATATATGTGTGCGACATCACTGTTTTAAGTATTCCAATATGCAATGCATATTATAATAGCAGGTTGATAAATATTTAAGTTATGAATGTATCACATATGGATATTAATATATATTCAAATAGGAAAATGAATAAATTGTTACTTTTCGGCTCAGTCCGTTTAGATTTTACTTAAATTTGTGGGATATGTTTAATTTTTTAATTTTTTATTTGCTTTATCACTTTTCATCATTTTATTGGGAATTCATCATAGTTATAAATAAAACAATTAGGAATGTTTTTTTTTTCAAAGTTAATTTTATATTTAAACTTTGAATCTTGAATTCACACGTCCTTCCACACTCAAATTTTGTTAATTTTCAAACGTTACTTTAATGGAAAAAAATAATAATGGAATTTTTTTGTTATTTTTGGTAATAATCGTAGAACAAGATTACCATGATAATGCTGCAATGTATCTCTATTACGCCATTCTGCAACTAAGTTACATCCCCTTACGGACCGCGTGTGTGTGTGTGTATATATATGTATAATATAATATATATAAAATATAATATAAAGCGGTATTTTATTTGCAAATAGATACTGGACTTGTGTCAAGTTCTTAGTAAAACGGTAAAGGGCTTTTGGGGATGATGCTTTTTGCAGTCAGGTCGTATTAGAGATAACTTCGCATCGTTATTGCAGTAGAATCCACATAATAAGGAAATATAAAATACTGTACTGCCCCATAACAAATCGGCATCATGTACACTACAGTATCCTTAGGAGGGTAGTCACATAAATATGTGGCCGAATCGGAATAGTATACAAAATGTACTATCACGTTATTCAGTCGCTATTTGCTTTGCATGGACTTTTTTCAGAAATGTCGAAAATATTGTAAAAATGAATGATCAGAAATTCATTCTAAATGAAAACGAAATAATGGCATATATATAATATATTCTACAAATGTATTACAAAAGCCATTTTCAGTTTCATGTTCTTAATGGTGGTTCTCTTGGAAATGTTCTGACAAATTTTAAATGACATTAAGGTATAACATTGCCAAACATATTTTAAAGTAACATGTAGGGGCGTCGTTGAAGCATGGATACCCTGACAGATTCAGGGGACGTACCACTTGACAGGGGCCCTTGAATACGTAAAATTATACGTAAAATTAGGGGGGGGGGAGGTACAAGGTGACATTTTATCAGGGAGCCCGGAATTTCCGGGTACACCCTTAATAATATGCATTGAAAAACATATTCAACAACAAATTCAAAACATCAGAGACCCCAAACAATATTTAAAGAAAATTAGTTGTTTGATTTATAGTGATATTGTTCATTATTTATTCAACTGACAATGTTAATATAATGAAAATTTATAACATAACTTATTAATAATAATTGCTAGACATAAGCCGTCAATTCATAAGAAAACGAAATTAGTTAGATTATTGATCGTTAAGGCGGTTCGGATTTTTAAATTAGCAGTAAATATTTTTCCCCACAAACTAGGGTTTTATTGTTAAAGCGAATTAAGTAATAGACGTAGAACGGTCATATGTTCCTGTGTTATGAAACAGCATCGCCTGCTGGTTGTTTGAAGTGCTACTCCTTCGAGACAATGCTAAAGATAAACGTGCTTTCTGCAGGATTTATTTAGCTGATTCCGCAAAAAAAACCTATTTAATTAATTTGATAGTCAGTTAAAATGCATTGTTAATGCTGGTGTTTATGCCTATCTTTAGGAAATCTCCAACTTCTATAAGAGTTCAATAGCCAAAGAGAGACAAGAAATCATACAGACTCCAAGTAAAAGACAACTCTTTTAATCCGGGACACAACTGTTACGTTCGTTAATCAAAGAGGATACAAATAGGCTTTTGAAAATAAAAGCAAATGTTACTGTATTTTTTCTAAAACATTGCTATCATTTTCAATAAATAGGCTACTTTTTACATTGATATTACAGGAGAGTAAATTTAAATAATTATAAACAAGTCAGAAAAACAAGAAAGTTGTGTAGTAGTATACACACAAACGAAAGCAAAGTTTTATTGAGACTTTTGGACTAATAATAGTGTCCAATCACATTCAATATTCAAATGTAACACTAGTGAACTCTATTGACTGACAGTAAGAGCTTGTTCATATATTAGTTTCTGTTTAAAGTGCACAACTAAGGACTGTCTGCAAATATTTAGTGC
Organism: Mormyrus iriodes; assembly: GCA_011763525.2. Classification (NCBI taxonomy): domain Eukaryota; kingdom Metazoa; phylum Chordata; class Actinopteri; order Osteoglossiformes; family Mormyridae; genus Mormyrus; species Mormyrus iriodes. The sequence goes on from JAAGVU020000001.1 coordinate 33,825,503, forward strand.
CTATAGCAGAAGGTAGGCAGCGATATTTGTACGATTGATATCTCCATAAAAAACTTCACCAGCCATTTTTATTAGTTAATCTCATTCATTGACAATTTTTTCTTCTAGGATACATGAGGAATACTGCATTCACAAAAAAAATGTCCATTAAATGTGTGAAAGGAAGGTAATCCTTGGCTTAGCATCATTAAGGGGTGGATAATCTACTTTTCCAAGAGCAGAGAGGTTCTCAGTTTCCAGCTCACATGACATATTGAGGGCTCTGCTGTGATTTTAGCATTGTGGATTCAAACATCCATACATTCGACGGTTGCCTAGACTATGCAAGCCAGCATGTGAGGCAGTGCCCATTAACCTCTCCTTATATGTGCATCTGTAACACACATTCACTAAGAATTATACAACACATAATAACAGAAACAGGATAACCCTTTATACTAACCCTTTATACTAAAGTGAGAGCAGAGCTGCACACAAATCTAGAAGCCAGGAGAGATAGGACAGATACACAAAGCCAGAAAAGAAGAAAAGACAAAGAAAGACAGACACAAAGCATTAATCTGAAGGTGTGCAGTAATGATAACATGGGTTAAATGGTAACAGCAGCACTCAGTGAAATGGTTTTAGTTTCAGCTTCAGTTTGGCTTTGTTTTAATTGTTGTTTTACTATATATTACATTAGGCTCAATATGTGCGATTGTTGCTGTGGATGTATCACGTATTTGAGGCCACATTGCTTTCAGGATTTAAGCTTGATTGACATGGGAGTCAAAAAATGACCATTGTATGCCAGTCAATACTCAGACTGAAAATTGAATACCCTCGTTTGTTACAGAGGGAGTATGAAAATAACAGCAAACATACAGCTCTCGAAAAAATAAGAGACCGTAACAGACCACTGTATATTTTTTAAAAATCTGCATTTTTATATCTGGTTCTGCTGGCAGAAGGCTACACTGTGAGGCAGGCTGCTTCCAGGCTTAGTTTCTAACACAGCAGTACACAAGAACAAGGTGAAGCAGGAGACACTGGGAATGACCAGAAACCAGCCAGGTACAGGGCAGAAGCGACTTTCCAATGCCAGAGATGACCATCAACTTATCCAGCAGTGCCTCATAAATCAGAGGATGACCTCAAGTGACCTTCATAAAGAACTGGAAACATTAAGTCATGTGAAGAGCGCTGCTAGGTCAATTCACAACAGGCTCCTATAAGCATTGAGAAATTGAGAAATGAGTCACACTGAAAATTTTGCTGTGGTCTCTTAATGTTTTCCAGGGCTGTATAAGTGATACCTAATGATCAACAGATCCATTTAAAAGGGCATCTTTTTTACAAGTTTAGGGGCACTAACATATCAGAAAAAACATCTGCATACAGTGAAAACAATATGTTGTGTTTTCTTATTCGTTTCTTATATGTTAACTTATACATTAAAAACTGCTCTAAATTTCCCTTACATGATAATTTATGTTATAGTGTATTGTTGTAGCAAAGAAATATTCCATTGTCATAAAATTCAAGAACTGAAGCAGCGCACATTTCCATTTCACTTAAGTTCTCTTAATAGCTTAATTATATGCTATGAAGATCTTTTTCTACTTGGAGATCTTGAAGTATTAACTTGGTGGCAGACAGCCTCTGTCCTGGTGGATCAAACTGTTATGGATTATCATGTGTTATATGCTTCATACTCTCTCCATCCATCCACCCATCCTCTATAACTATATATCCAGTATATAGTGAACCTGGATCCTATACCCGGGAAGCATAGCGAACAAGGCAGCGGAACATCCTAGAGAAGTGTTTCTCAACCTGGTCCATGTCAGACAGTACACATTTTTGCTCCAGAGCTGGGAGGGAGCAAAAATGTGGACTGTCTGGGGGTCCTTGAAGACCAGGTTGAGAAACCCTAGACAGGGTGACAGTCCAGCCCAGCACCCACACTTACACTATGGGCAACTGAGAAAATACCAATTAATCTAAACTGCATATCTTTGTATATCAAGAGGAAACGAGAGCATCCTTGGGAAATCCACAAAACAAGGAGAGAACAAGCAAACTGCACACACGCTTTGCCAGAGACTGGAGTCAAAGCCACAGCGTTGTGAAAGCCCACAGTAAGCCACCCGTATTTCTCTCTTTAGCCTGAAATTCTCACTTACTCATTCAATCATCAAACCAGATTACCTTTCATTTTGCACAAGCAATCAGTCAACCAATAGTATAACACTGTATTGACATTGTGTTGTCGCAACGTTGCTTTGACATAGGTCATTGTATATAGGCAGCTCAGATGACATTTTAAGTAGCATTGAGCATTGCTGTAATTCATAAAAACGTACATTCAAGATCATTCTACATCCAGGATTCCTTCATCTTGAGTTCTAAGATGCTTGACAGAAGCCAGGGGGTAAGGATTAGCATTACTACACTACTATTTCACATTCAAATTTAACCACAAACCTGTATCCCCCCAAGTGGAATCTGGTTACTAAATTGGCTACCACAAACACAGAGATACAAGGAATGGTGAGGTAAAGAACATCTTAGGCCATCCCTTGCTGCTAATGAACACAGAGATGTAACGTACTCTATATCACACATACAAAGACAAAACATAATTTTGAACCTTCATGTGTATAAGTGAGCCAAGCTAATTGTCTTGAATTCTGTTCATCGGAGCAAAGTAGCAATTTTATATCCAAGAATGTATACAACTGACCCATCATGACTCAGCACAGAACACCGGTTCTAGCTGGAAAAAGACACAACGGGGAGTCCAATCTCTCACATCGCATTCAAATGTGATACCTTTGGAAAGTAACAGAATCCTGGAATGTGACATCAGTGTTGACAGAACATAATGTGCTCGCTGGGGTCAGAATCAACCAACACACACGAAAACTGACACTTACGTGATTGTGCCACCTACATGCGGTTTGCCTTCGTGTGTACAGATTAAGTGACAGCCCCTGCTGGAATTCGTGTAAAAAAAATAGCTGGAAGATTGGACCACAAGTTTCACCACGTACTTTTTAACAGAAATATATCCTTATCTGGCCATAGCACTAAAGCACTGTCAGCCTCCTAAAAGTTCCCTTTGTAATTGTTCTGTTTTCATTCATGTTTTTTGCCTGTCCCTCTCTGCCCCTGCAGGGCTCAGATGCGCCCGTTACCCTGGGTGCTGCCCCTGCGCGGCCTGGCATGGTGGTTGGAGAGCTGGTGTGAGCCAGAATGCAGCTTGGAGGTGGCCGCCAGACCACACGCCTCGCAGGCCAGTGCCAGCTGCCTCAGGGCATCCAGGGCATCCACCTTGGCACTACGCAGCAGGTCGCACTGGCCCTGTAGGGGTAAGCATGTCCCAGTGGTTACAGCACCATCACCATGCTGTCAGAGCAGAACGTCACTGATGACTGGGTGCAATTTTACACCATTTCATTAAGAAGGATTCTGTGATTTCTCCCTGAGCCCATCCACGCTGGCAAGGGAATACCCAGGATGAAGCCCTAAGGCTTTACATTACATTACAATTAAACAGTCATTAAAGAATGTTTTTATACCTTAAAAGTTATCACTTGAACTCCAACCACAGAATATATGTGACTATTATTGCTGATAGGAGATGCTATTAACGCAAGAAAAAAATAGTATAAGAGTAAGAAAAAGACACCCCCATTTTCCAGTATATTCACAACCTGAACTAGCTTAGCAGCCTGATCTCCTTTGAGGCAGGTCAGCCACGTGGTTCCTGGCAGTCTGAATGCTGCATGCTGAGGGTTTCATATACAGGCTCGAGAGGTTAAAAAACATTTAAACAATTTGTTCATCTCTCTGAAAATGTCTCACCACCCTGAGAAAAGGCAAATATTATCATGGCTGCATAAAATGGTGTGGAACCTAATGACATTATTGTTAAGAAGGACCGGGATTTGTGAAGATCTGGCTCCATTGAGAGGTCACACCTTCAGCACGGTGATGTTCCAGGCAAAGCTCTCCACTGCTTTGCTCTGCTTGCGCCCCTTCAGCCCCTCCTTCTCCCCCAGCCTGGGCAGGTCCTCGTGAAACTCCATCCCTGACAGGGTGAGAGAGCACTGTTGTCACCACTCTGTGACTGGTGATTGGTCAGTCGATCTGTGTGCAGTCCTGCATACAGCCCAGTCAGTCTCAGGTATGGCAGTATGACCTTGGAGCAGATGTGCATGCCCCCTCAGACCTACATCTGCCAAGGCTAAATGTAACAGCAGTCAGTCAAGGCTCTTTCCAGCAATGATTAATGGTTAAGTCCCCTACTAAAAATTTACTTGATTGCTCTCAAAAATGATCTCTCAAAAGAATATGATATTTATTCAATTCTAATAACAAAATTTGTGGGATAAAAGCTAAATGTTTTAATGAGTACAGCAAGGCCAAACAATGTGAGATATTCTTAATGCAGCAGAAATAATGATATATAACATAAATTTGGACCATGTCATATCTTTATTATCCCAAAACTGAACTTGTAAGTTTGTTGCTTAGTCATAGCTAACAGATTTGTAATCCAGGCTCAATTATGTTTTTACTCCACAAGTATCTCTTTCTGTCATAACTCCCCTCTCCTTTTTCAAGGCTGGGTGCCCCCCCTCCCCACCCCAAGCATGAGTACCCAGCATTCCATACACAACTCCAGCAAGGCACATTGCATCACTACGACCACCAGAGGGAGCTCATCAGCCACTGCAGAATGCAGCATGCTACTTAAAGCTGTACCAGAGAATGAAGCTATTAAAAATAAATGCTAAAAGAGTTGCTTATTTATCTACTAGTATAAACACATATTTCTAGCTAATCTCTATGAGGTCTCTGCTCACCTTCCTTCTGCACTTGGGCAATCCTCTCCTGAATGGCGTCCACGTTCTCGATCACTTGCCTGTGTGCCAGCACCATCTGAGACGGACAGACATTCACACGCACATGAGCTCGGCAAACTGCACCCATCCGGCTCATGGAAGGAGAGACGCAGATGCCCTGTGAGTGACAGATATGCAGGCACATGCCCATCTGCTGATGGGTACAAACAGGCAAATGACTGTTTATCACACGTGTCCTTCAGGGGAAGCCTTGGAGAAGACATCTGGGCTGGGCCCTTGTGGGCAGATTCCAGCTCTGAATCCACCATACATAACGGATCGCCTATCTGCAGACCCTGCAGATGGGGAACATTCCAGAAACATGCCACTGTGTGCTTCGCACAGGTCAAAGGTAAAGCCCCAGCCGACTGGCCTTGCCTCACGATTCCCACAATCCAGATATTTTTAACACCACTGCCCAACACGGCTGCCAAGCCAAAGTGCATGGAAAACCTTGAGGTCCCCAGCAAAGAAATACATGCTCCTAGAAGACCAAGCACCACGTAGCGTGTTTGTCAGACAGCAGCTCCGAGTCCACCAGAGCCCTCCTGCTCAAGCTCGCCTGCACGCACACTCCTTCTGTTACACACACGCCATCCAACCTGCCTGCCCGAAAGCGCCCACTCCTTCTCTCACATATGCACATTAATTAAAAAAAAAAAAATTAAGGTGTATGTAAGTTTTTTCTTGTAGAGGTATCCCCAAAATTATTCAGTTGGTGTTATTTTTCTGGGGACAATTTGTCAGCACAAAGACAGAAAAAGTAAAACACTACTTTAGCAATCAAGTGTAATACATGTTTGCAGGATCACATAAGCTTCCTTAAAAACTCACATTAATGCAAGAAACAATTCCTACTCCCATCCAAAACAATACTCAAACCTATTAATTACTTTCTTTTAAAAAGTACTAGATATGAAGCATTTATTTTGTAAGAGATGAGAAGTTGGAAGATAAAAAGATTTTCAGTCTGGTTGATATAGAGGTTTGTGATTGTAATAGATTAGTGATGCTATTGTTTTATTTACATTAACGCTGTGATTGTGGCATGCTGAGTGCATGTGTCACGTGTACGTCTACCGATTTCACTATACTGCCTGTCAGCCCTATGTCTGTTTCAAGACTGAAATATAAATTATATGGGAAAAAGTAAACAAGAAACACATGAAGGCCAAACAACAGAATGAAGTAAATTGAATATTTATAGTTATACAAAAAATAAATGAATACAATAATAAAATAAATGAGAATAATATAAAACACCATTTGTTACCAAAGTGCCACACTAAAATTATATTTAATACTTTTTTCATTTAATGGTGACATTTTAAATTGCAAAATTTTATCATTTTCAAACAGAGACTTTTAACTTATAAGCTATTAACTAATAGCATCTCCCTTGATCTCTGTAATTATAAACTGGAAATGTGTGGCGATTTTCTCGTACTGACGTGACCTGGCAGGCTCTCTCCCACACGCAAAGCCCGCTCCCTGTCTCTGTGTTCAAGCAGAAGTGTCAATGACCATTGGTTACCTGAAGGAGACTATTGTGGGCCCTTGTAGAAACAGCGAGCGATAGGCAGGCACGGAGCTTGGCAGCTAAAACATGTGCATGTGTACGTAGGGCCTCTGTTATAAATCTGCGTACAGATCCATTTATATCCACCCGCACACCAGCATCTATGGGTCTGCATGTATCTGAGTGACCCTGACTACACACAAGCAGGTCACACAAAGCCTACAAGCCATGCAGGTGGGTGAATGGCTCATTGTGGTGTGACTAATAAAAGCCCACAGAGGTTTGCAGTCTGTCAGTGGGTGGGGGGGGTGTACATGTCCTTCAGATGGTGCCGAGTCACTCACCGCATCGTAGGCACTGAGCAGCTTGCGTTTGGCATCCGGCAGGCTGCCCAGCGGCTCTAGGCATGGACAGCCATCCTTCAGGACCAAGCAAGCACCGGGGGGGCCCTCACCAGTCTGCAGCCGTGGGGCCAGGCTTTGTATGCACTGCTTCAAATTGGCCACCGGGGGGAGTCCACACTGCTCTTTGAAATTGACTGTTGCATTCTACAATGTTTAAAATGAATTAGCTATCATACTGAGTTTTATGGAAAAGATATGCACAGAAAGCTCACAATATGCTATTTGAGAGATGAAGTAGAATGACAATAGTTAGACAGTTAGAACAATCTGTTCAGTCAGCTTCACTTAACAGGGCTGTACTGAAGCTGTTCTTCAAGAAGTTACATGCACAATTAGAATAAGTGGGTTCCAAAGGCAAGAAGACACGAAAAGAGAGAAGAAAAGAGCCAGCTGCTTGTGCCTGAGTCTCATGAAAGAGTCAGGAGATTCTCATAATAATGTATCATCATCAGCAAGTGACAGAGGGTTCTGGATGAAAAGGATGCCGGCAGTAAAGATAAGCGGAGGTTCTCAGAAACTGGACACGTGACTGACGTGGTCAGGGCTGCTCTATGATTAACACCATACCTTCCTTTGCTATGGGACAGTGACTGAATCCGACAGGTGGCAGAGACCCAATCTGACCTGCTTCTTTACAGTTCTAATGGCTGTCAAAGGATTAACAGGTCAGCCTGGTCTTAACCGGGATGAATCCCACACGCAGAGACTGCTGAGAGTCCGCAAGCACGCATGTGGTGGTGGGGGTGGGGGGCTGCTCACTGCAGTAAGCATGTGAGTGTGCCTGCTGCTCCACGGAAAAACACAGTGTGCATTTTTTTATATAATGTGATATAATGTCCAGAGCTCCCTGATTCTGCCTGTGAGCTCACACTGGTGACTTTCCCCTGCAAATAGGGAAAAAAGGCCTCATCTTTTACGTTGGCTGTGAACCTTAAAGTGCCTGACAGCATATGAGCAGAGAGTCCCGAACCTCTTATATATACAAAAGCCCTGAGCCAAATGATTTCACTCTACATTCATGCGCCACAATAAGGAAACAATGGAATATGGACAAGGTATTTTGTCTCCCAGACAAGGGAAGACCTTAATGGTCATGCCTGTCTTTGATAAATAAAAGCGTGCTCTGTTGAGATAAGAAGGTAAACACAAAGAGAATGCCCGATTGATCTCTTCTGCTCATGATATTTAAAGACATACATTATCTATTCCGTGAGTCATGAAGCCAGGATCAATGGCAGCAAGGATTGCAGCAGCCAGACCCACTGAAGACCAGTGTCCAGTGCAAGTATCACTGCACTCCAAGGCTGCCTTAATGTGCTTTAACAGCTTAGCTCCAGCTTGCTCTGTAATTGTTCCCCATCATGAGCTTTATTTCCGCAGTCTCACCTGCGCGTCCTCCCGCAGGTCCATGGCCTCCCTCAGGGGGGCACTCGCCGAGCGGAATGTGTCATCCAGCACCTTGATGCCGGTGCTGCGCAAGGTGACGTACTCGCGGCCACGTCGTGCCCCTCTCCGGACAGATAGCCCCCTCCGCTGGGCCTTGCCCCCGCCGCGCCGATTGGTGATGGCCACGTGCACAAAGAGGCTGGCGTGGGCCAGTGGCTCTCCCAGCAGCCCCAACAGGGGCACGGTGCGGTAGCCGGGCTGCAGGCATTCAAAGGCCACGCTGTACTGGCCAATGAAGTCGTCGCCGATGTAGTCATCATCCAACACCACGAAGCGCAGGAGCGCCAGTTCCGGAAGGTTCACCTGGAACCAGGGGAAGGGCAAGGCAGCCACACGTGCGAGACCTTAGAGGCATTCACCAATATTTACACAGACACCATCCAGCACGCTAGGTGCACCCTGAAGGACAAAGGCATTACACTTAATGCAGTACGGCAGCAACACTGTAACACTGAAGAGGAGTGACATGCAATTAGAAGGTATTTGGATGAATGTAAGCTGGCAAAGAATATGATAAAAGACATCAGAGAGCAACAGACGGAAATTCTCATCGGTATACAGTGCCGTGCAAAATATGTCAAAGTGTGTCAGCTTATCCATTTTAAATCCCCTCCTTAAGTCACTCTAGGAAACACCTAATATAGCCATGTATTTATTGACTCAACCTCTAGCTTGCCATGCTTGGCTAATCAATACTTCATCGAATAATTTAACTAATTAAGTCAATTATTTAAACGAGCTGGTCATGAAATTTAATGAATACATGGAATGGCTGGGGTGCCCCCAAGGACAGGTTTGGGAACTGCAGCTGTGTTCATCTAGCCATCCAAAAAGATATCAGTAACTTTTTGGAGTACAGAAGAAATTCTTACTATCCAAATAGTTTTCAACATTTTCTTTGACTCCCTACAACTTCTGTGCAGTACTATATATGCTCTGCACATCAGCAGAATTCCAAAAACACGTGAGTATGCTGGCTGTATGGAAGCAGTGGTGTCTGCTAAAAAGCTTGGGGTTACCATCGGTTTTGATGACCCACACCAAGTGTATTAGCAGCACTTCAGGAGGAAACTCTGTCGGTCACTTCCAAACTGCCAAGCAAGGATGCTAACAAAGCCAGTTGTGACCTAAGGGGCAGGATTCCAACATGACATCACACCGGCGTTTCACATGGTTATGCTGAAGACCAACAATAGGCCACCAGGCAGGTAGCTCACTGGCGTGAGAATAAATAACCAGGAGGATCTCAGGAAAAGATAGGACGAGCAGACAGGGTGCTTTTTTGTGCCAAATAAGCAACTTTCTCTTTTATCATGTGCACGGCATTCCCCATGCTGCTGGTGTCTTCCAGACTGCATGAATGCAGTGCTCCCTAGGGTGCATTAGTATGAATGTACATTGACAAAAATGGAAAGAGCAAAGGGTCAAATTACTTTCCCAGTGCATTTCAATCTGCTTTTTGTCTTTTCTTTGTTCTAGTAATCAACTAGTTGTCATACTTTCTGAAATATCTCTCGAATGCTGGAGAATTTCAGCAGAAATGTGGGTGAAAGCCTTGGTCTTGGATGAGAATACACTGTGTCTGTCCAATACTGTCAAATGGGAGACATAAAAAAATGTTTTAATTTCACGGACAAAGCTGTCTGGAAAAACGGGTCTGGACTCTGACGTCCTAGTGTGATACCTTGAGATTTTTTTAAATCCATTAGACAGAATGGCTGGTGTGGCTGAAATTTTGTTCTAGGAGCTGGTCTGAGAAGCTGTCCTAGATGGAGGTTCAAGGGTGCGATGTGCCCGTAAGGGCTTTATTACGCCATCGGGATAGGGGACGACGCGACCGGGCTGCGGAGTGGGGCCTAGGGAGGGTGCATGACACTGATCTGATAGCCACTATAAAAGCCCAGAATAATAAAGTGCAGTGACCCTGGCACGTCATCTGAAGGGCACTGGTGAGTGTGCGCTGGGGAGCCTGGGATTGAGTTATGAGCTACTTCTGTACTGTCGCCATACCATCAATCACGGGCCAAAATCCATCCACATGTGTAAGAGCCACTACGGCCACATCCCTGAACATCTGATTTATATCTCATAATACAGTTTGGAAAAATGACAAGACCCAATGTGTACCTGGCTCCCGAAATAGCTGTGTAAAAGACCTGCTTGGTAAGGTCTACTCCCCATACAGGTGACTGCGGCTTACCGCAGGGGCCGTCCGTCAGGTGTCTCTGTTTTGACACAAGTTTGGGACTTGTTGGTGGTGAGCTGTTTGCAGCACAGAGCCCCATAAGCACCGAATGTTACTGTCATCATGGAGTCGGTTTCTCACTCGCACATTCTGCAGGACAGTGGTTAGAACACCTGAGAACAGCGAGCACCCGCAGCGTGGTGCAGCTCATGCGACTTGCCACTCCGCTGTCCCACGTGACCATGCCTCTGTGCAGGGTGACTGCAACCTTCTCAGCCCTCAAATGAGGCTTGTGCCCTGCGGCACTAGGCGTGATGCTGTGGGCCTAGTAAACATCTCAGAAAACAGTGTCCTGTGAAATACCATGGTATCGCTGCCACTTGTGTGGACATTTACAATTTCGCCAAGTCATGTTTATCAGGTATGTTTTTATATACTGTTGGTGAATGGTGTTGTTTTTCCTGAACAGCTCCTTTCGGACAAATAATCCATCCACTAATCGACCACATAGGATCACAGTAAGCCTGGACCCTCCACAGGAAACCAGAGCACGAGACAGGAGAACACTCCGAACAGGAAGCCGGTACAGGATCCCCAAGCGATCGTTATTATTGGCAGCTGGCAGGTAGCCCAGTGGGCCTCACCTGGAATTCGAACGTCTCATCGAAGAGCGGGTCGTCCTGGTTCTGGGCAGCCGTGCGCGTGCGCTGCTCTGCGCAGTCGGCCGGCACACCGTGCAGTTCCAGCACCACATAGGGGTCGATCACTTGACCCTTGGCGCCAGCCCCCTGCGGCTTTGGGAGGCCATGGGCGCTGATCACCTTGACGCGCAGAGTCTGGGGCGGCACCCCAGGCACGCAGCCCTGCGTGTCGGCACTGAAGTAGGAGACGGCCTCGCGCATGACGGCAGGGCGCAGCACCAGGCCACAGCCACCATTCTGAGCAAAGCGGGCTCGCTGCAGGTCCAGCATAGCGCCAGCGGTCTGCTGGTTCAACGCCACCAGCTGGCACCCTCCCTTCCAGAAGTCCTGGGGGTTAGGGTTGCTAGAATCCAGCCGCACGGAACTGGGCCGCACCCGCGTCAGAACCCGCTTGGTGAAGCTCACCAGCTCTTCGGGGGATTCACTAGCCAGCCTGGCCGCCTCGCCCTCCCCCAGGGAGCACAGGGTCCAGCACGGGGGCTCCTGGGCCAGGGGGCTGCTGGGGGTGCTGGGGCTGCTGGGGGGGGAGCGCGGTGCCGCCCGGTGGCTGTAGAAGCTGCGACTCCCAGTGCGAGCCATGGCCACCAGGTCAGACAGCTCCCGGCAGAGGCGTAGCTGGTAGGGCTGCGATGGAGGTGGCACCACCAGCACCACCCCCAGGTCCTCATCCCCAGGGAGACTCACCCGCCGGCCTGCCAGTGGGCCCCCGATTCCGAGCTCCTCCTCTTCCTCTGACACCTCCCCGTCGGGCCCCTGCTCTTCCCGAGGCAGCTTCTTGCCCACCAGCAGCACCCGGCCCTTCAGCTCCTCGGGAGACAGTAGCTGGGTTCCCCGGACCCCCAGTAGCCCACTGGGGGACTGAGGGGTGTAAAGTCGGGCCCCGAACACGGTGCACAGGTGCTGGGCCAGGACCCGCTGCTGAGCCAGGGAGCAATGCTGGCACAAGTACAGCAGCAGTGGGTAGGGCGAGGTCAGGAAGGCGTAATTGTTGATCACTTCCAGCGCACTGTGGATGCTGATCAGAGGCATCTGGGAGACGTGGGGGTGCTGGGGGTTGCGCTCCATCCCCAGAAGAGGCTCGCCCTCCGGCCCGTCCCTGACGCCCAGCTCCAGGCAGCGGCACCCAGCCTGCAGGGCCTGCAGGAGCCCCCCAAGCTCAGCACCTCCATGCACCTGGTCTTCCAGCAGGTAGGAACGGTACGAGGCACTGATGTAATAGTGGGACAGTGGTAGGGTCATGTCCTGGCACACCTGCTGGTGCTCTGGGTCAAACAGGTGGCACTCAACGGACTGCAGGTACTGGGTGAAGCCGTCCACACCCAGCAAGCCCTTCTCCTGGCCCTGAGAGGACGGCTCAAAGCGGTGCACAATGTCCAGGCAACCCTCAACCGTGGCTAAAGGAAGGCCCTGCTCCGTCTCCAGGAAGAGGCGCAGGTCCTGGGCATCCAGGCACTCCCGATCCTTGGAGAGCTGCACCAGGAGGAAATAGACGTCGGCTCGTGTGCAGAGCTCACAGTAGGCCTCCTGAAACTCCTCCAGTGTCACATGGGAGGTCAGCTTCTCTTTGCTTCGCTGGATCTCCTTGAATCTCTGATGGACCTTTTGACAAGGCGGAGCAAAGTAGAGCAGTAAAGACAGAAGAGAACAAAAAGAGGAGGTGAGATGTGGAAGGGAAGGTGGCTCAGTGATTTACAGTAGATGTGTCACCTGATTGCACCAAGGAATGATCAGCACCTCCGAGGCCCACCCTGAATGCCAAGCCCCGCCTACTGCTGTCATCACCATAGTATTCTGATTTTAAACATCATTCCACCCCACGACATGCCCACGGTGCAACTTAACACAGCTCATTCAGTCAATCTGAATGTCTAAGAGTCCACCTGCTTCGGTCCATATGCCATGGGAAAACACTATTTCCAGGGAAGCACATAACTGGTGCGCAAGTCCACATTCACCTTTAAAAGCGATACGTGCAGCAGTCAATTGTTGTAACAGTAAATGCACAATAATTTCTTGTCATGGCAGCGCAAATGCACATAAAATACGTACGCATTTGCTCTGCCATGGCAAGAAATTATTGTGCATTTTAACCTTTAAATACTAATTCATACTTCAATTGCAGAATGTACGTTAAAATGCAAAAGAATTTCTTGTCATATCAGCACAAATACAGTGATCCCTCGCTATATCGCGCTTCGACATTTGCAGCTTCACTGTATCGCGGATTTTATATGCAAGCATATCTAAATATATATCACGGATTTTTCGCTGGTTCGCGGATTTCTGCGGACGATGGGTCTTTTTATTTCTGGTACATGCTTCCT
>JAAGVU020000001.1:33855156-33865464 GCA_011763525.2 Mormyrus iriodes
CAGTGTGTTTACATACATAATTACATACAAAATGAATCTTACCTAATATCTAAGAGAATATAAAGGGTTTATAAGGGTTTAAAATGTACAAAAATAACCATATGAACATATAGTTTTTACTTCGCGGATTTTCACCTTTCTCAGGGGGTTCTGGAACGCAACGATAGAGGAGGGATCACTGTACAATGTAAGTTATCAATGTAGTTACCTCCAGAGTTTGAGCTATGGCTTCTAGAAACACTTGCATTGCAGCTGCATAGTTCCTACTAAACAAGTTGTTAACATAGTTAACAACCATGCTTTTGGGCAATGCACCGCTGGAAGGGGAATCCACCCTTTTCTAGTTGAGAACCATGATTTCAGTCATAATTTCAGTTCAGAAAAATATTTAGCAACCACAGATCAGGGTAAAAATATGGCTGTCCACGTGTCTGTGTGTTTCTGTCTGTGTCTGTCTGTATGTCTGTCTGTGTATATGTTTGGCAAGGTAACTGGCCCTTGCAGCAGGATAAGCATTCACTTGTGCTGTGATGAGATGCTTTTTTCTTGATTGAAAGCATCTATTAGGGGAAAAGTGGCTCTATTGTATTGTATTAATTATGAAATAGCGAAATTTCATACATTGTATTGTATAAATTGTATGATCACCCTGACCCCAGGCCCTTCCCCCCTTGATGACCCTGCGCAGAACAAGAGGTTGGAAGACAAATGGATGGATGGACAGATGGAAGAAAAAGAACTGGAACAGATCTCCGATCTCTTACTTGTCAAAAAAACGATAACGATACTTTATTTGCCATTCTACATTGTATACATTATTCACTTTTGCATATCCCATGTTACTCTATTACGAGACACAGAGACACACAGGTGAATAAGCAAAGCCTGGGATCAGAGCACAGGGTCAGCCATTGAGTGACCCTGAGCAGTTTTTGGGGATAATGACCTTGCTCCACGGCCCAGCAGTGATATCATTACTCTGCTAACCACAGTATTCAAACCAGCGACCTTCCAAACATAATTAAAACAATTGCCATGTTTTACATTAGCGTCAGGAAATAATTTTCAATTTGGATATGAATACCAATTGAACTGTCCCTTAGTTTTAGGGAAACACTGCATAGCTTGTTCATACTGTTCCAGATCAAATTGAATGATATTAAAATTAAACTGTAATATTACTAACTTCTCTATGTGGTCATGTATGTGTATGAAGCTTTGCAGCTAACTGATATTTCTGCCGATTCCTACCCCAAGTGTTGCCCAACCCTCAATCGCTTAAGCATAAAACATGATGGATGGATGACTGGATGGATGGGTGAGGTGGGTGAATGGGTTTGAATCAAAGTTTTTATGACAATCAATCACGTTCTTTGACTCCATGACCATGTATCTCTGCCACACTTTCTCCCATCTAACTCTTCTCCTCCCCTGACATTTGACCTCCTCTCCATAGACCTGGTGTCCTCTCCCAGTTAGTCAACAGCACACACTGTGCAGTAATGAGAGCACGCAGAGATGCTGGCATGAAACACACTTTTATCTATGTGGTGCTAGAACTGCATAATAGTTACCATGGTAATAACTGCCACCACAGAGTCACACAGATGCCGAAGTTGGCCTGAACATGCGTGGCTGAGAAGCCTGAAGAGGCCTCTATTATAAACCAGGCCTCCATTTTCATTAAAATCAGTTTCGCACTTGTGGTAGATATTATTTCCTCACGTCATTTTAAGTCAGCCCATCAGAAATAAGAATACTTTACAATATGTAATTGCCAACAGAAATAAAAATAAATAGACTTTTTATTTAATCTTTTTATTTCTTAACATCAGTGCCTAAATAGCAACTCCTACCCTAGAGAAAGAAACGCCTACCTATGTTTGGGATTAAACACAGAACTCTATTTTGCAAATTCAAAAGAAAATGATAAATACACGTATTTAAATGCTTAGCATATTAAACACACTGCAGAGGTATTATCAAGTCAAGGAAGCGAGAGTCGCCCCTGCAGATGAACAGGAACAAGTGGAGATCAAAGTGTTAAAGAACCAAACCTGTGCCATCGCAGGACTAACGCTAGGAAGCAGAGGCATTATCAGGCTAATAGCCCATTGTTGCTCAGCACATGGCAGCACAAATCCACCAGTGTCTCCCTGCTTCTGTGAGCAACAGACTCAAGTAGACATGGCTGGAGATCTCTGTGTGATAAACAGAAGAATAGCAGGAGGAGGCTGGAATGTTATAAACACCAGGTGTCCAGGCTCTTTCTGTCTGAGTCGCACTGCACTGCTTTTAGAGGCCAGATCCCTGTGCGGGGCAGCGCTTTCAGAATGCTACAATATCAGCACACAGTAGCACCTACTCAGCTGTATGCAACTCAACAGGGGACGAGATGGACATGAACACACGCACTCTCCATTCCCAAGAACCAACACTGTATATATACAGGCAGAACCCAAAGCACAAGGGAGGAAGAGAAAGCCCAGCAGATTAGAGGGAGAAAGAGAACGTAGCTGCGAGCAACAATACATTCCTGAAAGGGATACAGAAATACAAAATCAGGCAGAGGGCACAGAAGCAGTAAGTCACATTGCGCGCTTTTGTGTTATTTCTCACTCCCACGACACAGCGATGTTGCGAAAAAAAAGTTTCATATATTGGCTCCGGATAGAGAAAGAAGGACAGCAAGTGGGAGTGAGTGAGAAGATGAGTGAAAACAGAGCGAAAGAGAAAAAGACAGACTCTGAAGAGGTGAAGTAAGGGAGGTGTGTAAGGTAAGGGGGAATGACAGGGTGGGGAGGCCAGACTACCACCTTGGCTCATTTTCTGAATTAATCAGGCTGCCCTTCAGTGAGGCAAGACAGAAACGTTTATGATATTTGTTATAATGAAGCACGTGGCCAAGAGCTTTAGAAAGGGAACCAACACTGATAGATACAACATCAGGAACAAGAAACCTCAAGCAGTGCTCTCATAAAATGCCTGTAGTACTGGAAGCTTCTGACAATGCATCTATGTTAGAATTCAGAAAGAGAAGAGGGCAGAGAAATGCTTGAGGGGGAAGGACATGTAGGCAAGAAGTCTCACTTAGGGAGATCAGTGTCCACTGCAGAGACGTGTGTTTGTGGACACTTGCCTGTGACTCTTCACATTAATCAACCCCCTCTCATCACACTCCAGTCCATCAAAGCAATCGGCTTAACAGCCTACCAAGAAGTCTCCAGTTCCCCAGGAACAGGTTGGCATTAATGAATTAATGAAGAGTTGGGGATGCCACATTCTGTCTGCATGACAGCTAAATAGTTTCATTAGGCCTACTAACTGAGAAGGATAAATGGAAAATCTATGCTATTTTATGTAAAATGCTTGATGTACTTAATTTACTTTAAAATAAATATTTTGATACAACGACCCATTACAAAAGGACACCTATCTGTCAGGTTTCAGGTTTCCTGTTCTGTCCATTGTTCCCAGCACAAATGCGATGGTGTGAAATGCACAGCAGAAATAAACGGGCTGAAGACTACACCGTGGCATTGTGAGACTTCATTTCACACTACAATACCGCTTGGGCTCTAAATCAGTAAAGCGTTCAATAAATCAGTCGCCAGCCTCTACACCATCATCACAGCAGCAGAAAAACAACAAAACACAAGCACATACTGTACAAGACCTGCTTCCAATAAAAGTAAGGTTCTTGCATGTTTTAAAACTTGCATATACAACATAGGAAATCCTATTGCATAAATCAACATCAAACAATGCACTGTGCATAAAAAGTTGCATATGTGAAATATTAATATTCAACGAGCCATTTTTCAAAAAGCTTTTTCCCTCATTATAAACAACTGATATCAACACAGAAAACTATAAATTCAATTAAACTAAAGTAGAATTAAAAGTATAAACCACTGCATTAAGTAACAATTTATAAATAAAATGTATGTATGATAGATAGATAGATAGATAGATAGATAGATAGATAGATAGATACTTGTATTAAACATTATATGCAAATTCTAAAATGTAGTTTTAGTGAAGAATATTCACCTTTACGCATTTTGGACAGTGTGTGGACCTGGTGTCACAGGCACAAGCCAGCAGGGTGCAGCACAGTCCAAAACCACGACACACCACCATTGATGTCCCCCCCCCAAACCCCCTAGAGACCTTTATCCTCCCAGGCACCCCTAAAAGATGGGAATGTCCGTTTTTGGTAAGCTTACGAGAGACTCTATAAATGCCCGTAGTGAAGGGACTTCTTTGCTCATTTTAGTGCCTCTTTGATTCAGCAGGCGTTTCTATTCTTTTGCTAAAGCTTTCTTGCTTCTTGACTTCTTACTTCTGCAGCTTTAATTTTCATCCGGTCTGCTTCACCATCTATGTGGGTCCAGGAACTGAGTCTCAGCTATTTCTTTAGGTACTTCAGTTATAGCGTTAATCCCCTTCTTGTTGTGGCAGTTTTGACTTGCCTTCCTCCTTGTTTTTCACTCCAGTGACTCCCTTGCACCTGCATCCACTCCCCTGTGGTTTGTCTGGTGTACACTCCTATAGTATAACAGCCTCCTATAGCAAGCCCTGGTGGCAGCCTTACACACAGAGATACAACAAAGAGAATGGCTACTGTTCTAGACAGGTCGCCAAGCAACTGTAGAATAGTAAATGTCCAACAACATTTCAGAGGGAAGACAACATACTGTCACAATTCCAAATCAGTGTAAAAGCCTAATATGAACAGTCCCTCATATTGGAATTCCTCTTCCACAAATTCTTATTAGCTCTTATATTCTCATTTGCATGACAGCTTGAAAAAATTAATTGAGTTTGTCTTATTCATGCTTGGCATTGCTGAGCATTTAAATCGCCACATGCTTCATCTATGGGGGAGCCCATTCACAAGGCTGCTCATCATGGACCTCATCATCCACCTCCATGGAGAAGAAGTCTTCTACTGAATTTAGAAAGAAAAAGAACATAGAGGACGAAGCATGCTGATGAATTGTGGATGATGGATGATGACTGTCCCCAACCACAACATATGCAGTTTCTGTAACACTTATTTGATGTCTGAAAGCTAGCTTGTGTCATATTTGAACCACAGGCAGTCCCCAAGTTAAGAATGCCCGACTTACGGACAACTCGTACTTACAAACAAACTGCTGTAAAGCCTGTTATATTAAAAATTCGAGTTAAAAATAATGGCTCATAATAATGAAAGCAAACAAAACAATGTTTTGTGACGCTCCTGAAAACATTGCATGGCTTCAGTGGTTCATCAGCTCAAGGAACAGTACAGTACCCTATTTACTTTTATTTGTACTGTACAATAATAATAATAAAAACAACAACAAAGTTCCCTTGGGTTGGACTAAATGTCTGTGAGCCAGCTGGCTACTGAATACGAGTTTACAGTGTTTTTGTGCATTTACTGGCAGGTATGCTGCTGCTGCTGTTGCTGATGCCATCCCTCTTGACACTGCAATTGGCAGCCGCTCTCCGGTAGGTTACAGTGTCTCCTGTGGTACAGGTGGGAGGCAGCCAGCTTTGTAAAAAGTGTTTTAAGTGCACTCTGTGCCTTTGAAGCACCATGGTATGTGTGTGGGCCAGTATAAATAGCCAAAAGTGATTCAGATCTGGAAACAACCGAAGTGGAAAGAAAAAATCTAGTTTTTCACTACTTTACAGCTGCAGAGGAACCTCTGCAACCCTTAAGTGAAGCCTTCATTAATACAGACACTGGGACTCTGAAGATTCTCCAAGGGGCAGGGTACAACCAGAACTGTATATACGTGAGATATACTGGGTAATGTCTTTTTAAATATATAATCAAAAGGATGATAACCATGCAGATTCTCAGGAAGTACACATCACAGAATGAGTTCCCATCTGTCACCCAGCTCAGCAAAGTCTTCTCCCATGGTAAAGCATCAGTGGAATTACCCTGGATGATTATCTTAGGGTCTTACTGCTGCAGAAAGTCATCAGCTGCAGGGACTCTAATCATATAATCTTTCTGCCAGAGATGGGGAGAGGAGACAGAATAAGCAACCCCTATCGGCCAGCGCCAAACTTTGGCAGCAGCAATGTCTGGTCAGAATGTCCTTAATGACCTTGACTAATATATAGACTGGTGACACAAGCATGAT
Organism: Mormyrus iriodes; assembly: GCA_011763525.2. NCBI lineage: Eukaryota > Metazoa > Chordata > Actinopteri > Osteoglossiformes > Mormyridae > Mormyrus > Mormyrus iriodes. Next base: position 33,861,306 of record JAAGVU020000001.1, read on the forward strand.
ACAAGTTATCGAATTACCTTTTCATTCTCTACCAATGTTACTCATAACTGTACCCAACTATGCCAATAATTTCATGTTGTACACTGCTAAGTCCAAAGATCCTAGACACTTAAGATGAATACAAATAAATTTGTCTGGATACAGAAAAAACCACGTCCATACTTCAAAGAAACCTTTTACATGTAAATATTAATGAATAATTAAGTTCATTGGGATACTCTGAGTGCTGCAAGTTAAACAAGAATGTGCAGAATGTGTCTTCAGTTTTATGTCAGTGCCCATTTTCCGTGCAAAAGGTCATAGAATTTCTACATTAGTTTTGATTTATTTAACTTACACTCTTATCCAGCACAACTCAGATGACCAGCTTTACCGAAAGGCTAACTGCAATGGCAGGCACTTGTGAAAATGGTGACACAATCCACAGAGACAGAGATGTTTGACAGGCATGGGCACCACTAGAGATTTTAGGCCCCATGAAAGCATATCATATTGGACCCCAAACCCAGAACAATCCAATTACAGTCAGTCCTGCTACAACGCAACTAATGCGTTCCTGACAAACCTCATGTTCACTAAAATTGCATACTAAAATATATATATATATATATATATATCCATCCATCCATCACTATTGTTTACTTGGATAGTTAGTTGTTTTTGCATGCAAGTAGTGTTTCTCACTAAGACCATATCGTGTTGTAGTTTGCGTAGCGCTTTTCTTTCCAACTGAAAATCGTGCAAATGCAAATGCAACTCTGCATTGTATTGGACTTGGGTACTAAGGTATCAGTCATGTTACTAAAGTTTCACGGTATGATATCACACGTGGCAGCAGAACTGACTGCATGTTCCCCCCTCTCACTCAGGGGCCCTTGGAATCATCCTCACTTCCCCCCTTTTACAGCACCCCTGCTGACAGGTGTTGTGGTACCTTTTGCACAGCATTGCACACCAGGTTACTATTATAACCATTTATTATCCTGTATTTCCCCACCAGACGTGGGAAGCACCCCTCCCACTCTCCGGGGCACATGATAAACTCAGCTCCCCACAGAGTCTGTTTTCCATGCTACACTGACAGTTCAAAGCTGTCCGCATCCATTCATTGTGCACTTCTTTACTCTCTATCCCTTTCTCTTCCTACATTCCGGACTAACTGCCCGCAGGGCACCTGCCGCTTCCCTTCACGTTGTGAGCATTGACCCACGATACAGCTGGTCATGGTAGCTTCATAAGATGGTCGCTCTGCACATCTTACAAAGACCACTGTTGAATGTGCACATCTCTCCTGGGCAAAAAAAGAAAATATGCAAATACATTCGATTTGCATTTAAAATGCATATATGTGTAACTGAAAAACACAACCTAGTTGATACATTTGCATTGCCTCGCATTACATGTATATATGTATATATATAAATATGTGTGTGTGTGTGTGTGCGCGCGTGTGTGTATATATATAATTGATTTCACCCTTCTGACCCGGAACTTGGAGAATTTGCATACAATGAAAGACAGGTGGTGTGAATGTACGCAGAGGTACCCAGACAGTCACATCTTGGTCCCTTGACTGCTCAACTGAGATTTTTTCATTAAAAACATTACGTTTGCTCATATTTTTCTGCTAGCTAAGAATGTTACTCTAACTACAGAAGGACAAACAAAAAATGCAGGAACAGAAGAGAAGGAAGAGAGTGAGAAAGGGCCCGCTTCCAGAATGAATGACTTCTAACGAAGCACAGCCTACAGCCAATGAACAGAACGAAGTTTTTCATGCCATCCGACCTCAAATTACTCTTAATTATGGCTTTTTTGCATTTTAAATACAGGCCCAAAGCTGTTATGCATCACAGTACGCTCGGCACGCACGCGAGTACAGTCTGCAGTTTTATCAAAGCAGGAAGAACTAAAAAAATGCACTCAAAATGGAGAGAACTCTGTTTGGTGTGGAGCAGGGAATCGTGTCTTTTGTTTGGGGAGTATGGAGAGAATGGACAGCAAGCATGTTCTGATACCAAGCTATAGTTGATGGGTAATAATGAGCATTATCTCCACATGTTCTATGATGTTATCAGGATCTGCCGGGCTAAGCGTACTTGGATGAAGCCCTCTGCATATGCCCGTTTGCGCACCTGTAAGACGCCCCCTGCCCTTGTGTCTTTACATCTCAGTCTCGTATGCAGCCTGCCCTTCACGGCGAAAGATAAGACAAGGGCAATCAGCAGCAGGGAAGATTAATAGACAGTTAAACAGATACAAAGCCAGGTGGGCTTTGAAGATGCGAGACTACAAGAGGTACTACCCTGAACAATTCATCTGACACCCATTAGAGCTTGCTAGTCATCAACTGTAATTTCATTGCAGTTACAGTCATTTATTTATTGAGCAGATATTCTTGTCCAAAGGGACACAGAAGTCAGGAAAGCCTGGAGTCAGAGAGCATCCAGCAGCCGTAGAGCAGTTTGGCCTTATTTAAGAGCTCAACAGAGCCCAGAGTACCTGGAGGAAACCCCACGACAACACAGGGAGAACATGTAGACTCCACACACGGAGCCATGGTGGAGACTCAAACGCTGCTCCCAGAGGTGTGAGGCAACAGTGTTAACCACTATGCCACCATACCACCCCAAAAACAAATATATATAATAAATAAAAAATAAGACTATATCATAAAATACAGAATGAACTAAATCCACTGTTCTCTACTATCAAGTATGGCTGCATATCTGTAGTAGTTTATGCAGACCTATACTAAAATGCCGATTTTCATCTGAATGTTTTCATTTTGAGAATCGATTCTATTCCTTTCATCCGGTAAATTTAATGTTTCTATTACCAAGGTGCAGGACATGAACTACTACCAGGCAGGGCCATCCACAAGGAGAAAAAGGGGAAGAGTTGAATAAATGTTCAGCACTCCCCCACCCCAAGCAAACCGTATATTGGTACTGGGACTGATATTGGCAATACCAACCCACCTTATCGCCCATTCCTCTAAAGCCTTAGTTACTTTTTAACCCTGTTTGAATTATCTGACAAAAGCGCCTTAAATGCCAGGGGAAGAATAACTTACAGAGACTGTTCCTGCCTTGCTCCGGTCGTACACACATTCGAATGATGTCGTCTCAAATGAGGTAGCGTGTTGGATGTGTTTCCAGCACTCTTGCTTCGCCAATATGACTGACTGTAACCAACTTTAGCGAAAACCAACTCTACTTGTGATCCGTGTCAAGAAATGTATTGATGCGTATTTCATTGTGCATTCCAAATCAAATATGATTTAGCCAAATGGCACATGATAAATACATGTACTGTTACTGCCCTAGTAGGAAGGCATATCAGAAAAGGTACATTATTTCCTTAACAATCAAGCAGTCATTATGTATTTCAAGGTCAAGGTGTTACGAAGTCAGTGCCATTTTCTGCCCCAAAGATGGTCACAGGAAATGCCTGCTCACACATGAGAATCATTTAAAGCCAGTAGGCTAGACAAAAGATGGAGAAAGAAAAAGAAAGAAAGAAAGAAAGAAAGGCCAGTATGAAAAAGAACCACAGGTGAAAAGGAGGGGATAGAGTGAGAAAAAAGGAGAGAATGGGAGAAAAAAATAAGAAAAGCTCAGTGTCTACAGAGCCAAACATTACAAGGCAGAACATGTCTCATTTAAAGCTGGGAGCTGCTGTCTTACAATGTGCTGCCAAATGCTGAGGGGACGCCAGTGGTTTTGTTTGTTATAGTGTGATATGCTGCACACTCTGATTTGCTGACCTGTAAAGTTTCAGTGGGTATAAGAGGGCTGCCTCCGGGTGTTTGGATGTGGGGAGGGGCAGAAGGAAATGACATAAACCCTCATCAGATTACAATCCTAAATGAGGGACATTTTGGTTACACGCTTCTGCTACACAGTGACCAAACTGGCCCCATGTCTGGAAACTGGTCACCTCCGTTTCCTCCTGACTCCTCCATTCACACAGCGTCTCTCTCCAAAACACTCCCTTACTCTAAGGTATGCTGTAGAACTCACTCTGCTACACATTCAAGATTCGGGGGGGGGGGGGGGGGGGGGGGTGACAAGGGGGGGGGGGGGGGGGAAAGTTTGACAGTGGGCCCATGGTTCTGAGCTGACGGCAAAACAAACTCGCATCACAAAGCATGGGT
>JAAGVU020000001.1:33865564-33883742 GCA_011763525.2 Mormyrus iriodes
GGTTATGAAGGGGGTTGGGACAACCTTGTCTGCATGCCAAAAGTATTCTGTTAGAGGGAAGCAACACGATTAGGATAATCCGCCCACTGCTGCTGATTTTCTACTTTCTCTCCCTTAGACTCCCACCAAAGCGGAAGCTCTGTCACACTACTCCCTCCCTTAGCCTCACAGGCTCCTCCCATAAGCACCTGAGGGGTCTCAATGTGCCCAAGGGGGTGGTGTAATGCAGATCATGAAAACAGAAAGGCGATTAGGCCATATAATCCTGTTATGGGGACTTTTTCTTAGAAGGTATTCTTTGGACATTTTCTAGGCTTGCTACTAAATAAGCCAAAGGAAGCTTCCACTCTAAAGTGCAAGGCTGCAGACAACCCCCCCCACCGATGACTCAACAGGCAGTGTGATGTGTGTCACCTTATCATCTCAGCCTGCCTCCCTGGTAGCACTTAACATCAGTACCCTGCTCCACTGCTGCCAACATGTACAATGTGAAGTGCTCACCTTGCACCTCTAAATGCATGGCGCATGGATGAGACCAGTACCATTAACCTCAACACAGGCACAAACAATGCATGTGTGCTCCCCTGCTTCATATACAGCAATTGTATTGTAGAAAGTTATGCAAACAAATAAGCATAAACAGCGGTGTGTTCGCTCCATGTATGTGTGTGTCATTGACAGTGTTCCGGCATGCTGGAAAGCATAGAGAATGGATAGCATGACTTTTATTGTATTTTGGCCTTATAATTTCCACGCCTATGGTTGCCCAGACATCTGGTGCTGACTTCAGCTTCTCGGAGAAGAAAAACAGAAGAACATCCCATGTGGCCCACTTACCAACCCCTCCCAAAATGAGCAGCACACACTGAGTCCACACACTGAGACAGCACTGACGCACTGTGGCGATGAGCCTACACTCTCTGGCTGCCTCCAGCTCCTTCTGCTGCCGGCCCAGTCGTTCCTCATGACTATTTGGCTGCAAGCATTGTGTGATTTAACATGCCGAACACATAAAAATTCCTGAACTCAAACATCTACACAGGATGAAGTACACACATAAAGGAGCACATTACATTTAAATGAATCATTCTGGACACCCCCTGCTCTTTCTCAGAAAAACTGGGAGTAGAAAACAGGGTAAGAACAAATAAAGAATGAAAGGAGGACCGAAGCGGGAAGAAGGCAGAATTAATGGCTAAAGCTGAGAGCAGAATGAGAAAGGAAGTTGTGCTAATAAGAAGATAATCAAAAAAATGTGGAGGAAAAGAGAAGAAAAGCAAAGGGTTGCATAAGAGAGTAATGGCTGAACTGCTGAGTGCACAACGAGCCTCCCCCTGGAGCACAGAGTAAGAAGCACAAAGCGTGGAGTCAGAATCTGCTCTGGTCTGGGCCTCACCTTCCTGTAGCCACAACCTTCTCAGCTCTGAGAGGGCCACTGGTGTCTTCACTGTTGGGGATGGCAGTGATTATCAGGCAAATCATACGTGTTTACCTTGTGCTGAATAGCGCGTACTGCTAAGCTGCTCTCAGAATTACTTTATATGAGAGCATGGCAGAGAAATACAGCACTGTGGGTTATGGCTCTCACTAGAACATGGTTTGTTCTCCCCCTGTAATTGACTCAAATTCCTTTCTTTCTCTTCTCCTTCTTTCCACTGGAGCAGTCTGTCCATGGTTCTATCAGGTGACTAATAGCAACTGACATTTCAACAAGTAAACAAGGTGGCAATAAACCAAACATTCATTGCAACATCTGCAATCAGAGGGTGTCTAAACAGGAAGCTGCACACTGAAATGCTGGCCCCTCTCCCCCCAGAAAGCAGATGCTCTTCCCTCGCTGTCTTCAAGACACACTGCCTTCCACAACCTGTACATGCAGACACAAAGCTAACACGAGGAAAAGGATTACCATGTTACCACAGCCCACCACACCTAGAATCTTGGACACTTACTCACATGCTCACACAACTGGGCCACTGCATTACAATCTATGGACCCAGCCCTCATGCTCAGCATGCCTGTGCATGCTCTGCCACACATCCATAAAGACTGCGGTTCCCCACACCTGACACTCTATCACATGCAGCTGCCAGCATGGTCAGCAAATGCAGTCAAACAAAACACTGGGAGCCAGAGGGGGGATATCCAACAGCTTTTACGAAAGAAACAAACCACTACACTGCATTTCAAGTATAATGCACAAACGCAGTGGCACACAGACACATAAAGACAGACACACAGCCCTGTGATGGTCCTCCGGTGGGATGAATCAGAGTTTTGGAGCAAGTTCCCAGTGCACTGTGGTACCAGCAGCAGAGTGACACTGGGGACACTGAGGGAACGGTGTCAAAGCTAAACCCCACCGCTGCTGAATAACACATCCAAACACATTCATTCATCCAGTAGACACTTTGTCATTATTCTTGGCCTCCAAACAGCTCCACAAATCACATGTCAGAAGCACAGAAAACCTGAGAAAAATGCTGAGTGAAGACAGAGAAGGGCAGAAAAGAACAGAACAGCTGGGATTTAGGCCCTCTGTAAGACAGCCAGTCACACCCTTTTAAAGAGGTATGTTATGTTAACTTAAATTGAAAGAAGACTATTTGGAAAGATACTGTAGTGGCATGGGAAGGATTCCATTGCTCGCAAAACCAAGGCGAGCTTCAGCTCACTTACTTAAAAGTATATCATGCAAGTGGTTCAATAACAAGATGGGCAGGTATTTCTGATTAAGTTACTGAGAGATGGTAAAAAAACTGTAGACAAGAATGAAAGTGTTAAAAACAACATAAAGCACATACAGATCACAATTCAAGTACTAGCAAGAATTTGATTCATTTAGAGCAAAATATAAATTCTAAAATATAAATTGTTAAAAGAAAATACCTGTCACAGAGCAGTAGGTTGGGATTCTCGTCCATCATAGTGTACATACACAATCACACACTAAACGCTGATTTAGAGTTGCCCATTAGCCTAAGTGCTCTTATTTGGCAACACAGGGAGAACATGCAAACTTCACGCATGCAGAATGGAGGTGGGATTGGAATCACCATGCCGCCCTTAAAATAATACTAAAAATCAATAAAGCACTACTTCACAAAGAGCTTCACTACAAATGTGTACATCGGCAAAACTAGTACATACTACATACATAGACACTGCTATATAAAGTTTTGTTTTTCTGAAAAAATATTTGACTCAGTTATGATTCAGTCTACATGATGTTATCCACTTGCATTTTTAGAAAGCTTTCATCCAGTGCTGTATAAGCAACTCATCATAAAAGGAAAAGGCCAATCTGCCAGTTATTCACAGTTATCTCCAACACACAGGGTTAGAATAACATAAAACTAAACATGACCCAAAATTCTTCACAGTGTGATGAAAAGTAAACACACTTTTATAGGGGCAGAAGAGGAAAGACAAAAGCATTACACTCAACAAATACAACACGTATAATCAATTCAAAAAGGTTAACACAATGCTGAGATACAATGCTGAGATATAACTAAAACAATGATGGATTGTTTAGGAGAAGAAATTCTACATGTACAATGTCATAATATATGGAATATGTAAATTCAGGTCACAATTCTGAAACATTACATTTTAGTTTTGAATATAAAGTACTGTACTCAGTGAAGAATGAAGAAGATGAAGGACCTCAAGCTCAAACATGCACAACCACAACCCACACAAACAATGAGGCCAACAGCAAAATATTCACCATTACCATGAACAAGGCAGGGGCTGATACTTCAAGATATGTACTCTCTGAATGTCAAGGAGATCAAATCAACATCTGCTCCTCTGTTTCATTACAAGCCAACAGGTACTTTCTTGATTGGTTCCCTGGGAACACAACAAAATCATTGCTCAGGAAGGAAATGGCAATTAAGTCCCCTTCCATATCACCATGCAACACGTTGCTCAGCTCTCAATTCAAACCCATGGCGTTACTGTCATTGACATAACTTTTGCTATATTTTAAAGCCTTTGTAATCTACAGGATCATTGAGATTTCAGGCAGGGTATTCAGAATGGAATAAAGGGAGATTCCAACTACATTTTATTTTTGTTTTTTCATCTAGACAATAAGTGTTCTCCCAGTATAAATGACTACATAACATTTCCACAATAAACATAAACAAATGTATTAAAATAAAGATTTATCCTGTCTCATCGCTACACCTTTTAGTGATGCTGTGGAAGGAGTCAACAAATTAGGCCTACAGTGCTCACAGAAAGTCTTGGAATGCTTACTTAATTCTGTAAAAATTTAGCAAATTTATTGGTTTCATAACAAAAGTCCATTGATAAGCAAAGTTTAATATATCTGCACATATCTTCCACACAGACATTTTCCTTTTTAGGCGCCATAATTTTTTGACTGACTCATTTAGTTCTGTTCTTGCCATTTTGCTATTAATTGCATTTGTAGTCTCTGGCTCCTAAAGCGATACTAAACACAAATGTTTGATGTTTTATGTTATTGAAAAGGTGTTACTAATTAAAATTCAACTCAAAACAGCTCTTTTACAACTATAATCTGGGTTTCAATTTACTGCTACTTGAAATAAATATTTTACTTAAAACTACTGGCTGTTTATAATGTAGAGGCAAGGATCAGGGTAGGGTGGAGGTGAGGCTAGTGATCTGTCCCAGCAAGCGAAAGGTTTTTGGTTTGAATCCTGTGAATGCCAGGAGTGATCCTACTCCGTTGGGCCCTTAAGCAATAGCTGTAACCTGCAATTGCTTCATCCTGGGTATGACGTTAATCGATATCCAGCCCTGCAAGGAGGTGCTCCAGCTTACAAGGAAATTTGGGGGTTGGTGGCAGGATTGGCACTCCAGACACCAGGGAAAAAAAACTCACACTGGTCCATCTGGGCTGGTGTGGTGCTGAGGTATCACCCACCGCATGTCTACACTCAGGTTCTCCTCCCTGAGGTGGTTTATCATGTGGTGGGTGCTGTAATCAGTGCATATTCCTTACCTCTTTATAATGTAATACATATTGTTTTGTAAACAATGAATAAAGTAATGGTTTTGTTATAAAACCAATTCATTTGCAATATCTTCACTGAATTAAGCAAGCGTTTCATGACTGTATGTTTGGGGTTATAATTATGAAATTATAAATTTTCTTCCAATGTAAAATATTGACAGAGAGAAGCAAAACAGAAATTAATTTGTTTTACAGTGCAAAACTGTCCATTTTCAAGCCTCAAGTCAGACATTGCAAGTCCAAGTCAAGTCTCAAGTCATGTGCCCTCAAGTCCAAGTCCAGTCCAAGTCATTCCATCATTTTTGCTGTTGGGTCACAAGTCATCAAATTTGTGATTCAAGTCCAAGTCGAGTTGTGAGTAATGTAAATGGGGTCACTACCTATGTCAGTTTTTATTACCTTTTGCAATTAAAACTTGCTGCAGCAAAAACCTGCCACAGTACGGCATAGGATATGTTCATTATAGGCAGAGATAGGTTGAAAAGACAATCTCCACTCTCTCACGATTGCCCTCACGCAGTTTTTACATTCATGTATATGCAGGGAGTGATGCATCTTTCCAACAAACTATCTCAGGACACCTTGGATTCAGCCAAATGAAACTGCAGACAGCAGAGGATAAATATACACTGAAATTATCAAATTAACATTATCATATCCAGAGGAGGGGCTATAACCTCAAGTACTCTTGAGTCATAGGGTCCAAGTCTCGAGTCATTTTCCTTCAAGTCCAAGTGGAGTTCAATTCTTTCCATCAGATTTGCAGTCGAGTCACAAGTCTTCAATTATGTGACTTGAGTCCGAGTCAAGTTGCGAGTTAGTCACTTGAGGCCCCGCCCCTGACTACGCCCACTATTACCTAGAAGCTGTATAACTGTGGGATGTGAAAATAACTTGTAATCATCGAAACCAAATTTATGATTGGGTGTTACATTACTTTACAATTAATGGCCTGGACAGAATGTTTCCCATTGACTTATGATACCGATCAGGCACTCACCCGTGCTGAAATTCATCCTGAACAGTGTGTCTCCTTTATCTCGCTATTTCACAAAGAAATGAAAACGAAAGATTCGGCGTGCTCCGTGCTGCGTGTGTCAAGCAATGTACGCGCTACCACATACTAATCTTACGGGGTTTTCCATACGTTTGCATTACTTTTGCATTTGCGTAACTTGCCGAACAATGTACACGGTAGCAACCGAAAGCACCGCGGTGTGCCACAAAATCACGCATTTCTGTCGTTCAGAAATGGTAAAACAACGCATATGCTTCGATCACCACACAACCGCTAGAGATCAGAGTAAACTTAGATTTATTGCTGTTGTAACCAATTTTATGTTGAGGATTCTCTTTTTTGACTTCTCATATCAAGTATTCACTTATTGTTATTGTACATCCGTTTGGTAATGGATATGTGACCATTCGAAGCAAGTATACTTGCAAGCAGTTTAACATCACAGAATTAATGTTCTGGACCTTATTTAACTTTACGATGACTATGTACACAGTGACAAATTTATAAGCGCTATGCCGTATGTTTATTATTAACAGTCGCCATGCGGGCGTGTTCTCAAGAATGTTTGTAAACTATGTGCAAAACATTAGCAAAAGGACATATAGAGCATCAAAAGATGGTATTTATTTGGAAATATTAGTGGATGAAACGCACCACATTTAATAATTTTCAGAGGAGATGGGGACTTTTGGGATTTGTGCATATTTGCGCCTGAAACAGTACTGTATATGGTAATAAATATGCTGTTATATTTAAAAATAATTATTATAAACCGCAAAAAACTGAATCGCGTTTATTGCTCCAATACAACAAAGATACGAACCCCACCAGACACCTAAGAAAGACAATAACAGGTCGTACCTTTATGATGCTGCTTCTACGGGGAGCCGCCTTCACCGCCTCCATAAGAGCCGTCTCGGCGTCCTGAGCGACAGGGCTGGAGCGCTCCGCCATCGGCAGGATGACTCCGCTCCGCCTGCCCGATCTGGTCGCTCTCCCTGGGTGGAATTCAGGAACTCCTTCCCCGCACAACTCGTCACCGTAGCACTCTCGCTCCGACATCATAAGCAGAGCAATTAAAAACCGTATTTATATCTTTCTTTTAGCGGTTTGCGTTAATGAGACATTCAACATTAGTTTGCGCCAGCTTCATTTTTGGTTTCCATCAGTAAGTAATACGTAAAGCTAGGAACAATTTCACATCTCAGTTCCAGGTATCTGTCTAAATATGTCGGTCTACGCATCTAGTAGTAGATATTCCATTTTAATGTCTTTCATCGGTCACTATAAACCCTCCAACTGCATCCACAAGTCAGATATTCGCACTTATTGTTGTTGTGTCCAACTTGCACACCTTCTTAAAACCAAATAACATCGTGAGATTGACATAGAATGTTTCCAACGTCAGATTACAGTTCTACTTTAAGTATTACTTAAATCCTAAATATTACAACACTGATGCGATTTGAGCGCAACAGGTCATCATTCCCTTTATTTTACCAAAGTCAGCTCTAAACACCTTCGCAGTCTTAGCAGAAAACGGTACTAACAGAAACTTTAAATTACTAATAGGCTTGTCCGGTTTGTACCAAAACAAATCTCTTTACTTATCTATAAGTTAAGTTACCAGAAAATTTAGCAGCTGTTCAAAAGTGCAAATGCGTTCTCCGAAAAGAGTATTTTTTTCTTTGCTCTGCTCCAAATTTCGCCAATATTTCCCAGTGCAAGTTGCCTGCTCTATACAAGTGAGCGCCACAGCCGGAGCCGTGTTTGACAAGAATGAGGAATACATTGACAGTAGCGCCTCCTCCTGACTCCCCTTCTAAAACCCCTCTTTTGCACACGCCCACAACGATGACTGACATTTTCAGACACCTATCAACATTAGAGCCTAAGCTACAAAGCCCGTCCTCTTTAAGCCATTGAAAGAGAGCTCTTAGCAACAGTAAAATGTGTTGTGTTTACTGAGATCGCCGTGAATAATGCTTCAAATATGGACATCCAAAATGTTTTAAAACACCAATATTGCCGTGTAGGCTAAACAAAATATCTGATATTCACGGAACAATACAAAACGGTTTTGCTCTCAATATTCTGTTTTTTGTTTGTTTGATGTATAGGTCGCATATTCATTTTTGTTTCTGTAAAAACCAATGTCTTGGCGTATAATGTTAGATTGGGTTCTCGTTCCCGTACGGTTCAGAGCAGCTTTCAGTCTTATTACAACTGCGAGGGTATCCTGGTGCATTTCTGTGCATTCTGTGGAACGTAACTAGTTTTAATGGCTTTGTACAAGTTTTCTTTAATACAAAGTATGATGAGGAGAGCAAGAACAGAGAAAGATATTCTGCACAGGCATTGTTCCAGATGGTTCATCTCCTAATTTATAACTGGCGGTGTCTCTGTCAGGAAAAACAAAGACTAGTTGATTTATAACACTGTAGACTGCAGGCAAAGGTGCGACGTATTTCTTGTATTTTTTGAATGCAAAAGGCATTGAAGTTGAAATACAACCGATACAGTGTAAAATATTTGCGTTTACACAAATGCCGCAACATTACTATAACATTTGCTTTAACACGTTTAGAATGGCTGCGTTTTCATTGGTTCTGTATAGTATGAAGTGAGTGTGAATTGCTTTCCCAGCTCATTTCTCTAAAATACTTCTAAAGGTGGTGTTGCCGTTCGTTACTGAATGTAGACGGGTTGTGTGAATCATTTGCACTGGTGTCATATCTCTTTCACCTAGCTGCGGCAGTTGACGTTGCCATGGAAAAACAAAGAGTTCCCAGGAATCAAAACAGCTCACTTTGCTTATAGCTTAAGGTGTCGAATTTGAGGTCCATTTAGTTGGAAGATGTACAGTGTTTAAAGTGAAATCTACATTATTGAATTATGTGTCCTCAAAATGCACCTTGCAAATGCAGTCAACTGCAACAAAAAATAACATTTTCCCCATATAAGCAATAATGAGTGCCTGTTTGGGCTAGTGTCATGAAGCATGGAGAAATGGAGTATTCAGCTAATTAATGGAGTGTTCGTTTCTCAGAAATGGAGTAGGCCTACATATTGTGGTAATGTATAAAATCCTGTTGTTAATCATTTTAATTTACAATAACATACACGACTATCGGCACCATTTGTATTCAAAGTCAGACTGTCCTCCACACCATGTGTCTACGTCTGGTCCAGAAATCAGTGAAAGAAGGTAGTGAGCCAGTGTTTAAGATGCACAAATAAAGTGCTTCCCATTCACATGTTGGTATTATATTAGTCATTATATAGATTGCAAACTATATTGTGATGCCAGGGTTGGTGTTATCCTGTCAAATGAGCTTTGTACTATCATAGTCAGAGAAAGAGGAGGTTGCGTATTTTGTAGAGTGAGTGCTATGTTTAAAGTTTGTGCGGAGCCTACTGGTAAGCGTACAGTATAAATTGTTCTGCTGCCTTTCTCTGTGACCCTTGAAAAGTCTCAGTACTGTGCCAGTGTGCATCTGGTCCTGAAAACATAATTTCACGAACACACACAAACACATACATACACACACTTAGTCACTCCCTTACACTAACTTTCTGTTACTGAACATCAAAACAAATCCAGATAATTTGATATCCATTTACAACAGACATTAAATTAATGCTGAGCCTTCATGTTTTTCTTTTACAGTCTTAATAAAATCTTAATAAAAGCATGTAAGAAAAAAATGATTAGCTGCATCATCATATCTTATGTGTTTTTATATAACATTTGATGTCACTGAGTTTTTTTTTTATCCATGTATTCATTTTTCATATTCTTTATCCTGTACAGAATTACACTAGGTCTGATGCACAGGTCAAAAGGAAGAGGACCTTGAAGAAGATGTCGGTCCATCACAGGACTCACTTACACTTAAAGGCAATTTGGAGACACCAAACTGGGGAAAAAAACTAAAAACTGCTTTTGGACTGTAGGATGATAACCACACACAAGTAGGAAGGATGAACAAACTCACACTCAGAGAACTGGGGGCATGAACTGAACCCACAAAACCCTGAAAGCTGTCAAAGGGATCATTTAACATCACTGACAGGTTTGAAATCCAAAATGTATGGTTCACAGATAAAGTGGAAATGTTGATAGGATTACTATTAAAATCATTTCATAGTACCCACCTACATAATCTAAATAAATAAATTCTGTTACTGAATATTGGTATCTGTGGGGTACAGCTTGCTTTTTCACTTGCCGAAGTGTCTGTAATCCTGTTGGATAGGGAAGCATTCATTCACACTTTCAAATGCAAACCAATGATGATAAAACCCAACTGGTCCACAACTAACAAAACAATCCTACAGTTATTTGATCAGGATAACTGGAGTTTAAGTCTGGTGATACCATAAATTTCATTAAAATTTTCTTAAAAGATGTTGCTACTTGAGTTCCCTGCATTTGGGTAGTAAAACATGAAAGAAAGGAGGTGAAGAATATGGATACTCAAGGATCCTATGTATGACTAAAGGCATACTCCAGAGCCAAAATGAAGAAAATGTGGGGGAAACAGCGACTCAAGTCCAGGGTATGAAATGTATGACAGAAGAACGAGAGAGGAGAAGAGTGAGTGAGGGAGAAAGAAAAGGGTCAGTTCAGCGTTAGCTGACACCCTTCTGGAATGTAAGCTGTGATTTTGAAAGCCAAGAGAGAGAGTTCCTCTCTCCTTCTGTATATCTCCTGCTTCCAGAACCATGGAGCTATACCTACTTCTCTCTTCTGATTAAAACCCATTTAAGAACTTTCAAGAACAAGACACCACTCTTCATTCCTGCCCTTCTCATCCTCGTCTTTTCAATGGCAATTCAGGTAAGTGGAAATCAGTGGCACAATGAATATATCACACACTGTTGTGAAACAGCATGACACAGCATGGTTCAGCAAAGCAGTGCACCTCTTCCCCTTAGCATTAGAGTTCCCAGTATGTTATTGTGTGTTCCCAAAATTGACTTGCTCCCTATTGTTAAAAATGAAAACAGTGATGGCTGTTAAACAAGAATTTCACAACACAATAAAAATCACAAAGTATAACCAACTACTCCATGTGAATACTGTACAAAAACATTATGCATTTTAGCTGCACCACTGACTTTGCTACATTGTGAAAATGGTCTCTTAAAATAACAGTAATATAGTTTTTGGTGTTCTGGAATTTGTAATTTAGAGTTTGGATGGAATTAAAACACAAAAAGGAACAAGTTCTAGTTTACTCAGGAGACTTCTGAAAAACCATGCTCACCATTTCCTACCTGGTATGAATGTTGGTATTAGATACATCTGGCACAAGTTTCACTAGTGTTAATGTGCATTACGTTTGCTTTTTTGTTCAGTTGTGGGACTCAAAGAGTACTGCTGAGTGATTTTATGACAAATTCAAAATATCTTATCTGAAACTGCAGAACATTTATAATATGTATAAAATATAATTGATGCATAAATGACCAAACAGGACTTGGAAAATAACTTGGTTAAGCATGTTTTGTCTGAGCCTCCACTGAAGTACATAACAAGACACCCTTCCTGTTCCTGTCTCTCTGCAACAGATGCGATAGGAAACAGGCGAATGCAAGACAGCAACAGGTGCTGTATGCATTGACACCTCCCTGTGCCAGCACAAGGTCTTAAAGTGCCCTCAGTCTACAAACACATTCGGCGTGCGGTCGCAGTGACACCACTAATTATACGTCCAGCTGCGTATCGCATCGAAAGAAGTAAAAATAAGTTAATAATTCAGATTCAGTCATGGCAGGCAAACTCAAAATGTAAAACCAAAAAGCGAAAGCTTGTGATAACATTAAGTACAGTTGTGTGTAATTGTCAAACTGCAATTCCCCGTTCCTATAACTCAAATCTTCAGAATATTGGCTTTCACCGATGAATATTATAGTAGTGCATTATCAACACAAAATCTTGACTAAATCCGGTAGTATTCAGGTCTAGAAATATTTTCGTGTATTAAAAGATTAGAAAAAGTGATATATGCAATACATATTTAGTATAGCAATTTCTTCAGTAAATGGATTGTCTGGATTCAGCGTAAACTCATTTTTTCATTCAAACTAAATATTCAGCAATTTCTAAGTAAAAACCAAATTCCGAGTGGTTCTGAGTCTGCGAACTAACTGCTAAACCTTTGCTATTATTTGGCGTCTCACTATTTAACTTTTAATAGGTTAATGGTAGTAACCAAATTTAACAATCAGTTAGCTTGAACTAAAGGTATTGTACCGATTCTGTGGTGGGTCTCCCAAACAGAGGAGACGGACGTTTAATTTAACTTGTTATAAACAACGTTAACAACAGAAACTAGAGTCAACCAGAAGTTCACCGCAACCCGACTCCCCAAACCAATCAAATGGCACCTCGACTGCACACAGGAACGTGAACATTGTATGTGCGTGCGTGTATGTGTAGTCATACGTACGCGCACACATATGTGTGTATATGTACATGCAGGTAAGTGTGTATGTGTATGCATAAGTACGCGCACACATATGTATATGTGTGTGTGTGTTGCGGAGGGGGGTGCATTTGCCACATCAGATGTCCCCACATGTGACTTCGCTGCCTAATAATTCACAGGGTTGCCAACTGTCACGCATCTGGTGTGACACACACGCTTTCAGACTCTCACACTCACGTAAGAAATCTTACGGCATATTTATACTATTCTATTATAAACCTAATATTAGCGACATCAAAAGCGCTGGGGCAGTTTGCAAACTTTACAGACTCTTTACAAAGTAATGAAACTGTTATATACATGAAAATGCATGTGCAGACTTGAACTCCAGCTAGCTGACCAAAGTTGGCAGCCCTGCATTGACCTAAATGAAAACCGTACACGTCAGACGCCGACACTTCTCTTTTACGGCTTATGTACCTGAAAAAAATGGCGTCTCCCGCCAAATGCATACTATCAGGAGTCAGATAGCAGCAGACGTGATGTTGTCCAGAACCAAAAAGAAGAAAATGTGGGGGAACAGTGACATACAGATTCATCTAGATTATGATCCTTGTTCGTTTTAACAGTTAAACAAAAATATAAAATAAAAAGCGAAAAAGTCTTTTAATAAACGAACATATTTAAACAATAATTGCCGGTGGAGTTGTAGTTCGCCGTTGCTAAGTTGGTCTTATCCCTCCGTCTGAGGGTCACGCGGCTCCGTCTCTTTCTCCGCCAGGGAGGGCTGTAGCGGGCGGTTGGAACAGTGAGAGCGAGAAGGCGGGGTTCGGTAATCGTAATACAATCCTCCAGTTTTATTTCATTAATAAATAAACAATATTTTTCTCTTTTTACTTTTTGTTAAAGATTGAAACGCAATCAAGCAAATGCCAATGATGGAAAACGAAACGACAGTAAGTAGCCGGCAGGCTGGGACCCAGCCTTGATGCCTTACCCGCAGCTTGGGAAACATTAAATCAGCTTTTGTCAGTTTGTGTATAGCAATATCTTAATATTACGTAGTCTCCTTGTATTCCGTTTTTTAGTTTTAACATATGTGCACACCCAAAAAAAATTAAATAAACCATCCAGGTAGCTTGCCGTGAAATAGACTAGCTTTGGTACGTGTTCGTTTAGTTGAACTTTTACATTGAAATCTATAACTTTCCATAAAGATAGTAGTAGGATAACTAAGATCATTGGCCACCTGTAGCAGGTAGCTTAAGATAATATTCCGGTGTCGGATCCTGCTGGAAATGAATCCAATTGGAATTGTTTTGAACGGGCCTGGTCTTTTCTCCTATATAATAGAAACAATTTTAAGTTAAAATGGATTTCTAATGGGATCGTTTGTGAGTATATGTATTGATTACGACCAGCCGCGATGACGCATTAATAAAGTTTCAACATCTCAAACATTATCATTATGACAAAAGTTTGTAACATTTAATTATGAAAAAAGAGCTATCTCTCTCTCTCTCGCTGGAGAAAATGATGGGGAGTTGTGCTTTTCATTATAACTTAGCGCTACTATGCAAAACAGTCAGTGTCACGGTCCAATCTCAGGTTGACTCGTGACAGATTATATGTTACACGGTAAGTGGTATAGACATTATATGTTATATATTAAAGACGAAGGGAAAATATTTTTACTTTTTATGTGCAACTGTTAGACATACAAGACGGGAGAAACAGACAAGTACAGTACTGTCAGACATGGAAACAACTAAATCCACCTCTGCCTCCGCCACATCTACTTCCTATGGAAGCCTGTTTCTGCCATATAGAGTATAAAAAGCATGCATTTATCTCAGAATTCTGATTAATATCTCAAAATTCTGACTTTTTTCCTTACAAATCATACATTATTTCATGTAATTCAGAGTTCTTTTGCTTTAATGGTTCAACGCAATGTCTGCAGTGGCTGTGTCTGTTCTGTCCAGGCATGTAATATTTCCAGTTGTGTGTGTGAATGGTAGCTTACATTGAAACTTGCTATGATAATTATCTTGTAAATGTTAACCAGGTATGAAATGAAAAGGGGCAATAAAACTTATCTTTCATCTAAACAGGTATGATACAGGCATATCTAACATTACTGCTTCATGCCATTAGACCTACAAGACCCCGTAGCAGCCAATAATGTAATACCTGCCATTAACGTAGTAACTGCCACTAATAATTTTTCTGTTCTTAATATAATAAAAGCCAATAAAGTGATAACTTACCAATAGTGGTCTAGCATTTCTGAATCAAAAACGTATCACATTATTACATTATCAACTTTTATTATACATAAAAAACTGAAAAAATATTACATTATTGGCAGTCGTTAAATTAACAGTAGTTATTATATTATTGACTGATACAGGCATTAACAATCATGACATCGCACAAAATATATGTTCTAAGTACAATCGGTAAAAATATCAAGTGGGTCTTTCAGTTAATTTTGACTTTCAAGCTACAAGAAGTCCTAGACAAAAACTGGCATCAAAAGAATAACTGAATAACTCAAACCAAGGGAATAATGGCAGGACTAGTGCCAACTTGTTTCACTGCTTCCAGAATGTACTGAGCTAACATGATTTCCAAACTAATTGCCAGCAGATTGCATTATGTGAATAATGTGTGTTTGGAATATATTCCTAAATAGCATCCTACAGAGCAGGTGACACTGCCTGATTGGCTAAAAAAACTCAGAATTTTGAGATAAAAAGTCGGAATTGTGAGATATTAAGTCAGAATTTCAACTTAATAAGTCAGTATTCTGAGATAAATGTGTGCTTTTTTCTACTCTACATGGTGGAAACAGACTCCTATAACTTTCTGTCTACAAAGAATAAGAAAATGGGGGAATAACTTGCTAGATAGCAATTAACTACATATAACTTCCCAACTAACCCAAAAACAAGCACTAAAAGAATGAAAAACATACCGTCCAGAAAGGGGTGCTGCTACAGATTTTGGGCCCAATGAAAGCGTATCATTTTGGGCCTTCAAGCCAGACCAGTCCAATTATGTTGAAAATTTTAGGGCTCCTGTCAGACAGAGGTCATTGAAATCGTCCTGACTTCCCCTCCTTTGTGGCACCCCTGCATCCAGGAGATGGGGACTGATGCACCTAAGGATAGTTGAAAACCGAAAAGTATACAAGTGACCAAAATCCAGAAGGACATAAGACAATTCACAGTCCGTAATGATACACAAAGTCATACATCATATAAAAAGTGGTGATAGGAATGAAATGGGAATGAAAGTTTTGTGTTTTACCACACAAACACTTTACAGGTGAAATTTTGTATATGTAAGTAGAGATATGATAGGGTGTCAGAGGTTGCGGTTAGGTTTTGCTTACAAGGAATTTTATTTCTTGATTTGAAAGTTTTAACAAGGTGTTAGTAACATTATGTCTGTCAAAGTGTGTTAGCTTAACCATTTCAACACCTCTTCCAGAGTCTTTGCAGCATTTGCAGCAGCCGTTCAATATATCCATGTGTTTTTTGGCTCAACCACTAGCACATCCCGTATGGCTCATCAATATCTCATTGACTTTTTAACTAATTTAATTAATTAATTATCAAATCCATAGAATGGCTGAGGCTCCCCTGGGGAGATCATTGGGAACTGAAGCGGTATGTTTATTAGCCGTCCAGTTAGATATCAGTAACTTTGTGGAGAACAGAAGAAATTCTTGTTGGTTTTTATCAGGGATGCACCGATACCGGCATCGGGTCTCGGGCCGATACTGCGGTCAGATATTCATACTTGTGCTTGTAAAAATTTTCCGATACCAAGAACTGATACCACTTAATTGCTACATTACGTTAAAATTCAAAGCCGCGGCATTTTGCCAGACTATGCGGTCTGTTCTGCTAAAGTGTCAAGAGGAAGAAGGGACAGTACATCATTTAACACAAGCAATTAGATCAAACATCTAAAGATGTTTAGGTAAATACCATAGCGCAGAGTACACAGAGTTTGCTAATGCTGGCAGAGAATGACCACAACAAGCTTGAGCACAAATATTGGAGAAGCGACAGAAAATGAAACCAATGCGTTATTTATATCTAACATTAAATAACTAAACATTTTTATAGTTTCAATCACCAATATAAGTACACCTGGGTATATGCTTCTTTCACTCCTATAAAAAGGAAAAAACGATCATGGCCAAGCGGACCAGTCACAGTTTTCGCAGTCTGTGTCGCCGCGACGTGCAGTTACATTTCTGAGGAGGTGTGCGTCAGGCTACGGCGGAGGGTGCGCGGTCCTGCCCTACTTATGATGGAGAGTCGACGCAGAAGTATAAATCAGCATTTACAGTCAAGGTTTTGTTCCTCTGTAAAGACCATTCAAGCTGAGAATTGAGAAGCCTGATATAAATGATTGAGCTGAAAATTCAGCTTTTAACTAAGGTAAATTGCTTAAATTGATTACATGTATGAAAATGTATGAACTTTAGTGCAAATTCTAGAGAAGCGAGAGAAAATAAAACTGAAGCATTATCTATATCTAACATTAAACAACTAAACATATTTAATGTTAGATATAAATAACAATACAGTTTCAAAAACCAATATTAGTACACCTAGGTGTACACTTTGTTCACTAATATAGAAAACCAAACAATGCTTATTAATTAAACACAGGTTTTGAGGTCGGTACTCGGTATCGGCCGATACGCAAACCCAGATATTGGTATCGATGTCGGGACAGAAAAAGTGGGATTGGTGCATCCCTAGTTTTTATTATTACTCTTAATTGCAGGTGTTCTTTTTTCTGAACAATATACATTTACTACTCAGATAAATATCTTTAAAAAATTTTCTTTGACTAAGACATTTGCACAATACTGTATATTTATATACAATGTAAACAAAGAGATTGGTGACCTTTTTGTTTTAAAATGCAACGCTACTCAAGCCAGTAGGTGCATGATGGGCATATTTGAAAATTAAATGTATGCAAACAGCCGGCGCCTGGTTTTCAGAAAGTTCACCCAGCTGGGTTTATATTTATACATGTACTTAAACTACTTCACAAAGGTCTATTCTGCCTTTTTTGTGCATCAGCATTTTCATCCTCCGGTCCCAAATTGTTTTATAGTAGAGGAAATGAATGGTCTGTTGCTAAAAAGATTTCTGTGTTACTTTGCTGCCATTTACTATGCAGTTTATTTAAATAATACTAGTGTGAACTATAATTAAGTGTATGCAGAATTGATTTTGGCTGTGTGCCCTCATTTTATTCATAAGTTCAGCATAGTTATCAACCCTAAAGATTAGTTTCACCTGCAGACATTGTAAATAGAGCTCTCACTATTACTCCATTAAATGTGATTTCTTGATTTTATAAACATATTGATTCAAATTTGCCTTTTTGATTACTTGACAATATAGTGGAAGGAAGGTGGAATGTAGTAATTGAGGTTCAAATAAAGAGCGAAAGCCTCTGTTGTGTGGCAGCTCTTCACATTAAAAGTGAAAGGTAGGGCTGTCACTATCAATTATATCAATAATAGAGTAATCTACAGATTACTCTCATGATTCATCAAGTAATTGTTTATATATAATACAGTGATCCTGGCTATATCGCGCTTCGACATTCGCGGCTTCACTGTATCGCGGATTTTATATGCAAGCATATCTAAATATATATCACGGA
>JAAGVU020000001.1:33883842-33916774 GCA_011763525.2 Mormyrus iriodes
GGGTTTATAAGGGCTTAAAATATACAAAAATAACCATATAAACATATGGTTTTTACTTTGCGGATTTTCACCTTTCGTGGGGGGTTCTGAAATGCAACCCCCGTGATAGACGAGGGATCACTGTACATTGCAGTTGGTGTGAGGCAGGGACCAATCAACCATTGCAGGGTGCCGTGAGTTGTGTCAGCAGGCACCAAGCAGTACGGACAAATCACTTTCTTTTACTCAATTTTGTTTCTGTTTGGATCCAAAATATTTCCATACAGCAGAAGATGAATGTCTTTTGGTGACCAGATATTGTTCACTTTTTTCCTCTTCACTCATTTTTGTTAAATTTTTCGTGAATGTGCCACACTGCCTGTGAGTGAGTCAGATAGCAAGGACAAGAATGATTATGATTGGCTCGGAGAATGCATGCAGAGCTCATGCAAAAGGAGCAGCAGCAAATTTTTGACTTTTTAAAAACATGTACTGAACAATGTTGCAATGGAACAATCATTAAAAAAACTGCAAAGCTTGCTAAATTTTGTTTCCTATGACAGAGTAAAACTATTTTACCATGACTTACTGGTCTCAACCCAACTGACTATTGTGGTGCTTGCAATGGGAAAATTGCATGTGCATAACATGCAATGTCATTATTAAAATCGAACATCATGCAGGCAGAGTATGAAAGGGTGGCACGGTGGTGTATTAGGTAGTGCTGTCAGTGCACACTGCTACTTTGCGTGTGTGGAGTTTTTATGTTCTCCACATGTGAGCGTGTTCAACAGTTTAAAAAAATGCTACTTAAGTGAAGCTGGAGTGCCTAAATTCACCATATGTGTGAGTGAGTGAACACCCTGTCATGGGCTGGCATCCTGTCCAAGGTTGGTTCCTACCTCTTGCCAATTGCAATGTATAATTTATAATTATTTTATTATACAGTGGTTGGACAATGAAATTGAAACACTTTGTTTTATACCACAGTAATTTAATAGTATGGTGTAGACCCTCTTTTTGTGGCCAGCACAGCATCAGTTTTTCTAGAGAATGACAGATACAAGTCCTGCACAGTGACCAGAGGGATTTTGTCAGCAGTCTTGTTCTATATATTGGTGCATTATCATCCTGATACATGGCACCACCTTCAGGGTACAGTGTTAGAACCATTGGGTGAATATGTTCCTCCAGAATGATTTGGTAGTCCTTGGCAGTGATGCGCCCATCTAGAACAAGTAGTGGGCCTAGGGAGTGCCATGATATCACAGACCAAACCATCACTGATCCACCGTCCTGCTGCACTCTGGGACAACAGTACGGGTGATAAACCTCTTTGGGGCTTTTTCACACGTAACTCTCCTGGATATGGGAAAGATAGTGAAGGTGGACACATCAGAGAACAATACATTTTTTACATTGTCCACAATCCAAGATTTGTGCTGCTGGCACCATTGAAACTGACATTTGGCATTGGCATGAGTGACTAAATTTTTGGGTATAGCAGCCCGACCACAAATATGGACTCTGTGGAGCATCCGACAAGCAGTTTTGGTGGAAACAGAAGAGTCGAGGTGCACATTTCATTCTGCAGTGAGTTGGGCAGCTGTGGTTGTATGTCTTTTGGATACATTCTGGGTTAGTACCCGGACTTTCCTTTCAGACAGCTTTCTCTTGCATCCACAGTTACTCCTGTTGGATGTGATCTGTCCTTCATGGTGGTATGCCGACATTACCCTGGATACCGTGGCTCTGAATACGCCACAAACATTTGCTGTCCTTGTCACAGATGCGCCAGCGAGACACACTCCAACAATTTGTCTTCTTTCGAACTTTGATATGTCTCCCATTATGATGTGTGGATTGCAATATTTTATGTACAGCTGTGCTATTGCTCTGCTAATTCAACCTTCACACTCTGCTCTTATTGATGTATTGTGCAATCAGTGAAGATTGGCCACCAGGCCATGAAGATATAGGCATGAACCCTCAAACACCGTTGACTAGGTGTTTCAGTTTTATTGTCCAACCCCTGTATATATTATATATATAAAAGATTATTTAATTAATTGGAAAATAAATCAGATTACTTGATTATTATGATTTATTATTTATTATGATCGACAGTGATAGCCCTAATTGTAATGTTACAGTAGTTGTAGTGTAGTGCTGGTTTACTATATAGAATTATCTGTAATTTCTGGTTTCTCATCACTCCTTGTTCTCTTCACAGTTCAGCTGCAACCAGACTCAAACCAGCACCCCTTCGCCTAGTCCTGTGTCCCCATGTCCCAATGCCCCACCCCATCATGCCCCCCGCTATGGCACTGTCATCCCCAATCGAATTTTTGTGGGAGGAATAGATTTCAAGGTGAACTATTCTCCCTAAGACCTCTCTGCCTTTCCCTGCATGCATTGCACTGAAAGCTGCTTTAAGCTTAGCTGATGCCAGTGACTCACATTGGAATGATCTCATTTAATGGTAAATCTCCTCCATGTTGACAGAAGCCTACTGGCATTCAGACCAGGGTCTTTACAATGCATTCTATACTGAAAACATTGTCATGTTTGTATGTGTCTCTAGACAAACGAGAATGATCTACGACGATTCTTCTCCCAGCATGGATCAGTGAAGGAGGTGAAAATTGTAATTGATCGTGCTGGGATTTCCAAAGGGTAAGACAGCAGTATGTCAAATGAGAATAGCGACTTTGAATTCCTGAAATGTCTTTGAGTATAAAAAAAATTCAGATACCTTTTGCTATTTTACAAACTGTGCACTTACTCAAACACACCGTTGTAGGCCTGAGACTACTAGGGAAGGCCGTTTTCAGCAGACAGTTATGCAAATTGCAATAAAGATATAGCTAGTGTACAGTCTACAAGTGTGACCCATTGACCTTAGACAGAGCAGTGTAAGCCCCATATATGCCATTTTCTCGCAAACTTTCTCAAAGTATTTTTATATAACATGTTCATCCATGTAACTTGACTTCAGTAACATACTAAAATGCATAGTTCTCATTTTTTTCTGATAACCTAACAGGTATGGGTTTGTGACATTTGAGACACAGGAGGATGCTGAGAAGATACTTCATGATGTGAGTATCAACCAAGTTGCCATGATAAATACCTGCAAAATGCTATTTAAGCCATTTGAGATTTCCTCAGTATATGTGTGTTATAACTTCAGTCATATTATATTAATATATACTGCCTTGGAAACCTAAAACTATGTAATGAAAATGAAATTATTAGTTTTTTTTCCGATAATATAAATGATGCAAAAGTAACCAGTTCAGATGATAATGCATAGATAAGTAGAGATGCACCATCAGATATTTGGATCAGTATTGGCACCGATTCATGCCTGTTAGACGGATCAGGTATCGACCATTGTGACCGATCCATGTCCAATACTTATTTATTTAGTTTTCGGCAGTCTGTAAAAAGATAGCTCCTATTTCTTGTTAAATTAATTTGTACAATCAATTGTACAACAGCTCTTTCCCATTTTAGATGTGTTTTGCAGCATTCAAGCTGAACACTAACGCTGCCACTCAGTCTGTTTGCCACTCAGTGGGCGTGAGCACAGTAGGGGTGTAACGGTACAGTTTATCCACAGTTCGGTATGTGTTATGGTTTTTGGGCCACGATAACAGTACGGTTTTGGGATCATTATATTTAAGAAGAAAATAAAAACACAGCACCCTTTAATTAAATAATGAACTCTTTGTTTTTCCATATAACAACTCTCCATTCAGAAAAATGGCAGCACAACTAACTAGGCCTAGTTTATGTCTCTACTGTATGAAATCAAGGAGAGAAAATCATTAAAATTAACTTTGATAACCTGTAGCTGCTTTGTCTATTCTATTTTAAATGAACAATGCAGCATGTACAGTACCTGTACAGGCAATATTCAAATGTAATAAAGTGTAACATCAGCTTCATCAGGTGAGCTACCTGTCTGAGCATTCTGTGTTAGCATTCTCGCTAAGCTTTGACAGCCTCAAAGTGATTTTCCTTCTCTATTTCATATAATCAGGGTTCATACTTGTATAGGCAATATTAAATGAAAACTAGGTGAAGAGTAATATGGGCCTTTCATTGAAATGAATAGGCCCATAATAATACAAAGTGCAAAATCAAGTTGGTACCCTAATGCAATACCCATTTCTTTATGGTGAGGTTCTTTGTAAAAAGATAAGCATGTCAACACTCTGAAACAAGACGACTGCTACCAAATCTTATCTTTATAAAGAAAACTTTAATTTGAGTTAGCAGTTAAGCATTTCACTGTTAAACAGTAACTACAGGCAATCGCAGCACAGTAAATGAGAGCTTATATTTTTGATGCAGCAGACCCACATAAAGGGGGCAAAAAAACAGTATTGTGGCAAGTGGTTGAGTCATTTTAATGAAGAAGATCTTTTAAACAGCTCTTTTAAATTTAAATACTTCCTTTAACTGTGGTTTAATGCTAGCAGCGGCACAGACAAGGAAATTAACAGTTTACATTTTACATTCACGGTTACACGCTAATGAAAGACACGCATTCCACAGCAAACATTTCATAGTAACAATTAACATAAATACGCAAATACACATTAATTTACACTATTTAAAGATAAGCGCGGTCCGGTGCAAAGCATGCAGGCTGTTGATTATCCCCAAGTTGTCACATTATGTCAGCTTATTGTCGACAGCGAGTGGGATCACTGCTGAAACGATGTAGATTACGTTTGAAGTGTGCGGCTACCTTTAGCCAGGAGGCAGATCATTTGCCATCTGCTGTTGTATAATGACATTTTAATTCCGTCCCTCGAAAATAAAACGACCCCAGTATTTTAGATGTATTTCTTTTCTTATTTTTTTTTTGGGAAAATAACACTGTATTATATTCACAGCAGTACCTTTAGGAAAATGACTGGCATACTGTAATACCATGGTTCACGTGTGCATATTGAACCGTCAGGGGGCATACCGAACGGTCCGATAAAATATCAGATATTGTTACACCCCTAGACCACAGTGACTTCGACCTGCTGTGACGTCATACGCCTACCTTTTACAGTAGGAGGAGCGTAAGAATATCAGATAAGAGGGTGACGATCTGGAAGTATTTTTTTAATATAAAATTGAAACAACAACTAGTACCACAGTGATTTGCAATCTTTGTAAAAACAAAGTTTTGAGAGGTGGAGGTGGCGTTTAGTGGAAAATCCCACTAAACAAAGCAGACAATGTGAGACAACGTGAATAATATGAAAAAAGCATTAGATGATTTGGGGGTCGCTAGCTTGGACTGTTTTGCATACTCACTACAGCTTGTGAAACAGGAGGGGCTGGTATTGCAATGAAGTGTAAGTAATGCTGTTGCCAGTGGGAGAAAAATTGTGGGGCATTTTACGTATTTGCCACTTTCATGTACTCTCTTGGAAGATGTTCAAATTGAACTGCAAATGCCTTAAAAACACTTAAAAGAAGATGTACAAACGAGGTGGAACAGTACATTATGTATGTTTCTAGTAGCCTAATTAAAGATTTTTTGCGATACATGTTTTTTTTCATTTGTATTCACTAGTTAAAAAATAATACTTCATATAGTATACATATTTATATTTTATTTAATTAGTCATTATATTAAAATATTAAAGGAAAAAGAGATCTTGCATCAGAATCTGTATCGGTATCGGCGGTTGTGTATTGGAATCAGGTCGGTACTGAAAAAACTGAAAAATAGACAAGTGACCTAGTACACATATGTTAAATTTATAAATACACGCTAGCTTGCAAGGACAAGGTCAGCATCTTAGCCTAAGTCTCACACATTTTGCAGGGAATATCTGTCCAATAGACACACACAGGTGTGAGTGCTAGGGGAGAGAGACTTGTATATGTATGTCAGCAGCATTTTCAGTTTCACAGAAGAACAAACCTGGGGTATATAACGAGGTACAGCACAATTTATTATAGTATACTGGCCTGTCATAGCAGAAAGTTCAGTAAGTCATTGTCATCACTATCTGACTGTGCTTCATAATACTTATTTGTTACTGGCAACAACTCCATATACAAAATACCAGCCCAGCACTAACTGCAGGTCTGTGTGTCCAGAAGCTTTGTGTGTGGGCTGAAGGGGTTTTGTGTGTCTTCCCTAGGCTGAGAGGCTCTGCTTCAGGGACAAGAGGCTCAACATTGGCCAGGCCATTCGAAAGCAGCAAGTTGGAGTACACAGTAAGCTCTCTCAGTATCATCAATGTTTCTTAAATTAAAATGATTCCTAAAGACACTTTTTTTATTTTCCATTTGTGAATAGGTGAAATGATTCCATTTGTCTCATTTTGAACTTGTTTTTTAAAAAAGTAAATTTGGTTAAAAATATTATGGAAGATTTTATTCAGAATATTATGTAAGGCTCAAATTTGCTGTTTATTTTATGCTTTCTGAAATTCCTGCCTGTGTGTCCATATGCTATTTATAACCATATTTCATTTCTTTCAGTCTGTAATCACAATAGTTAAGTAACTTGTAGAGGAGTAAACAAATCCTGATCTTAGGTTGTAGTCTCATAGGCACGTCCTCGGCATCTGTCCTCTAGGGATACCCAACAATTTATATCGCTTCTATATATGGTCTAAATCTGCTTCAATCATGTGATTTCTTGTACTGTTTAAATCCTGTAACTATGATGTGGAAGAAACAAAGTCCATATGGTGGAGATTTTCTTAGTACTTACTATCTATATCTGATGAAAGTAAACAGTCTTGGTGCATTGGATAGATTAACATTAGTTAGAAAGACATACTTTATACCGTATTTATGTTGGCAGAAATATTTGATAGAGATGTGTATTTTATACATATACATAGAGAGTGTATAAGAATAACTGATTATCCAAAAAAGAAAAAAGAATCTGATTCTTTCTATCAACAGGACACTGTTATAATTTAACTCAGGGTTCTAGATCTGTGCTTTCACAGATTCATGGTGGGATGGCATTGCCATCTTAAGTGGGGGCAAAAGAGGATGGTGGGTAGCTTGGCAGGTTAAGGATGTGTACCTGTGCCCAGGAGGTTGTGGATTCATACAGTGCAGTCAGCCGAATAGTCATATCACCGTTGGGCCCGAAATGCCTCAAGAACTCTGGTGTGCCTGTCACTGTGGCCCCAAATTTTCCTCATTTACACATCACCTTGCACAAATGTGTCTGCTACATGAATGAATAAATTCTTTCAGCTCTGTCAGCAATCATTTAAGCTCAGGTGGCATGTCCAAAAATTGAATCATGAATAAGGTGGCAATTGTTAGTCAGCTACATGACTGAGATGGTACATGCCAAAAAGTCTGTCGTCAAATAGTGATTTGAGGCTTGTTTGTAATACGTGTATTTACAATATGGAATTGTTTACATATACATACAAACCAAAGGGTGCTTAAAGTTTCTCTGTTTATGTGTGTAGGAATTGGCTTTTCTGGGTCAGTTCCTCCAATGTGTGCAGCTCTATGAGCTCCATAGGCTTGTTCTCTTTGCGAGGTATTGTGGTGGTTTGAAGCTCTTACACCAGGACAATACCAGATATTACAGAATGCCATAACATATTGTGATTCAGTATGATTTTATGTATCACAGATATGCAGTAGTAAACATCCTCCGTTGCTAGGTGCTAGTATTTGACATCATTTGTTTGAAGGAGACATGATATACAAGATGTAGTTAGCATAATTTTCAAGATGGACTCCCACTCTTACAAATCCTTATAGGTTTAACACTACTGGTACTAGTGTTAAAAACAATAAGTAATCCAAGTTACATTTTTCAGGCAAGTGTAATGTCATTTTGTCCTAGCGTAGGATGTGACGTCATGAGGTAGGTTGGTTTGGAATTCATACATTAGGTCACGTTAACTTGCAGTTGCTTTTTGTAAAAGTCTAATATTATGCCACCTTAAACTAAAGCTTTCCAGTCTCATACGAAGTAATCTAGTGTCAATGATGTGTGGTTCAAATTAGAAATTTCACTAAACTTATATTGTTTTATTAGCCCTGGTGTGTGACCCCACTGTCTCACAAACTGGTAATATCACAAGCTTGCACTGAAAAAACCGAAAGCGTAAAGTGACATTTTCACCTTGCTGTATGAGTGTATCCTACAACAGTTGAATGTTGTGATTTCCCTCATGTCTTTAGTGAGTTGCTGAGTTACACAAGGTTCTCAGGCATCTGCAGCAATTCTCTTGTGCCTGTGTAATTCCATTATAGACTGTTTTAATACTTTCTTTAAAAACTTTAATTAATTTCCAGTTGCTTAATGGAATTTGCGTACGTAATGGCCCCATAGCTTATCTTCTTTTTCCAGTTGAATACTGGTGTTCTCCAGTTGACAGACATGGTTTTAATGTTTTTGACTTGCACTGTAACCCCTTACTAAAGTTAAAAATCGATTTTTACATTAATGCTTTACATTTTATCAGAATAATTAATTACATGATCATTTAAAAGTTACTCTGTCAATGGAATGTAGAATTCATGTGATAATTTTTTACACCCCTGTGGTAGAGATACACTACCGTTCAAAAGTTTTGAGTCACTTACAAATTTCCTATGGAATAGCCTTCATTTCTCAGAACAACAATAGACTGATGAGTATCAGAAGAAAGTTCCTTGTTTCTGGATATTCTGAGTCTTCAATCAAACCCACAATTGCTGATGCTCCAGAGGAAGGGCAGTTTTATTGCCTCTTTAATCAGCTCACCAGATTTCAGCTGTGCTTACATAATTTCAAAAGGAATTTCTAATGATCAAATTTGCCTTATAAAATGATAAACTTGGATTAGCAAACACAACGTGCCTTTGGAACACAGGACTGATGGTTGCTGATAGCGGGCCTCTGTATGCCAATGTAGATATTACTTCAAAATCCAGCCGTTTCCAGCTACAACATTAACAATGTCTATGCCGTATTTCTGATTAACTTGATGTTTAATTGAACAAAAATGCTTTTCTTTTGGAAACAAGGAAAATTCTAAGTGACCCCAAACTTTTGAATGATGGTGTATATTGCAGCTTTCCTGTCAGTGTCAT
Source organism: Mormyrus iriodes (assembly GCA_011763525.2). Classification (NCBI taxonomy): domain Eukaryota; kingdom Metazoa; phylum Chordata; class Actinopteri; order Osteoglossiformes; family Mormyridae; genus Mormyrus; species Mormyrus iriodes. Next base: position 33,892,909 of record JAAGVU020000001.1, read on the forward strand.
CTCTGTTAAATTTCTTTAGTAAGGTCCTTTAAATGAAGGTGTTAATTTTAAAGGCTACAGTTTTTAATTTATTGGCTGACATTTCATCCTTCTGACCCATTTACCCTCACATTCCTTATGGTCACATATGAATTATAGCTTGATGCATAGCTAGAGCAGGTAAGGTCTCTCAGCTTACTTCTTTGGGAAAACCCAGCAGTATAACTAAGCATACATAAGCAAATAGGATTCCTTCTATACCCAGTCTGGTAGTGTAATATTTCAGTGTAAAATGGGAAACCATTTCAAAGCTTATTACTGAGACAAATAAACACGATTGTGTTAAATGCATTAACGTTTTAAAAAGGGGTGTAACGATTCTCCAAATCCATTGTTCGTTTCAGACCTCAATTCTGAGCCATGGTTCGGTTTGTATCTTGTTCTTTTGGGGGGGTGATTATGAAAAAACAGGGGAAAATATTCTGGGTTTTAATAATCATTTGTGCACCGCTGAGATCAATATAGGGATGATGTCTTCTGATGTGCGCTTGCATATTTGAAGTGCTGGCTGAAGAAGTTTTTCTGAAACATTTACAATCCTCCATAATAATCTGTGGCATTTTGTCCACACATTCAATTTTATTGGCTTGAAGTTGTTTCTCTTTTTCTTATTCTTCCCAGCAGCAGCTGGCTTCCATGTGCCCAGCCCAAGCCCTAACATGGCCTTTCCTGCCCCAGGGGGAACTATGTACCTCACCACCTCCACTGGTTACCCCTACACATACCACAATGGCGTGGCCTACTTTCACAGCCCCGAGATGAGTTCTGCAGCTCACCACTGGCCTGTGAGTAGCCACAGCAACATACAGCATTGTAATAACACTAAACCCTTCAAGACTTCCCTCCAAGATCACATTAACTTTGAGTCATTAGCAAAGCAAAACAAAGTTGTTTATTCTGGTGTGGTCGGCAACCACGATAATTTAGCTTAATATAACCATGGCAGTCTACTGCTCCAAATTCCGCTTATTACAGTAACAATAAACAAATGTGGCTCCCTCATTGGCCTATTTAAATATCTAAACTTGTAGACCACCATGTCTGTAAAGCACTGAGGAAGCTATAGCCTTGTTTAATAATATTAACTTGCATGGTTGTTGTCCGAATGATAAATGTGGGTCACGCCACATTGTCTTTGAAATTCTGTAATGTTGTCTGGCAGAGATTGATTAAATTTCCATTTTAACATAGAAGCAGCTGATGTAAGAGCTTTGCCGAAGGCTATGGCTGTATTTTTCATCTTGTAATATTAACAGCAGGATGCCTTTATGTCATTCCAGGTTCTCTTTTGCAAAAAAATACTGTTTTTGCCTGTCTGTTACGCTTTCTTGAAATTAAATAGCATTTTAAAAACGAATTGTAGGATGGAAGTCTGCCACATAGGTTGGGCAGACACAGCCCAGCAGGGTTCATACAAGGGATTTTGTGAAAAAGGCAAACATTTAATGTTAAAAAAATTTTATTCTAAACATGTGTCTTGTACTTGGACCTCCTGGGATCTCTACACTTCCCTGTACTGGATTTGTGATTGGAAGATGGAGGATAAATAACTCAAAGAAATATGGCAAAAAATATTTCCTAACCCAGCAAATCCGTGTACATAACATAAATTCTGAATCCTCCAAGATGACCCTATTTAAATGCTCGCAAAGTGACTAGATCAAAGTGAACACAAGAATCATACAAATCTCCTGCTCTTAAAATGCAGCATCCAATTTTACTGTGATGACATGCAAAATCATAGGGTTCAGGTGAATTATTATTTTTGTATTGATGCATTACAGCTAAAATATTTAATTAGGAAGAATATTACTTCTTTAGGTACAATGACAGTTTGAAATACTGTGGGCAGAACCTCATTTTTTAACTTGTGTTTCCATCAGTAAGTTGAAGCATGTAGGTGTTTCATTGTGTTGAAGTGCATCTCGTATTAATATGGGCACGTGTTTCACAGCCCCGATCGGTTTCTGGGTCTCCGGTCATGGTGACCCACCCCCCAACGGCAGTCTACCCCCCACCTGCCTTCCATCCCTACCAGGTTTGCAGTTTGTCAGTCTCCGGCATGCTACTTATTACTCTAGTCAATGTAAGGCATGTTTTGTCTCCTTTTAAGCCAGAAAACAAGTGAATTGTTTAGGTTTTTTAATATATACACTACTGTAATGCTTTTGTAATTATTTGCTGAGACAAAAGCTTTAATCAAAACTTCATGACACAGCTTTTGGTCCTGTCTGTTGCCGAATTTAGTTTCATCAGTACAATTTAGGTTGATACATTCTTCAAGGGCATCAAAGGGTCCTTTTTTGGATTGTACATCCATCCTGTGTATGGGAGCCTAAACACTGAGCTTCCTTTTGTGTCTGTCCCCCAGACACCAGCCCATTGTGTTTCCGGACCAGTGCAATGGAATATATCCCAAGTAAGAGAGCCCTGTGTGAGTAGGGCTGTTGCGATATAATCGCGATCATATGCTGCATGCACAATAATCACCAGGGCATTACATGATAGGAGTAAACATTTGTCCAGACGCCAGTTTTTCGGTACAATACGAACATTTACTTCCACCCACAATTTGGTAAGCAGATTAGTAGTATGCCTGAAATATTAATGAGAGATATATTGTGACGTCCAGTTAGTAATCTGTGTAAATTTGGCATATCCTTATGTTTGTTAAATTCGGATAGCGGAGCACGCCACATACTACTGTTTTTGGTAAATCATGGAAGCGATTTATAAGCACTGAAGTGGCGGTGAAGAAAGGGACAGTTCAGCAGCCACAACATCTTTTCAAAGAGAAGATGTTGTGGATAAACAAGGTAAAAAAAAGAAGTTGGTAGTGTGGCGGTACTTTTTGCAGTTTAAAGTCTGACACGTTTATTAAACATCAGGATACTCCGAATTTATATAGATTGCTAAATTATGGACGTCACAATGTGCCTCGCATTAATATTTTATGCGTACTACTAATCTGCTTACCAAATTGTGAGTGTAAGTATACGTCCATACAGTACCACAAAGCTGGCGTCTGGATAAATGTTTACACCCATCATGTAAAGCCCTGGTGATTATTGTGCATGTGCCATATGATTGCAGTTTTACTGTGACAGCCCTACCTGTGTGTATGACCCTGGTTTTGTGTGAGAGAGAGAATGACATATGTATAATAGTTTGTCTGGAGTCAGCTTGGCTATAAGGTGAAACTGTAAGCCTGCTGTGAGGCATTAGAGCATGCTGATTTCTTGTGTTTTACAGTGTCCAGTCCCCAGCAGTCCCCTGCTCTATGTCCAGCCTTCGGAGCTGTTGTATCAGCCCGTTGAGCTGGCGTCTGATGGGGGTTGTGTGCTTCCTTCATTGTCCCTGCTGGAGGCGACCACTGCTGAGGTATTTCAGGGACTTTGTGATGGAAAGACTGTTACCTTAAGTTAGAATGAAAGAATACGTCCACAAAGGGAAAAATTGTTCAAAAGATATTTCCAGTCTCAGTTCGAATTTCCAGATATAAAGTGATGCTAAAAGTATTCTAATCTCCCTGAAACAATATTTCTCCTCTGTGTATTACATATAGTAGATGCTCATTAAAATTTCTTCTAAATAATGTAGACCTCTTGGTATATCAGTTCAATGCATTTTGTGTAAAATATTGATTAACTTTGTTGCATTAGGATGGTAGGTATCAAGATTATACTTTACTTATACTTATACTTTACTTCTATACTTTAGACGTGGTTGTCTTGTCTTGCTCTTCTGTTCCTTGGCAAATACAGGACATGGGTTTTTTTTAATTGCTTGTCCTCTAACTGCATTGTCATGGCAGCCATATGTTGATCACATGGTGCAACCAGCCTATCACCAGGTATATGCCCAGAGCCCTGGGGGAGTAGCACCGCCTGTCATTCAGCAGGAGACAGCAAAGGTCAGAATTCGTCTTTGTTTCCAATCCTTGCCAGTTATTTCTGTGTATTAACGTGGAAATATAGTGTTATTGGCATTGGCACTATATAGTAAGTCACTCAGGCGGTTACAGATGCTCCCCAGGTTACAATGGGGTTACATTCCAATAAGCCTGTCATAAGGCAAAAATATTGTAAGACAAAAATGCATTTTAATACAGTACACCTAACCTAACACTAGGGTTGCTTCAGTTACCAGTAATTTGCTTTTGGAAATTTGAAGTTTTGGGGTGGCACGGCGGTGCTGTGGTTAGCACTGTTGCCTCACATCTCTGGGATCAGGGTTCATGTCTCCGCCCGGGTTCCATGTGTGTGGAGTTTGCATGTTCTCCCCGTGTCATTGTGGGGTTTCCTCTGGGTACGCTAGTTTCCCCCCGCAGTCCAAAAACATGCTGAGGCTGATTGGAGTTGCCAAATTGCCCGTAGGTATGCATGTGTGTGTGAATGGTGTGTGAATGTGCCCAGCGATGGGTTGGCACCCCATCCTGGGTTGTTCCCATAGGCTCTGGACCCCCCGCGACCCATATGGAATAAGCAGTTATGGAAACTGGATGGAAATTTAAAACAAGTACAGTATCATCATTTTGCTAATTTCAGTACTTAAAGATTTTTCACTGCTTTTTTATCACTGTATTCTGAAATGTGCCTGTAACAGTTTTCTTTTTCGAGTGCTCTTCAAGACTAAACCAGCAGCTCATGGGTGTGATGTAAGTCTTTCACTTAACAGTGAAAGAGCTTTGTCACGTAGTGATAAGTTAGAGCTGAAAAAAAATATTATGACTTCGACAACAGCCTAAATAGCTTTGAAGCTTGTGTAAAAACAAGGTTGCCGAAGTGAAATATGGAGATATTTTGCATTTAGGGCAAATGATAGTGGAGAGGTGGAGTCTGCTTCCTCACCTTTATGCAAAGGGTACCTCAAATCATGGTTGGCACGAGAAGGCAATACGTCTAATCTTATTAAACATTTGATGCATGTGCATCCCAATTTATGCAGGGAATGTCAGGAACGGAAGATGTGCATGATGATTACATACATATGCTGAAAATCAGATCTAATGATGTGAGGTCTAATGATGATCTTTAGTGTGCTTAGGGTGGCCAAAAATTGTGTCTAGCCAGGATTTATAAAATTGTGAGAAATGTCTGGGATCTTGTATTACTTTCACATGACGTATGCTTTCTGTAGTCATCATATTAAAAAGGGCAAGTCTGCTTTGCAGTTAGAGTTGTAGGGAGCCCCTTAAGATGTCAGGGTGGGAAAAAATAATTGAAATAGTTTTGCATTTACTTACAATATTTTTGTGTTACTAATTATGCAATTATTAATAAATACACATAAAAACACAGGAAATGAAAGTTGCATTGTGTGCATTATCCCCCATAGTTTAATGCTTAAAGCACCCTTCACTGGACATGTCTGTATTGTAGTAGTCCATTAATTCTATGTTTTATACTTAAAACAGACTAGGTACAGCTATTATGAGCAATACAAAACTACTGTGAGGGAACGCAAAAGTATTGTATATAATGTGAATATCTTTGCACTGGTACTGAACTGGTACCGTTACCGGTCTACCATGCCAGGCACCGTACCAAACCCAAAATTCTGGTACCAAACCAACCCTACCTAACACATGATAGCCTTGTCTAGCCTACCTTAAACATACTTAGAACACTTACATTAGCCTTCAATACAAAATCATTAACACAAAGCCTATTTTATAATAAAGTGTAATATCTCATGTAATTCATTGAGTAATGTACTGAAAGTGAAAAACAAAATGGAATTGGAATACCCATTGTAAGTCAAAATATCATAACATGGATCATCGTAACCCGGGGAATGTCTGTATTCTGTTTGTTTATTTTCCTGCTATTAAACTGGAGAAATTGCTTGATCTGATCATATATAAAAGTTGCACATGCTAAGTAGCCGTACTTTTACTCATCTCCAGGAGCAGCACTTCCACTCCATTAGGCGAGGGTTCTCCCATTCCTCAGTCAGCCTGAAGACGCGCCACAGCCGCAGCCCCCACTACACCCACCCTCGCAAGGAGTATCGCACTGATATTACTGCCCTATCTCCTCAGCCCAGTATGGAGCCCCTCAAGTAGAGCAGACAGGTCTGGTTTGGTTGTGGGCCATGGGCCCGATCTCCCGGAGGAGCCATACTCTGTAGACTGCAGGCGAGCCCACCGTGTAAACCATAATCTCCCCTGCCTGATATCTACCAGGAAGCACATCAGCACACTTCCTGCTTTTATTCACTCAGAACAGCTCAGGGTTACACCGTCACACCCCATTAAATGTAATGCAGCTGATGCCAGTTAATTAATTGCACTCTAGACTGGTATCAGAGTTCATGCTGCATCTGTTTGCCATCTGATATTAATACACTACAAACATGCTTATTTTAAGATTAGAATTTTAAAAAGCATTGTGAGGAAACGAAGAAAAAGCAAGGCTGCCTGGAGGTCAGTATTCATGATCAGTGGTCTGCTCACGATGACCAGATTGCTCATGAAAGCTTCACCCATCTGGAGAAGTGGCACGATTGCAAAAAAGCCACAAAAGCTCATTTTTCTATCAGTCAAAGTGCGTAGGGACACTGAAATAAACTGTCAACACAAACAGCATTGTTGCTTTCGTTTCAGGAACAAATTCCAAAATTTTAGACTCTGCACTCTGAACTTGAAACATACAGTGAGGGAGAAACTTATAAAATATTCACATCAATACTAGATACACAGAGAATAATGAATGAGTGAGCAGATTCTGTTTATTTTAGTTGAGACAGACTTGAACCTGAAATGGGAAGATGCTTCAGAGCTGTCTCCAATATACTGACCCCTCAGTGCTTGAACCTAAAACACCTTTTTCTACTACGGTGTCATGTTGGGATTCAGATAAGTACATACCTGTTCTAGCAATATTTTTTCACTGGTTTTATTTTTGTTTAAAACAATACCTAAAACAACAAATGTATCCTTATAAAGTAATTAACTGAGAATTGTTAGCTGTATTGAAACATACAGTCAGATATCTTTGTTTACATGCTACCATAGTAGTTTTTGTCAAAATGCCAAATAATTTGTATTTCCTTTTATAGGTCCAACTGTTTTGTAGTACACTACTGTGCAGAGCAAAAGCTTAATATTTTTTCATTCTTTTATATCTAAAACTAAAACTGTTCACTGCTGTTCAGATTTTTTTTTTTGAGAATGAAAAATAGAAATTTAAAGGTTTTGTTGAAATGTGCCAAAAAGTCAAGGTTGTCCTTGAAAGTTAAAAAAAATGGCCTTGAAGTTCCATTGCAAGACAGAAAGATCCTTTCTTCAGTTCACATATTTGACAGCAGGGGGCGGTGCCACGTTGGTCTTTGCTTGAATGGAGAGGCATGGTAGGGGAAAAACACCAGTATAAGCCTACTGGGGAGGTAACATGGTCTTGCATACATTTCTAGCATATGTGGGCAAAGTTTGTGCCAGAGAGGACTGGCTTGCTATGACATCTGGCTTCATGAGGTCCACATCTGCACTTCATTTTTGCTGCTGCCTTTGAGTAGAACCTGGCAGCTCAGTTCCCACAGATGCCGAGCTTGGTAGATGCCATTATATATCCAGACAGTGTAACCTTCTGAATGCTGCAGTCTGTCAAGTACCGTTACTTTCTGTATGCAGAGTGTGATTAACATATTAATTTGCTAGCATGGCACCAGCTGTATCCTATTTATACCTGTCTCTGACATTTCCTTGGCCAATTTAATAGGATATCATCACTTCATGTGATTATTGTTGTTATTATTATAGAGCAAGTAGGAGGCAAGAAAGTCAGGATTTGGGGCACAGTCTGCTCAATCAAGGCATTCCTGCTAACTCATATACCGGTTCTTATTGTTCCTCATGTCTGCATGTTCTGTTCCTGCCTTGCCACCCTATAACATGTTAGTTTGAGGATACAAACTGTACATTTCATTTGCTGGACCTTTTGTAACATGCAATAATGTAAATACAAGGTGGTGAGCAAAACGTACTTTTTTGCTGGGTGAATACTGAGGCCTGGCTAGGAGAAAAAAGATTCTCAAGCTTAAGTCTTCACTCTTATCAGGATTTCTCGGATGCATAAATATTTTTTGTGTTTTGTCTTTGCATCTCAGAAATGTGTTTTCTTAGTTAAAAAAATGTAGAATGATTTTGGCAAAGGAAAAAAAAGTTTGGATGTTTCTGTCTTCTAGGCGCAACAAATTTTACTTTGTATTTTTCTGAAAGAGTAATTTACTTGATGTTTACACTGGCAGGTACTGAATCACAGTGGCTTTGTCAGAGATAAACATTTGCCAGATTTTTTATACTAAACATCCAAATTTATCCTATATTTTTTCATAAGCAAACATTATATACAGTGTTTGTCCTGTTCACTAGATACTACTGTTTTTCTTGGTAAGTTTTACAGCTCGGCAGGACAACTTATTTTTCACTTATTGTTTGAAGTTCTTTTTATACAGTAATGACGTGATTATTTACTTTGAACACTGAAAGGACATAAAAAGAGCAGCAGGGTGATAACTGTGAGTGGTTACTGTCTGGACAGTTTCTTCATTTTGTTTGTTTTTATCTTGGTAGCATGCCTTGCCAGCTGGGCAGTTGGGCTACTTCTTTATGTATGTCAGCTATCTGAGTGCAATGGCATGTATTCAAGTCTTGAACCTCACTTTAAAGACTTATTTGAACTATTCAGTTTTTGTGATATGGATAAACATAATGTATTTAAAACACTGATTTCACAGAAAATGGTGAGATTCTTTCAGGAACATTCTAAGAGCATCTCCCTTGGGACTGTTGAGTGAATACATTGCTGTCTCTATTAATTTTATTAATCATACATGGTGTAAAATAGTGTAAAATAGCTCTCATAGAGTTAAGCACTGAAGTTTTCTCTGGTACTTTATTGCTGTTATTTTTTGTGTGCAATTCATTTATTTTTTATTTAAAAATATATTTACCATGGTATCATTCAATTCACAAAAAAAATTATTTAGTTTGATTTTGGATTTAAGTTACCATATCAGTAATCCTGATATTGTAGTCCTGGTCTCTGCATACATTTAAACCAAAAAAAAACTCAAGAGAAGTACATCAAAAAGTAAACTGTGAAATCTGGCATTTTAGATTTTTAATTGGTTCAGGTTGTTTTTATTTAAAACTGGCTGTTGTATGTTTATTTGTGTACTAGAAGTTGCAAAAAATCTTTTGGAATTGGATTGGTTTTGTTTGTGTAATACTAATATAGGAAGTTTTGTTTTAAGTGCTTGGGCAGTTGCATACAAGCTGCAGATGATAAGTGCGTTTAAACATTTTGTATTAAGTTGTCATTTTTCCTTGATCTGCCTTGAATTGTACCCTGTGTCATTTTAGTGCGTCAATTATAATGAGTGTTTTATGTTGGCTAAGTGTACTATTAAGGACGATTAAGGACCTTAATTTGAAAATGTATCACCCACCCACTCTAATGCATGTAAGTTGTATTATATTTTTCTGTCTGCAACGTTAGGCTAATGTACGTCATAAGTGAATGTGATTTTGTTTACTCATATGTGTTTGTGACCTGTGCTTGTCCTTCTGCCCCTGACCCAGTCTCTAGCTCTTTGAGCTGGTGGTCAGCAGTGACCACACATTCAGTCAGAACTATTTGTATGCTACTTGCCCATAAATAACCAAAAAAGTAGGCTGTTCTGTATATAGTTTTATATTCATGGGAAACTTTTACATTTTGTATATCTATTTCTATTCTAAACTTGACATTTTTACTGCTTTACAAATTGTTCTTGTTTAATTTGAATTCTTTGGTATCTCTGTACTGCTTTTTGCACTGTTTATAAATACAGGTAGATGTTCAAGAGGGGGGTGGGGTTTAATATACCTGAAAATAAAAGTGTTGTGGCTTTACATCATTTGCATTTTATTTCTTATTATTATTTTGAAAATCGTTAATATGCAGGGATTAGTCTGCATATTGTGTGAGTACATTACAGACTGGCATCCCATCCAGAGGGAATACTGTTGGGTAGGTTGACACCATGGATGCAGGTGTACATAACTGCTCCGTGGCTCTTGTGTTGTTCCATTGTTGGCAATGAAGAACAGCCAAACTAACCAAAAGTGAGTGGGATTAAAACAAGGCATGTTCTGTTCTGACGGGATGCTAACATTCGTTACACGTCTAAACAGTTGATCTAGGTGAAGCTAAATTCTCCCATGTCTCTCCTGCTGTCTTTGTATGATCTCTGCAAATAAGAACGATGTATTACTACATCAGACACGAATGAAACAGGTGTGAGTAGAAGTTATTGTTATAGGCTGAAAAACAATGAGTTATTCATGCAATAACTTTAGATTTGCTGTCAAGTAAAAGAACAAAATTTTTGTCCTCTGTGCATTTAGTTTCTATAACCTCATTGCCACCATAGTCCTGACAGTGTAAAGAATAAAAAACGTTTATTATAAATATTTTAATAATATTTATAATTTTAGTAAAATATTATATAAATCATATTAAATGTGTTTTTATTGTCATAACAACCGTAATCCATTTCAGATATTTCCACAATTGGGAAGCTTAATGATGATATTATATGGTGGAAAATAAACTCAGCTGTCACATTTCCACGTTGCATTTGTAAATGCAAGATCATCTTGTCAGAGATTTAAGTTGTTTAGCCTGGGAAGATCCATTCACGGGACTGAACTCGCATCTCACGTATTTCATTTCCTATGTTAGAGTAACCATTTTGCATTGAATACGTGCTTTTTTTGCTAAGCTTAACAATAAGTTTAATAAAAAATACATTGTTACTACTGCCAATAATACTGCCGCAAAGTTTCAAGTTATTATTGTGAACAACTTGCTCGCCATCAGCGCCGCGGCGACGAACTAAATCTTGCCTTGGTTGGCTTCATCACCATCATTCCCACCGCCTGCAAAGAGTATAAGGTATTGCGCCTTTTTTCTCCCGTTTTCGAAACCTAGCCGAAATAAAGAAGTGTGCATTGCGTAAATCAGTCTCCCTTCCTCATTCCTACACTAACAAGTCTGTCAGAGACTCTGATGCGCTGGATTTATTTTTAGCAGATGTCTGGGAAGTGTGCGTTGTGGGAATTTTTTTTTCATTGTGAACGGACATTGAAAACGACTTATATCTACAATGGCAGCTTTTTTCCCCTGTCATATATGCGTACTTTAAATTATAAAGTTTTGTTTGGAAGTGTTTTTACTACTAGAGTTGTACGTTTTAGGGAAAATCGACATCTGGATTTTTATTAACATATCTTGCAAAAACAGCGTATAGCGCCCCTAAACAGTGTCCAAAAGCGGTGGGCGCACATCATTCTCTATTTGGGGATCCCGTGGGTTATGCTGGCCGAGTCGGGGAGGTGGAGGTTGTCCCGGTAGCCCCGAGGACGGAGCGGACCTCCTGCGTCTGCGTGGCACACAGGAGCCCCCCAGGGCGCGGCCTGTGCCCGCTGGAGCTCCGACTACGATGGGGTGTGGGCTTAGGAAGCTGGAAGACCGAGAGGACAGCAGCCCGGGGAAGATTTATTCTACTTTAAAAAGGCCCCAGGTGGAAACCAAGTGCGACGTTGGGCATGAGTACGTGCTGCTGGACTTCAGCTTAGAAGGTAGACACCACATGTTTTTTCAAGAAACCTATTTAAAGCTTTGATGAAGTGCAAAGTTTAGAAACATAAAAGTGAAGTCGATTAAATCAAACATCGTTGGTATGCATTTATAAAATAGAATTAATTCATCTATCATAATATTACTTCATGCTTCTTAGTTTTTTTTTTGTTTGTTTTAGCGTAACGGAAAAGTGTCGGATTTGTAACCAAAAACGCATTACTTGATCAGTATTTCTGAAAATGTGAACCCACATTTGGAACAGTTTTTGGGTAGAGTTATTGAGAAAATGATGTCTCATTAAGTCTCGTAGCAACGGAACCATCGTTTCTCCGAATAAAAAATAGGTCAGTCATTATCCCTCCAAGTGCGTGTGTGTGTGTGTGCGTGCGATTCGACAATGTGAGCTGCTTAGTCCTACTGAAGAAGAAACTGATCTCGTGCAAGTGGCTGTATCTGTCCACACTTTAAAAACATTTGATTTCTGTTTTAACAAAATATATTAAAGTAAACCAGATAATTCACTCAATGTGTTATATTAAATGTTGTTTTACTAATGTATTGTCTAACGCACAGTATGTTTTCATTTATTCTAATCAAAATGTTAATATTCAGCCTTCGTAAGGGTAATCGTTTTAACTTGCATAACCCATTTTCAGAGTGAATGGAGAGAATGAGGTAACCATTTTCATAACACTCAGTTTCCCACATTGTGTGACCTCTTAATCCTTTGAGCATCTGGACATCATCGTAAAAAGACATTGTGGTGTGCTTGCCTGTCCTTACTCATGCAAGGCTTTGACTACTGGGATTTCATATCCTGTGCAATTAAAATTGTTAATATACAGTTAAAGTTAAAACTTTATCTGATTCCATTTTAAAATATGATTAAAGAATGATTTAACCAGTTGATGACTTTGCATCTTTCCATGGGCTTTAGTCCATTTTCCTGGTATCCTTGTTGTTACTGATTGCGATTACGTCTACAGCCTTGTCACTGATACGGTGACTCCTGGCTCAAGATCAAAGTTCATGTATCACTCACTAGATTCACATGACTTAGACAGCGGAATGTGATAGATTGCACAACTGGAAATAGGTTCCATAGGGGACCCAAATTGTTCAGCTATTTCAACTTCTTGAAGCAGGATTTTAAAAAATCATCAAACACTGATACACGAATCACTTTACCGTCCTGATCCAGCCTTGATATTAAAGTGTTAATGAAAAAGTCCCATGTTGTATGTCCTAATTTCAGTTCTTTTACAAAACGTTAGCAGCAATGATGATGATATAAATGACCTACAAATCTATTTCAGTCTTTCCTGTTCAACACTCTTCACATAATAATATACAGATGTATATTTTTCCATGAGATGCTAAAGCCTGTCACTAATCTAATTCACATGACAGTCACATAATGCCTATCAGTAGGCCTATAACAGCTTGAACATAAATAAAACGATTTGGAATTGACCTTTACTTGAATTTTAATGTCACGGTCAGGGTGGGACTGAAGACACGGAAGAAAAGTTGGGGTTTATTGAACACAAATGGAGACTTGACAACAGAAAACCGAACTAGGCCACAGTTGGCCAAAACCGAAAGCAGCTGCAGCACACTGCATGGGAGCTCACAACATTAATGGTAGAACTAGGGAGGACGAGACAGGGAAGCACTTATATACCGGACTAACAAGGGAGCACAACAAGAGGCAGGTGGTGTGAATCACAAGAGGGCAGGAACAAGAGGTAAGGCTTAAGGAGGTACAGGTGCGGCTTGTTAAAGCCACACCAGGGAGGAAACGGGGGTCAGGCAGGGCGGGACATGCCATTTAATGTCTAAACGTTACTTGCTTTCACTGTTATTTTTTGTTATTATACTGTCATACCATTACACTATTATTTTTTCTTTGTGCTGGGTGTGGCTGAACAAGCATTCCGATGCTCTTGTCGCACATAGCCAATAGAAGGTCTTGAAACTTGAATCTCAAGCCAGAAAAAAAATGTTTGTCTTTATATATCAAGAACACACCGACATTTTTGAGGAGATAGCCTGTCACAGAAAGTCACCAATATTGCCACTTTGGTATATAATCAGAAAAAAATGTAAATAGCTAAATATAAAAAATGCGCAAGGAGGCTTAGTTGTTATTAAGTGGAGAGCTGTATTTAAGTGTGCCCTATTCAGATTCTGAAATATTTCCCTGCTCTGTCGTTTGGAGTAAAGCTGTAAATGCGGCCTCAGTGCTATCCAGGTCTGTCTTTAAAACGTCCTGCTAATCCTGTTGCAGGTAGTGACTGCCAGTAAATGGTAACTAATATACAGACACTGCCCAGTTTACAATGGAATTACGTTCCGATAGAACACTTACATTAGCCTATAGTTGGGCAAAATCATTAACACAAAGCCTATTTTATAATAAAGTGTTGAATATCTCATGTCATTTATTGAATAATCATACCCATCGTAAAGCAGAAATATCGTAACACGGACCATCGTAACCCCGGGAACAGCTGTATAATGATCCGATTACAGATTCACTGTAGTGAAAGTGATTTTATACAGAACCAGTTTAAGGGTAATAGGGGAGCCTTGTGGCCTGTGCTGCCCTGGATAGTCTCCGGATTCCCTGAGCAAACAGTGGTACCCGCTGCACCAATATGACACCACAGCCGAAACCATATAAAAATACTTAAATATTAAATATTCCCTCTTCCTTATTATGTGTGAGTTTCCAGCCCCTTGTCACTAGGGGAAGCTGATTGGCTGGGGTGGGGCAGGGGGAGATGTGCTTGTAATTTTTTTAACAGGCATCTTTTGTTTCCATTAGTTTTTTTTTTCACTTCTTCTTTCCATGTGTCTTTTGTGCTTTCTTTTCGGTAATATTTAGTTATCTCCCTTTCTCCCCGGGGAGGCTTGGCCCAGTTTCTTATGGGAGCCCTTGGGAGGGGAACCTCAGGACATGGCTCCACCACTGAGCAGCACCTCTAGCAGCTTCAGCCTCCCTCCTTCTCTTTGGAATCACTCTTATGACAACTCTGTGTCTCCCCCTTGTCTCTCTCTGCTTCTTCCCAGGCAGTCGTCCCACAGTGCAGGGACTGGCATCCTTATGCGATTTACCCAAAGCTCTGGAGCCATACTACACCGAGGGCTACACACTGGCTGCACTGCACCCCATCATCCTCTCTGTGGGACGGTCTAGTGCCCTGCCTTGCAGCCTGCAGTACCGGGTCATTCTGACTCGCCCTCGGACCAGGTGACCCACCGGCTCCACCTAGGGATGAGTGTAATGCTTTCAGACATGCACTCATAACGTGTGAATCAGTAAATTATTCAGCCATAATTAGCCAGGGACGACAGCATGGGAACACAGGAAAATCAGTCAATATGCCCTCTCATGTCTGCATTGTTTCTGATACTGACAGATAGCATATTTCAAATACAAATATATAGTACATGAAGACTGCTGTGACCCCATACACAGTTATAAGACTAAATCAGCATCGATACAGGACTGATGATTCTTTACAGTAGACATAGTTGCCTTGGACTTTGTTTCCTGTGGAAATTTTTCACTGTCTGGCCTGTAAACGTCAGAGAGTATTCCCGCAGAGAGCCCCGCTGCCAGAAATGACCTGTCTAGACATCTCCACTCTGTACTAGGCGTGAGAGTTTTGCTGTAGCTGTGACAACATCATCTGTCTCCGTTTCGTCCATTTGGCTCATTCATGTCCTTCTCCAACCTCAAACACCTCTCACTGTTTATCCATACTGCTCCCCGCTGTCCTAACCCCAGAACTGTACTCCCTTATATCAGCTCAATCTTCATTTCTCTCAGCCCCCAGAGTTACATGGGGGTGCAGCAGAGCTGAGTGACTCTGCTGCACCCCCCCCTTCTGTCTGACTCAGTAAGGACGTGGTGCCAGTTAGCCACAGGGCCCCTGTGCTGAGGGTGGAGGAGTGGCCCCTCCCAGGAGACTCCTTGACCGCTGACGTGGCACAGGCTCTTATTGACAGGGTAAGCCCATCTGACCAAGCCTGCCAAGTCCATGCAGTCTAATTTAGTATCTCTCAACCTGGTCGTCAGAGCTGGGAGGAAGCCAAAATGTGGACTGTCTGGCAGGGAGCTGGGAGGGAGCAAAAACATGGACCATCTGGGAGTTCCCGAGGGCTGGGTTGGGAAACTGCTCTAACAGTCCTACCCGTGTTTCCCATAGTTTTCTCTTTCTTTTGGAGTTTCAGGTCTTCAGCCTGTTGAATGCCTGTTTCTCTGCTCAGTGTTTCTACTACCTATCAAGCTAGTTCTTTCATTTTCCTACCCTTCTGTCCATATCTCACCATCAGCAACAGGCAAGTGGTTTTATTATTATAGCTGCAGCTTCCCTGAATCTCTCCACCCCTCCCAGGTGGAGAGATGTGCACGTGGTGGCTTGAGGTTCGTGGGCTCACTGCTGCAGCAGGCAGGAGGATGGTCACTCGGCTGCAATGGGCAGAGCTGCATGTCCCCTGCCCAGACACCCAATGAAGACCTGGGCTCAGAGGAGACCAGGAGCACCAGTCCTGGTGAGAAGACCATCCATCTGCCCAGTAAAATCTGTTGTATTGTTAGGTCTAATGTTTTGCCATTAAATTAAAGGTCTATGCTGCCTATTTGCTCCTAAGGGACAGTGTGTGTCATGCAGGGATACATTACAAATTTCCTTAGGCTTCCAGTCACTGGTTAAGGGAACTGTGTTACAGGTGGGCAGGGGTTACAGCTTTTGAGTCACCATAATGGTGCGGTATTTGTAACCTTGGGCAAATTACCCTCTATTGTCCTAGTCAAAATACATCAATACTACATCAACAAGTCATGTGTTCATCTACAGTGGATTTAAATGTTTACACTCCCATGTTAAAATGGCAGATTTTATTGATCTTAAAAAATGAATCCAAGGTAAATTATGTCAAAACTTTTTTCCGCCTTTAATGTGAAACTACAAGCTAAACAATAAGATGGAAAGAAATCAGAAACCTTGTTGCATATGTGTGCGTAGCCTAAACCAACCCTTTGTGAAGCATCTTTTGATTTTATTACAGCACTCAGTCGTTTGGGTAAGAGTCTATCAGCTTGGCACATCTTGACTTGACAAAAATATTCTAGATGCATAAGATTGCGAGGGCATCTCCTGTGCACAGCCCCCTTCGAGTCACCCCACAGATTTGTTGGATTCAGGTCTGGGCTCCGGCTGGGCCATTCCATAACAGTGATCTTCTTTTGGTGAAGGCATTCCTTTGTTGCTTTGGATGCATGCTTTGGGTCGCTGTCATGCTGAAAGGTGAAATTCCTCTACATTTTCAGCTTTCAAGCAGACACCTGAAGGTTTTGTGCCATTACCCCCTGTGTCTATGATCACGACCAGTGTAAAAATTTATGTGTTATTATATGTCATTTTTTTCTCAAGGGTGCCACGCTGGACATACTGCACTAATTTAAACAAAATCCACTGTTAGCACCATGGCCTAGATAATGAGTCATGGAATCAATGAGTTTAGTCAGTAAATACACTTCCTAAGTTTCTAAAGCAGTTTTTTTTGCCCAGATCTAAGTCTGCTGGTCCTGTTCCATTCCTGGGATTCATGCTGTGCCCCCCTGGAGCCTGTGACATACTGCTACCACCAAGGCGCTTTGTTCATGCGAGTCTCTCGAAAGGGCCATATTATCAGCTCACTGGAAGCTGATTGGCTGGAGCTGACTGCCGCATATTACCAGAGGGGCTGGTCATTGGTTGACTCCTTTGTGTACTGGGACACACCTAAAGGTATAACTAATGTTCCTACTAAAGTTACTTTTTGACTGAGACACTACAGGAAACTTGACTCATTTGTTAGTCACTTTCTTTAATAAAAAAAATACATATTACAAAAACAAATCACAAATCACAAAAAAATTGATCTTAAAAAGAAATTGTGTTACTTATGATGTTTTAAGCATCCTGTCCAATACTCCCTCCCCTAAATCCATTTCCTGTTTCCCCATCTTTATCCTCTTTCTCTTTTCATTAATCTGTCTGCTTGCTGTTTGTGATCCCTCCATTATTTTGTGTTCCGTTCTTTTCTCTCCCACTCTTTCACTTCCTGTTCTCTCTTGCCCTGATCTTGCCCTTATCTTTTTTCCCACTGGAGCTAAATATAGTGCTCCCTTTCTAACCCTTCTACGGCCTTGCTTTCCATTATCTAAAATGATTGGGGCTACATCCACATTATGTACTTAATTCATTAGTACATGATGTTTCATCAGTCACTAACACATCTTGAGCCGCACTGTCAGCGCTGCCTTGCTTAGCTTCTTTAGATTAAAATCTTGTTGCTTCAGAGAAGTGTTTCGATAGCTCCCCCTGCTGTTCAGGCCATGACTCACGTGTTGTCTTTCATACTGTAACAGAGGCAGCACATTTCATGACCTCATCCAAATGTGAGTGTGCTCTAGGATTAGGCAAATACTCCGTCGGTAATCATAGCGATAGTCTTGATGATGTTTCGGCTTAACTGCACTGTTACCTCTTGCGTTGTTGCATGGGGGTGGTGTGTGGCTCTGTCGGCTGTGCCTGTGATCGCATATACTGATTTCACCATCGGGCCCCTGAGCCAGGCCCTTTACCCTGAATCCAGGGATTGTCTGAATCTGCTTTCTCAATTGTATGTCACCTTAAATAAAAGCATCTGCTAAATAAATAAATGTAAATTTTACCGAAACATTGTTCAGAATGTGCTGTCGCTGTGCTACGCTGCACTGGGTGACAGTCTGTTGATTTTGTTACTCTGACTGTCTGTTAGGGGAGCCTGTGCCCAGATATCTGGAAGGGTTGTTTCTGTATGAAGAGTGCAGTGCTACAGCACCAGCCAATGACACCATCGTGGTGGAGCAGTGGACCGTGATTGAGGTGGGGGTGCATCTCAATCGGTCTCTCAGCGGCCTGTATCCACAATAGGGATCTGTGTCAATGCCAGTTTATGGAACATGTCTTAGAGCAATGTTTCCCAAACTGGTCCTCGGGGAAACAGTCCATGTTTTTGCTCCTTCGAACTTCCTGCCAGACAGCCCACATTGCTCGCCACTTGGAAAAACGTGGACTGCCTGGGCTCCCCAAGGACCGGGTTGGGAAACACTGTGCTAGAAGTAACGCTGTACTAGAGGGCTTATGCGTTTGCAGGAAAGCTGCAAGATGCCCAGTGTACCTCAGACACATGCAAACTCACACTCACCCACAACCACCCTCTGTTCATGTGTTCGTGCATGGCCATCCCCAGGGCTCTGGTGTGAAATCAGACTACGGTCCCCTCCTGCACACTCTCGCTGAGTTTGGCTGGCTGCTTACCTGTGTTCTGCCCACACCCATAATCCGCCATGACAGGTAAAATTGACACACTCTCTGTCATATAATGTAGAGTATAGTTTGCCCTTCTGCTCACCAGGGATTTGTGGGGGGGGGGCATCTGGTGTAAGTACTGTATGCTAATGCTGACAGACAACAGAGACACACAGTCTTTGTCCACCTCTGACACGTTACACATCATCCATCTGCCTCAGTTATCATGTACTTGAGACTGAGGAAGTTTCTGTGTGAAAACTCTCTTTGTAATTGTTACAGTGAGGGAAATCTGGCCACAAAGCAGATTTTATTTCTGCAGAGGCCTGTCATAACAGACCCAGTGCAGCCGCAGAGTCAGGTAAGAGAACCCCAACAGTGGGTTTATTTTGCCAGGATCATTTTTTGATAATTCAGTGTTGGTGGTGTTGATGCTGGTTGTATATACAACACATTCAACTGTAATATAGCCAAATAGTTCTGTTTTTTGCATATCAAAGGGAATTTTATGCATTTATTTTTACAAGAAGAACACTGCCCCCCAGTGGTGACTTTAGTAAGAATTCAGATTACAGATTAGCTGTCAGACAAACATGATGCATATGGTTGGTAGCTTTGATTTATACACCCTCTTTCGTTTGTTTCCTTAGAGAGAGTCCACCCAGGGGATGGCTTCCAGCTGCTCTGCAAGCCCGGGGTTGGGCTTCCCTCCCAAGGAGCTGCCCTCCTGCACAGAGAAAACGGGGCAGTTGTCCGTCTTTGAGGAGGGGTACTCCAGCTCCCCATCCCACCTGGAAGATGGCTGCTTAGAGCAGGATGATGGCGTGGCCGAGGTCACATGTATGTGACACCCAGAGAGGTTCAGAGACCTGCGACTGTCATTTCCACGCTCGCTAATTTCTTCTTAATGGAGACCGTAGATTAGCCTAATTTTTACATCAGACACTTGTCTTTTTTACAAAGCCATATTTACCTTTTTAGAGGTTGCACATTTTATATTCTTTAGCCAGAGAAGCATTTTTTCGGAGGACACGTCTGTATGATAAATTTTCTGCTGTGCTATAGAAAATGTTTGAGTATTTAACTCATTGTAAAGATATATCATCAGAAACCCTGACATCCCATTTCTGGTGCACCCCAGCCTTGTGCCCTGTGCTGCCTGGGATAGGCTCCAGGCGACCCTGAGCAGGATAAGTAGTTAGAAGATGGATGGATGGATGGATGGATGGATGGATTGATTGTCTGGAACTAACATTTCTGACTGGCTTTGCTTTGCCTCTGTCTTCGTGATCCAGGATTCAAATTCAAATATACACCCATGGCAGCATGGCACCCCGTCGGCAGACACACTGCCCCCACTCATATAATGCATGATATTCCTTCATGTCACTGAGGCTTATTTTTATCTTGTATAGAGGCTCTGAGCAGTGAATAGCTCAGACCTTTGTTGGAACATTATGCAATAACAGCACATTTCATTCCATATAAATATTTATCTCCTGTAGACACAGTTCTGTTGGTGCTGAGAAGATTCATGCAACACAGGCTTTCTATAGTAAAAAAAAAACTTTTATAGTAATGTAATAGTATTCATGTATGCACTTATTCTGTGAGCTACTAGCTTTGCAATTACTTCTTTGTATAAGATTAGTGTCTTTGAAATTCCAACAGGCCAAGTTGCCATACAAATATATATGTACTGTATGGCGTTTCAAACTTATAATTGGAAAATTGGTATCAAGTCACACTTCTTTTTTGAATACAATGCAAGTATGTGCCTAGACTGGCTCTAAAAAGATCAGTACACATTAGCAGTAAACTATGCTGTAGAGCTTTTATGGTACAAAACATCCTTGTCTGCTGGATAACAGACTTAAACTCAAGTACATAAATCTTTTAAAGCTAGAATTTCAAACATTTTAATTCAATACGCAGGGAAACAGTCTTCATTTTATTGTTGCACGTCACAACAGTAACCTAAACTGATTTAAATCCAGTCTCTTCCATTATAACTGAGATGAACATACTATAATGTTGTATTTCATTTAGCGATATGTATTTCTATATCCTTTGTAAGTGATAATGTAATTTTTTTAATTAAAGGTCATTATTTGTACTCTGGTATTTTGATAATTCTAGATATCAAATAGTCACATGCATGTATAGGAATAGAATTAAACGCTG
Source organism: Mormyrus iriodes (assembly GCA_011763525.2). Taxonomy (NCBI): domain Eukaryota; kingdom Metazoa; phylum Chordata; class Actinopteri; order Osteoglossiformes; family Mormyridae; genus Mormyrus; species Mormyrus iriodes. The sequence goes on from JAAGVU020000001.1 coordinate 33,914,111, forward strand.
GTAAAGATCAAAGAAATATTTCAAAGGGCACAGCTGAAATAATCAAAAAATAAAATCGCATCCATATAGTGCAAAATGTAAAAGAATAAAAATAAAGTATAAGAAATTAATTTCAATGGACAAAAACATCATGACACAATCTGTGGGTAACATTTAGTTTTTATTTTATTATTACATATACGGAAAATAACAATAATAAAACTTTAGTTCATTAAAAAAAAAGAAAAAAATCACGTGGCAGACAGGCTGTTGCAACCCACACAATAATTTAAAAATGGCAGAAACAGATGAAGAGGCAGCATACCTGCCTAGGCAGGGCAGGAAAGCAAGACAGAAGTCAGACCAAGTCCAGAAGAAGCAGCTATCAACAGAACATCTTTTCTTTCCTTCCCAGAGGGGGAGGCAGTATATACAGGTTTTTTATTTTAATCAGAACGTTAACCCTCATATGTATAACCCACAGACACACAACATTCTCATGTTTTGTAACACCGAAATATTCTCACTGTTTCCAAGACTGTAGCAATGGCCTCAGCATTGTGTTAGCTGGAAAGGCTTGTTTGTGCCACAGATTTCTCATGAGACTGTTATGGTGTAGGTATGTTATGCCGGTGTGTGCATGTTGTAGTGTACAGTTGGCAAGTGGCGAGCTGCAGCTCAAGCCTCGCTCTCCCCTGCGGCTGCGTTCTGCACCTCCTCTTCCAAGATGGGAACGATCAGGTTATCCTTGGACATGAGATTGTACTTCATCACAAAGCGTGTGAACCGGTGACAGAGAAAAGTCTCATTCTGCATGGAGTGAGAAATCAATGAGACATGGATCCAGCAGGAGACATGCGTCCTCAGAGAGATATTACATTAAATGGCTCCACTGACTGCTCCATTTCTTCATCAAATTACATAAGTATCCAGAACCTTCTGATGATCTGCTTCTCAAAGGACACTTAGATCTTTAAAAAGCGAGACTCAGCTTCCACTGTGTGACTCACCTCATACTTGTCGAATATTTGCCTGTGGTGGAAATAGGCGTGGGAGAATATCCGGTAGATACGTCGGCACACTGAGCCCAACTTAGCAACTGACGACTCTTTAATGCTGACTCTGTGGGGGTGAGGGCACAGAGATTTACTATCAAAAAAACATGGACTGTGCAGGTAATTTGTATGAAATGAGAGACGTGTGTGTGTGTGTGTGTGCGTGTGTGTGGTGGATGCTGTGTGAGCAGAGATACACGAAATACATGCAAACAGGTGACAGGAAGGGGTCATGCCCCAAAGCTCACCGGCTAGGAAAATACTTGTTGCTGTTGAGAAGACAGGCAGCTCCATCCAAGGTGTGCCTGGTGTAATCAATTGCAGGACACTGTAGACACAAGCACATACAAAGTGGGAATGAGTCATGGCCTGAACAGCAGGGGGAGCTATCGAAATATTTCCCTGAAGCAACAAGATTTTAAATCTAAAAAAGCTAAGAAACAGGCAATCAAGTCAGATCTCACCTCTTTGGGGGTCTTGTGAGCAGCACACAGGAAGATCCACTGCTCTGTAGCCGTCATCTGAGTGCAGGTGTCCGGATGACACTCGCTCTGTGGGTACAGGGCACATCAAGAGCCTTCATTAAACCAAGAGGAAAGGCAGATTCCTAGTAGCATTTAGAACAATGTGCTTACATTGCAAAAATATAAGGCTGCAATGCGCCTGGCACACAACAGCAAAGCGCTATCAAGAGTGAGGTAGTCAAATGAGCAAAGCAGAATGCTATCAACACAATACCTGCAGTTTCACAGCCAGGCCATTCAGCTCCAGACAGAACTGCCTGAAACACAGAAAGTGTGTCTACAAACACATGCCTGTAATGAAGTGTAAATGGACATACTAAAAAGTGACTGGAATCAATAAACCATTTGGTTCAAATATGATTTGGTACCTGAGGTGCTCATACTTCCAGACGCCTTCATCTTGTCCCTCAGGGGGGTCCAGGATCTTGTCAATGTTGGAGCAGTCCGAACGAATGTTCTGCTGTATGTACTGCAAACATTCAAAGCATCATATGGTTTCCAACAACCAGCATTAAACATTCTGCAGGAAACAACCAGCAATGACCTGTCAATTCATCAAATCTGTGCCTCTCTTTAGTTTTAACATAAACAACTGATAATAATAAAGTGATCGTATAAATGCAACCAAAGAACTAAGAGTTTTTGCCTCCCTAACTCCAGACTGTTAATACGCCACCTGCTGAACAGCCAGCGTGCTGTCCATTTCCTCGAAAGACTCATCTGGCCAGTTGTAGAAATCCTGCAATTGGACAGATAATCTCGACATTAGGTGGGGTGGGTAACTCAGAAACCACCGCATACCACGCAGCGCTGACGCGATCGCAGCTGTCACGCATTCATAAGGCAAATGGGCAAGTGTGCGGTCAACAAGCTATACAGGCCCCGCTAGTTAGGGGCCGTGGAAAAGAATAAACGAAAACAATTACTCCGTTGATGTTCACCGATCTTCAGATGAAGATTTACCCATGAACAGGTGTCTAAAAATAGGGCCTACATCTTGCAGATTATGAGTTACTTGGCTACGAAGAGCCTGTACCCACCCGAGTCCCGAGAGATGCCGCGCTGAGACTCGTTTCGGACCGCACTGCACTGTATTTTTCTTACAA
>JAAGVU020000001.1:33916874-33932141 GCA_011763525.2 Mormyrus iriodes
AGAGAGAGAGAGAGAGAGAGAGAGAGAGAGAGAGAGAGAGTGTATATAGCTGGTCGTAACTGAGAATCATAATAACTGTGATAAATGATGTAGAGTGCATATTAAGAAAACAACCTGTTAAGAAATGTTTGACATTAACCGTCGTAAACTGAATACCATTTAAAAGCAGGCCAGCTCCAAAACAAATCTAACTAGCTGCCTTAACCAATGTTACATAGCACGAAACTCCAGAACCAGCAGACTACGTGAAGAGTGATGTCAAACATCAGATTTAGCAGTAAGCAGATGCTATCTGTATCTATCTGTAGTACAGCAGTACTGTACTATACTATACTATACTCCAGTTCAGTCAAATGAGCGGCTACACGTCCATTTCACGGACAATTTCGCTGTATACAGAGCAAAGAATGCAATCATTTTTGTAAAGTCACAGAGTCAAGCTCGGCCTCGTAGCAAAGCAGCAATTCCCTCATAATTAATACCTTAGCTAAATCTTAGATCATACTAATCTGGACCTTTCTTACTATTCGTTACATTAATATGCTAGCAATAACCCCGCACGACAGAGTACACGGCAAGGCCCGACCCTTCCTGTATTTGTAGACACTCCCTTACCCCAGAATTGCAGACAGAGCGTCAATACGCATACACCCAAATCGATTTATTGGCTTTCAAGCGATAACTTCGACGGCCAACTATTACTTGGCGTGGTCTTCACAAAGTTCCGAGGCTAACAGTCATACCTGGGCTTTTGTTCCCGGACGATTCCTCCTGAGAACTGCAGTACCCTCCGCCATGACCATCTCGCCAAAATACCCCGGATGTGAAGCGTCACCGTGGTGTAGTATGCCCGTACGTCAGCAGGGGAGCTGCACAGCAAGTACTCGCGTTACGGCTTGCGTTTCCATCTCGTGGATATATTACAGTATATTATGAATTCTATGTTGCGCATCCATCCATCCATCCGTCTTCAGATCGAATCATCTAGAGAGAATCTCATAATAATAATAACAATTATTATATTCGAACCTTCGACTGCATGAAGAATGCATGTTTCAAGTTTAAAGGTTTATTTGTCACGTACACAAACACATATTGTACATGCGTGTGATGAAATGCTATAAGTTCACTTGACCAGCCCCAGGCTGAAAGCCAGGACCTCCAACCACCAAGCCACGTGGATCTTAGCTGTAAGATTAGCCTTGTAACATGCCTACTTATTTAGAAAATAAGAATAGGTAAGGTTTAGCTCGATGTAGGCGTAAGGTAGGAAGTCTGTCTGGGCAAAAAATAGATCCCTGAAGATGTAGAAGTTTCCACTCGCTGTCTGCTTTTCACAATGGAAGTTTCATAAAATTGCATATTTTTGATCAGTACTCAATTCTTTCATTTGCTTGCTTTCAGATGGATAATTGTCTACCTTTCCTCTAAAATACTTATGTATTTATTCATTGACCAAAAATGAGGACTAATCAAACTGATACTGATTCAAAAGAAACATCAAATTTTATTCAGCATAACACACTCTCAACAAACATGCCCAAAAATATTGGGACACCTGGTAATTATACTCACAGGAACTTTTATGACATCCCACTCTAAATCCATAGGCATTAATATATAGTTGGTCCCCCCTTTGCGGCTGTAACAGCTGCCACTCTTCCCAGAAGACTTTCCACAAGATTTTGGAGTATATCTGTGGGAATTTTTGCCCATTCATCCAGAAGAGCATTTCTGAGGTCAGGCACTGATGTTGCACGTGAAAACCTGGCTAGCAATCTCTGTTTTAGTTCATCCCAATGATGTTAGATGGGGATGAAGACAGGGCTCAGTGCGGTCCTTCCACACCAAACTCACCTAACTATGTCTTTATGGACCATGCTTTATGCACTAGGGCAGTCATGCTGGAACAGGAAAGGTCCCCAAACTGGCATCGGCCAGACCCAGACTCAACCATCAGACTGTCAGACAGAGAAGCATGATGCATCACTCCACTGAACACATTTCCACTGCTTGAGAGTCCAGTAGCGGTGCGCTTTACACCATTATCTGATGCTTGATATTGCACTTGATGTGCAGCTTGTATGCAGCTGTAATATTTTAAATATTTTAATAATTCATTAAATAAAATGACACTCCTAAATACGACAGCTTTGTTGATTTTTTTTCCTCACTTCCTACAGCAGTACCTCCACTTCTTAACTACTTAAGTTGTTCTTACATTTGGATGCCAGCCCTCCACAGTCTTAAGATTTTCATTTGTGCATTCTTGACTTCTCTCTCAACTTTTAATTTGTGTGTGCACACAGCAGTACAGTGTCATGCCCTTTTATGGGAATTTGTGGGGCGTTTACCTATGCTAATTAGGAATAACTGGCATGTGCTTTCAATTTACAATGACAATGGGATTGATCATTATAAGAACAATGCTGCAGTTTATCAACACACTGAACCGGATTTTTCTTAGATTTATTCTTGAGAAAGGGCCTAAGAAAAAACATAGGATGATATTGGTGAATGAGGCCCATTGTTATTATTGCAATTAAAACACTAAGTAAAGTTTTCAATGGTGATTTATGCTTTCATGCTTCATCAGCTACAAATCCAAATATTGAATTCCAGCTGGTTTAAACTACTTTATTTATGTGTCAATAAAGATTACTTTTGTTAGCAAAAAAAAAACTATTATAATACACCAGGTCACAGCAGTGAGATTATGAATGTATCCAGCATCAACTTTGATGATTTCTAATTCGACAATTAAACCAAGTATAAATAAACCATAAAAGGGATACGCATTTCCTTTATTACTGTAACAAAACTGCTTATTTACAACAGAATTATATATAAATGAATTAGACATTTTTCTTTCACATGGGTAATGAGGTCCAGGCATAGAAATCAATCAACATATTTTCCAAGGATGTCGCCGTCACGAAACAGGAAATACTCCTGAAAAATAAAAAACGATTACTTAAAATCTCCAGTTGGAACAAAAATTTTAAAAATTGCTTAATAAATTTACTTCTCAAAAGCAATGACAAATTCTTTTCCACAGAAGCTTATAAATACCTTATCATCAAGACTGACTTTAGTTCCTCCGTACTCAGGTAGCAGGACTTTTTCTCCAACTTTCACACTAACTGGGACCACCTTACCATCCTATTAAAGAAGAGAGAAAGGCTAGGTACACTTAACTCCAGTGTATTTTAAAAAAGAAAGTTACAGGGAAACATTGATATGTATGCACATCACCTTGCTGGCACTACCAGGACCGACGGCCACCACTGTGGCCTGCAGCACCTTGCCCTGGGACTTCTCCGGAAGCATGATGCCCCCTTTTGATACGGTCTCCGCTGCCAGACGCTCCACCAGCACACGGTCAAACATGGGGAGGAATTTCCTAAATGCCTGAAGAAAAACAGGGATGTAAACTACATTATAGTTTCCATCTATCAAACTATTACATTCAATTTCATTCTCTATGACAAATGTGCTATAGAAGCATTCAGGCAATGACTGGAAATTAGGGCTGACAGTTCCAGTTCAGATCCTGAATCATGGCCAACCCTGGCCTGAGGCAGGACATTAACCCAAAATGCTTCAGGTAAAACAGTAACCCATTCATGTAAAAGCCACTTTGAATAAAAACCGAACACTAAGCAACTAAAACATGAGTAGTTTTGAAATAAAAGATTAAACTCTCTTTTGATTATATATTTCAAGAACATTTATTTCAAAAGCCACTCTCCCACTTAAGATTAAAAACTGACCCCCCCAGCCATACTCTGCATGTTAGCAGCATTTATTGAAGGCCAAAATTTTAAATTATGCAAGTATGAACCGTCCCTCAGTTATTATGGTACCGACATGGAATTTGGAATATATACTTTGATCGGTCAACTCTTGACTATAGAGAAGTACAAAATGACAAACTGCGTGATTACATATAAAATGATTATAAAGGCCCACCTCACTAGGAGGGGTTATAGTCTGTGTTTTCTAGAATTGATGGTTTTTTCTGCAGCTGTGCACATGGTATCTGACCTTGAATGAAGGTTGTTTCTGAACGTGGGAGGGACAAAACCTTGATTCCCGACATTTTTTTTTGGGGGGGGGGGGTACTGTTACTGATAACACATGAACTCCCTAAGATGTACGTCGTTTTATAACTGTGACAAGTTTTACAGAGTTAAAGGACAAAAAGGGCTTAGCTAAACTGGTTGTAATGAGTCGACTTTTTTACTTTTTCATTATTAAATGGTACTCCATGAAGCTTCAGAACCCGATAATAAACGATACTTTGAATAGCAGCGCCTTTGCCGTTTTGAAATACGACAACCCCGGATGTGATTAAGCCACGGAAAATATCTTCTCACCCGAAGAAATTAACGCTCAGTGCACTTTGCCTAGCGTTAACAATCACTGACTTTTACTAAGCCAGTAGGGCAATAAGGTTCTTCATTACACTATTGTTTAACGCGACATCGTAATGTACTTGAACGGCACTGGATACCTTAAAATGCAATGCTAAAAATACAAGACATTTTTACAAGTAGAATAAACATTAGTCCCAAACTGTTAAAACATCTTATTTCCAGAATAAAAGAAAACAGAAAATACAAAAGAAGAATTAATTCCTTTTTCCTCATGTGGATACTATTTAGCCATTTTACTAAACGTATATAGACACACCGGTTGTACCATTGGTATTTTGAAGCCGAGTATCTAAAGGTATCTTTGAACGTGCAAAATTCTAACTTACATTCGGGGTAAAGGTTTAAGTGAGCAGATACGTTCTTACCGCATGGTAATGGTAAATTACAGTACATAAACTGAAACATTGATACACGTGAATTTCCATTTGTTAATATTGCTAAGCACATAATGTTAGTTCTGCAGGGACATATTATGTATAATTGACTCACCATTTTTATGTATCCTGAATTTATGCGTGGAGGCTGTAGAGTATAGCGTGCGCGAATATCAGCGTACGGACTGACTTCCACGTGAAGAAATAGCCAGAATCCCGAGGCGCATGCGCGACCTTCACATGCGTTCTAGGATGCTTCGGTCCAATTCTCTAGAATGTTCCGTATTTTTTACTTTAACAATTATATATGATTTTCAAAATAATTCCTTTAATCACCTTCTTAATGGTTGTTTGTCCAAAAAGTATAACATAATTTAAACAATGTATATACATTTCTATATAGGATCAAGTTTTAGATATAATTTAATAAATATTGCTCAAGTTCAACCTTTGACACCTCCAACTTTTTTTTTCCTCCAATGGACTGTAAGAAAATTCTGGAAATCAAACCCTAGAACGAGCGTAGTTTAATAAGCACACTTTGTAATTTTTCATATTCCGGGAATTTATTATATTCCTTCAACATACCTTTATGTAAATAGTAATATAAGTGAAGGTATTCTTTGTGTTATATCAATAATTGTTGTTATACTAACGGTCAATGCAAGAAATATTTGACCGCCACTGTTATACATGTTACAGGGCCAGTAAAACTATTACCCGGATGGAAAAAACCATGTGTACCGCAGTGTTCTCAGCCGATGTGCACTCAGGTTCACGCTTGTTCATAGTAGCGGTCCGTCTGCTAGTCGAGCTGAGGGTACTACCAAACCATCTTCTTTGACCTTATCTACACAATTTACAGTAAGTAATGCTGTACTAGACTTTGTAGTGCCCTCTGCACAATTATAGGAAATTTTTTTTTTTGGTATAGTATACAAATAAATACGTTACGGCAAGCGATGTTGAATGCACTCTCCATGCGTGTTCATATTTATAATTAATGTCATCTGCTTCAAGGTTTAACTGACTAGCGAACGTGCGCGGGAAGAAAATGTGCTACTGGCCTCTATATTTATGAATATTTATACGTTTTATCAGTGAAGTGTTGTGTGTTGTATTTGCAGATGCATAGTCCCTCAATTTAACATTTTACCTTTTCCTAATATTTTTTTTTGTATTTCTTCCATGGAATCTAATTTGCAGTTCAACTAACATGATACTGGGATCTCCTATTTGTCATTCATTGACAGTTGCCCAGCACTTGTAGTACTCACTGAATGTATTTTATTACAGGTTATAGCACAAATGTTTCTTTGTCGCTCAGTTTGAGTTTTGCTGGAATACATTGTAGCATTTCTAGAATGTTCATCGCCGGGGAAGGCACGCGTGCCCACTACGGTTTGCAGGGAAAAGAGTTAAAGATATTTCGTCACTTCCGTATGCCGTGGAATCTTGACCTTGTGATGCACGGCACGTGTGTACGATGAAGTGTACGACAGACTGTCGTAATGAATATTACCGTCACTATTTCATCTCTATTAGTGTGTATTTTATAAAGAAATACCATCTAACATATACGCCCATGGATTCTGCTTTGAAGTTAATACATAAAATCTGTTATAGTCGTAACTTCGTAAGGTAATGGGCAACGTGCAGGGGCGTCACCAGACTTTTTTGAAAAGGTGGGCTTAGCCTTTCCTTGGGGGGTTTAATTTTAATGAAAATGAATGAGAACATGCTATTTAATATAGTGTATATTTGAGGGGTGCTGAACTTCCCAAAAACAGCCCTAGCGACGCCCTGGCTTTGCAATTAAGAAATCTCTCCGGCTCAAACCATTATATTGCTTTAATATTACTTACGATGTATATAAACGTATAGAAGCTGATTTTTCTTGCAATGTATTATTAAATTCTGGTTAGTTATAGATGTACAATAACTGGACAAAATGTATCTGATAGATTATATGCAATATTATAGTAGTCACCACCTGTATATTTAAATGGAAACCTTGCTGGGTAAAGGTAAACTTAAATGCAGAATGTACTGAGGGCTTGGGATTTACTTAATGAGGGGGAGTGGGGAAATAAATCTAAGGCTGGGTTATTCAAATCGCAGTCCTCAAAGTCCGAGCCCTGCCGATTTACCCATGAGCCAGGTTTGAAGCCTCTGGCCAATCAGAATCAGTAATTATTGAACAAATTACCTGGGAGAAATGAAAACGCGGCCTGGATTTGGAACCAAGGCCCAGAGCTGAATATTCCTGATCTAAATTATGTAAATTAAGTTTGTAATTTATAGGAATTCGAAGATTTGCATTTCCTTTTCATGAACACCCCTCCCCCACCTATTTTATTATTTATTTGTAAGGAATGTTGCGCTTACCCAGTGTGATGAGTAAAATGCGGCCAGTGTGCCGGGCTCTGACCCCCCACCTCACGCGGGCCTATGCCAAGGATGTTAAGTTTGGAGCTGATGCCCGTGCCCTCATGCTGCAAGGCGTGGATCTGCTAGCTGATGCTGTTGCTGTCACCATGGGTCCTAAGGTACAACTGAATTGTCAATATTGTTATGGAACTATCTGGGGGAAATGGTTCTACTTATATGTTTCTCATTAAATGCTTCAGTTTAACTTTAAATTGCAGGCAACCATAGAGGAAAGGAAATGTAGAGATGGACTAGGGGGCAAAGAGATGTCAGCTTGTGTATACATATGAGATGCAGATTTTTTTCCTTTTAAGTTTAGCTTTATCATGTAAAAATATGTAATTCTCTAATATTTTTGTCATAAATGTGTGGTAATATTGTTATTAGTGATGACCCAGGATCTTTCTTTGGTACGTTCAGTTTGTACCTATGCCCTTTTCTTGCTGTAGGGTCGAACAGTCATCATTGAGCAGAGCTGGGGCAGCCCCAAAGTGACTAAAGATGGAGTTACAGTTGCCAAAAGCATCGACCTTAAAGATAAATACAAAAACATCGGGGCCAAGCTAGTGCAAGATGTGGCCAACAACACCAACGAGGAAGCAGGCGATGGCACTACCACCGCCACCGTGTTGGCACGGGCCATTGCAAAGGAGGGCTTTGACAGCATCAGCAAGGGCGCCAACCCTGTGGAGATCCGGCGTGGTGTCATGATGGCAGTCGACACTGTCATAAGTGAATTGAAGAAGCTGTCCAAGCCTGTCACCACTCCTGAAGAGATTGCACAGGTAACAACAGCAGTGTCTGTGAAGAAGCAGGAAGGCCAGTGATGACTGTTTTTAACTTCTAATAATCATATTAGAGAAGAATTCTTCCTTCATTTTAATGTAATCTGTACATCCATATGGTTGAGTCCCTAGGTGATGTGAAAATAAATTTGTGAGCAGTGGTTTCTCTAAGTATCGCGTCTCTTTAGGTGGCTACTATTTCAGCAAATGGAGACAGTGAGATTGGTACCATCATCTCCAACGCCATGAAAAAGGTCGGCCGTAAAGGGGTCATCACGGTAAAGGTGAGTCCCTCTTCTGCTTTGCGTATTAACTTGAGCATTTTGAACCAAGAAGTATTTCCGTTATAGATATGTTGCCGTTTTTAATTGAGAACACTTCCCTGCCATTAATGCTGTGCTTTGTATTGTTTTAGGACTGAATGTGTTTAGTTTATGTGCAATTTTATCATAAAGTGACTGTCTCACAGGATGGCAAAACCCTCCATGATGAGCTGGAGATCATTGAGGGCCTTAAGTTTGACCGTGGCTACATCTCCCCCTACTTCATAAACACTGCCAAAGGTGAGTCTCCACCATTGCTTACAACTCCTCCCTCAGCCATGTGATTGCCAGAACTGCCTGTCCATGGCCTATGACTGTAACTACCTTTGGATTGACAATCTCCATGCCCCCGCCCCCCCCCCGTGCCTGCGATTCAGGTCAGAAGTGTGAGTTCCAGGATGCCTATCTCCTGCTGAGTGAGAAGAAAATCTCCAGCGTGCAGAGTATCGTTCCTGCCCTCGAGATAGCCAACCAGCACCGCAAACCCCTGGTCATTGTGGCAGAGGATGTAGATGGGGAAGCTCTCAGCACTCTAGTCCTGAACAGGTCCTTCATGCTGCTTATGAGACCTATGTCTTTTTATGAAGATGTATAAATGAAATGTGAAGTGTGTCTGTGGGAATTGTCAGGGTAAAGTGTTTGATATTGAATTGTGGCTTCTGGTATTGGTCTGTTAATTTAGTCATTGTGTCTACAGACTGAAGGTGGGACTGCAGGTTGTGGCTGTAAAGGCTCCAGGATTTGGTGACAACAGGAAGAACCAACTGCGGGACATGGCTGTTGCCACTGGAGGCACTGTGAGTAATTCTTTTAACATCTTAATCTCAATGAATGGATTTTCATGTTGTGTGTGCACAATCAGTAATGTCACAGATTCTCTATGACTGAAGTAGAACATAATCAAACTAGGCCAAAGATGGCACAAACCAATTTGTTCTTGGCTCATGGTGAAATGGAGATACCTTTTTCCATTTTTCTCTATTAACATCTATATTTTGTTGGTAGGTGTTTGGTGATGAAGCAATGGGCCTGGCTGTAGAAGACATCCAAGCACATGATTTTGGCAAGGTCGGTGAGGTGGTGGTGACCAAGGATGACACACTGCTCCTCAAGGGACGCGGTGATTCAAGTGCTATTGAGAAACGTGTAGCAGAAATTGCTGAACAGCTGGAGAACACCACCAGTGACTATGAGAAAGAGAAGCTGAATGAGCGATTGGCCAAATTGTCTGATGGAGTAGCTGTGCTAAAGGTCAGTATGTGGAATATGACTTGGGTATAATCAGATGTATTAACCAGAAGCTAGCTTTTGATGAAATGAAAGAGAATTCTAAGACAAAATATGTAGTTTTATGTAGTAATATGTAGTAATTTTATAATCATGAATGAAGTAGGGTTTTCTATGGCAAGAAATATAAACTTGGTATATCTTGGTGTTTCGACTTTTATTGTTCTCCTGACTCCACAGTGAGAGACTTAAGTTGGCTTGAGTAATGGTTAGCCATTCTGTGTCAGGTCGGAGGTACTAGTGATGTGGAGGTGAACGAGAAGAAGGACCGTGTGACGGATGCATTGAATGCGACGCGGGCGGCTGTGGAGGAGGGCATTGTCCTAGGGGGTGGATGTGCCCTTCTGCGATGCATTCCTGTGCTAGATACCATCAAGCCAACTAATTCTGACCAGAAAATCGGTGAGTTAATGGTTAAATTGCAAACTGCTATGCGGATGGTCTAGAGTGGACTAAATGAATGGTGTATAATTATCCTTAAATGCTCAAGGACAGCACACCTGTGGCAGTACTCAAAAAAAAAAAAAAAAAACAGGGCTCCTCTCTCCATAGGAATCGACATCATCCGCCGTGCCTTGCGCATCCCAGCGATGACCATCGCTAAAAATGCTGGTGTGGAGGGTTCGCTGGTAGTGGAGAAGATCCTGCAGAGTGAGGCAGAGACGGGATATGACGCTATGCAGGGCGAGTATGTCAACATGGTGCAGAAAGGCATCATCGACCCCACCAAGGTAAGTTCAGCACGCTGGGATCTTTCATTGGCCACAGTGTCTAGTGTGTAGGATCATGGCAGGTGACATTTGGAGCAGCCCCTGTTATCTTCTTCTGCGTCCTGCTTGAAGTGATTCCCTTGTTTTCCCCTGCAGGTTGTGAGGACAGCCTTGCTGGATGCTGCTGGCGTGGCATCACTACTCTCTACTGCAGAGGCCGTCGTCACGGAAATACCCAAAGAGGAAAAGGATGGAGGCATGGGAGGAATGGGGGGCATGGGAGGAATGGGGGGCATGGGAGGAATGGGGGGCATGCTCTAAAGCCCATCCCTGAGCCTTCTGTTAGACTTCCTAATGGTGGAGGGGGCTGGGGACACCCCCCCCCCCACCCACTTCACCACTGACCATGCATTTGTTGAGGAGTTACAAAAAGCAACAACCCCATCAGTTCTGAAACACACCCCATGCTGGAGATCTAACCAAGCCCCTTGATTTAGAACATTGACAAACTCATAGTACTTTCCCTGCCTTTTTACACAATACATGACCGTCCATTCAGTTATTGTATAATTGTAACTACTCAGATTTCTTCAGAGAATTTCGCTTTACTGGTATCTGTCTTAAGCAGCAATTTGTATATGATGTCATTTACATATTGCTTAGCATACAAAACTGCTGTTGTCTCTGAAATGTGTATATATTAAAGCTGCACTTCTACCATGTAATTCTCAGATGGAATTTCTGTAGTTTACTATAAAATGGCCAGAGGTACAAAATGGAAGCTCTGCGAATTGTGATTGTTTCATGGCCAGATCCTCTTGTATCACTCTTCGCCAGTGTCACCACTCGGTCTTACCATTTTTGTTGCTCATGGGGCTGTTTTAAATCTTAGTTATCTTTAAAATATAATACCTAGTTCAAAGTTACATTTATATGTTGTCAAATGCATCTACTGCTGACAACTCGGACGTTAACGACAGACTTAACTGGAAGGTTTACTGGTTGTGGTTTTCAAATGGTTATAGTATTAATGATAAAACTAAGCTGCAGGCTGCCGTGACCACTTTGAGCAGTGCACGGGATATTACAGCCAGGGGGCCTGTTAGTGCTGCAGTATATGTAACACCATAGTGACAATTTTTCCCCAAACAAACTATCTGGCATGAATGGTGCATGTGCAGGAGGGATGGTGTTGGAGGAGACACTACCCATTCTACAGCAGTTTGCTCTTTTCAACTTTAAGTTCTTGCATGTGGCCTCTGAGCCTGGCCCCACTTCAGCAGAAACAATTTTGCTTGTTCTGATTGTGTGTAAATGTGCCCACATCTGATGACAGACCAATACGTAATGGCCTAAAACTGTTCAAGAGCTCTAACAATGGATTCTTTCCCCCTTAATTTCATTGACTTTTTTTGGGGGGGGGGTAACAGTGATCACTTTTTTGTATACTGTAGTATGATAATTGCTGTCATTTTTTTAATTTAATAAAGCCAAATGTTCTTTCAAAGTATGCTTTGCCACAAATTATTTTGAAACATGGACGATGCATATGAAAAATCAAAGGTCTGAGCAACAGAAGTTGTGCTATGTAAATTTTTTTTGTAGGACTAAAGTATTTTTATTGTTGTATACACTTAAACGATACTGCCCATTATCCACAAGAGGTTCCAACAGGATTGGACCATTTTTACAACGTGATAACATCGCACTACCATGTGAGAGAGAGCTAAATGTAATTAAGTATTAAGAGCTTTTGTAATTTAGAAACAGACCCGTATACCAGGCAGAGACTTTTAATGATATAAAAATACTTGAAGCCATGCAGTCTTAGTACAGCTTCACCCATATAAACACCTTGATATGCATGAAAAACAATTCAACAGTCTCACCTGTTTTAAAACCATATGTACACACTTTAAAACAACATAAATAATGATACAAATAGAACATGAATATTAAAAATATATCTGCTATTAAAAAGCACAGAGCAGTGGGTGCAAAACAGGATATGCTGGTCCACAGATTTATTAGGAGTGATAAGAGACATATGGTGATATGTTTCATACACCCTTTTTCTACATCAATCATTTGGACCCTCTGAGTTGACAGGCAACTCATGAGAGTATGAGCAATGGCAAAAATATTGCACACTTTAAAAAAAAAACAAAAAAAAAAAAAAAAACTTTTTACTTCATTCACAGGAATGAAGAATGAGCACAGAACTGGAGATTAAAATCTGTATCTCTATGTGGGTCAGCTGGTATTTCATAAAGGTAAGAACAACTAAATTGCCACTAAAATGCATTTGAAACTTCAGCTGGCATTGTCAGTTACAAACCGCATGAATTCCCATTACAAAACATCATCCAAACCATTTCCGATCAACATCCTTTCCCTTATCTTTCCTATTGCTCACACTGTTAAAACATCTCCCTGCTTTTAGCTAGGTTATTCATATTACAGTGATGCAAGTGTTAAATGTAAAGCATTATTTAGATTTTCACAATGCCCTCTAGCACATCCAAAAAAACATTCCATGACCTAGCTGGGAATATCCCATCAAACCTTTGAGTATCATAGTCATGCATTCCTTAAAACACTGTTAGTTTTTATGTTTAAGGCATGTTCCTTAAGGTCTCAGAACTCAAGGCACAGTACTGGAGTGCTGTTTCACCTGCAGCTGAAGAAATGGCATTTATGTCCCATGGCCCAAAAGGGCAAAATGTTCCAGGTTGTCGAAAGTACGGGCCTTAGAATATCACCTGCTTCAAGGAAACCAAGAATGCTATCTAGCTGATGGTTCTCTTTGGAACAAGAGTTTAAAATAATTAAAATAAAAAAAATTAAAAGCTTGTGTAATCCAATGATCCATACTCCAAAACAGTTAGTTCTAGGATATGGAGCCCTGTCTCCATCCACCCTCTATGCCTTTCAATTCAGCCCTTCTTCTAAAGTTCAAGCTGGGCAGGTGGGGTTACGTATGATGGATCTCATGGAACATCAGCTCCCGTGGGATACAGGTTTCTGCACCGTACAGTTCATGTGCCCGGCGCTCAAAGGCAGATACCATCTGCTTGACAACCTCATCAAAGAAGACAGTAGCCAGCTGAGAATGTAGAAGGGACCGGAATTCAAAGGAGATCTGGAGCAAAAAAAAAAAAACACATGATGTTTGAATGAGACTCAAAGTGGGATGTGGGGGTGGTCATCACACACTTTATATCAGAGTCTCTTATGTGCAGAAGATCCCACTTTAATCTAAATCTGAAAAGTAACAATTAATCCCCTTATCGATGTCTCCATAAAGAGTGTGTGATATTAAACAGAAGGCATAGACAGTGGCAGATGTTCATCAAATCAACCCTACACTGACCTACCAAACATTATGGCAGCACATGCCTACCAAATGGAAAAGGTATTCAACACTCACAGCAAAGTCCAGGGTACAAGTTCGTGGGTAGCCCGGGAGTCCTGGGCTGAAGCGCCATACTGTTTCCAGATGGTTGAAGAGTTTTCCATCTGAGCAGGAGGCCTATGGGAAGGGAAGAAGGGTGAGGACAAAAATCCTTGATAGCAATTTCAAGGGTAATAGATAAGCATGGGTGTTCAAAAACCCACCCATATCAATTCATCACAGTACGTTACCTTGACTAAATGTGGGCGGACCGTAGTGACAAGTGAGGTATATCTTTCCACAATTGGGGGGAAGCCGACCTCCAGCTTGGCCTTGCAGAAGCCTGACCGGCGGAATATCACATCTGAGTGCTTACACCACGGCACAAAGTGGAGGTAATCCTCTACTCCCGCCACAACATCATACATCTCTTGCATGGAGTACCTGTCAACAAGAGGATGCCTGCTTTTTATTTTGAAAGCATATAGTGTCACACAAGTGTTAGTCAAATTTTACTTTAAGAAAGGTTTGTGAAAGGCCATTGGTTTTGCTGTACTTCCTGTATGTTTGATCTGCATAAAGTTACAGAACACTCGGCTGCCTTTAAGATTACAAACTAGGCTTCGTTCTACTTAAAAAAAAAAAAAAAAAAAAAAAAAAAAAAAACTCCATCAGTGATTTAAAATCCACATTTAAAATTCCAGAATTTTACTTAATAGTGCGTAATAATGAATAAAGTTTTGGAGAGATGCAGTGCAATTAGTGGGAAAGAATTTAGTAAACAAGCTTCTCATCAATAGCTTTAAAAATCTTGAAATCTCCCAGCTAGTTTAGATTTCACAGCACTGAAATTATGTAATGCGCTCAGCCATAATGTCCCAGACTAAAGCAAACCCTGAATATAAACAGAAACACAGTGCTGGGAGCCAGCCAGTCAGGCGTTGGTCACAAGCAGCACCAGGCCATTTGGAGCACTCACCCAATGATTCTCCGCTCACTGTACTCCTTCCTTTTATTGAAGGATGCAGCCAAGTTGAATAGACTGCGGGTTTGGGGCGGCAAAGGGGGGTGCAGAGCCACCCTCAGCAGAGGCAGCCCTCGGGTCATTAGGATGCCACAGGAAGACAGATGTCTGGTACAAAACAGAGAAAGAATTAGAAGCATGAACTTGAAACCAGCAGGTTGTTTAGCTAAGTTTGGGGAGATGCCAAACTGCTAAGCTTTTAAACAAAGCATTTCACCTAAATTCCTCAAGTAAAATATCCAGTTTTATAAACTGCTGGAAAGCTTTTTTTTGTAGATAATGTCAGCCAAGTAAACAAACAGTAACCACTGAGGTTTTAATCTCAATTGTCCCTACTACTACAGGCAGCTGATCTGTATCAATAATTTCATAAAGGAATAACCGTTACAAAAAAAAGACAATTTAAAAAAAACAGCCATTTAAATCCCCTCCTGGAGCCGACACCTTATCGTGGTGGAGGGGTTTGCGTGTTCCAATGATCCCAGGAGCTACGTTGCCCGG
>JAAGVU020000001.1:33932241-33955573 GCA_011763525.2 Mormyrus iriodes
GGGTTTCCCTGCTGAGGCAGCTGCCCCCGCGACCCGACCTCGGATAAGCGGGAGATGATGGATGGATGGATGGACAGCCATTTAAATGCATCATTAATCTGTAAAGTAGCATTTGAGAGTTGTAAAGAGCATCAAGAAGCAGAGATGAAACACTACAGAAAAAGAAGACCCTTATAATCAGGAAAGGAGACAAGCAGTACAGCTTTCACAAGCATCATATCCCATCTGACAGCCATTTATCATTCAGGTCTCACAACCAAAACAGGCACAGGTGACCCAAGATCTCAGCTCAAGGACACCAGACACATTGCAAACCTTATGTACAAAAAAAAGCTGGTGGACCAGAAGGTCAGCATTACTGAGCCATTTCCATTTGACAGTCAGTAGAAAATAGAAATATACATACATACACACCAAACACTATACAAGGCAATGAATGTACAAATATTCAACATAAGCATTTCATAACAGCAAACACTATTTCAAAACAACAGACAATATCTTACACAACACTTAATTGGGACAAGCCCCTCTCCTCCCCTGTAATTAAATGGGATCAGTTTAAAATAAAGTTGTTCTCTACAGTACATGTTAAGGGGAAGAGTTTGTATGTAGTAGTCTGAGTCTTGTGGGTTGTAGATCCGGTTTGTTTATGCTTGAGAACCAAATATGCAATTTGTTTCATGCCTGTCCACATACCTGTCAGACCAAAGGTTACTAAAATAAAATCTTCAAATTCCACCCTCCAGTCACTGTGTCTCAAGGAACTCCATAATAAAAGGTGTTTTCATAAACCCTGTGTAGAATAGCTGATGTCCTCTTGTGCTATGTTCACATTTGAGTGGTAGGAATAGGGAGGATGTTTGGCCATGCATCACATCTGGAGGTTGTTCCACAAAGCAGCATTTCTCAGTTAGCAGGGTTAACATAAGCTAGAAGTACTGATGGTCAAGTAAGGGTTTGGTAAGGAGCATTCCTATTGGCCAATCATGACTTCTATCTTAAGTTAACCCAGTTAACTGAGAAGTCCTGCTTCATGGAACACCCCCAGGTACTACAAGTGGAGGAACAAGGTACAGAAAACATTAGATTTCAGTCACATTCAAGGCTATAACAGCGCAGGACATTTCACACCTATAGCGGCTTGTTATTTGCAGGGACTTTTCCCTGAACAGTCAGCTTGCTCTTAAACAATTCTAAAAAAAAATATGTTCCAGGACTGGTCAGGATGACACCGTTGTACATCAAGGTTGTCAAATCCCATGTGTTGGCCTTGGCACCAAACCTCTAGCTCACGGTCATGTGCTACCAAACCCACATTCCTCAAAAACTAAGATTTTAAAAACTGTATTTCTTTGCCTTTAACTGGTCAGGTTCATGTGTCTAAGCAGTGCTGAAATAACATAAGAAAAACCTAATTGCCATTTGTCTGTATGTGTTGTTTTTTTAGCTTGTTACAAAACCCCGCAAATCAAAATGAAACACTGTTGGCAGCGTTTCCACAAGCTGAGCTTCAACAGCAACCGGGCCTGGCAATTGATTAATGCAATGATACTCTGATACAAAGGTAATTTTCATCACATCTGGCTCTTAAGTGACAGAGGACTTCTGGGGGGAGGGACTCATCTGAAAGTATGAGCACACAAGCCATAAACAGGTGTACTCCACCCCCGTCACCAAAATGTTTTGGGGCAGAGGAAAAATGTGAGCTTATCATTTATACCTGACAAGACAGGAACAGGAAATGAAAATGAAATTTTCCATCCAGCTATTCCAAAAGCGCCACGGTGAGGAAGGGGCAGGGAGCATATCCCAGGAAGAACAGCACGTTCCGGGACGGATGCCAGTTGTGCAAAATAACTAGGCAGAAAAGTACTTTTTCAAGCTTTACATCAGTTTAGATGTTTTGTAAAAGTTCTTGGGTTTACGTAGTAAATAAAATCACTGAACTGCCTGTACAGGATGTCAACTGCAAGTTCCAATACGTTACGTACATAACATTCACAGAAATATGCGCCTAAGTTTTAGAACACTGACATCTCGTTTTTTCCGGTATTGCTCTTTAATGAAAAGGAGAAAGAGATCACATGCTACGGAATAGTTGAGATAAACAAGCCCAGCTGATCAAACACATACAAAAAGGACAAATCGGTCATGATCATCGTACATCACACGTTACTTGGCCGACTTCATGATAAATTTACTGTCCGGCATACTGTTCCATGACACAACCGTTCTCCAGTCGCAAAGCTGCCATTTCGCGAGGCTTTAGTAAAAGCAAAGCAGGTTTGTTTGACGTTTCAAACAATTCAGAGACACTGTTATGTAACATAGCAACCTGGGTGTGGAGAAAAAAAATAATACTTTTTGAGTAGATACGACAATTTTATTTTGTGGGTTACGATCAACTACACGAAAGATATAAACATACTTACTTAAGAGCATTCCTCCGAGGTGTCTCTCGGGTAGCGGTAATTGGTAACTGGGTAATACACTGAGCTACTACTCTCCTTAAATTCCGGCTTCCTCTCGCCATCTTCTCTATCACCGCTTGGTAATTTCGGTTACAAACTATCGCTGTTCTCGCAGCAGAAACCAACTTCAGGAAAACACAGAGCTCGCGCAGTCACGTGACCGCTCCTCATTGGCGGATGCACCCACAACATCGGCGAGCTTTACTAATGACTCACGCATATTTACATAAGTCACGAGTTGCGGGATGGTGGTGTAAAAAAATTGTAACAAAATACTGAAGCTAATATGTGTGTATCATCATCATCAAAACTGTGCTAAAATGTCCATGGTTTACTGCCCATGTGTATTATATATAAAATCATCAACATATGTGCTTATTACTTTTATTTGATATGTTTAACTCTTTTGACGCAAAGTATTTTCTTTCCTTCTTTTTATGAATAAAATATCATTTAGTATTTTCAGTGTTACTGCAGGGGTTTTCAACCTGGGGTCCATGACCATAGTGCAGTTGTAGAGGATTGATTTTGTAAACTGATAAATTGACAAAATGTCAGTTTACAAAACGGGAAAAAATATTATAGGGGTTCAAAGTGAAATTTTAAACACTAGGTTTTTAGTTATGTACGTAATCACTCATTACGGCTAGGGAGTCCCTTGCTCTGGTTTCCTGTATTTTCATTTGGGGTCCCTGGCACTGCCGATCAACCCATTACGCAACATAGGTGGTAGCCTAGGGCGCCATCTGAACATGCTCCTCTGCGGCGCCAGCAAAGTACAGCTATGCGATGGTGTTGGGGGCGCTGGCGGTGAAGCTTGACTAGGGCTCCGCATGGGCTTCGACTGGCAATTGTCTCTGCTAGAGGAAATTTTGAAAAACCCACATGCAATATTAATTTATCTTACACTTATTTTCACTTATCAATTCCCAAGTAAAAAATGTTCACCACAGTTTAACCTAGCCTTTGTATTATCTTCGTTAAGCAGGGACGTCACCAAGCATATGCGCACGCGCAAATCCGCTGTGTCGAGTCTAAAACGGAAATACAAGCGCGCGGGCTTCCGGCACGGTCTCGCACAATAGCACGAAAATGGCGAAGATCGCCAAAACACACGAAGGTATGATAAAATAATATTATAAAAATGTCAATATATTTCTGATATTGTTTGTAATAACTCTGTTGTGCACTAACGGTGCATTTGTTTATATTTTTGTTATAAAATCAAGTATGTTATGGAGCTTTTTGAGATGGCAGGATCATTGGCAACGAGGACGGAGAAAGATAATGGCGTCCCGAGTGTTGAATTTTCAGAAGCATAGGCCTTGCCGAATGTCGCATGTTTCAACCGCACGTTATAAAAACATTATTTGTTGTATAGGTAGTGTCGCGCTTTTTAAACTAAACTTGTTTAGGTGACGTTGGTAATGTTTAACCATTTATTGTGAAATTGATTTTGGTCACGTTTTTCCCGTAAATCGTGGTTTAGTTGCAAGAAACGATTGCTTTTTCCAAGCCAGGCATCCTTGTCTCTGTTGGTATAACTGCATAATTTTAACGAGCCGCATTAGGTTGTGTGCTGATTTTATTCCCAAATTAAATATTTATTAAATTGGAGAATACCGCAGTATGCTGTTATTGCAGATTGCAACTAGGTAAATTGCTTGTTAACGGACCATCATATGCGATGATTTTCATGCCTCGTTGTACCCTTGCTGGTCGATGTGTTTCAAAAACCGCGATTTGTTTACGTAGTATGTTAATATGGAAGTACCGTATTGTAAGTTTGGAATAAATGTGCGGGGCACTGAAGCGCTATATTTTGCTTATCATAAAGACGACATCCGGTATATGTCCTCATTCGTTGATGAATATGGTTTTTATGTTTTTGTAACCCGAAGAAAAATCTTAATGTTTTTTTGAACATATTACTTTGTGTTAATTGCCTCTTTCTACTTTTTTATAGTATGTCGAATAATTTTTGATTTTCGCTTTATATTGTAATTTCAGTGCATATTGAACTCCAACCTTTTTTCTCCTCCAGACATTGAGGCCCAGATCCTGGAGATCCAGGGGATGAAGGCTGCCCTGTTGGAGGAGGGAGATCAGGGTGTGGGTCTTGATTCCACTGGTTACTATGACCAGGAGATCTATGGGGGCAGTGACAGCCGCTTTGCTGGATATGTCACCTCTATTGCAGCCAATGAGCAGGAAGATGTAAGCAACCCCCCCCCACACCTTTTTCAGTTCCATTAAACACTTGCATGTCAGATAAATAATTTGGGCTTAACTGAACTCTCCCTCTTTCTTCCAGGATGATGAGGAAGACTCTTCCACTAGTCTTTTGGGACAGAAGAAACCAGGTTATCATGCTCCGGTTGCTATACTCAATGCTATTCCACAGTCAGATGAACAGGTAAATAACTTTATATTCAGCAGTTTACCCAGCATTCTTGTTTTTTCTGTTAACCTGTAATTCACAAGAACAGATTTTCTCTTTGTGGACTGATTCAGTAATGACCTGTTGGAATTTTCCCACTTGTTTCATCTTCTATGTCCTGATCATGCCCCTTCTCCTTCAGTATGATCCCTTTGCTGAGCACCGTCCACAGAAGATTGCTGACCGGGAAGATGAGTACAAAGCTCGTCGACGACAGATGATCATCTCTCCTGAGCGGCTCGACCCGTTTGCAGATGGTAAATTCCGGCCCTCCATTCCTCTGATTGTTCCCTCCTCCCATGTGAAACACTACACCTCTGGTTATTTGTCCCCGGTTGTATGTATGCCACCTGTCCAGCCTGTTTGTGCTTTTAATCCTTTGAGCACTATATGTCTGATTGCACCCCAGACAGTTCCCTCTCTCAGCATCCTTTCAAAAACTGAAAACACTCAGTTAGCACACATTGGCCTTGATTTACTAGTATCCCAACTCCCTGTCCCCTTTTCCAGAACTTTCCCACACCAGACAGAGGAACTAGGCACCAGATTAGTATGCTGTTTAATGTCAGCTTAGTTCCCCGAGTCCTTAATGACTCTTTAATGCAGTATCGAGTGTTTTCCAAATGCTGATTTTAATATCTAATTGTCATTTTGCTAATGTGCAATGCACACCACATGTTTTTGGAGGGAAAAGAATCTTAAGCAGGTTGTCATGTCTGAGATCCTTGTTTTTCAGAGGGAAGTAGTTGGGTAATTGTGTATTGCGCACTTTGCCCTGCAAAACGTGGGTTGCAGAGGGCTTTGTATGTGCTTCAAAGGGTTAATGGACATGTGGACCTTTCTTATCCCTATCCCTTTAATATCTGGTAACAAATTCAAAAATGGTACAAATGTAAGTATTTCAGCACATGAAAAGTAAGTTCGGTTGTCTGATTTGCACTCTGTGGCACTCAGGCTGTGAGAATCTGTGCTCGTTGGCAGCATGTATAGGCCAGGAAGGAAGGCTAGAAATGTGCGACACTCTACAGAAATTAGCCAAGGGCCCAACATAGTTAGCTATGCTGGCACAGCATCTGCTGTGATGGTTTCCTGAGTATTCCCTGCTAGAAATATAATCTTAAAATGTGCTATGCTCAGACCCAATCGCAAGTCTGTTAGTCTTTTGAGCAGCATTTATTGTAGGAGTTTGTGGCTGGTTACTCCATTCTTGTGCATTATGGAAAGGGTGGGATTATTTAACAGTAATTCAGGGAAACGTATCTATTTATGAATATTGACATTTAGAACATGTTCTCCTTGCGAGTATTTGAAATCATTTTCGAAGGGCTATTTCAAATATCAAACAGGCCTTGGGGTGAATTAGTAATGGAATAACCTGTAGGTTTTCATGTGACTGACTACTACTCTCAGCCACAAGAAAGGACTTATTTCACTGCTTAAAAATTTTCCCACTCCCACTAGGCATTTCTGTTCTTGGTGGAGAGGAATTTGGGCTTTTACAAACTTTTCATGTTCCAAACCCAATTTTGGCTTGGGACTTTTGACTATGCAGTAACTGCAGTGATTTCAGCCCCTGCTTCTCTCAGAAAATGGAAGCTGGCACACTTGCAGTTTAATTGCAGGATCTTTCAAAGCCTTTGGCTCTGTCTGCTTTGTAGAACAAAAAAGTGGGGAAATTGTGATATGCTGACTTTTGGTCTCTCTCTGAGAACCAGGGGAAATGTCCCAAGCAGCCTACTTAAGTGGTTCTGGTGGCTTCAGTAAATCCTGTGCCCAGGTGCTGCTGTACCCTATCAGCAGTACTACAGACTGCCAGGCTGTTTCTCTCTGACTTCTGTAAATCCTAAGTATAAAAGCATTAGGTAAGACTATTTCCCCAGTCTTGAGGTTGCCAAGTAGTTTTTGGAACTAAGATCTTGTTAGATCATCTTAGTCTGCTTCAGGGACTAGTTTTGCTTGTCTGTTTCCTTACTGTTTTGTTACCTTTTGTGAGTGTTTGGCATTGGTAGTGCTGGCATACTTAGCCTCATGACCTGGAGGACACTGAATTACTAGCCCAGTTTGTGTTCCCTTCCGCTTACTATTAGACTTAAACTTTTACTCAGGTTAGAAAATTGCAACAGAGAAGCCCCGTTCAGGTTTTTTTTGGAGGTCAATATCTAAACTGCATGTAGTCAAATCCAAGTAGTGATCCAGCATCTGTTATACAAGCAAGAGTTGTGTGTAAATATATTTCCATTTTAGGTACATTTTAAAATGGAAATATATATAAAAAATCTGTGTACCGCGATTCCACAGGCCCATACTAACTGTCCTTAATTTCTCTCCTACAGCAGTACTGCTATGCCAGTCCTGTCTGCATTCTCATAAGAGTGCAGCAACACATCCTGTGTAGGTTATGGTGAAACAAACAGAAGCAAGCGTTGTCAGTTATATCAGGCCCCTGGGGCCAGATGGGCCGGCAGGTTGTGAAGGCATGTTAGGGGCCTCCTAAAACCACCTGGATCTTAACAGTCCTCAGTACTCTTGATCATCAGTCCACTTTCAGGTTTTTTTTAAATGGATTTAGGCCAGTCGAAGAAATGGGAATTTGAAAAATTAGATTGATTCCCAGTTTCTGGAGTCTTTTTTTTTTTGGGGGGGGGGGTTCAGTATTAACTTGGAAACTGTCCAAAGTGAGCCCTTACTAATAAGGGTCTCTGAGTCTGGTCTTTATGGTATCCCTTATCTGGACAGCATAAAAAAATTGAGTATTGTCACAAAATTAAACACCAAAGCATATTTGGTAGGATCTTAAATTTAAAATTTCAAAATTTTTAAATGAATGACTCCAGCAGTTAAGAGTTTAAGCGAATTCCAAGATTAGAGTACAATGAGGATTATTTTCTCTAAGTAACATAAAAGCAGGTGGTATGCTTTGTGTGTGAGTTCAAACCCTTTTCCAAAGTGTTACTAATGGTAAAGAGAATTTTCTAGGCTTCTTTTCTGCCGGTTGAAGTCGACTGCAGAAGGACCCTGGCACAGAGCGTGTACGTATTCTGGAGAGCACAGCCCAGGACTCCAGCATCAGTGATGGCTTTACCCTCTCCTTATCTCTTACAAACCTCAGCTCTTTCTCTTGTATCTGCCTGTGTTAGATATGAGTTATGTTTTTAAATGAGGATTGTTTTGTTCAAGCTGTACATAGGGCTGTTATATAAGAAAAAAAAAGAAAACTCACAGTAAGTTTTGTGTAAGGGTGTGACCCCCATAAGCATTTGATTTAGGTGGAAGTTCAGGGCTAGGTGGCTGTGTTGTGCCTGTGTGTAGGATGGGAGGTTTTTAGCGCTGACAGTCTCGTTTTTTGTTGGTGCTCTTTTCGCGCAGGAGGCAAAACACCAGACCCCAAGGTGCAGGCCCGGACGTACATGGACGTCATGAGGGAGCAGCACCTCACCAAAGAGGAGGTAAGCGGTTCGGCCGGTGTTGGCCATGCATGTTGCGTTGCACGCAGGTGGCAGTGCCCGTGTTGCATCCCCACTCCATGCCTGTGCTCCCCTTGCAGAAAGAGATCCGCCAGCAGCTGGCAGAAAAGGCCAAATCCGGGGACCTGAAAGTTGTCAACGGCTCCACGGCCTCACAGGCCGCCAGCGCAGTCAAGCGGAAGCGCCGCTGGGACCAGACTGCCGACCAGACGCCCAGCAATGCCACGCCCAAGAAGATGTCCAGCTGGGACCAGGCTGATGCCTCTGCAGAGGTGAGGCGGCATCTTTTAGCTGCTTGCAGTGTGCAGCTTGATGTGCCCATATACCTTAAATACTTGCCAGGTGTTGCAGGCAGCTGTTTGCGCCACTAAATTCGAATCCAAGTTGAAGTTGGGTGGAAGAGTTATGTATAGAAGAATTTTGTGATGTAGCAAATTTATTTTTTTAATGTGTCACGAAGAGCCTGAGGCGTTTGTGTGGTTAATGACCTGAGCTGCTCCGTGCCCTTCAGACTCCAGGCCACACCCCCTCAAATAGCCGCTGGGACGAGACGCCCGGCCGGCCCAGGGGCAGTGAGACTCCCGGGGCCACGCCCAGCACGCGCATGTGGGAGCCCACGCCCAGCCACACGCCAGCTGGAGCCGCCACTCCGGGCCGTGGGGACACACCCGGGCATGCCACTCCGGGCCACGGGGGGGCCACCTCCAGCGTGAGGAAAAACCGCTGGGACGAGACTCCGAAGACAGAGAGGGGTATGTGTGATGGCCGGCACAAAAAGTGATGCTGAAGTTTGGTAACCTTGTTCTGTTTATCAAATACGCTGATTATCAGGCCATTATTTCCTGTATTTATTTTTATATTGAAATATCAACTTGTATGGAGGGTTCTTTGGCTAATTTCTTAATACATCTGGCAAAACTGTTAACTGTGCTCCAAGTCCTGGCTGCTGAACTGTAGTGATATCTTTCCTCCCCAAATTCAGAGACCCCTGGCCATGGCAGCGGCTGGGCTGAGACCCCCCGCACCGATCGTGGCGATGAGTCTGTTGGGGAAACTCCCACCCCAGGGGCCAGCAAAAGGAAGTCCCGGTGGGATGAGACCCCTGCCAGCCAAATGGGCTCCTCCACCCCCCTTCTGACTCCAGGGAAGACTCCTATTGGGACCCCAGCGATGAACATGGCCACCCCCACACCTGGTAAGCAAAAATGGTTTCATGGTTTGTTTTCATTTCCACTTTGAAGCTTGTCCTGTGCGTCAGGTGTCAGAGTCTTGAAGCTGGTTGTGGATTCAGCAGTGTAAAAGGTGGCCTGTCTTTAGGGCATCTGATGAGCATGACCCCAGAGCAGCTGCAGGCCTGGCGCTGGGAGAGAGAGATAGATGAAAGAAACCGGCCACTCACTGACGAGGAGCTGGATGCCATGTTCCCAGAAGGTTATAAGGTACAGTTCTGATTTAGGTTGACTGCACCCTGGAATTGCATTCACAGTAACATACTGAAAGATGCTTGAAGGTAACCTGCCTCTTCCTCCCTTAGGTGCTGCCGCCCCCAGCAGGTTATGTACCCATCCGCACCCCAGCCCGCAAGCTGACTGCCACCCCAACGCCCATCGGAGGGATGACTGGTTTCCACATGCAGACTGAAGATCGCAGCCTGAAATCAGTCAATGACCAGCCCTCTGGGAACCTCCCCTTCCTCAAGCCTGATGACATCCAGTATTTTGACAAGTTGTTGGTGAGTGTGTGTGTGTGTATATATAATATATTTAAGATCCCTGGCTCCGGACTGTATTTGCCCATGACAGGTTCTGTCACACTGGCTCATTTCAATATGGTGGGTTTTAGGTGGAAGTGGATGAGTCTACCTTAAGCCCAGAGGAACAAAAGGAGCGTAAAATCATGAAGCTCCTGCTGAAGATCAAGAATGGCACCCCTCCCATGAGAAAGGTGAGAGAAGTGCTCCATTACAGTGACGAATGTTCTGTGTTATATCACTACTTCTGGATAATTGGCATCATTTACGCTTCACATCCCCTGCTGCCTTGGCCCCTTTCAGGCTGCCCTTCGTCAGATCACTGACAAGGCTCGCGAGTTTGGGGCAGGACCCCTCTTCAACCAGATTCTGCCCTTGCTCATGTCGCCCACCCTTGAGGATCAGGAGCGTCACCTGCTAGTCAAGGTCATTGACCGTATCCTGTACAAGTTGGACGACTTGGTCCGGCCCTACGTTCACAAGGTGAGTGATTAGGACTTCAGCTGGCTGGCAGTAAACTAAATTGGGTTACCTTATAAAGACAGTAGAATTAAATGTACTGATGCTGAGTAGCATCAAAGTCGGTATTGTATACTTTTGGGCTTTTCTGCTTCAATTTCTGATTGGCTGCATGTTTGTTTAGATCCTGGTGGTGATTGAGCCCCTGTTGATCGATGAGGATTACTATGCGAGAGTGGAAGGCAGAGAAATCATCTCTAACCTGGCCAAGGTGAGTACACAGTAACCCACACTTAAGCTTATGTCTGTAGTGACCGTCACAGCCTTAATTTAATGTTATCAATTTTTTAAAAAACTGGTCCTTAAACCTGTAGTGCTTCCTACAAATTGTTTAATTTTTGAAGAGGTGTGTGAATACCTTTTTGTTCTCCTGACTTTGGTTGTTTTGGGGGAAACTGTTTTGTAAACAACTGGCTTGTATAAGCTTTAACGCTGATTAGGCTTAGTATGACCTTGGAGCTTTTTTTGGAGTTACCAGAACTGCAAATACACTTTTGCGTCTCCTTAGGCGGCAGGTTTGGCCACCATGATCTCCACCATGAGGCCTGATATCGACAACATGGATGAGTATGTGAGGAACACGACGGCCCGCGCCTTCGCGGTGGTGGCTTCCGCCTTGGGCATTCCATCCCTCCTGCCCTTCCTTAAGGCCGTGTGCAAAAGCAAGAAGTCTTGGCAGGCACGGCATACCGGGATCAAGATCGTGCAGCAGATTGCCATCCTCATGGGCTGTGCTATTTTGCCTCATCTGCGTAGCTTGGTGGAGATTATTGAGCATGGTCAGTGAAACATGAAGTATAATGTCCTTTGCTATGTCAGATTTGGTGGACAAGTCTGAGTTTTACTTGTATTAACAAGCTGGATGTCTAAGTTGCTTGTATGTAAAATTTGTGTGGTGTTCGGCAACTTGAATGTGTATAAATAGTCATCACTGCTGAAATACATGGCATCTTCTTTATTTGTGCTGGAGATTATTACCCAGCTTTAACTCTGACCTTCTCTCACAGGCCTGGTGGACGAGCAGCAGAAAGTGCGCACTATCAGTGCCCTGGCCATTGCCGCTTTGGCTGAGGCAGCCACCCCTTACGGCATCGAGTCGTTTGACTCCGTACTCAAGCCCCTGTGGAAGGGTATTCGACAACACAGAGGCAAGGTTAGTAAGGAATCTGGGAAAATTTTCTGGCTGCTGCATTAGTATTCCAGTGAAACCATAGTGGGCAACCTCTTTTAAAATGTTGCTGGAATTTCTGAATATGGGCAACCTTCCACAGGGTCTGGCTGCCTTCTTGAAAGCCATTGGTTATCTGATCCCCCTGATGGATGCTGAATATGCCAACTACTACACCAGGGAAGTGATGTTGATCCTCATCAGAGAGTTCCAGTCCCCTGATGAGGAAATGAAGAAGATTGTACTTAAGGTCAGTAAGTCAGCATGGTTGGCTGTGTGGTAAATGCTCACATTTATATTTGGATTTATTCATACAAGTTTGTTTGCTTCCTTAGGTGGTGAAGCAGTGCTGTGGCACTGATGGTGTCGAGGCCAACTACATCAAGACTGAAATTTTGCCGCCTTTCTTCAAGCACTTCTGGCAGCACAGGATGGCTCTGGATCGACGCAACTATAGACAGGTAGAGTAATGTCACCTTAAGATTAATTTTGGTCAAAATGATTTTCATCCCTGTGGATATTTGAGAAGTCATGTATTGCAAAGTGAATGAAGTTTGCAGATTTACCTCTGTCCTGTCTTTACCCAAGCTGGTGGATACCACTGTGGAACTAGCCAACAAGGTGGGCGCAGCAGAGATCATTTGCCGAATTGTGGACGATCTGAAAGATGAAGCGGAGCAGTACAGAAAGATGGTCATGGAGACCATTGAGAAGATCATGGGCAACCTAGGTGCTGCCGACATCGACCATAAGCTTGAGGAGCAGCTCATTGATGGTATCCTCTATGCCTTCCAGGAACAGACCACAGAGGTGAGTTTGGATCAGTAGGATCTTTAAGGGTAACTTTATGGTTCTTTGAAACTTACAGGCAGCCTTTCAGGTCATGTTTTTCTATTTAAGCAATTGCTCGTTTTTTTTATATATATATATATACAAAATACACAGACAAGCTTACACAGATTTCTTCAATTTTGCTGTTGGCTGTAAACGTTAGGAAAACCTCTTGACATGGATCAAATTGTTTCAGGACTCTGTGATGCTGAATGGCTTTGGCACGGTGGTCAATGCTCTTGGGAAACGGGTGAAGCCCTACCTGCCTCAGATCTGCGGTACAGTCCTGTGGCGTCTCAACAACAAGTCCGCAAAGGTGCGACAGCAGGCAGCTGATCTGATTTCTCGCACTGCTGTGGTCATGAAGACCTGCCAAGAGGTAAGAGCTGCTTGGTTCATTATGGCTGTTCCCTTTTTGAGTTTTTGGTCGTATTAGACGTTTAGTATGTGATAAACTGACCAGTATATGAGTAATGTTGAAAGAAAATCCAGGGAAGCTTGTGCATGGTTTGCGAACAAGTGGGGTCTAATTTTAACCACTGTATGCTCTTGTATCTGCATTGGTTAATGTTATACCAGATGTCAAGCCACAGATTAAACAGCCAGTTGTCCTGCCTTTTTCCTGACTAGCATTTTTTTTTCTTTTTCCAGGAGAAGCTAATGGGTCACTTGGGTGTGGTCTTGTATGAGTACCTGGGAGAAGAATACCCTGAAGTGCTGGGCAGTATTTTGGGAGCTCTGAAGGCCATTGTCAATGTCATCGGTATGACTCAAGTTAATAATCTTGCAAACTTGCTTTTAATGCTCCACCTTCTTCAAGCTTCACCTGCTTCCATTTAGAACATGTTGCATGTGTTTCTTGGGTGAAAGGTGTCTCACTTGACAAAATGTGGTCTTTTGCAGGCATGCATAAAATGACCCCACCCATCAAAGACCTTTTGCCCCGCCTGACACCCATCTTGAAGAACAGGCACGAGAAGGTGCAGGAAAACTGCATTGACCTGGTGGGCCGAATCGCTGACAGGTCAGTGTGAAGCAGTGGGCACAACCTGACATCTTTTGCGTTTATTTGACGTTACCAGGGAAATGACATTATGGCCATCTCATGCTCCTAGGGGTGCGGAATATGTGTCTGCTCGAGAATGGATGAGGATCTGCTTTGAGCTGCTGGAGTTATTGAAGGCCCACAAGAAAGCCATTCGGAGAGCCACTGTCAATACCTTTGGCTACATCGCCAAGGCCATTGGGTCTGTAATTGCACATGGTCATGGAATCATGCATGTTGTAGTATATAGATGGAAACACATTAACTGCTTTAAATTCCTAGCTTAGTGAAGATTTCTAAGGTTGAGGGCTGTGAACTGGTTTCAGCTTTATTCCTTGTCTGGAGTATACATTACAGGGTACATCTTTGTTTTTCTTTGTTAAATCTTCTCCCTCCCTTCCACAGTCCTCACGATGTGCTGGCCACCCTGCTGAACAACCTGAAGGTGCAGGAACGTCAGAACCGTGTCTGCACCACGGTGGCCATTGCTATTGTAGCAGAGACCTGCTCACCTTTCACCGTGCTCCCTGCGCTCATGAACGAGTATCGCGTACCCGAGCTTAATGTACAGAACGGCGTGCTCAAGTCCCTCTCCTTCCTCTTTGAGTACATTGGAGAAATGGGCAAGGATTACATATATGCTGTCACCCCCCTTCTGGAGGATGCCCTCATGGACAGGTGAGCCACCAAGCCTTGCTAATTTAGTGCAGTGTTTCTCAGCAGAGTCCTCGGGGACCCTCAGACAGTCCATGTTTTTGCTCCCTCCCAGCTCCCGTTAGGAGCAAAAACACTATACGTAAGGATTTATTTTGCATGAATCTCATCTATATTTTGTCAATCTACCTCCTAATCTACCACTTAGTGCTGTTGCTGATCTGGTCATATTAGCCTGAAGGGAGGGTTTTGAGTAACTCCACCCCCCAATGTCCTCATTCTCTGTCCCCGCAGGGACCTGGTGCATCGGCAGACAGCCAGTGCCGTCGTCCAGCACATGTCCCTGGGCGTCTATGGCTTTGGGTGCGAGGATTCTCTCAACCACCTGCTCAACTACGTGTGGCCCAATGTTTTTGAGACGTCGCCACATGTCATCCAGGCAGTGATGGGGGCTCTGGAGGGCCTGCGGGTTGCCATTGGGCCATGCCGCATGCTACAGTACTGTCTGCAGGTAAGTCAGCCAGCTGTGCATCTCCTGTACTCTGAAGGTGTTGGGTTGTGTCTATGCTTTGGCGTAAATTATGTTGAATTCAGCTGTGGATATCTTGCTTGGTGCATCACTTGGATATATTATACTTACTACAATACTAATAGATAGTGCTGGACAATTATACCGGTTTTAATGCAAAATCCCTAATCCATTTATCATGGTAATGAATGTGAAGTAGACATTACCAGGCTAAATATACAGTAATAATCTATAAATCATGCCCCTGTGGAGCTAAATATAGTTAAAATCAATAAACCATGTTGCTATCTAGCTAAATATACATTATTGATCTAATAAAACATGTCAAACACTTACCGAGCTAAGTACACAATTATAACTAATAAAATGTCGCCATCGAGGTGAATATATATTGAAAATCTAAGAAAACGTCATACTGTCAAACTAAATATAAACAATTTTTTATAATAACTAAAAAGCCTTTTTAAAAACATTTGTTTTATTGTAAATGATGGCTGCCATGGTAAGGGTAAACTTGGGGGGGGGGGAATGCTGTGATGTACTGTGAAACTGGCAGAATCTTGAATACAGAGATACAAATTTTTGGTCATACAGCCCAGCACTACTTATAGATACTAAATACTGGTATTCATTCTGAAGAATAATTAAGATCTAGACCTTTGGGATTTTTTTTTTCTTTACTGGTGGATTTCTTATGCCTTAATAGAGCTGAATAAAATTGACCCTCCAGGAAAGGAATTTGTCGGGTATGCTGTACATTGAGGCTAATGTCTGGCTGCTCTTTCTCCCCACTCTTACCCAGGGTCTGTTCCATCCGGCCAGAAAGGTACGTGATGTGTACTGGAAGATCTACAACTCCATCTACATTGGATCTCAGGATGCTCTGATTGCTCATTATCCACACATCTACAACGACGAGAAAAACTCTTACATCCGCTATGAGCTGGAGTACTTCTTATAAAGAGTCTCGTTACTCTGTCCCTCCATTCGTGTGTGTGCTGCCTCTTAGGGAACAGGACTTTACACACACACACACACACACACACACACACACACACACACACATATATACACATACACACACACACACACATATATACACATACACACACACACACACACACATATATACACATATACACATATACATAGGACTCATTCTGTTTAGTTGTATGTGTCTGATAGTAAGAGACCAATCAGCCACGCTGGCAGCAAGCATTGTTTTTATTAAAAGAAATTTAAACTCCAATGAAACAACTGATTCAGTAACTTCAGTTTTAAAACTTTTTGTTTGAGGAATGACAGAGGGGTCTCAGCCTCTTTAGAAATGGTCAGTGAGATGTTATAACCTTCAATATTACTGTCCTAGTTTAGCAGCCTTTCAAGGCAGTCCATCCTGGGGCCCAGCCTTTCTTTCTCTGTTCTTAATGAGATATTTCTTTATTTGAAATAAACGTTTGTGTATAAAATGTCTGCCTGTCTCTTTCAAGCCCCCACAAAAGACTTGAATGGTGGACTAAATTCTCAGTGGTGTGCTTTGCTTGTGCTCGATCAGGCCCAAATTACAGACTCCAAACTTCATAGTTTAGTCATTTGATGGCTTTGATCACTTCCTGTTATAAGTATGACCAGACTTATTCCATTAAAAATTTTTTCTCAACTTACAGGAATCTGACTTGTGTTGCTGTCATTTGCACTCACTTATCTGCAAGTTTTAATCACAAATCAGAAGTTTGCAGCTTTCATTTTATTCAAAGTGAAAAAGTATTTATGCAATTAGCATTTCTGTAATGGTGTTCTTGATGGTGTTGCTGCAGGTAGGCTGTTTCGGGTACTGGGAAATCATTTTGCCTTATCTATTATGATTTCTTTCTAGCTGCTGAATGCAGGTGAAGTATAGAAGTGATCTTTGTTTTGCTGGGCCAGCACTCCAGGCTTCAGCTGGTGTGATGGAGGTGCACTTTGCTACAAGGCCTCCCAGCTTATGAAAGCCTGAGCTCATCCTGTTCACTTGCATTACATTTTGCTATGAGCTTATACATTTCTTCATGAGTATCAGTTATTAATAGAAAAGCTAACTACAAAATAATTCCAGAGATGATTGTGAAGAAATCATTGTGGGTTCCTTGAGCCTTTTTAACTTCTGGGCTACAGACTGTACACGCAGCAGTTAAAGTTATGCTGTCGCTTAAGAGGAAGCATGTAAACACCTGCCTCTGTCACGAGAAACAAAGGCGCTTAGAGTCCAGATCTGTATCAGCATGACAGGAAGTGTGAGTGACATGCCATGCAAACCTGTCCTGCACGGACATTGTGAAAGGGAAGTTACTGAGGCCAGAGGTGGTCTGAATCATGCAGCGAAGGGTGGAGGAAGTTGACTGGTTTCATTTCAGCAGCATGACTTCGTAGGAGCAGGAAACAAATTTGGCTCTCAGTTAGCCAAGGCTGCCTGTTTGACTCCTTCCTGTACCATGAACAGAGCAGGGATATGCCAAAGCCACTTGAATTTCTGGAATGACATACAGTGCCAGCCCTGCCAGTTCCACCAAGACAAGACTCTGCCGCAAATGAATAAGCCAAGGAGGGTCTTTCATCCCCCCTCTCCCTTCCCCTAGACAGTGGAAAGTTGCCTTCTGCAAGGATCCATTCATCTCGATTTTCCACTGCTCAGCACAAAGTCACACGCATTGACCCAGTTTTGATGCTGAATCTGTGTGCATGTGCACACGGAGGCTATTGCTTTAGTGCTGTAGGAGAGCTGCTCTGAGGTCCATTAGGAGTCCTGCCAGAGGTGCAGAGGTCACACTATGAGCTCGTCAAACTATTTTTTTAATACAGTACAGGAAATGACAACCATAGAATGGGTGGATTGCAATTTAGAACAGTTTTCTTTCAGTGAATGGGCTTTCAGAATATCACATGAAGACTGGATAGATTCTGTGTAGGTGGAGCTTGGAACTGCAGTGTTAGAGTGTGTCTCAGGCTAGCCACAGGAAAATACTCTGTGCCCGAAGGCACCTTCGTGACACTGACAAACAAACGGAATGCTCCAAATACAGAGGTTAATAATGAAGAAAATAAAATAGCAGAAGGACACGTAACACAGCACATGTGCCTCTGATTTTGCCTAGAAACAGAAAAATTAGACCAAACGTGAGCTGATGATTACAAAATCGTACATACGAAACATACAGGGTCAGCAGGGGAGTTTGCAGTTATTGAAAATATCAGCGGTTAAGTCAAGTTACCCTTTTTTCTTTTTTGAAGGAAGATTGGTATCGGACCTAAAATACCAGCTAGGCTTAAAATACATGAGGCTATAGCGCCGAGTAATCGGACCTAACGACGCCCATGGGTCAGTTCATGAAAGTGCCAAGCAGCCTACAATCTAGCGTGGGTATATGTCAGTGCAATGATACAAATCACGCTGGTTTGGATACTGAAAATATACCTATTTCTGTTGTCTAAAATCATCTTCTAATAACACATCTGAAAGCTATTCTTGGGAAATTATAATTTAATTACCTAGTAATAGCGACACAATCTCCATATAATAGACATGCCTTGGACAAAAGTGACGACGAATGCAGTCAGTGTGGTTGCTGTTCAGGCAGTAGACCACAGGGGGGCAGCAGTGTAGCGTCGTGTGGAGCGTAGCGGGCGCTGACAGTCGACGATGAGCCTGTGCAGCTCAGCAGAGGAGGAGAGGGGTGCTTTAACTTCCTGTATGCTCTGCAAGTATCGGCATTCTCGCATTATCGTACATGCCTAAGAGTACTTAGACGCCCGCAAGTTATAGGGAACCGGCGTATTCGTGAGTATATGGCAAAACGCGAAAGGCAGCCTGAGTAATTAGCTAAATGCGGAGTGTTTACAGCAGCCGGAGCCGCCTGCCCTGCCTCCCTTCCTCCCGTCCGGCTCTGCGTACAGCGGCTGCCGCTGCGCTCAATCTGGGCTGCCTTAGATAGCATCTGGAGAACCGGCTGAATCAGAGGACACAGCCCGGGCCCTGGTCATTCGCCTCGGATCGGCAAGCTACATGCAGCTCGCCTTGTAATAATAAGAATAATACGAGTGAGCAGCATCAGTGTTTGCGAGATTTGGCGCTGCGAGCCTGGATGCGCCGCTTAAGCTGACCGCGATATGGCTGTTCTCAAACTCGTCGATCAGGTACGGTTTGTGATTCTGAATTAAGTAAGAAAATCTCCTTTCGCTACCGTAGCCTCTATCAATGTTTGGCATCAGATCAGAAATACTCGGTACAGTTTAACAAGTTGTCCATTTGGTATGAGATGTGCTTGTTTTTCTTGTGCGCACTCGTCGCGGACCGCTATTTTTGGACTGTCACATATTAATACAAGCTGCAAAGCCCGTGCTGTCTTGTGTCTTTGCTTGGTGTTTTTGCGTATAGTCGTTTAATAAATGTTTTTTTTTTCTGACGATAGGGTGGTTAGGGTTTTGCATTGATTGTTTTTTGCCTGATTAACTTCGCACGCAATTTTTTGCTATTAATATCTGTATTTATATTTTGCAGTGTCATCTTACTGCTTAGATGTTTTCAACTTTGTCCAGATTCTTGCTATATTTTTGCAGTGGTGTCATATTTTATCTACATGATTTGTTTACCCGAATTATCTGAATATATCTGAGAGATGGTTTATCCAGTGATTAAGACCCAATGTCAGTCTTTTGATTGATGAAAAAAGCGCTTCAGCTTCCACTTTGAAAAGTCGAAGTTGGGGAACGCGGTTGCAGGTGGTTAAGGCAGTGGCTTGGTCAACATTGATCATTTTATTGTTTTAGTAAAAGCTTTCTGTGTTTGTCACAGTTTATTCAGCTTCTGATGAAAAGACAGTAAGGTGGAGGAATGTTAGTGGAATGCATGCAGAGGATGGGCTGGGACAAACCGAATAACCCCAATAACTTCCTCATCTAATCATCTTCGACAAAACGCCCGTCACAGACTGAACCCAGCCGACCATAGGACCTGAAAACTTCTCCACACCAATTCCTGACTTAGACCTACTTTTACAGAATGCTTAATTGTTGGGCACCCATAGGCTCAGGACCCACCGCGACCCTGAATAGAACAAGCGGTTTCAGAAAATGGATGGATGGATGGATGGATGGATGCACTTAATTGTTGTTGTTGTACCAGTTCCATGAGTTATTAAAATTCTATCACATTGATGGTACTCCTTGCAGGATCATTTTACAGAATATACATGGTGACATCACATTTGTCTGAAATAGGACAATAGATCTGGTTAAGTATGGCTTAGAGAGCAGTGTTAGCATATAATGCATATTATGCACCTATGTGTGGATTTCTTGGCTGGGTTGGTTAAGATGTCCTCATCTCCCATCAGTGTTTGGTGAGAAGTATCCAAACGGCCTGGATCATGCCTTTCACATTCCTCTGTCAGTCTCTGTCAGTCTCTGTCAGTCTCTGTCAGTCTCTGTGGCCTAGAACCTCACCGCCTGCAGACCCTCTCGTGGCAGCGTTGGGCCTGCCTGTAAGCTGGAGCTTCCCTTCTTGCTGTATATGTCACTCTGGCCAGGAGGCTTTTGCTCTGTATAAAACTGAGGGGACCTGCAGGCACGTTACAGGAAGTGCAGCCTGGCTGTCAGGTCAGGGATCATGAGAAAATGTTATAAGCAGCATGACATGCCATGCAGCTGCGTGACCAAGGGACCGTGGCGATTGGCGCCTCGGTGTGACATTTTCCTGCAGTGAAGGCGCGTGCAGCGTAACGTTCTTTCTGTGCTGCGTCTCCAGCAATGTTGCACCATTTCTTCTTTTCAGCCCAGGGCTGCAAGCATTGAAATTTCGTGTGCTACTAAAGGAGAGCTTACTCACTGCTACAGGCCTGTTTAGCCCCACTGCCCAAGAAAGAAATGCACAGGAAGTTCTTGACATCCTCCCTCTCTCTCTCTCTCTCTCTCTCTCTCTCTCTCTTTCTTTCTCTCTCAGGCCTTGGGGAGCTTAGCTTGCACTGGATCTCCTTGTTTGAATGTTGTGTATGAGTGTCAGTGATGCACACACCCTACCTTGTTTTGTTTTGTGTTTTTTTTACATGTTGTTAGAGTTGTTTTTCTGGAATGGCAGATTAAATTGGTATTAAGAGATAATGCTCCTCAGTCTTGAGTTGAAGATCAGAGATGCCAGAGACTTCAGAAAAATAGCTTCATGTTAGTCAATTAGATGCTTTAGAGTGTTCACAAATGTAATACATGAGGTAATTTAAGTCAATTTCCAACTCCTTTATTCTCCTTGTAATGTATGTTTTCTATGGTCAAGATTTGAAGTGGATAGTGCATCTCGGTAACTGGGCAGAATATGGTGGGTTTCTGCTTTGTCCGTGCTTGTCTGTGTGTTTGAAGAAGGGGGACGGTGTTTATCTGATGAAAGTCTGAAGGCATGTCACAGAGTGTAAAGGGAGAGAGTTGATGGAGGTGGGAGGATGAGGGTATGGGAGACGGCTCGTAAATGTAGCTACGATGGAAATGACTGCATTTGCATATTGAGGAAGCTGTTGAATTAATTCTGTGACAGGAGGTAGAGCCCGGTGAATACTGCTTGGTTGCAGGGTAGGGTGCTGCTTTATTATTGGTCAAAAAGGGAAGCACTAGCCCTGACATTGGCTGTAAGACTGCACATGGGTGAAATGGAGGCAGTGGAGGGGGGCGAATACTGTGTTTAGTCACAATGGCCTTAGTGTGTGACAGTTTGTTCATCAACTAATTGGCATAGTGTACAGTTTGGGGAATGCCCTCAGTTGTGATGCGCTCCATCTTTGCCCCCCTTCTCAGGCCCCAAACTCGGTGCCACTGCCCCGGCGTCCTCATTGTCCCATTGCCAGAGAGATAGCAACGTTGTCACTGGGGCTTCAGCAATTCACTGGGACTGCCAGCGAGTGTCATACACAGGCTAGAGAGGCTTATTGTGGCAGAGCAGTGTGAAGTTTTGCAGAGCTCCATTACGGGTTTATCATGCAACTGTGGTGTCCCAGTCTGAAGTCAAATGTGGGTGTTAGGCTTTGTATAAGTGAGGCTGGACATGACTCGTATAAATTCCTTCTGCATGGAGCAGCAGGCTTCGGCCAGCTCCTGTAAATCAGTGCTCCACATACCAGCAGTGCTGCCTTCATTCCCGTGGAGCGGCACAGTGAATGCTCGCTCGGCATTCTGGGCCACCGCTGAACCAAAATGGCTGGCATGGATTACATTATTCCAAAACAAGGAGCAACTGCAGCCGAGAGGAGGGATTGGCTCAAATGCAGAGGCATAAATAACTGCTGTGTGAGAGGTCTCGGGTATGAACCTTATCGAGTGTGCCTGCTGTTATGTGTGTTTGTGCTGTTTTTTTGTCTTGAGGTGATGGTTGGCCATACAAAAATTAGCACAGCGTATTCGTCTTTGATAGTCAGACGGATGTCGTATGAGGCTTCGTCTGACTCTTTAAATGGAAGCGAAAATGTTGCTTAAGCTTCCTCTTTCTTTGTGATCTGGGCAAAGGCAAAAGAGATGTAGGAAGATGTACGAGGGCGGGAGAGCAGCCGCAGGAAGTGGCAGGTAGTCATTTCTGTAGCCGGAGTCATGTGGTTCTGCCTCATCTCACCCCTATGAATCAGCTGACGCCCAGCAGCCAGTCGTTTCACACCTCGGTAACGTGGAAGAGGAGCGTATTACAACAGCTATTAACAGTTATTTAGATTCAAATTTAGAAGGTGCTTTTTCATTGGCCTGCGATGAGCGCTTGGTAAAGCGCAGCATTACAGTTCCTGATTTGGTATCTGATGGAATGACAGGCTAATTTGTGGTTTCCCTGGGCTCTCCTCTTGATGTTTGTTACATTGCGTTGGTTTGGCTGCCAGGTCCTGCCTTAGAAGAATTGGACAGCTCCTTCTAATATCCACAGTTAATGGTTATACCCAAATCCTGTTATATAGTATATGCTAAACAAACAAAAAGATCAATAAACAAGTATATCGATTCATAAAGCAGTACATATTCCATTCATCAACAATAAGCGGGTCACCTAGGAAACACCGAAAATCTAATTTTATCTGAATTCTGTCGTCACTTGACGATGTGATAATTAACAGCCCAGCAGGGTGTTGTTTCTGTGCTTTTGTTGCAGGGCCTGTTTTCATTAGCCTACCTGTTTTTCCGAAATGGCTGAAATGGGGTGGGGGCTCTGTATGGGGCTGGATGGACAGGGGGATGGGAGGACTGTGTGAGGCTGTATGGACAGTGGGATGGGGGGTCTCTATGGGGCTGGATGGACAGTGGGATGGGGGGGTCTGTATGTGGCTGGATGGACAGTGGGATGGGGGCTGGATGAACAGTGGGATGGGGGGCTGTATAGGGCTGGATGGACAGTGGGATGGGGGTCTTTATGAGGCTGTATGTATAGTGGGATGGGGAGGTCTGTATGGGGCTGTGTGGACAGTGG
>JAAGVU020000001.1:33967203-33988125 GCA_011763525.2 Mormyrus iriodes
ATAGCTGCAAAGGGTGGGCCAACTCCATATTAAAGCCTATGTATTAAGAATGGGATGTCATTAAAGTTTATGTGTGTGTAAAGGCAGGTGTCCCAAATCTTTTGGCAATATAGTGTTTGAGTTTGAGGCTCATGTTACTGCACTTCTGAGAAGGGCATGGCCAGTGCTTCAGTACACAGTGTGGTTGGGGGTGTGTCTGTGTCTCTGAATGTGCGTGGGTGTGTCTCTTAATGTGGGTGTGTCTATGAGAATATGGGTGTGTCTCAGGGTGTGGGCACCCCTCTGAATGTCTTGTTTGATCTTTTTCCAAGGCGGCGTGAGGCCCTGGAGCCAGAGAGTGAGGGGGTACAAGCAGAGAGGGAGAAGGAGGCAGCACTGTGAGTCTTCCATGGGAGCAGCTACCTGGCTATCACGCCAAATGATCATCTTTGTAACCCACAACACCCTCTGCCAGTCTGTGACGTTGCGTCTGTCCCTTGTCTCAGTTAGATCTCCCATCACATGCTTTCTGCGCACGTGTGTGCGTTTGCATGTGTACTGACAACCCGTATCAGCATCCATTTTGGGAGGATACAGTAGAACAGTGGAGGTCCTGCCCTTGTTTAAATAGACCAGACATAGGATGTTTTGCAGCAGGAATCCACTCAGCATTGTCCTGCTTGTCAGGATGG
Organism: Mormyrus iriodes; assembly: GCA_011763525.2. Taxonomy (NCBI): domain Eukaryota; kingdom Metazoa; phylum Chordata; class Actinopteri; order Osteoglossiformes; family Mormyridae; genus Mormyrus; species Mormyrus iriodes. The sequence goes on from JAAGVU020000001.1 coordinate 33,967,875, forward strand.
CCTCGTCATCCTGGCTGTGTAGCTCCTCACTTTCCCTGACAGATCAGCCTGCTGGCCTTGGCTCCCCAGTGTATGAAACGCAGAGCTTTGCCGTTCAGTGTCAGGCCCTGCCTTATGTCGCATGGCTGTCTGTTGCTGCGTGCGTACACATATACACCCCACTTATCTACTTGTGGCTGTGTGAACAGGTGCCTGGAGTTCCTGCTACAGAGGGGGGCAGGGCCCAGCCTGAAGGACAAGCAAGGCTACAGCGCCGTGCACTATGCTGCTGCCTACGGCCACCGGCAGTGCTTACAGCTGGTGAGGACCGTGCGCATGCTTACATGTGCAGAGAATCACACACAGACAGACTGAATCGTGCAGAGAATCACACACAGACAGACTGAATCGTGCAGAGAATCACACACAGACAGACTGAATCACACAGAGAATCACACACAGACAGACTGAATCACACAGAGAATCACACACAGACAGACTGAATCACACAGAGAATCACACACAGACAGACAGACTGAATCACACAGAGAATCACACACAGACAGACAGACTGAATCACACAGAGGATCACAGACAGACAGACAGACTGAATCACACAGAGGATCACAGACAGACAGACAGACTGAATCACACAGAGAATCACAGACAGACAGACTGAGTCAGACAGAGGATCACAGACAGACAGACTGAATCACACAGAGGATCACAGATAGACAGACAGACAGAATCACAGACAGACCAACTGGATCACACAGAGAAGCGCACACAGACTGAATCACACAGAGAATCACTTACGGAGTCACACAGTGAATCACACACAGACAGACTGAATCACACAGTCACACACAGACAGACTGAATCACACAGAGAATCACACACAGACAGGATATTAAGCCAGTGAAAAAAATATGACTAACAGCAGAAGTTTATGGTGTGACAGTGCCAAATATGGAACTAGCAATTATGAATTTGCATCATAGTACTTATCAACCCCATTATAGGTTTGAAAATAATTTAATTAAATTTAAAACAGTTTGCCATACATCTCATAGCATTTGGTTTAACTGTACAGTACATAATAATCTTGACAAGACCTGTGGTCATTTTCTATGCTTGCTGGTAAGATGTGAAATTTATGTCCAACTGATCCAACAATAGTGTCAGAAAAGGCAGGTCCTGCGTCAGCAAAATGGAAGGAATTGAGGAGCTTTGTGAAGTAATTTACAGATTGGTGAAGGCTGTCTTTCCGTATCCGTAAAAGAAACCACAGACTTTATTTGAAGCTCTATGGAACAATAGCAACTGAACAGCGCACAGTGGTGTTCTGTTCTTTTGTTGAAGTGTTTATCAGGTGCGGCAATGCTCACTTAATATTTAGAGAAAATAAGTTGCCAAAAGAAAAATAAAGGGATTTCAGCATGCAAATTCAGAGCTGTGCTTTCTGTTAGCAAACCAGTGGAAATATCAGGACTTGAAATCAGTTTGGTTTTCATCTGACATGCTTGTCTTTCAGATGCTCTGTGCTGCCAGATAATATCTGAATGTGGTTCAGAGAATCAGATTTGCATGGCAGGGTGGACTACTCATAAAGCCGACATGTTTCCGCCAGAAAATTACTTTGAAGTGTATGACGCGAGACGTAAATCACCGCCATACATTTGACGGAATCCTGAGGTCGCGCACACACATTTCCTGCTGTGTTTGAGTTCTGCGTGCGAAAATGTTTGTTTTGTTTACCGAATGGCCCTAATTCACGTCAAGCAATGGGAGAGCACCGCTAGACTCTGCACACAACGAGAAGCACTTGACACAGTTGGCTCCCGGTCTTTGCATATTGCGATTTGCACATCTCATCACCTTGTGGAATATGAAGTCTGAGCACTGGAGGACCAAGCCAAAGGTGGAGTGCAGTAACTCAAACTGAGCTCCTGGTTCTGTTCCAGCTGCTGGACCGAGACCAGGGTCAGCTGGATGACCCAGCAGACTCCCCCAGCACCAGGAGTCCGCTCCACCTAGCGGTGAGTGATATGGGGGGGGGCTTCTGTAGTGGAGTCAGATGTCAGTTTTACTGTAATAACAGACTGAGTACATGCTGCAGATATATTAGGACTTGCTGAATTCATTGTGTTGTGTTAAGCGAAATTTCTCCTTAGAATAGTAAAGTAATTCTAAAACTGAAACTTTCCATTGATATCCTATAGTCACTAGTATTTAAATTGTTTTTCTTTAATTTGGTCATTTGGGAAATAAGTACTAAGTTGCTGTTGAATCAGTCAAGAGCTTCATTTGATGAATGTCTGGCAACAGCTGACTGGGTAAATTTATGTTGTAGATAATTAGGATTTAATGAGCTCTAATCGCTTGCGGTGGTGTAGTGTCATTTCGGTTTTGGCGCTCTAGCCTGAGCTTCTGGCCTGACGTGCCCCCACGCCCCCTTAGGCGTACCATGGCCACGCACAGGCACTAGAGGCGCTACTACGGGGGGAGAAGGAGGTGGACCAGATGGATGAGCTGGGCCGCACCCCACTGGCTCTAGCGGCCCTCAGGGGCCACACCAGCTGTGTCCATACACTGCTGAGCCACGGCGCCTCACCCAGGAGCCAGGATGCAGCGCAGGGCCGCACACCGGTTCACCTGGCAGGTGAATTGCCCGCCGAGTGCTTGTGCGGGCATGTGTGAGTCCTGGCTTTGCTTTCATACTGGAATATTTTATCAAAACTCCTTGAAAAGGAGGAGGCGTATATAATACAAAAGGCTTTTTTTAAATCCTTACATTACTCAAGGGTTGGGTGTTGTGTATTAAAATGAATTAAAGGGAATTCCTCAATCACGGTGTGTGGCTCAGAGGACTAAACCTTTGTACCTGTGACTGGAAGGTTGCCGATTTGATTCCTGTGCTCACCACAATAGTCAGATCTCTGCTGGGCAAGGTCCTTAAGACCTGATTATTCCAGAGACGCTGAACAAAGAGCCGACCATGCGCTCTGACCCCATGCTTCGCTCTCTACTGTGAGTGTGTGTGTGTGATAAAGGACAGCCAGTGGGTTATGTGGAAAGAAGAATTCCCTCGCAAATGGCAAATCTTAATCAAAGCTTAATCTCATTTCAGTTGTGCGTGTGCATGTTTGTGTTGAGTGCATTTATGTTTCACCCTGTTTGCTTGTCGGTATATGCCTGTGAAATACATATACTTACTGACTGATTCTCTGTCATTTTGTCCTCTACAGTAATGAATGGACACACATCTTGTTTGCGCCTCCTGCTGGACAATTCTGGCAATGCAGATCTGGTGGATGCAGCGGATTCTCAGGGACGGTGAGTGTCTGCATTCGGTTGGCCACTGTCTATGTGTCCCCCCCCCCCTTCCCAATGATGACTCCCTTCAATGCGGTGATGGCCCTCAGGACCCCCATGATGCTGGCTGTGGCGGGGGGCCATGTAGACGCCGTGTCCGTGCTGCTTGAGCGTGAGGCTGCAGTGGACTCGGCTGACAGCTACGGACTGACGGCCCTGCACCTGGGGGTGAGTGAGGGGGGCTCCTGGACACAGGCGAGGATGGCAGCCAATAGATTTCTCACAGCAGCCACGTGATTGGTCCCTGCGAACCCTGTGCATTTCCTGTACAATTCCTGCTGATGGCTAGGCCATCCTTTGCTGTCATTGGGCCTCTGTATGATTTTCAGATGGCTAATCCCAAGAAACAATTAGTGGCGTGGTCAGGGACATTGTTAAGGACTAGAATCCGGATGGCTGCTAGTAGCCTTGACCGGGGTAGTTAATCTGGCCGGATTCATAAAAGCTTGTAAGAATGGGTTACACACTTACACCAAAAGGCAAAGGCAGTAGTCCTCCTCAGGCAATATTAGTGCAGCGCTGGATGCTGAATTGCTGATTTTATCTTCATTTTATTCATTGTATCACTGCCTGTGGTGCTCAGTGATCCTTGCAGTGCACAATGCTAACCAGTTAACTTCCTGTGTGGGAGTCAGTATGGTGTCTGTCCAACCCTCACCTCGCACCTCTCTCACCCCTAGCTGCTGTGTGGCCAGGAAGAGTGTGTTCAGAGTCTGCTGGAGCAGGAGGCCTCCGTGCTACAGGCTGATGGCAGGGGCCGCACCGCGCTGCACCTGGCAGCCAGCAGGGGGCATGCTTCCTGGCTGAGCGAGCTGATGAACATAGCCTTCACTGAGTGTCCCTCCCCGCCGCTCCTAGACCTGCAGGGCTACACGCCGTTACACTGGGCCTGTTACAACGGTCTGGCTCGCTGTCACTCCTTTGTAAATCTTGACAGTTGGCTTAATTGTTACAGGCATGGATTTGTAACGCGTATGTTGTTATTTCAAGTCCCAGGGATTTGGTTTAGTCCCTGTGCAAAAGAACCGCTCCAGTAAAACATCCTGGGTAGCTTTTTTAAGTGGGTTTGGGTAAAACATTAAAGAACAAAATAACTCAGCATGACTGTTGAGTCTTTATTTCTCCCCAAATGTCAGCTTATTTTTGTGTATTTGTACGCATCACCCTGTAGTGCCTGTACTCTCCCGCTCTTGTTTGTGGGACGTTGCTAGTCTCGTCCCTGTGTTGGATACTGTTTGAATGGCTGCACATCTGTTTGTTTCCACATGCCTGACAGCAAGTGTCCGTCTGTTTGTGTCTGCAGGCCATGAGGGCTGCGTTGAGGTCCTCCTAGAGCATAAGGCTTGCCAGGCCTTCAAAGGGAATACCTTCTCCCCCCTACATTGTGCCGTGTGAGTACTCCGCCGCCCCCCCCCCCACACCTCCCATCTGTCTTTCTGCCTATATCTGGCTGTGCCATTTATGGAGCGTGGATCACTCTCCTGGTATTTATCCTTTGAGTCCAGCTGAGAAATTAATACTTTAATTTAGATGACTCATTGAATGGGAACTTCTGTTTAATATGTTCTGGTTTCTCTTTCCGTTTCTTACATGCTAACCAGCCATACATTGATAAAATCTAGATTTTCAAGAATTTTTTGCAGCCATATTCTCTGCATTAATCATAGGCTGAGTTATAAAGGAGTGGGTGGAACAGGATGGCAGGATTTCCCTTTGACCGCTTTTCTTAACTGTCGTTGTCCCTCTGGCCTTCAGGGTTAAAGGTCATGAGTCATGTGCCTCTCTGCTGCTGGAGGCCCTCGGATCTGATGTTGCTGGCTGCTGTGATGCCAGGGGCAGGTAAAGAGCATCGACTCACGAGAGCCGAGACATTCCCTGCATTTCACCTACCAAGTAGAAAATGGCTGTGGTATCTGATCTTCTTCTCTTTGCACTCTAGCTTAACATCCATACCCGCTTCACTAAGAATATTTCCCTGAGCACCCAAACCCCCAAGAATGTTGAATTGTTTACCTCATATCCTTTCAGCTGAAGTGCACTGCGATCTCCGTTGCTCCCCTCGAGAACCTCTGACCTGAATTTTGCAAACTACAGTACTTCTCATCACGCCTTTCTCACAGTTTCAGTCTGTCCTGATTATCGTTCTTCCATAGCTCTATCGCTCTCCTGGTTCTCCTCTGTTCCAAGGGCATGTGATCCTCCTGTTTTCCACACTTTTTGTTCTTCGGTCTCACATTAAACACACCTGCAGTATCAGGCCTGATGTCATGCCTTCCTATGCAGATGTCAGTAGGATGGTGTGACGGTGGTTTCTGATGTTTGGTGCTGGTGTGCCGTTTACCGTTTTCTCAGGACCCCACTGCATGTGGCCGCCTTCTCTGGCCATGCCGACTGCCTGGAGCTGCTGCTCAGCCAGGGGGCGCAGGTGGACACACAGGATGCGGCGGGGTGCAGCGCACTGATGATGTCGGCGGCACATGGCAGGGCCGAGTCCCTGGGTAGGTGCCGCCCACCCTGTCACCTGACCTTGCTGGGGGGTAGCTCTCGTTATTTATTTATTTTTGGTTTCGTCTCTGGTCCCCACAGAGGTGCTATTGCAGCAGCCTGACGTCAACCTGAGCCTGACAGACCCTGATGGGAATACCGCCCTGCATCTGGCCTGCAATAACGTGAGTCCCGCCCCCACACAACAGGCTCACTTAGACTCACAGTGCCAGCTGGTGATCCACAGACACAGCACTACTGCGGTCGGGTGTGAAGGCACATTGTAATCGCCGTACTGATGGAATTGCACCAATGGACACTTCACGTCTTTGTCAGTGCAGAGGGTTACACTCCACCAATGTGTCCTCTGTATCGATTATTGCTACTTTCAGGGAAAAGAGGACTGTGCCCTGCTCATACTAGAGAAGATATCAGACCCCACCCTGATCAATGGCACCAACGCGGCACTGCAGACGTGAGTGCTTGCTCCGCCGCCCGACACTGAGCTATTGCAGCTTTGGGACCCCAATAAAAATATGGTGAACATTTTGTGGAGTTCTGCTGGTGTTTCCCCTGCCTACTGGTCATGCTGGAAGTGATGCAAAACAGGCAGATGCTCTGCTGGAGGTCTGCAGTCACTGAAGGCTTTTTTTCTCCCTGGGTAATGCTGTAGCCCGCTGCACCTGGCCACCCGCAGCGGCTTAAAGAAGGCTGTACAAGAGCTGCTGTCCCGCGGTGCCAGCGCCCAGCTTCTGGACTCCAACGGTACGACCCCATGGATTCTGTGCCCGTGTCCCGATGCTGCCGTTAAGGATATCACAAAGTCTCATGCTCATTCTGCATCCATGTCTCCCAGTTTCACTTTCGGCTTCTTTCATGCATTATCATCCGTGCTGATTTGTTACATGTAGCTGTCACGTGTCCCATCTGTGTGGCTGCTGTAATCTCCCTCAAGTTCTGCCAGGCTCTATACTAACTGGATGCTGCCCTCTCCCTCCCCACTGCCTCTTCCTTTCGTGTCCCCCTCCATCACTCCTGGATTCGCCTCCCCTCCTCTCTGTCCTCAGGTTTCACTCCCACTCTGACTTGTGCTCCCAGCTGGGAGGTGGCCGACAGCCTAGGTCTCATTCTGGCCACCATGACACCTTTCTGCTCCCCTTACAGCTCCAGAGTGTCCTCCCCCGGCTCCCTTGTGAAGGCGTTGCCACAGGTGACCCAGAGTGTTTCGGGGCCCGGGGCCTCGAAGGTGCTCTCTGGTGCCCCCAACAAGGGTACCACAAAAAGCAATCGGAGACCTTTAAATCCCTTCCTCAGAAGCCTCCCTGGTTCATCACATCAGTCTGGGGACATGGATTTCTGTAAAGTGCTCAGTGAGGTTCCTCAGGCTGCCACTCCTATTTAATCACAATCAGCAGCGTTTACTTGTGTTTTTTTTAATGTGATTTCAAATTTTTTTTGGACCCGACAAGAGGACCACTTCATGGACCAGCTAGTGTTTGGCCAAATTGTAACTTGATATAATGTTGAAAAGCATGCCGTACATTTCTGTGTTATTCAAGGGGCTTGTACCAGCCCTATGGAGAAGCACAAAGCCCCTGAGAGCAGACAGGAGGAGGATGAAAGCAGGTTAATGCACTAGGATATACTGTACAGCAGAGGGGTGTCCAACCTTTTTTACAGTTAGAGCTACTTTACAAAGAAAATACTCAGATGACCTACCGAATCAATACCGACATTATATTTTGCTGACCGGGGGAGAGTGTGGTACCCCTTGGAATATTTTTCTGATCCCAGTCAACTAGTTGGCCACCCCTGCATTACCCATTACTCATCTTGTGATTGACCAGACGCTCACTGTTGGTGGGTCGGGCACCCCAGCTGTACAGGAAAAGTCTGACTGCACTGTATCAGGGTGACATGCACACGCAGGCTGTCAGCTGCACGCCGCAGCAGTTGTGAGCTGTGTCAGGACATCTGCTGTGTGCACGTGTCCAAGTTGCCATAGGGGGGACAGTACCCAGTGTCACAGGCTCTGAGGATGTCCCCTCTTCCTGTTTGTCTGCAACAGATGCAGTTCCCCGCTTGCTGCCGTTTCATAGCAGAGGAGTGACAAACTGATTAATGTGACTGATTTCCTAATAGTGCAGCTTCTTTGTGCTCAGACTGTCAGCCCTCAGTGTACTTGTTATACTTGTATTCTCATTACCTTGGCTGTATTGGGTTTAATGCGCTCCAGCGTGATGCCAAAGCTGGAAAGACAGGTTCTCAAATTCAAGGACCTAAATATTCAAGATGTGGCAGGTGGTTTGTTATGTGAAAGCCTACTTTTTAGAAAAATCCATTTTTAAAGCTGGTTTTACAAGTATGGATACAGTTTTTAAAGCTGTATTCTGCCTGCACTGAAAAAAACAAATCCATACTGATGGATGGTCTGTTGTGAGCATTTCTCAGATCGAGTACTCAAACTCCAACTACCAAATCTAAATGATACTTTGATTTTGGATACTTTGAAGTTTGTCCTAAATTCTTGATTTGTAGTCAGATTATTGGTCTTAGGTCACATGAAGGAATGAGCACTGGTAGTAAAATACAGAATAGACAATGTTCCCATTGTCTAAAGACTTTTTTTTTTTTTTTTTAACTGACCTCTCCTGACAAAAGTGTCTTCTGCCTTTCTCCTGCTCATACCAGTCCTGGTATGTGTACTCATCAGTGCCCCCTAGTGGTTCACCACAGTATTTTAGATGCGCTCTGTCTATGAGCAGCACTACCCCCAGGGAGCTCTAACATGGGCCAGTCTCTGGGTCGCACAGACTTCATCGCAGTGTTGAGGCTTTCTTCCCAGGACTGCAGCATGAGCCTGATATTCTATTGCATTCAGCAGATCCTGCGGTTTTCAACCACGTGGTCTCTAACTTGCATGAGCCAAACATAAGATGAAGGGAACACAGTTCCCATGAGGTACAATAAGCTCACATATATTCTGGTACTCAATGTCCCCTTGTGCTGTATTTATTTTGTTACTATTTAGTATGAAACCATAAGCATTTTACTGTAAAGCTGTGGCAGTGAGGGGGGGTCAGCTCTGGGGAGCTGAGCTGCTCTTCCCTGCCCAGTCATTGCCTCCCAGTTTCCTCTGCTCAGCCCTTTTCGCGTGTCTCCACCTCTTAGTGCCTTTCTGCACTCCTCTGCCATGTCTTATTCCTTGTGTTACTAAAGCATTTATTTGTGCTTTCTGGTGCATTAGTTTTATTGATCTTTCTAGGGTGTATGAGAAATGCACCTGTAAAAGAAGGTTGAGTTTTTTTTTTTTCTGGTATAGACTGGAGGACAAGGATTAAGGAAAGGTACAAGCCGCCGCTATAAATATTCTGACCTCTGAAATCCAGCCTTTCTAATTGGTGTAATAAAGGAGAACAATGTTATTGTACGTGTCTGCAGAAGTAAATATGACTAGTCTGAGTCTGGCAGGGCGTCAGTATTATACACAGCAGTGCCAGGTATGACAATCTCATAATTGATTCCCAGATGTCTATTCTTGATGGTATGAAATACCAGGCTCTATGAAATGAAGGCTACATGCTGGCTACAGTGGCTCTTTTTTACACATATAAACCCAATAAAGATCTTTGCTTTGACCTGTATGTGGTGTATCACTAACACATGGCAAATGTTGTTAATCCAGTGTGGGCTGTTTTTATTACTATAGCTGGATCCATTTGTTAATAATCTTTAATTACATATATCTATACATTTACAACACTGTTACAGTGGGTGAGGTGATTTGTACATGCCATACTGGGGGTCTAGAGAGTTGATCTTCAGTGTGAAATCTCCCAGGAACTGAAAGGATCATCTGATTTGGCACTTCCACCATTCTTACAGCAACATTTGTGTCAGTACACTAAAAACAAAGAAAGAAAGAAAAATACCTCCACAGTGTGCGTTTTTTTTTTTTTAAAAAGGCCAACCCAGTTCTCAGGTCACTCTAAAAATGTTTCTAAATCCTGTTCCTCCTACAATCCTCAGATCAGTTCATTCATCCAACAAAATAATGAACTGACTGTGCATTGCTGGTGCCTGAACTAGGACAGAAGCCCTGATGGTAACCTCTTTACTGAGCTGTTTGAGAAAGGGAAGCATCTCCTTCCAGAGGAGGTGGTCTGGAATGGTTCCTCAGCAGTTCACCCCGAGTCCGGTCCAGTGGTCCGGAACCATGAGGAAGTACTTGTCCATAGCTTCACAAAAGCGGGCTCTGTACAGTTCTGGTGACACAACCGTTGGCATTTTCCCTATGGAGGAGGAACAATGGGTGCTGAGCCACAAACAGTCATATGACGACTGAGCTAGAAGGGCTGGAGTCATACAGTAACAATAACTCAGCATTAAAAAAGAAGGGAAAGAAGCTCTGACTAAATTGCACTACAACTCAAGTGTCTAATTAAAACCATTACAGACTGGTAGTTTTTTCCAGATCAACCCATGAGGACAACTTTGTGGATCTAGATCAGTATCATCTGGCTCCACAAGACAAATGACTTACCTTGGCCACCGAGGATCCCTGTTGATTTCACCACCATCTCCAACTTCTTGTCCCACGTAAATGTCCGAATGTAATCTTCAGAGAGGAAAGTGTGGTTTACATTTGGGGGAAAAAAATAAATAAATCTACGAATCTAATACACAGTAAATTACATTGTGAAGCCATAAGGGAGAAGGAATTGGCGGTAAGGTGACAATATTACAGTAACATGAGTGCTGTGGTGTCCATTTCAAAATGTTCTTAGTGAGATTCCCAGACATACCACATGCTCACTCATAAAAATGTATCAATGAAAATCATTCAAATCCTTTAACACAACACCATCCACGGAGGCCAGATCTGAACTATGCACCTAATTTTCACATTAAAAAATTGCATGCAGAGTCCAAAAGACCTATGATTCAGTATTAAATATATCTAAACAGCCCTGATAATGTAAGCACATTTGTGATTGTGTGAGAACCCTTCATTAGGATAATTAGTAGAATGAGAAGGTATTGCAGACTATTAGGTAGGTCAAAACACAATTATACTCAAAGCTGATAGAAGTTACATCATAATATGCAGTAAAAAGTTAAAAATGTAAAAGAATGAAGGACTTAAAGTCTCAGTCACTCAACAAGAACCTGTCAGAGAAGCAGCAAGGTGCAGAAGAATGATCTTGTAAGTGAGCAAAAAGCTGGGACATCTCACCAATAATGCCCACGACAAGCTGGTTGGTGGCATCGTCGCGTCCCACCAGCAGGGAGTAGTCAATGATGAGGTGGCTGGAGAGGAAGTAGGCGTCGCTGTGGATGGCCGCGCGCAGGATGGCCTTGCAGTGCGCCCGGATGTACAGGGGGTTGTCATGTATCAACTTGAGTAGGTTCTCGTCCAGCAGCACCACCTCGCAGCTCTCCTTGCCCGAGTCCGTCTTCACATTGCGGTTGCGCAGCGACCCCTTCAGGTCAAACACCTGTGCCATCTTGCGCCCATAGAAGAGGTTCTCCATCACCAGCAGGTCCAGCTTCTTCTCAGTGTTGTTCTGGGAGTTCTTGTATCCGATGCGGTAAACGCCCAAGATCTTGGCTAGTGCAGTTGGCCGCTGAGATAAATAGCATATCATTTCTTAAGGGTGTAAGAAAAAACCGATATGAACTGGAAATCCGGTCTAAGTGTCTACCTCAAATCCGGTTTGGAAAAATCAGTCAAATCCAGTAAAGCGTTTAATACACTTGTCGTGCCACTATCACTGCATATTACTGCTATAATTTCTCATCTAATCATCAGCCTCAGTCACCTAGAGTTTCAGTTGGCTTTTGCAGAGTGAAATACATTGACTTACTTTCAATGATTTTCTTTTCAATGCTAAATTGATCCAAACCGTCTCCAGAGCTGAATCCATTTGCACCGTACTTTAATTGAATACAGGCAGTCCACCGGTTAAGAACTCATACTTAAGAACAGACTGCCATAAAGCCTATTAAAAATTAACGTTAAATACAGTGGTTCCTAATAACAAATGCACATACTACTTTGTGATGCCCGTGATAATATTGTGCGGCATCAGTGGTTCATCAGCTGGAGGTGCAGTACGGTATTGTATACAGTTACTGTTAATATTGCTGTATAATTATTATTATTATGTACTGTACTATTATTCTTCTGAGTTACCTACAAATTCGACAATGACAGAGAGGGAACAGATCTTGTTCATAACCTAAGGACTGCCTATAGTAATTAAATTAGTGAATTACCGTGTATCAAATTGTTACTTATTTAACCGACTTTTTAAATTGTACCACAGACCATTTATCTAGATGTGTATGGTATTGTCTGAGAGGGAGAGATACACACCCTTAGTATATGCCTTGGTACAGAAGAATTTTGTAATTTGAGAATCACCACAAAGCCTTAGTAGACTTTTAGATTGATACGGTGCCAAAAAATAAATAAAATCAATTTAACTACCAGGGGTGATACTATATTCAATCCCGTGGGATGAATTCTTTTCTCGCCAATCCCATCTTGCTCTCCAAGAGACACAGAGATTCATACAACGATGAGCCAAAACATTATGACCACCCACACATGAAATAAATTATGTTGACCGTTTCATAAAGGCGGTGCGTGTCAAGGTCTCGGATATATTAGAGCAGGGCTATTCAAATCATGGTCCTCAAGGGCCAAGCCCTGCTGATTTTCCTGCCTTCCTTTACCTGCGAGCCAGGTGTGAAGCTTCCAGCAAATCAGAATCAGAAATGATAAAATAACTACCCGGGAGAACTGAAAACATGGTTTAGATTTGGAATCGAGGGCTAGATTTGAAGAGTCCTGGATTAGAGGCTAAGCTTACATTTGGGCCTTGCCGTTTCGGAGATGCTCTGACCCAGGTGTCTGACCATAATGATCTGACTCTTGTCAGACTCACTCAGATATTTATTCCTGCCCATTTCTTTTGCATTACATAGGTCCACTCTCCTGACTATTAGCTTACTGTATAAAATACATCACAAGCCTAGACATGCACTGTTTTTGCAAGGAAGTTTATATTATTCAATTCATGGGGGGGTGGTCGTAATGTTTCAGTTCATCGGTCTATAGAGGTGAGTGCAAGCTTGGGGGTCAGAGCGCAGTGTCAGGCAGCGTGCAGCGCCCCTGGAGGTGGGGGTTAAGGGCCTTGCTCAGGGGCTCAACAACGGCATCAGTCGGCCAGCCCTGGGATTCAAACTGGCGATCTTCCGACACAAAGTCATAACCACCTGAGTCACACGTCGGCCCCCAAAGCTAATGCTGATGGTCTGAAAAGTTTATCTGTACTATTCTACAGACACATGAGTTTATGTATGATTAAAATTTACTGCTAAAATGAAGTAAGATTAATGCACATAGTAGTGTAACATTAAAGAAAAACAATTTGATTGTTTTGAAACATTTTTCATTATCTACCCCTCAGACTTGTAACAATCCAGAGTTTACTTTCTTCCGCCTTTTAAACAGATCTATTGATACGCTGATTATCATGGACGGCCACTGGCCAGCACAGAGCAGAGTTGGAACAGGGTTGTACCTTCTGCTGCACAGCTCCAGTGATGTAGGTGAAGTAGTGTGGAGCAAAGTCCAGGAAGGACTGCACCTCTAGCCTGGGCATCTGCTTCAGGATGAAGCGGTCATCTGGGGCATGAGGGCACCACAGGTCAGGGAACATCATAACTGAAGACTTATTACTAAATTACTGAACTGAACACTCCTGACGCTGCCACCTTTCTGTCACCTTACACAGATAGCTAGGGCTGCACGATATCACATCGCGATTATATGGCACATGCGCGATGATCACCAGGACTTCAAATGACAGATGTAAACATTTATCCGGACGCCGCCATTTCAGTACTTTACAGATGTCTACTTACGCCCACAATTTGGTAAGCAGATTACTGGTACTATTACAAATATTAATGAAAATAAAAATATTAAATAAAATATTAATGAGAGGCGTATTGTGACAACCAAAACATCGGAATCTGTATATATTCGGTGAATCCTTATCTTTAATAAACGTGTCGGACTTTAAACTGCAAAAAGTACCGCCACACCACTGACGCCTTTTTACTTTCTTTATCCACAATATCTCCTCTTTCAAAAGATGTTCTAGCTGTCCCTTTCTTCACCGCCACTTCAGTGCTTATAAATCGCTTCCATGATTTACCAAAAACAGTAGTATGCAGTAACTGCAGTATATCCACTAACTAAATTTAATAAACATAAGGATATGCTGCATTTATGCAGACTTTACTAACTGTTGGGTGTCACAATACGCCTTGTGTTAATATGTTAGCCGTACTACTAATCTGCTTACTAAATTGTGGGTGTAAGTAAACGTCTGTATTGTACCAAAAACTGGCGTCCAGCATCAAATGTTTTATGCCCGTCATCTAAAGCTCTGGTATATGATTATATTGCAGTGTGATATCATGCAGACTTGCTAATAAGCTAAAATTACTTTCCGGACGGAATTTTAAAAACGTTCCATGATGAAGCATGGTGACATCTGGAGATGGGTGTGAGATGGGTGGGAGCCGGGCACCAGCGTTTGGGAGTGACATACCCTCTGTGGCATAGAAGACGGCCCCAGACTTGCCCCCACGGGCCTGCCAGTTGACGCAGTGGGAAAGCGAGCGCACAAAGTCGTCCTCCGTGCTCTCCATGATCTCCTCACGCATCTTGTGGAACTCCTCGGCATAGTATATCCGGCAGTAGAATTTGGCATTGGCATCAGAGAACTCTGCAGTGCGCGGAGAGGAACCCAGGGTGAAGACTGACTGCGCAACATTTCTGTGATAGAAAATGAGGCCATTAATGGTGGGGGGGGGGCATACTCACGCAATTCAATGTGAGGGTTCCCAGCCTGCTTCTTCTGCTTGTCTGCTCCGTCAGCCTCTTCTGAAAAAGGGAAAGTTTGAAACCACGTTACACTTGATGTCAGCCAAGCTAAAGAGCTACAAGGGAAGAAGCTCATGAACCACGGACTCCTTGGACAGACACTCACTGAGGGGCTCGGCGTCCAGGCTGACGCGGCTGCCCTGAGCGGCTGTGCTCTCACTGGGTTTGGCTGGGCTGCTCTTTAACCGGTTGTCAGCAGTGCTTTAGTCAGAGATGCCACACAAAGTTAGGACAGCACTTCCGCCTTTGATCAAATGACCTACAGCAGCCTATCACAAGTGGCCCAGAAGCAGGAGTTTCTGTACCTGCTACACTGGGTTGTCTCCTCCCCCGCAGCCTTCAGAGTGCTCTTGGAGAGCTCCTCCAGGGCAGTCTTATACTCCTTACAACTGAAGGAGAACGGATGATTATTGTTACAGTATCACATGTAATAATGACAAAAATACTGACAGAAATCAAAGGTATTAAACAACAAAGCAGAACAACAGAACTTCCAGACAGTGCTGCTGGCTTGTAATTACCATGCAAAAATATACTGCTATATAAAGGCAAGGGACTCACCTGAGAGCAAAGGCAATTATCGAGCTTGGTTCTCTCTCACATACAGCAATGGGGACTCTCTCATGCTCATACATCAGGTAGTGCTTGTCTGGGTCACTGATGTAAAAAGAGGAACTGTCAGTAGTAGTATACAAAAGGGGGAGGGGTTGCATAGCCATTTAAATGTCATGTGATACTCTGGATATATTCTCTGCCAGAGAATCTCATTCATATCAATAATTCTAATTCAGAGTTACACTTACAAAGGAAAGGGAATTGGATTATAGCTGCTTCCAGGCAACAGGTTTGCCAAGATGGTTTTCATAGTGGACTTCTCCTTCACCTGACTGTCATTGGAGCCCAGCAAGTGTCCATCAAACACATCTGGAAGAGGAAGAAGAAGCGCTGTCATTTAAAGAATTTTACGATCTTCAGACTACAAGCACAAGAGGGAATATTTGTATAAGAATACTAACAATATTACTGAGTGAAAATAAACCATATTTAACTATCGGAGAGGCCTGATTCTGTTAAGTACTTGTGTGTAGATACAGTATGTATGTCTGTCGAGAGCACACATCCTCCTGGATACTGACTGGGTCCTGCTTAGTGTATATATACAGTATGTACGTGTCTGTCAAGAGCACACATCCTCCTGGATGCTGACTGGGTCCTGTTCAGTGTGTATATGAAGTATGTATATGTCTGTAGAGAGCACACATCCTCCTGGATGCTGACTGGGTCCTGCTTAGTGTATATATACAGTATGTACGTGTCTGTCGAGAGCACACATCCTCCTGGATGCTGACTGGGTCCTGTTCAGTGTGTATATGAAGTATGTATGTGTCTGTTCAGAGCACACATCCTCCTTCATGCTGACTGGGTCCTGCTTAGTGTATATATACAGTATGTATGTGTCTGTCGAGAGCACACATCCTCCTGGATGCTGACTGGGTCCTGCTTAGTGTATATATACAGTATGTATGTGTCTGTCGAGAGCACACATCCTCCTGGATGCTGACTGGGTCCTGCTTAGTGTATATATACAGTATGTACGTGTCTGTCAAGAGCACACATCCTCCTGGATGCTGACTGGGTCCTGTTCAGTGTGTATATGAAGTATGTATGTGTCTGTCGAGAGCACACATCCTGCTGGGTGCTGACTTGGTCCTGCTCAATGTGTAAGTATAGTATATATGTGTCTATCAAGAGCACAAACCCTCCGGGATGCTGACTGAGTCCTGGTCAGGGAAGGAGGGTCCAGAGGAGAGCAGTTCAGAGCCCACTTCTCCTGGGGATGGCAGTTGCAGCAGTGAAGATGACCCAGAACCTGAGGGCAGGGTGCTCAGGTGACGGTCCTCTGCCAATCAGCATGGAGCCAGTTAGCATAAGCATCACCTTCCGAGAAGACGCACAGATCAGGCTTTTAACCTCTGAGCCTCCTCACCTTTGTCTCCATTCTGCACCACGGGGGAGGGGTTGCGGGGGGAAGATTCCAAAGCGCTCGTCTGCCAGTACAAACCAGACATGTCTCACTCACAGCTGCTGGCAGACAGCCATTTGTGTAATCTCATTTCAGGGGTTTTACTCCACATTACAGCTGTTGTGCTCTCAGGAAAGGGCAGGTAAAATGTATTAGCCAACTAAATATAAAACTCAGCTGACCATTTTCTACTGGCAAAAGCACAGCAACTCTGACCTTGCTGTCATCGGTCTGCCTGTGTCGGCCAGGGCTTGGCGGGACGGACAGACGCTTTCTGCCCTTTTCCTGCTGGAACAGGTCCTGCAGCCTTATACAAAGCATCACAGGACACAAGTAATTATCACTTCATAAGAGTCAGTATAAGTGACTGGGCTGGCGCCCCCTACAGGCTGGAGAGTGCTATGGCATGCCACTCTGAAGCAGCTGTGGCATATGGTCTCACCGTGTGTTCCAGGACTGCAGGCTCTCACACAGGCCCTGCTTCTTCACCACTACAGACTCCAGCACAGCCTGCAGCTGCTGGGCAGAGTCCAGGGTGCATGACAGCAGCCGTGCCTGCAGCTTCTCAATCCAGCTGCGCAGCTCTGCTTCCTCCATCTGCAGAGGCAAAAAAATGGGGTGACAGTAACTAGAAACTAACAGATGCAAAATACACTTCTCGTAAATTGCCCCGAACAGATGAAGCAATGTGACCCACCCAATTGTTTTTGGGCCAGTAACGAGTAAATAAAATATTTTGTACTAATCCAAAGAGAAAATCACTCTATAACACTTACATCTTTTTGTGCAAAGAGATCCTCCATTTTCTCCTCACGCGTCTTGCTGAAGGTGTCCGTTTTCAAGGACGTGAGGCGATCATCGATGACCAGGTACACCTGAGTCACCCTGCAGGGCGAGAGCACTGCAGGTAAGGGTCCCCCACTGGGGCAAGAGGCAAAGCGAGCCAGGAAACGCCACACAGGGACCTGACTCTTACTTCTGGGAGAAGTCCTTCAGGTCCTGCAGAAGGGTGGCTTTGGATGGTCCCTGGTTCTTAATGAAGATCTTTGGTGGAGGGAGACAGATCTCAAGGAGCCGCACTGGGGTGTAGCTACAAGACAGAAGGTTGGACATTCACAGACACATTTTAATTAGTACTATGGAGTAAGGCACTATGAAAGAGTAAGGCGCTATGAAGGAGTAAGCCGATATGAAGGAGTCAGGCGCTGTGGAGGAGTAAGGCACTATGAAGGAGTAAGGCGCTATGAAGGAGTAAGGCACTATGATGGAGTAAGGCACTATGAAGGAGTAAGGCACTATGAAGGAGTAAGGCGTGGGAAAGAGAGGCTCCCCACCAACTTTTCAAACAAAGCACTTTAATTACTCACCAGTCCATAATTACAGTATTGCTACGTAACTATACCTACTTAGAATACATTAAGCTGATAAGAGAACAAAAGGCAAAAACAAGCTCATACAGCGGCAGCATGGCGAGTGCATGGAACACTGCGAACCAGCAGGCAGGGAAAGCTGAACACGGAATACATTTCCACCAACCAACTTCTGTCTGAATTAACCAAACAATGTTTCAACATTAGAGAAGTTGTTTCAACTATTATTCAAGAATTTACCTGTAAACGATGACATGTGTGTTCTTTTAATGATTTCGATAACGCTTTACTTGACGGGGCACAAATAATATAGTATTATACTCTTACTTATGTATTAATTAACCACAAACTAAGTCTTAGTTACATACTGATGTCATGTTAATTCATTATTAATGAATCGCGATGCATGTTGTATGTCAGGCAGTTACTATATTTGTTACTGTATCTGTTAATTCTGTAAAACTTTGCAAGCTACTGAATGAATAAGTCATGAATAACAAGTGAAATACTGATTTCATGTTTGTTCATCATTAATGAATCGTGATGCATCTTTTATCTCAAGTAGCAACTATATCTGTTCATGATTTGTTCCTAATTTACACTTCAGTAGTAGCTGAGTTATTGCTAAGTATTTGTGTAAAGTGTTACCATGCTTTCTATTGTTTGATATGTTGTCTTTTGCTGATTTAATATAATTTACAAATGCAATTATTTTATAAATACTGATTACTTTAAAAATTAATCTATTGGCCCACTGCAAGTTTCCATAAATACCCTACAAGATACTGTAGACAGTTCACACAGATGTCTGGCTGGAATGGAATCTCAAGTCAGCGAAAATTTGGAATCAACAGTAACCACGGAAAAAAGTACTAGCTCCCTCACAGAGGCGTTGTGGTAAAAAAAAAAGAAAAATATCAACTGAACAAGCCATATGGCCTTACGCTGCCTACTTTTATACAGCTACACTTGCATGCTGGGCTCCCACATTTCCCCCATCGCAATGAAAGCGACGTTAAGTCTATGTTTTCACACTGCATTGATATTTTGGACATGGATAAAAGCGTGCACTGTTTTACAGATAGCATGATTTATAATGCTTATTAAGATGACATTAGATACCATTGAGAATTGTAGCGTGCAGGTTAATGATGTTATTTGCAATAAAGTTATCTGGCTAATAGACATAACATTGAAAAGGCAACCTATCAGAAACAGTGCAAATGCATTTCCATTAGTGCTAGCTGGACATGAACTTATCTACCTCCATACTGAACGCACTTTGTGTACAGAGAAGCGCCAGACAGACAGGGACAGAGACAGGAGGAGTTGGAGGTTGAGCAGCACAGTGAAGGCACTAAGAGAGGTTCAGGACGGGACACACAACATGCTAGCCTCCACGGCAAAATGGCAAAACTGAAATGTAGTCTTAAAACAATACTTTATAGAAAAAAAGGGTTTGGAAAACAAATGTATGGGCAAAACAAAGATTAAACTTAAAGTTACCACCAAATAAAAAAGTGATGTGTGGTGTGTGTACATATATATATTGTTTATGTATGTGTACTGTGTGTGAATGTGTGTGTTTGTGGATTAGGTTTATATTACATTGTGGGGACCAAATGGCCCCTATATAACAATGTAATAAAAACCTGTTTTTTTGATGTTGTGGGGACCATTTTTCAGGTCCCCACAAAGATCTGTGACTGTAATCAAAAAAGTAAAAATGGCCAAAGTCTCGTATTTTGTTTGGTTACTTATGGTTAAGGTTAGGGCTGGGTAGAGGTTAAGGCCGTCATGTTGTAAATAGAGTTTTTCCCATTGAAATGAATGGAGAGTCCCCACAAAGATACAATTACAAACCTGTGTATGAGTGTGTGTGTGTGTGTGTATCTATATTATATAAATATATACATATATACACATACATATTTACATATATATACATACATACATATTTACATATATATACACACACACATATATACATATACATACATACATACACACACACACACACACATATATACATATATATACACACAAACACACACA
>JAAGVU020000001.1:33994647-34025253 GCA_011763525.2 Mormyrus iriodes
CTCACCAGGAAGGCCAGCTCTGTCACAGCACTGACCCTGAACAAACTCACCAGGAAGGCCAGCTCTGTCACAGCACTGACCCTGAACAAACTCACCAGGAAGGCCAGCTCTGTCACAGCACTAACCCTGAACAAACTCACCAGGAAGCCCAGCTCCATCACAGAACTGACCCTGAATAAACTCACCAGGAAGGCCAGCTCCATCACATGATTGACCCTGAACTAACTCAACAGCAAGCCCAGCTCCGTCACAGCACTGACCCTGAACAAACTTACCAGGAAGGCCAGCTCCGTCACAGCAATGACCCTGAAGAAACTCACCAGGAAGGCCAGCTCTGTCACAGCACTGACCCTGAACAAACTTACCAGGAAGGTCAGCTCCATCATGAGACTGACCCTGAACAAACTTACCAGGAAGGCCAGCTCTGCAACAGCATTGACCCTGAACAAACTCACCAGGAAGCCCAGCTCCATCACAGAACTGACCCTGAACAAACTCACCAGGAAGGCCAGCTCCATCATAGGACTGACTCTGGACTCAGTGGAGAGATGTTAGCAACACTGGACATTATTATGAACAATTCTGTTCATCTGCTCCAGGGGGCACTGCCCGGAAGCACATTTAGCCACCAGCTCAATCCACCACTGTGATAAAAAAATAAATAAAAATGCTACCAGTGATCGTTCCTGCCTGCTGCCAGACACCACAACACCTCCCCCCAACACTCTCCATCCACAGCCGTGACATGTCTGAAAGCATTTTGTCTTGTTACAATACAATACGGTGTGTTCTGTTCTAACTGCACTTAATTGTATTCTTTCATTTAAATATTTATTTTTAATATATTTTCTTTTTCAGAATATTTCATTTATTTGTGTGCTGTGAACTTTTTATATCTGTTTACACTACCTTTACTTTGTTTGCACTATATGTACTGTCTTTGTACCTTTGTGTCTGTTTGGCACTAAATTTTTGTTTGTCTGTGAACTCTGTTTTTGCTGCTATAGGCACCAGAATTTCCTCCTGGGACCAATAAAGTTAATCTTTATCTTGCAACTTTTAATTGTGCAGCCCTAACATCGACTTATTTACCTCAAATGGTAGCTCTCATATGAACCATGGAGAAAGTTTGCACTGCAGTTTGAGTAAGATTCGGCTGTCAAGGTAAAGTAACACCCTAAGCTTCTCATTTGAAAACAGTATTTATGTTTGTACTAGTTAAGATTTGCATTCAGGCAAATTAGTCAAAGCTCTGATTATGTCCAAAAAAACACTTTTTCATGCTTCTGAAACATGGGTTTCTTGGAGATATATGGTTTTCATTGGACAGCGACAATGAATTACTTAATCATGTATATTCCACATTTAGTTCATTCTACATGGATTTGCATACCTTTTTATGGGCAATGTTCTTGGTGCATACAAATCCATTTACAACAGATGAGTCGAACTTCTTTCCTCCAGAAATCTAAGGATCCAAAATAAAAAGATATCAGCAGACAGTTTTGAATGGGGCAGCAAAAATGCTCCACCATCTGATGTTCTCAATCTGTGATTCTATTCTGCGCTCCCAGGCCGTCTTGCTAGTCTGGTGCGGTGGTGGTGTGGTGCCTTTTCTCTGCTTTCTTTTGTGTCCAGAGTGAGTGATGGTGGTGACTGCTGCTGCATAGATGAGTGTGTGTACATCATTTGGTGTTTGCAATGAATGCGTGTATTTTGGCATAATGTCGTCATTAATGGGTTGTACCATCATTGATAGTTTTTTGGATGTGGCATATGGTTGTGGTTTTGGTATTAGTGGTGTTTGGGTTTGGTCAGTTCCTACGTATGGTGTGAGTGTTCCATCGAAGCTATATATTAGTGTTTGTATTATTGTGGGGTCTGAGGTAGGTTGTGTCTGCACTGGTGCCTCATTAGATTCTTCTATCGTTACGGTAGCTGTCCTGACAGTTTGTGAGATGTTATTGCTGAGGTCAAGCTCCGTGGAATGTGGGTGTGCGCTGATCCCGCCATCATCCTGTCTTTTTTTGTATCATTCGGCTGCAACCTGGTGATTGATTTCTTCAAGTATTCTTGTATGAATGCTGTGTGCATTTTTTGTCTCTGCTGTGTTTTGTCTGTGTCTGTATAATAGGTATGCATGATGACAGTGTCCATTTCAGGTGTCCATTTCATGTGCCGGCATTCTGTTCCATTTCAGTGGGCAGGTGTTGACGAGCGCCTGAAACATCCTTAGACAGTTTGGTCTGATGTCCTGACCCACTGCTCAGTTGAGCAGCCATTGCAGTAGCCAGACTTGGGCCGGTGCTGCTTTCACAAGGGAGACTGTAGCCTACTTTTCACCTCTACCTCTGCCTAATCTACAGACGTGGACCTTTTTATCCTGGGAGAAGTCCGAGCCAGCATGATTTTCATTTAGCTTTTTAACCGTGTTTTTATCTCTCTGCCAAGGCAGGGTAATCCTGTTAGCCTTCCCTCTCCCTAGTACCGCTTTCACCAATCTATTGGCTCATCAGGGTAGCTAGATCACAGAGAACTCTAGGGTAATTTAATTACTGCTAGAGCTAGTAAGTGTCAAGTCTGGCTGCCAGACCGAACACTCCTGGATGTTCACCCTCCCCCACGACGAGGACGTCAGGACTATTAGGGAGCTATTATTATGATCATCATTGTTATAGTTTTTTTGGTATACTTAATATTAAAATACAGTAAACCAGGTGGTCCTAATGAAAAGAGCACATCAGCATACTTTTGTAAAAGTGACCACAAACACACCGTGATGAATGAAACCCGAATCAGAGGCATGTTTTTAGTGAACCACATCCCTGACCTTCTTGATGTGAACAAACTGCCGTATGTCCATGTCGTCATCGCTGTTGCGCACGTCCGGACGCACCGTCTGCACCACCTGCCGCACCACTGGCACGATGACGTCACGCCAGGACAGTGATATCGACTCACTGTACAGCAGCTGCTGCAACAGTGCCATCATGTGGCTGTGGTTGGCCGAGCTGTACAGACAGACGGGCCAAAGGGGTCATGAATTCCCGGCTACTCTAATCTTTGATTAACTTTTTGTAATATTTTACTGGAATTATCACAAAAAACACTATAATAACTGGATGATCAGTACTTATGTAAGATTACTATCTAACTCAGATGTGTCCTCCTGGACCCCCAGACAGTCCACGTTTCTGCTCCCTCCCAGCTCCCTGCCAGACTGTCTGGGTGTCCCCGAGTAGCGGTCTGGGAGACACTGGTCTAACTGTGCTGGAAACATCAATGTCCTTCTAAGATCATGTAGAGAGGGACACTCACAGCAGCCTCTCCATGGCCTTCTTCTCGCCATTCTCCTCCCTCAGCTGGTCCAGTGAACTGTGGTGCCAGCCCAGAGGTGTGAAAAGCATCTCCTTCGCCTTTTCCTCCACACGCCGGTTGAACAGTGACTCTGACCCAAGGAATTCACCATTAACAATCGTTTAGAATTAAAACATGAAACTCAGTCAACATTTATGGAACTGGGAATCATAGGACAGGTGCCTGTCAATACATCTGAATAAGGCATGTGAAACTGTATCGTTTATAAGCAGTCTGTACCTTTGATGAAAGCATCGCTTATTGAAAATTGCTGTCCTCCATCTTCTGACACCAAGAATTCAGCTATAAAAAAAAAAAAACATGAGCAGGACAACAAATGGCACTACAACCTTCATTTCCGAATCAAGGGTAATTTCCATAAATAAATAAGCTTTTAATAATAATATTTGGCACCGTGTCCAATAACTCTTCATAGGACAGCACTAAAATATCCAAGTTGCAACGGCTAAAGCACAGGCTGGACAGAAGGAAGCTCCAGGACTTCAATATTACCTACTAAACTTTACAAATCACTATTGGGAAAGGCCTTGTTTCTAAGAACAGAACTGTACTGCAGCATTACTCAGAGTATCAGCTCCTGAAGAAATAAGTACCCTGGGGTAGTGGTTTTAGAATGGTGCCATTAACAAGGATATAGTCATTGTTAGAGCAGGTTGGTGTCCCACACTCTTATTCTAAATAATCAGCTAAAAGCACCACAAACATCATTTCACTGCGGCCTTATGTTTTTGAAGATAAAAACTATAGATGCACAATATGTCAATGAACATACTGGTATCGGCCAATATTAGTTAAAAATCAAGATCTCAAGCTATCAGTCCAATGTGCCAATCTTGGCTGATATTTAAGCTTTGTCAGTATTCAAAGTGTGCAGCACCAGAGCTAAAGACACACCTACTAACATAGAGGAGATGATAGCACTGGACAATCAGTTCCACAGCATGTTCCACAGTGGAGGGATTTTGTTGGCTCATCCACCACTTATAAGAGGTCTCAAAGTACCGCCCCGCAGCATGTTCATAATTCATTATTAAATCTGGCCTGCAGATCAAGTTTTCATTTTCTATACAATAAAAAAATGATGTAACTTCATACTGCTAACCTCTGCTGGCAAACCCAATTTCAGCCCCCACCCCCCCACCACCTACCTACTCACTCAGCAAGTGGCTCAGGGGTAATCACTGTCAGTATCAACGTTATTAGACAAAATTTTTATGGGACAAAATTCACCACTATATCCAAATATTTGAAGTTGTTTTTGCACAAAATGAAATACACAGCTCAAATACTCCTCTGTTAAAGAATAAACTCTTTCAGAATATGTTAAAGTGGTAGGCTTCACCATCACTAGCTCAAGCCAAGCAAGAATGATCTCTGAACGGTTAATGAGCTGCAGTTAAAGAGGTTTGGAGCACATGACCAGCCAATTAGGATACGGATGAGAACAACAAAGAGGACAGCACAGGGGAGGAAGGACCTTTCTGCTCCGAGGGGTGTGGGGGCACATGGGGATATTTGGACTGCTTTTTGATGTGAAAGTTGACATTGTCCTGCTCCACGTTCAGGTTGATGGAGGCTGCAGAGTCGCTGTCCACAGCAGAATGGAAGCTGCTGACCGACGTCCTCTTACTGGGGCTGGCAGAGTCTAAGTGCGTAGAGACACTGATTCAAAACGCGGTGTTGCGACAAACAGAGCAGGCAGGGAGACAGGGCATGCATTAATACTGAAGGAAAGAACAGAGCCAGTGCAGGAGATTTCACAGCAAGGCAGCTGTCACGTTAATAGGAACTAGAATCGCTGAAATACTCAGCAAATACTCTGGATTAGACAGACCGGTCCAGGGATACGCACTGGGCATGATATAGTCGCTCTCGTCTGCCAGCTGCTCTGGGTCACTGTCGTCGAACTTGATATCCTTGAACCACGAGGGCTCAGAGTGTCCCTCCAGGGAGTTCACGCTGTCACTATCTGGGGACGGGGTCTCCGAGAAGTCAGTGCTCTGTGGACAAAACCAGGATCATACCAATATCAGCCTCATCATATCATCATACCATATCAAGCAGTAAGAATTACCAGATATTTCAGGATATATGACAGGGAAACACAGCATATATTTATTTACAAATCTTATAGGTCACAAAAAATATGCTTGGGACTGCCTGTCTCTACCTGCAAAGGGCGATAGAGAGCATATTCATCCCGGAAAAGCTGATCATGATGTGTGACGCAGTCTAACCAGCGACCGTCCACCAGAGCCTGTCCTATAGCTATAGCCTGAGCCCTGTAATGGAACACAAAATCAATATCAAGATGTTTTAGTCCAATCAGTAAGCAAAGTGACATTTGCATGCAGCACACAAGTCCAGTGTCAGCTTTCAACAAACATCACAGGCTCCTCAGCTTTGAGTACCTTGTGGAGATCGTGCCATTCCGCAGAAGCCAATTGACTAGCTCCTTTCCCACAATGCAATTGGGGTAGGTGCGCAGCCAATAGCGGTGGTCCTGGAACTCCATGCCGGTGTTACTGTGACAGATCTTCTTCCATAAGTCCTTCAGCTGGGATGAATCCTAAACAAATAGCACAACCGACAACAGCAGAGGAGCGCTGATATAAAGACAGATTTATTAACAAAGGGGAAGTTTGAATGCACTAATATAATGGCCAATAAAACATTAATAATTGTGATACTAGGGTTACTCAGGGGCGGCACGGTGGTTAGCACTGTTGCCTTACACCTCGAGGACCAGGGTTCAAGCCTCCGCCTGGGTTCCATGTGTGTGGAGTTTGCATGTTCTCTCCATGTCATTGTGGGGTTTCCTCCGGGTACAAAAACATGCTGAGGCTGACTGGAGTTGCCAAATTGCCCATAGGTATGCATGTGTGTGTGAATGGTGTGTGACTGTGCCCAGCAATGGGTTGGTGCCCCATCCTGGGTTGTTCCCTGCCTTGCGACTACAGGCTCCGGACCCCCCATGACCCCAAATGGGATAAGCAGTTACAGAAGATGGCTGGATAGGTTACTCATTAACTTCACATAGGTGAGTGACTACACACTGTGAACCGGATAAATAACACATAAAACCTGGCAAAGACTCTCAATAGTATCAAATTGAAGTGAAAGCAGAGATTATGAGTACCAGCAATATCTTGCGTTCCTCCTCACTGTGGTCAGGCTTGGGCATAGCCCGGCTTGTTTGGGGGCTTACGGAGCTGTCGTAGGATGGGACCATGGAGGAGCCCGAGCGGTCCAGGGAAAGATTGGTTATGCTGGCTGACCTGTTGAAATAAGGGAAGACATTTCCACCATATGAAGGCATTTGAAACTTTTCACCAGGTTTTAGTGTATTATTTACTATAGAAAAGGGAAAGCATATCCCACTGGCTTTCTATCTGAATACGGTAATCCTGTCAAATACAACCATCTGATTTAGATTTCTGCTCAAACCCACACGCAGGCCCCACAGGTGCATTTGTGCAGATCTGCTGTGAGAGACCCCAGTCCATAGCAGGGCTCACGTTCATTCAAACAATCACACACTAAGGGCAATTTATGGGCACCAATTAATCTTGCTGTAACACTGGGAGAACATGAATAATCACCACACAGAGAGCCAAAACCAGGCAACACGGAGGACACAGCTTTGCACCAAGCTGCCGTGGGCCCCCAATCTCCCTGACAGAACACCCCTACCAACAATCCTCGTAAAGTGATGAGATTTGAACAAAACCAAAACACACCACACCCCCCCCCACATTGGCAGGGGTTCCAAGGACCTCTTGGTGCATTTGAAATGTGATACGCATTTTCCAGCACTGTATGCAGACAAGCACGTATATGCACACCAGTGTTAATTTCGCTGATGGAAACTACGGCGAAACATATTCATCAACGGAGATGTTTAATTGATGAAAATGAGAAGATGATAAAATAAAAATTAATTTACAATGCCAAAAACTATGACGAAATGTACTGACATTTTTGTCAACAAATGGAAATGAGACAAGAATGTCAGGAAGAGACGAATTTTAAACTGATCCAATCAGAAGTACTTCGTTTGGCTAGTGTTCATTGTAGCTGCACATGACTGGATAATACTGATCTAATCGGCTTCAAGCGCATAATCCATGCAGTTCTGTCCCTAAAGTCTGTATGTAAGCTCTTTGTGTCGAGTGAATCATTTCGTGGAGGACAGTATGTTGCGGTGCACGTGTTTTTTCTTATAATATGAATGAAGATGCAACATACACAAATATGCTGTCTGCAACTAAATTTTGGTTTCACTCACAATTAATGATAAATAAAGTTCATATAAAGCCATTTTAAACCAGTACAATGTTTTGTATAACAAGCTTTCCAATAGTTAATTTTGTGTCCTTCAAGACCACATATTCAAACCTAATATCATGCCATGATAACAGCCTTACATATGCTTCAATCAGGAATCAAGAGGAGACAGAGGGAGACCAGTCTCTATGTGTACACACAGAAAATTAAGCGAAGTTTTCAAAGAAATGTAAAAACGATGTATTTGACTATGACTAAACCTGCTAGTTTCTAGACTGAATAGTCTGTAATTTTCATGGAATAAAACTTATAAAAAAAAAAAAATCAGATGACTCAAATATAACTAAAGCAGATAATATTTTCATCAAAAGATGAGAGCTAAATCAAAATAGGCTGACAAAATGAGCACTGATGCAGAGAGGAATAGAAACACACCTTTTTCTTGCTGGGGACTTGCCCACATCCTCTTGCACAGCCCCTAACCTGGAGCTCAGGCCACTGTTCTGGGATTCCTGGTGGATGAGACTGACCCAAAGAAACACACAGAACACATTATTCTACGACGTGAATATGCAGCTGCTCTCTGCTCTGTCGCAGCGTCCAATCAAAATAAAGCTGTGTATCAGTAAGAACACACACATGCAAAGATTCCAATCCACCAGACCACTCAAAAAGCATCCACTCAGAGCTAGGGCACAATACTCTTGAGAAAAACAGCACTATGACTCACTTCTTCCTTATCCCAATTGGAGTTTTTCTATGTGAAGGGAAAAAGAAAAGACATTTCTTTTTAAATATGTATGGGCACATATTGGGCAAACTGATTTTTCAGGGGAGGTGACGTTTGGGAGGAGGGATTTCAACATAAGCCAGGCTGTAAGCAACCAAAAACAGCACCACATTCACCGTCTCTCTTAGCCAGGAAGTCATGGCATGCACTACCTAAGAGCTGTCCCAACAAGCCCTGACAGTTCCTCTCTTTTCACTGGTAACCAGTATTCTGAGGCTGACCATTAATTAATTTAACAAACATAGGGCCATAAAACTTAATCTCTAACAAGATATGGGGTGTGCCGTTTTTCATTACCGAATTAATTAACCTTTTTGATTGACCTCCCTTAGATGATAAAGAGTCTCAATAATTTAAAGCTACATACATAAGTTTTAAATAAAGTTTAAAATACAAACAAAAAAATTACAATAGTAACAGTAAGCAGTAAATATGAGCTTGCGGCACAGAACTAAAAACGTGGATCTGCCAATCTGTACTGGACTCAAACTTTCAGAGCATAAGGGCGGTTTGAAGGTTTCCGGGGAACCCAATCACACTCACAGCAAGCCAATCGGGTCAAAAGCCAAAACCTACATCAATCTTGGGAAGCTGCCATCAGCGTTACTCACTCAATACTGTCAAGGAGGCACCCCAAGTACCAGACAGAGGAACTGGACAGAGAGGGGGAGGAGGAGCTTGAACGCTACGTACAGTGGCATGGGCCAATCAGATGAGAAAGGGAAAACACAAAAAAATGGACAGGGAGAGATGGAGGGAAAGATTAATCAAATGTAGCAATGAGGGGGAAAAGGGCAGGGCAGGGCAAAGGCAGAAGGTTGGCTGGTGTATTCCTGTGGTCACCTCTGCCAGGCCAGGTCCTCCTCCAGGAAGATGTTACGGCTGGCTTTGCGGCCACCCAATGGCGTGCGCGGCTCACTGGGCTCCAGCACACAAACGGAGCAGGGCGAGTCTGACAGCACACTCAGGTCCTCGCCGATGGAGCCTGAGTCGGCCGAGTGTGCGTAGCTCAGCGCTATCTTGCGGCAGTAAGTGCAAGCCCGCAGGTCTCCTGCAGAGGGCAGAGGCACAGCTTCAAGGGGGATGGCAACTGCTTCACACTGAAGCCAGACTACAACCTTCCACAAAAAGAACCCCAAAGTTGTCCCAGTCATTTTGGAAACTACAGACTAGAAGAGTACAAAAATAAAAAATAAAAAATTTACATCCTAATGGACACTTCATATGTAAATGTTGCAGCAGACAGCTAAAACACTATGGAGAAACTGGATCTAAAATCTGACTCTTAAGATCCAAACCTAGAATGCAACACTCACTTCACATTCGACTGTTTCCACGCACGTTTCAGCCGGCCATAGCCTTTCCTGTGTGATGTGTCATTAAGCTGCTTGATACCCTGAGTATCCCCCTCTCTCCATAGCGCATGGCAGGTTCCCGTTCTGCGCTCGCCATTCCTCTGGGCCGGAGAAGCACTCACCTGTGTAGCCCATGAACTTGCCAGGAATCTCCTGATTGCAGCAGCGGCTACAGAATATCTGGCCACACAGGCGGCAGTGATGGCGGCGTCGGAAGGTGGTGAACTTCTCGTTGCAGTCATAGCACTCCTTACACTGGCTGTCCGGCATCCAGTACTGCTTTAGGTCGCTGTCCTGCATCAAACATGGGGCAGGGTGGGGCTTATGTCTTAAGCAATCAAAGTTCGGAGAATTATGGAAAGACAAGTAGGATATATTGGTTTACATGAATGCTTTTCAGCTTTTAGTGAATCTAAAGAAAGCAGTCCATAATCACTTATCGAGTGCAGGGTCAGGACAAGCCTGGGCAGCCCATTGCAGGGCACCCTTTTTGAGAAACCAATCATGTGAACTGCATGTCTTTGGACAGTGCCAGACATCCACAGAGACACAGGAAAGGCAGAAACAGACGCACAGAGCTGGGGCATGAACCGAACCCACAACCCAGGGGGTTTGAGGCCATAGCGCAAAATATAATGAATTATTAAATAATGTTTAAGGGATATGGTAACTTAATACAGTAATGTTTCAGCAGTTCACAGGACAGCGATATTTTTGTCCAATATTCTTGGAAATTATGATTAAAATTAAACCAGCTAAACAAGAAATGCAAATCCTCAGTGAGAAACAATGTCACTTATATTCATTCTGTGCTTTGCCCGGACCTGCTGGTGTCACCGACAGGCGGCTTACCTGGCTTTTGCCCTCCATTATTTCTTTCAGCCTCTTGAGAGCGGTGCGGAGCTGAACAGCAGTTCGCGGGTCGTGACTCCCCAGTGGGGCCTCTGATTTTCTTCGCCCCTCTAAGTAACACAAAAATAACATACAGTGTAACCAGTGGAGTGTCGCAAGGTTCTGTGCTTTTTCCTGATATACAGTATATAACTGACAGATTTCAGTAGAGACAGTTCAGTTTTAACTTGATGACTTTCATCACCCTGAAGTATATATATGTATAAAATAGAAACATCACAAAAACATAAGTTATCGTAATTTCTTCAAAGTAGGACAACATTAACTCCTCCTGAAAAAGAACAGTATCTATACTCCTGTGTGTCCTCATTATATCACTGTTATAAAGCTAAAACAGAAACAAAGGAATTTAAGGCAAAGGGAGTCATCCAGACGTGCTGCAATGCACTAGCTACACCTAACCAAGATAATCTGAACAGACAGGGTCTCTCGGTGTGAAATGACAAAACACCAGGAGTAAGGATCACTGACCTTCTGGGTCACAGTTCATAACACGAATGCATGAGATGTGAGTAAATCAAAGGGAAACGGGTGGTTCTGCTTGGTGGAGGGGGGGTTAGTGAGCAGTGGGTAAAGATGTCTGTCTCGGTGTATGGACGGCTAAATGAGACAAAATGACCAAAACCTGCACCTGATACCGTGGAAGTCCGTCGGAGAAGCTCAGGGGGGGGCTTTCTGTGCGTGGCAGAAGCGTGGAGAGAGTGAGAAGGGCTGGGCCAATTCTTCCGCTCTCCTTTAGGGGACGGCACAACAGCTTCTGTCTTTTCAGCCGCCGAGGGGGGGCGCGCCTCATCTGGACACATACCGATTCAAACATTCAGCACTACTGTGATTCGTCATAAAACGCTAAGCTCCAAAAGGACAAGCAAGTATTCAGAGCATAATGCAAGCCTGAACCCAGAGACCACATGCTCACTTTGTAAAATGAGAAGGAAGCAGAAGCACATGATACTGTGTGAACATTCCTGGCTCATGCACCTGGTCACATGATGGTGTTATGATTGGGCCATTGCCACTGTTCTATAAATCACAGAAATTTTCCAACAGTAATCATCATAGACATTGACAAAGTAACCCGATTGCCATATCCGCAAACTGCCTGAAAATCATACAGAAATAATTGCACTGTTTACAAAACTCAATTATCCATCTGACTCATTAAAAATTTATTCAAAATCAATCTAATAAATACACATTTTCCTCTAGTAGCTGACTTCTTTTACTAATATCGTACAGAGTCCGAAGTACTGACGTGCAAATACTTTTACTTGAAATGTTAAATACTCTGGCAATAAATTACTTTTCTCCTCTATCCATATAATGTTAGTTCGATATTGGCAGCAGCCCACACTTCTTTGCATTTTTTTATTTTCTGTGTTACAAAAGTTAAGAAATATCAGTTTGTATAGCTCATTTAACTGTAGTTCCAACAACCCTGGCTATATCTATTAGAAAGCTTAAGAACAGACTTTTAGGTTTTAGGAATCAAATGATCTGTCATATATCCACTAAGGTAGTAGAAGCTGTAAAATGAAAAATCCAAATCATAATTTAGTAGTTAAGTTCAACCAGTAAACTAAGTTTACAGAAATTCTCCATGAATGAACAGCAACATTGGACACAAACAGATGTTACTTTCATGTACTTTACAGGCTCCAGTGAGTGATGTCCATCTGAGTTTCCAGAAAAGCTCTGGATCACATAAATTAGTCTATGAATTAGAGGTGAGTCTAATGCGAATCCCCTGTCAAATATTTTAACATAACTCTGCAAACTATATCTATATAAGCCTAGAAAACCTATTGTTAACTATCAAGACGCTTTGTAACTGGATTTTCATAAACAGGTGAATTAAATGCCATTCCTTGGTTATTAAGTCCTGTAAGTCCTTGTGACTGTCACCCATTTATATCAGTTTTTTCTCAACTTGGTCCTCGAGAACCCCAAGACAGTTTTCACTCCCTCTGAGTTTCCTACCAGACAGCCCACATTTTTGCTCTCGAGGACTGGTTTGAGAAACACTGCATTTAAATAACTCCAGGCCAAAGCAATCACAATACCTGTGGGAAAAAAAAGCATGGCATGCTCTGCCAAAGGCGGCAGCCATGATGTAAAGGCAGAGCATGAACAAGGGGTCACGTCCCACCTTTGCTGAAGCGGAAGAGGCTGACAAAGGAGCTGTAAGCAGATCGGAGTGGCGGTTCATCCTGCTCGGGGGTCAAAGGCTTAAAGTGAGTGAGGTGAGAGGGGCTGCCAGGTGAGGGCAGTGGGTCAGCGTTCCACTCCAGGGTGGAGGAGGAAGACTTGTCATCGGCAGCCATGTCACTACTCCTGCCAGATGAAGATACACTCCTTTAGTGGTGGGTGTCACTGGGGTACCGTGGACAGGAGCTATAGATGACTCACAGGCTAAATAATAGACAGTTTCCTTAAAGAAACATTCAGTGGATTAATTAAAAAAAAAGATCCAACTTCCACAACATAAGAAATTAATCCCATTTCTAAACCACCTGAATAAGTGCACTTAGGACAGCACTGGGAATAAACTATGTGTTGTACGATAGGTTGTATGCCATATTTCATTTTTATCATCCATCTGTATTTCAGCACAAGAGTCCATTTTTATTAATGTGTTATTATCAGGAGTTCTAATGAAAAAGGTGAAGTCATAAAGCTAGGAAACGCTGTTTTTTTCACAAGGAAATGCACATGACTCTTACTCCCAAATTATCAGTCCCTGAAAAGGCATGATCAACTGGAAATCACATAAGTAACCAAATGTTATGGCAGCACTACCATCCTCTCTACCTCAAACCACAATTAGTGATCAAACCATATAAAAGAAATCCAAACAAGGCTTACATTACACTACATTATTTAGCAGATGCTTTTGTTCCCAAAGTGATGCAGTACAGTATATCATATTTAAAAAAAAAAAAATCTGCAAAAAGTGTTTACATCACTCTTTTCTGATTTTGATGAAATCTGGCATGTGAAATACATATACAGACGCTCCCTAGGTTACGATGGTCCGTGCTGTGATATTTCGACTTTGCAGCGGGTAAATGTTTTTCACCGAGTACATTATTCAATGAAATATACGGGATATTCAACACTTTATGATATAATAGGCATTGTGTTAATGATTTTGTCCAACTGTAGGCTAATGTAAGTGTTCTAAGCATGTTTAAGGTAGGCTAGGCTATGATGTTTGTTAGGTTAGATGTTCTTGCCTTTTCACCCTTACCACATTTTCGCCTTACGACAGGCTTATCGTAACGTAACCCCATCGTAACCCAATGAGAGGCTGTACCTTCCAGAGCTCATAAGTATTTTTTGTTAACTTTTTTAAAATTTCCCTTTGAGATACGGTTCTTTTTCTACACCGCAGGTAGCCAAAAAATAATTCAGAGAGATAATTCAGCGTGTTTTCTAATGACATGGCTCGGTTACTGCTTGATGGGAAGCTCAGAAAGAGTACTTTTTCCCAGTACTGTCAAATTTAACTTTTAAATTAGTCAATGTCTTTTTTCAAGGTCAAAGTTCATCTTGAAAACTGCATTTCTTGCTACATTTGGTTATTAAAAAAAACAGTGGAGGGCTTGTGGTAACAAGTCAATTTTTGCAGAAGTGTGCAGAGTGAGAAGGGCTATTATAAAACACATACGCATGTGTACTACTTGTATACATAACATTAACCTGTTGCCTGGTATCCTTCAGGAGACATGCAACCCAAAAACGCACAAATTGTACAGAAAAGCTATATTTTAGCCTCAAAAAAGCATGAGGGAGTGAGGTAAAAAAAAAAATTCACTTAACTGGAATGAAAGTAAACTTTACCTGCTTTCAAACAAAAGTGTTTGTAATTCAATCTGTTGTAGGAGTCGCAAGGCTCTGAACAAAAAAAAGACGCTGAAACTTCACTAATTTCACACTCTTTTAATCAGCTTCTTTGATAAAAATAGTGTACCTAAAGTGCAGCCTAAAGGGCATGAAGTGTTTCGGGGACTTTTCAGTGAATTCTTCCTTTGTCCTGCAATATGAAGTCCAGGCATACCACTGATCAAGTTCGCAGGCCACATTACACCAGATCTTTATGTCTATTGACATGCACAACTATTACTCTGATCACAAACATGACATAAGGTTTACCTCATGCTCTTCTGAGAAAATTAAGAAGACAGAAAAGTCTCTCTAGCTCCATTCCAAATGGCACAACCGGTCCCTCAGATCCATAGCTTTATTCCCATTAGTAGAATTGTCATGTAGATATGTATCATTCACAAGCTAAATTTCATCTAAATCAAAAATGTTCAAGGAAAGGCCATTTGTTGAATTAAAACTGAATGACCCATACAAGTGAGGATGAGAGAGCAGGGTCAGCCAGCATTCCTGCAGCAACTGGGGCCTCGTTCAAGGGCTCAACTCTGCCAGCGAAAGAAGGAAAATCAGGGACCTTTTGATCACAGGCACAGAATCCTAACCCGCAGAGGCACAAACCACCCCACACGCAGGGGTGCTGCTAGAGATTTTGGGACCTATGAAAGCATACCATTTTGGGCCCTCAACCCAGACCAATCCAATTATGTCGACATTTTTAACTTCAGAAAACAATTGCGTAATTTGCATACAAGCTGAAGAAACCCCTCATTAGCAGTTTGATCACCGCAGTACTGTTAAAGAATGCAAATGTCTTTAGCTATATCACATTTCAGATAATGAATAACTGAGTTAATTAAATGGATAATAATAATAACAATAATAATATTTCTTTCCATTCATAGTTTTGCCACTGGCTATCTAGTGTAAAGTCCGTCAAAATAGTTGACACATGATGTTTAATCAAATGGTTGCAACTTGTTAATCGAAACAGAATAAGAACCCCACAACTTCAAGCTAACCTAAGAGTTTATGTGACCACGCTGTTCTAAACCAACCCACAAAATACTTTATCTTTGCAAGAAACATTTAAAATATTAAAACTCAGAAATCAACGAATAACATTAATGTAACAATATAAAATGAGAATAAGGGGTGAAGTTTAACACCAAATTTCCATTAAAAATAATCCAACCATGTGACCACAAGCCCGTGACAGAAGACGATGGTTGATGTCCGTTACGTTTCTTGTAATTACATGGCAGTATGAATTTTAATTATACAGGAACATATAAAATTACTGTATTCACAAAATGGTGACCATTTTACTAATAAAGAAATTAATATAGCAATGTTAAATGTTCATGCATATGCATAAATGCTAGAAAGCAAACATTACATAATAGTAAAGTACAATATGATTATTAACAACCTACTGTGCTGAAGTACAAGGCAGGCAAGCAGACATTGTTTATAACAGGCTAATCAGTTATATCAGTCCGACATGAATAACCGATGGAAAGACACAGACCTATATAAAATACCTGGACGTATCTTTTCCCTGTCTAATCCAGGAGGCCTTTAGAAATGTTTTCTCTCATTTAGATTGCTAACGATTAGCTATCGATGTTTAAAAAATTACATCCTTTTAATGGGTAGTCCCAACTCAATACAACAGACATGTGGTTTGATCTTAACTTTAAATGTCATATAAAACAAACACCTACCTTCCTGCCTCTAGTTTCCTCCAGCCACCATCAGAATTGGAGCCCTTCCTAAAACAGGCCAAACTAGTCGATCACCTCCATGATCGAACTGTTTTGGTCACGCGACTAGACATCATGCATCTATATGTCAAAAATCGGAGTTACTTTCACCTAGAAGTGGATCTGGAGTGAACGATTATTCTGAGATTAACTAATGTAATCTCTGCCTGATCATATTTTTATTGTGGAGGAAAAAAATGGTGACTCGCGGCCTTCTATTTTGTAGTTATGCTCTCCCTATGTAATATCTGTGGGATTAGGAGAAATAGTTCACATTTACATTCACTTTTGATTCACGCTGATGCTTTTGTTCAAAGCGACGTACAATTGAGGCAAATTTAATTTAATCTGATTTAATGCTATGTTTAAATCTTTTTGCTTCCAGTGACTATTTTATTATTCCAGAATGCAATCTGTTTAGGTGGTGATATGTCAATAGTCTGAACACAGCATGAGTGTACTGCTTATATCTCTGCCACTACCAATGAACTATTATGACTTGGGAATGTAATATGACAAAAGCATAGGCTGTTTTGATTTGATAATAAACCGTGATATAGGAAGTAAATATATATGGAAACTGCATTTTGAAAAAGCACTTACAAATTTTAGATTATATTACACTAGATTAGATTGTATCAAATTTCATTGTCATTGCGCTAGAGCTCAGACAACGAAATGCAGTTTCGGATCTAACCTGAAAGTGTAAAGTGCTAGAAACAGATGTACAATATATACATGTGTGAATAACTAAATAGAAAAATAAGCATCTATACTGGGGTATACATGGACTGGTATAAATGAGTATATATCATGAAGTGTGGGAGAATGTGTCTGTGCAGTCTGTTGTTATGGGCGGGATTGGACAAAGTTTAGTTGTGGTCTTCAGCAGGGAAACAGCAGGGTTTCCAACTCAGGCATCTGGCTTGACACTCACGCTTTCAGACGATCACTCTCACTCAAGAAATCATACGGAAAAAAACAATATTATTCCGTTATAACCCTCAAATTAACTACATCAAAAGTATTGGGGTAGTTTGCACACCCTTCAGACTATTACCTGGTTACAATCAAACTGTTACATACATGTTACATACATACAAATGTGAGGGAATGCGTGTGCAGACTTGTCATGAATTGAAAATCTCACTCCAGCCAGCTAACCAAAGTTGGTAACCCTGAGATAGTTGTAGGAAAGAAGCTCTCAGCCTGCTGATGTGGAACCGGATACTTATTTACTTCATTCCAGAGGGAAGCAGGGTAAACGGTCTATGATTTGGGTAGGAGGAACCTCCAATGATGTTGCGCGCCATAAGCGTTGCTTAGGTTGTAGGGCAGGGGTGTCAAACCCCAGTCCTGGAGGGCCCGAGCCCTCCGTAGTTTAATTCTTTCCCTGTTCCACCAAAAATGATTCGGCTCAAGAGCTGAGTAGTCATTAGCACAAAGAGTTTCCAGGAGTTGAATCAGGTGTGTTAAATAGGGGGAAAACCAAAAATGTGCAGGGCTCTGACCCTCCAGAACTGGAGTTTGACACCCTTGTTGTTGGGCCATTCAGAGATTTTTAGGTGCCTTAAGATTTTAAAAGTAGCCTTTGTAAATACACATGCTTTTGGTTTCACCAGGGTTACCTACGTAATACTCTACATAATTAAAAGAAGAGTGCTTAAAGTACGGCCATCTCTGCTTAATTAAAGATAAAACATATGCAGACTGAGTTTAATAAAATTCGTAGAAATAGTGACCCCTAGTGGCATTCAGGTGATTTCCAATGTACGGATTCTTGACTTTTCCAACCACACGGCCCGGAAGTAATGATCTCCACCTCGGTACATGTGCGACCGGGTCCCTGAGGCCCGCAAACTAAATCGCGTTTACCACGGACCAGTGGTTGAGAAACCTTGTCCTAAGAACAGGGCAGCTGGGTTTTGTTTTAAATTCAGCTGCTATTTAAATTACAGGCTCAGAGGACACAGCAGTTTTAAAAGTTTTAAAAACAGCGTAAATTGTTTCGGTTGAAACATTATTTGAACTCTAAATTACAGGCAAGCTGATAAAAGAGCCAATGTTGCCAAGTCTCGCGAAACAAACAAGCAACTTGACCCCAGAAAACAAGTCCAAAATAAGCTTACTGTGCAAAGGAAGGTGGAGAAATCAAGCCCAAATATAATCCCAATATACAGGACCTTGCCATGTTATATATGTTCCATGTAATTCTAACATGCATAGAACAGAAAGAAATACTGGAGGCATTGTTCATTGTTCTTATTTCTTAATTTATCATTTTTTGCTAGTGTCTCTTTTTTGGTAGAATTGAAAAACAGTAAACAAGTCATTATGACTTGCTACACTAAATGTGGCTTTTTGTAGCACAATTTACACAAATAATTGGATACTCATTAATATCACAACACAAAATATATGAGAAAGAGATGCACAATTATGTGATATATCTGCATAACAAGAACTCTCAATTAACCTTTAACCACTCTTTCAATAACAAATTCTGGTCAAAAATTTAATGAATTGATGTAAAATGATGTAATTCATCTGTCAGACTCAGCAGAGCGCGTGAAATCCCTGTCAGTTAATCCGCATGATGAAAATGGTTTTGATATTTTTTTAAATAAATTTTCTGTCGCTGGCGCAGACTGTTTTACCAAAGCTAAACAACTTCAGTTCGCGGATTCCTAGTGAATTAATGTATAAATCAGAAAAAGAATGCAACCCCTAAACGTGCAGTCTGGGTAGTGTTTGAAACATCACCGGCAGTTGTTATCGTGGGACTCCCTCCCCAGCTCGTAATAATAAATAGCGTTGCTTTGGAAAATCCAAATACCGTCAAAATACCATATAATGTATGAACAGTATGATGGCAGGAAAAATAAGATTATATGACTTGTCCTAAACTGAAGGCAGCATTTGATGGCATGACTAAGTTTAAGTTTTAAGCTATTTTAGTCACGGAAGCTTATGTCAGCTGTCTAATGTTAATCTTTTGATCGATGATGGGCTGGGTCTGTAGTTTAAATGTAATTAATATTAGAATTTCTTCTAATGATAAATCTGTTATATTATAAAAATTTAAATGTCTTAAAAGGAGTTTCCCAGCAAAGAGTGTGTCGGGAAAATGTGATGATGACGTTGTTTTTGGGTGGTGTGAAATGGAAAAATTAAGTAGAATGTGGCACACAAATTAGACATTATATCAGAACATAGATATAAACATATATTTATATTATCACCAATTCGCAGGTTAAAACGCCCCAAAACCGCAACCCCTATAATAAGAACAAGCCCAATAAAACACAACCAGAAACTCAATGCGATATATAAGCGATAGCAGAAAAAAGCCCAAAATCATTAATAACAAGCGGACTTGGCAACATTGAAAAACACCCCACAAGAAGGAGAAAATACTGAAGCAGTATGTTCTCCACCAATCACAGACATAATCACAAATATACCTCACTGTGATTGGTCATCAGCAGAACCCGGGCCCGCTGTAGTGACGCAATGGGCGGGGCTTTGATTTTTGAGTTGGTAGGGCGGTATTGGAGTGTTTGTGTTTGAAGTGACGTTTTCGGTTTGCTTCAAAGCGGCGTAAATGAGGTTAATTTAAGGTGTGCAGTTTACCACGAACATACCAATAATTCGAAAGTACTTATATTATTTTTAATTTGGCGAAAAACGATTTTAGTTAATAAAGAGTAAAAGTTAGATAGCGGTGTCTTTTGTAACATGCCGAGCGGATGTTACCTAGAGATCAAAGGAAAAATAACACAGGTTACCCGTCTAGCTCCGTTTAGTCTGTAGTTTATTTCTAATCTACTGTTGAATTGC
This sequence comes from Mormyrus iriodes, assembly GCA_011763525.2. Taxonomy (NCBI): domain Eukaryota; kingdom Metazoa; phylum Chordata; class Actinopteri; order Osteoglossiformes; family Mormyridae; genus Mormyrus; species Mormyrus iriodes. The sequence goes on from JAAGVU020000001.1 coordinate 34,014,855, forward strand.
TGTGTCAGGTTTTAGAATTTATTTATCCTCCCTGACAGGACCATGCCAATAACCAGTAACATGATGTCCTCTTCCACCACGCTGGTTAACCCCCGAGGGCCGATGTTGCGGCAGAGGCTGGCAAGCGCCAAAGTCACCAAGCCAAGCTCCTTGATCTCATCTAAGATCAAGACTAAGATCGCAAGTAAGTGCAGTTACCTTCGTGTGTCAAAAAATACAAAAGGTACCGTGCACATACTGAATCCGTGTTGTGATGCCTGTGCTTTATGTAACAGCAGTTTCGGCAATAGTCATTATTTGGTGAGAACTGGTAAATGTGCTTTTCTAAATAATTAGGCGAAACGTTGCACCAATTATTGCGCGTATAATTCACCTGATTATTTGCAGAATTTTCCCCATAGCAGCCAAATGTGGAAAGATGCTTTTGTTAATGATTGCTTTCGGGAACGATGAATCATAATTTATTTTATATTATATTTAATCCTTATCTGAAGTTCGTTACAAGTCTTTATTTAATTTGTTAATTTCATATTTTTTCGCAGATACCTCTTCCTTTTTTAAGGTATCTCTAAAGACTAACAACAAGGCACTTGCCCTTGCCCTTGCGGCGCAGAAGGAGAAGAGTAGGCACCTTGAGACTGAGACCGTCCGCCTGCGGAAAGAGGTGCAAAGCTTGTGCTTTGACCTTGCCCTCCGTCGCCACAAGCAGACTCAATTGGTGGGTCAGAAATTTGAAGTGCAATGAACAAATGAAACCTGAAAGTGTTCACCTGGAGACCAGTTAAAACCTTAAGCTTTGTTCTTGCAGTATTCTGAAATCAATATGGTTCATTTTTGGTTGCATAATAAGTGTAATAAGCTGTTTTACTTTGAAATGAAAAAGCACCTTAAAGGATTGCCCCCAATGCTCTATTGCTTTTAACCTGCTTCTGTGTGGTTCCTAGCTGAAACTCCTATTGAATATAAAATCAAAATATGGTCAAATGAATGGGAACAAATTATATTTGTTACACTTGTTATGCCACTAACTATCCATGCATTGTTTAAGGTCACCCTACATTTAGTTTTTAAATTTAAAATACTGTATGTACAATATGTTAAGTTGAACTGTTTGCCATAGAAAACTTACCCTAGAATTATATTTTACTTGTACATGAAATAACTTATTAAATGCTTATTTTGTACATACAGAAGGATGGTGAAGGTGGATTATTTCACGTAGACTTATACTGATTTCTAAGTAGTTGTCTGTTTTGCCCCAGGTTGCAGTACTGAAGGACCTTCAGAGTAATGCTTTGAACAGCTTGGCTGCTGCTGTAGACTTGCTCTCCCATGATGATGTAAGGATTTTAGGTATTATGGTGGGTGTTCGGGAATTTGTGCTAATCACAGAATGGAGTTTACCTGATAAACCTAATGGTTATTTTTCATTACCGTATATTTAATATGTGGCCATATTATGTGTGTTTGTTTTCTGCCTTTCCGTAAATAAGACTGACAAGTAATTTTAATATTTTTTTTCATTTTGTCATTTTTATCTTTTCACAACTTAGGATGTGTCTGATGTACAGGAAGTCACGAATGACCAATTGCAGGCAGGTTCTGAAGCGTCAAGCACGGAGCATGGGTGGTAATTTAGCCTTTAGCATTTCCTTAAAGAATTAAATTGAATTTTATGTGGTCACAAGTACTAGATTTTAAAATTCGAAATCCAGTATTTCATAGTACTGTCAATGAAAATATTGCTTTGTCACATATTTATTTCTAGGAACCCAGCAAGCAAGCCTTTCTCATCAGCTCAGGTTCAAAATGTTGAGTGTTCAGTACAGCCAAAGCGAGTAAGGCGGATAACAAATACAGATACTGTCTGTCTACTCACGGCAGCACTCGGCATAACCACACAATCGGAACATGTTACTTTGAAAGGTTTGAAAGTATTTTTGATGCATTTGTACTTTAAAATTTTAATGTTATGCTTTTTCAAGGATTCCTGTCCTTAACAGGTTTTTATACTGCTGTTAGTATCAATTCTTGAATTATTGGGGAAAACTTCGCTAATGTGTGTTAAAATCCATTTATACAGTTTCTGAGTGGTTCTGTTACCTTTTGCAGGAAATGTATCTCAAACAAACATAGCGGGGACTGAAAAATCAGCCCCCACAACTCCAGCTGTCACTACGTTACCCATGGAGTTAGAAAAGTGGTGTAAGATATCTTCACACGCTCCAAAGAAGGTTCAAGATGTTCTTGATAATACTCTTAACGTGACCCCCACAACCAATACAGTAGATTATGTTTCAGAAGAGCACAGTTGGGGGTTGTTATCTTACACAACAGTTGAGACCCCTGAGGATCCTCCATACCAAGAGAAGACAACACTAGTTGATACAGAGATGGAGATCACCTTTAGTGACAATGCTGAAATAAATGCTGTGGAAACCAAGCCCAAAAAGACCAAAAATGAGTCTGTAGCCAAGCCAAGAAGAAAGGAAAAGGTTCAGTTATACAGGTCCTGCCCTCTTGGGAAGGAGAGGAAGCAGGTGAAGAACAGTTCAGCTCACAGAAAAGATACACTGAAAGTAGGCTGCTCTACTACTTTGAGAGAAACTGGGCCACAGGAGCTGGTGGATTCTGTCAGGCCTCTACAGCTGTGTGAAGCCGTGGACAGGGCAGAGCAGCTGGAGGAAGAATGCAGAGTGTCTGAATCAGAGGTGGCATGCAGGAAGACCCATGTCACCTCTCGGAGAACTAAACATCAGAGGAGCAGTCGTGGAGTCCCAAAAGAGCCAGCAGTAGCTGAATCCATTGCAGATAGACTACAGTTTAGTAGAATTTCGGTTGCCTCTCAGAACCATGATAACAATGTCTTAGTTTCTCAAATTGAAGATGATTATTTCAGAGACCCTGAAGTTCAGAACTCTGTATCTGGAGATGTAGAAATTCCCTGGGATGCAATTGTGCAGGATGGTGAAATACCTTATCTAAAAAACAGACAGACTTATACTGTTCCCACTTCTTATTCTTCTGTGAATAGACAATACATAATAGACGATTGTGCAATAGACTACCTTGAAACTAAAAGCAAGGACACTGTGTTCCCCCTGAGGAGGGATCCTCCATTTTCTGAAACAGGAGTGGTCTTGGTGACAGAAGCCTCAGAATCACCACAGGATCCTTTCCAAGAGAATCCACAGCTCTCTTTTGAGTCCCGGACAGTTGGGGATGTAGGGAACTCTGAAGATTTGATCATGAAGGATAGACCTACTTGGGAGTGTCTGAACACCTGCCCCTATGTTGACATTAAATTCAGAAAAACAAGTAAAGAGAGTACATTAAGATGCAGGAGGAAAAACACCCAGAAAGATGACTCCTCTCTTCCAGTGAAGGAAAATCTTACTAGCTGTGACCACAGAAAGATGTTGAACCAGTGCGATGAAGAAAATTTGGCTTCCTACTCTCAGTTACATCCTTCCAGTTTTGCAAGGGGTTATGAGGAAGGACAAGAAAATAAAAAGAGCAACAAATTACAAAGTGAAGTCACCAGAAAAACTTATGCTATCTGCAACTCGCAAGTAAAAATGATGAATGCTGAGTGTGGTGGTACCTGTTCAGCCAATGGCCTCACTCCTGTTCAGGGAGTTGCAGTAAAAGCTGAGGAAGGCTCAGAGATGCTAGGGGACACCTTAATAAGGCAGACCAAGGAGGACGGACCTCGCTGCAGTGCCATTGAACCTTCGTCAGTTCCCTGTTCTGAGCAGATCCTCCTAGTGGAAAATCCAGCTGCTCCTCTTCAGAAATCAAGGTCTGCTAGTGTGGCTGATCACACTGGGTCAGAGACAAGAGTAGCAGATAAATTCCTAGGTAGGCGATGTCTTACTTTTGATATAAACAATTAAGATGACATGAACATAAAAGTTAAAATTAATTTTCATGACTACAGTCCTATGTTAAAACACAAGATGTTATTTTTGTATGCATGGTTGAAGAGGGGAAAGTTTTGAAGAGTATAACTAATACAAACCGGACAGTAGAGGATGAATCTCGTCCGACGAGAAGGCGGGGGGGAGCTGTGTCTTACAAGGAGCTTCCCATCAATTGGTGAGTACTTAAAAACAAGGGTATTGACGCATATAGTAATTCTCCACATTTTCATATTGTTTTATACCACATCGCTGTTGAATTCTCGAATCCAAAGTGTGTTGGTTAATTTTCTGTGACCGCACACATAGTGTTAGCCAGGCCACAGTAGTAAATCAGCAGTTATGATCTTTTTAATTCTAACTCATGTTACTTAATGGAAACTATAAAGCTAAAGAAATTGCTACAATAACAGTACTCCAGGCTGAAGACCAGGACCTGTGGTCAGTGATTTAATACCAAAACGATGAATGTAATGGATTTGTAGTTCAGTCTTATATTACAGTACTGTTTAACCTGCCTAGACAAGATGACATGCAAGTCTGGTTTAATAATTAGTAAATACTGCATAAGTTGGGTTTTCGTAATGCATTTGAATATCAGGAGGTAGATATAGCTAAATTAATGAAACAATGGATGAAAATATAGTATATCTTCATTTTCACTGCAGCCATATGTTTAAAAATATAATACAGCTTGGAGTGCTATTAACCTGCTGGCCTTTGGGCTTAGCATCAGGCAATTTCAAATTAACGACTGGCTTCTCGTCTCAGCAACGGACTATTTTCAAATTGCCTTTGGTCTTAAATAGGCAAAATATTTAATAGTAGCAGACTTGGACGGCATCTAATTTTTCATCCTGTCCAAACATTATACCACCCTGAATGATCATTTCTTGGCTCCCCATCTGAAAGGGTTTTTTTTTTTTTATAAAAAACACCTCTTTAAGGTATGTGATATTCACATGCCCTAGTTTCACTAAAGTAAAAAAAGGTAATGCAAAAACTTTTTTTTTTTGTGGAAGTTGTTGAATTCAAATGGAATGACCCATACATTTTCATGGTTAAGGTTATACTGCTTATTTTGACTTGTAACGAAATGCTTGCAATGCATTGTATTGCTGGTTAAAGGGGTAGTTCACCCCAAAACTTAAAAAGATATATGTTTTAGAGGGGCTTTAGTGCTGTCTGTCCATCTAGGTTGTTCTGCTGAGAGTTTCCTTGTTTTAGAGACATCGGCCATAGAAATGTTGGGCTTCTTGAACATAATGGAAGTGAATGGCATTTTGTCTGCGGTGATTAAAATGCCAGAAAAATACATTTCAAAAGTTCCACAGCAGTGTCTGGTTGACCTGGTTACTCAAGATAATCCACAGACTTTGTAGTAAACGGTTTAATGTACGAACTAATTTCTTCTAACAAACCCCACAAACCAATTGTATCACTGTGCAGAAGATACAATAGGCAGCACAGGAGCGGCTGACATTTTTTCTTCTAACAAATATTCATCAATCAGATCTGCAAAGAACAAGCACCCGCAGTGATATCTTCTGCACAGTGATATGATTGGTGTGTGGAGTTCGGTAGAAGAAAATAGTTTGTACATTAAACTGTTCACTACAAAGTCTGGTCTACCTATTATTTGGGCTACATAGTGCTAGTAGTAAGCTAAATACCACCAGTTGTGTGAGGAAAAATATTTATTGAATTATAGTCTAAGTCTCTCAGCATTGTACCTTAGTTCATCACATAGCTAATGAGTCCAAATGCTAACAAACCATGGTTAAAATCATTTTAAATCGTGAAAATGTTGCATCTCTAAAATTCATTTGCAGTATATTGGGGGGTCACTGCACATGCAGACTTTATATTATACCAGTAGATGGAGTATTTCAGTCACGACCAAGGTACAGCTCCCTTGTTCAGCAGTCTATCTGAATCTCTTGTTCATAGACTCACTCATCAACTTGTTCACTCCTTCAGGTCTCTCATTCAGAACGAGAGATCCAAAAGAGTGGAGAAACTCATTCGTCGACTCACTCACTAACTCAGTCATTCATTCATTGGAGGCAAATATGTTTAGTCCCAAGTTTAATTTCCAGCATCATATACCTGATTACAGCACACCCTTACATGTCTCACTGGCTCTCACTGGCCATATTCCACGAGGGAAGCAGCATTCACTTCATATTTCTGAGGACAAGGAAAAGAACAAATATTTGTAGGGAAGTGAATGTGAGTATAGTTCCTGGAATGGACTCGTTTCCCACGGACAAACTGTGCGCAAATGTCTCAACATTACAGGAGAGCCATGCCTACAAGTACAAATGCTGTTGCTAACCATCCACAGCTCGTAAACAAAGCAGACGTGTGAAACGAAATACGGCATTATCTACCTTATGTTGCCGACAGTCAGGGTCGGACATCGCAAAGCTTGTGTGCAAATGATATTTTAAGTCAACACAGACCAAGGGAGCCAACACATTGAACTTGGCAAAGCATCTCACCGATAACTGTAAAATAAATTGCATAAACTCAAGTATAGGGGATATTACTGAGTACCATGTAAGCTCTAATAACACCATGACCTTGATCTAGTTATTTACAATAATCCAGTTATCAGTGTTATAAATGTAGACAATGGCGGTAGAGCTCAGCAGCCACAACTGAATAATTTTTAGTTTTGTCAAAACATGTTCAGTATAGCTCTGCACTTGTGACAAAACAGGCTATATTTTATTGAACTTGACTGATATTGACAAAATATGTTATTTAATGAATACAATTTTAAGTTCGGTGTTTCGTCATCTATACATAAAATTTCCTGATGTTTTACTTTTTTGCTGTGGTATTGTTTCAGTATCAGCATCAAAGTATTTTATTCAGATATATCGAAGTCATGATTTCGGTATCAGGACAACATTACTAGGCGTTTGTTCTAAGAACCACACAAACAAGGCAAACTTTAAATAAAGGTCAACATATAGCATTAAAAAGTGAGAATCTTGAATGATTGTGCAAAGAACAGTGTGTAATAAGCAATATACAGAGTGCTAAGTACATAACATAAGTTATGCATTACAGTTTCGCATTGTAATTTAATCAAAGAGTTCTTAGCCTGTCGGGAGGCATAGGCATGAATGTATGACTGTTCAGGCTCTGTTACATCATACATGTGTGGTGGTGCTTAGTAGAGGGTTTGAAAAGCAGCCGTGATCGTATAGTGGTCAGTACTCTGTATTGTGATTACAGCAACCCCAGTTTGAACCTGAGTTAAATTTGATCAATTATTAATTGATTGAGTAATTAATTACATAATTATGGGGGGCAGTGATTGGCTCAGCAGGCTAAGTCTTGGTGCCTGTAATCAGAAGATTGCTTGTTCGAGTCCCAGCCTCAGCAGAACAGTCACATGTCCATGGGCCCTTCAGCCAGGCCCTTAGCCCCCAGCTCCAGGGGCACTGCATGTTGGTTGACCCCGCGCTGTGACCCCCAAGCTATAGAGAGCAAGATGGGGTCAGCAAAGAGAGGCATTGCAATGTACCTGTACTTGTGCAAATGGCAAATAAAGCATGTTTGTTTGTTGCTGTTTAGGGCTTTCGTGATTAGTCGATGTAGTTGATGATGTCGACATGGAAAATGTCAATATCAATATTTTAAATCTACGCATTTTTTAAAAATATTTGAACAAAATTACCTTTATGATTATCCTTTAATAACTGTGTAATTATGCAGGGTTTCTGCGGGTCATTAAAAAGCATTAAAAGTCTTCAAATGCATTTTGCGAAAATTAAAGCCTTAAATGGCATTGAAAATGATTACATTTGATTCCCACACATATTAAGAGTTGAGAGTTGAAGAAAAAAAAATACCAATTTGTTTTGAATATATTTGATTTATATCTTTGATATGCTTTCACAAAATATGTACATTGGTCTAATAAACACAGAACCAGTTTTGCCTCTGGTCAGAGCAACATTGGCATAATGCCAGATGCTTACAATCGCTAAGAAAGTAAATGTGGTAACGTTGCTAAGAAATGGGCAAATGTAAATTCCAGCAAAAGTGGCCGGAAGATGAAGAATTTAGGACGTTTGCAGCCCATTGATGGTCAACATGGAGAGGGATTTTGCAGCGTTTGTAAAGTATTTAAGCTAGGTATAATGGGCGTCAGTGCTGTTAAATCTGATGTGCAGTCCACTAGCGACAAATTGGCTGTAAAAGTCAAACGGCAATGAACTGTGTTGTTACTTTGCTGTGACCAACAAAGTAACCTCTTCAGCAGCTACCGCTACCACTCCTAACACCACAACCATCGCTACCCAAGGAAAATCGAGCGACCTTCAAGCAGCGTTGGGATTGAATGTGATTTGTTGGATTTTGGTGTCTGAACATTGGCGTGCAGCACCATTCACACAAATCCAGTGAAGGTGTTTGAGTTGTTCCAGGCAATGTTTCCTGATTCAGAATGCATCAGTTCTGTTATTTACACAGTTAAATCTATGTGATTACTGTAGCCCTTGAATTTTCCATACACCAAAGGGGCAGTTCACCCCAAAACTGAAAAAGAGATGGTTTTGAGGGGCTTTAGTGCTATCTATTCATCTAGGTTGTTCTGCTTGGAGTTGCCTAGTTTTAGGCAATAGATATCGCCCATATAAATGTCGTGCTTGTCTCAAATATAGTGGGAGTGGATGACATTCTTTCTGTGGTGATTAAAGCACCAGAAAAATACATCTGAAAAATTCAACAGCAAATTCTCTTACCAGAAATAATGACCCGATTATTGAATGTAATCCACAGTCTTTGTAGTAAGCAGTTTAATGTAGGAACTGGTCACGGTAAAGAGGACACTAGCACTGAGTCCGATGTGTACTGTGGCTTTAATGGGGATGAGGCAGCTTGTAGTTGATAGTAGTCTAGGTGGAAACCAGAGAAAGCCAAAGACCAATCCAAGGACGCAGATAGTATCGTAGTCGAGGGGCAGGTGAGGGTTGGCCAGTGTGCAGGGCCAATCGATTGGACTAGACGGGTATTGCAGTCGGAAGGCAAGCGATGGTCAGGTGATGATTGTCAGAAGTCAAAAGGGCAGGACAGCACTCAGAGTCTAAGGGCAGAAATAGGGTCAGGCAACTCAGGAGGCAGACAGAAAACAGGACTGCTCAAACTCGAGGATAAACCAGAAAGATGTCGTGTCTGAGCACGAGATCAGACGAACTAAAATAGACTGCACTGATTAGAACAACTGGGAATCAGCTGTGAGGGCATAGCTTCACAAAAACTGGAAAATACTGGTGCAGACGCACATAACCAGGGCAGACACCGCATTCAGGAGGGTCAGACCGGTCTGGGGGCGTGGGCTTCGTAATGTTATTTGGGGATCCACGGGGTTGATCCGTGACAGGAACTATTTTCTTATACCGAACTCCACACACCAATCATATCATTGTGGAGATATGAGCACTTCCGTGCAGTGATATGATTAGTGTGTTGAGTTTGGTATCCCTAAAGCTAGGCAACTCCCAGCAGAACAACCTTGATGGTTAGATAGCACTACTACAACATCTCTCTCAGTTTTGGAGAGAACTGCCCCTTTAAATTCCACCCTTTTTGTTTCAGAGTTCGAGTTTTTTCCTTCACTGTGACTGATAGAATTTGGTGTTATAGTTGAATGTAGGCCTGTCACGATAACAAATTTTGCTGGACGATAAATTGTCCCAGAAATTATTGCGATAAACGATAATATTGTCGTTGTGAGACCATTTTCAACTGATGTAATGATAATGGCATAATAATGCAAGTTTAACCCTTTCAAAGATCAATAAACTTTCATTTCTAAAGAATATTTAACACTGGGACTGGAAGACATTTTTAATATCCAAAATAAACAAAACAACCAAAAACAATAAATAAAATGGATTATGAAGTCTCTAAACAAAATCGCCCTTGAAATATTAAACATTAGGCTCAGACAGGGAAAACAGGCAAAACTGCCATTTAGGACCTTTGTAAACAAAAAGTGCTAACTAACAACAAAACACTCCATATGAATAAAAGCAGGTGCCTCAACAGGCCGTATGCAAATCCGTAGCTACTTTAGTCTGGCAAATTCCGAGCAAGAAATACCAACATGTTGACTTCGTGTGGCTTAAGGCAGGATCTCTCAGGAGTAGCAATGTGTCCAGCTATGCTAAACATTCTGTCTGAGCTGGTGCTTGTTGCACAAATGCACATGTATTTTCGAGCCAAGTTGGCCATCAAAGGATATCTTCTTTGATTGTCATGCCACCACATCAAGGGATCACACGAAGCATCAAGTGCATCTTCCTGGAGGAACTTGGTCAGCTCTGCATCAGCCTGCACTCTTTTTGGAAATGCAGCATGATGGGCCTGACTTGTGAGATGAGCTCTTCTGTTTTGAAGAAGGTCACTCAGCCTCTTCTTCTTGGTGGGTGTGGCAGCAGTAGGTTCATCCTCATTTC
>JAAGVU020000001.1:34025353-34097323 GCA_011763525.2 Mormyrus iriodes
CATGCGGCTGGCAAGTAGCCTAACTGACGCGAGAGTTCACGCCTCATTACCCTAAGGAAACGAGAGGGGGCGGTAGACACCAATGCACCACAGTGAAGCCTTTTGTCATTAGTGTCTTTGGTAGGGAGAGACACGACGAAAACAAGCATGCAAATGAAAATTATCGCGGCCGGAAAAATGATCGACCTCATTTTAATTATCGTGAAATTAATTGATTTATCGTTTATCGCGACAGGCCTAGTTGAATGAGGTCACGTGGCAGTACAATTTACACAAACGGAAACAGTCATGGGCTGATTTTTCGGTATAGTCAGTATTCCAGCATTCAAAATTTTGTTAATGGGTACTTTGTTAAATCAGTTTTGAAATATCTGCAAATAATTTTTTGTTTTAAGCTGTCTCGTGAGCCATTTCTAATTCAGTTTAGAGTTATACAGTTTACGTATGTATTATGTAGATTTTCTCAAATATCCAAGATTATCGTTATTGCATCATTGTCAAATTGAATGGTTGCAATTCAGAATTTGGGACATTGGTAATTTTATAAATTCATTTTCTATAATTTTATTCTGTGGTTACAGACATGGGTTGTGTATGACGTTAAAAATGGCATTTAAAAAGGCATTAAAAAGCATTAAATTAGATTTGCTGATACTTTCAGAAACCCTGTTATGAGAGTATTTATCACTAAACAATGAGGTGGTTTCATACTGTGCAAAGTTTTGATGGCGTACCACGGTAGCACTAGTGCTGTGCATGAGCACCTGAAGTGAAAACGCACAGGCGCTATTCTGGATGATGGACTACCAGAAAAGGCAAAACCACCTTAAATGCTGTTTATTAAATTACCATTAGTACAGAAAGCTTTTAAATATCTTTTATCCCTGGCGCTGCTAAATATACTCATTATTAAAGCCATAAAGTAGTCTGCCTGATACCTTAGAATTTCCATTGAATTAGTGTTTGAGAAAATGTTTAGGCTAGAGTCTGGGCTTATTCTATGTTGATTGATGGTGCCAGTGTGTGTGTTCATGTGCATTGGGCTTGTGACCAGTGTTATCGTAAACTGAAACGAAAATGGACATGAAATAAAAGAAAATAATTTGTGAAGTGAAATAAAAAATAAAACTATATTTACCAAAAAAAACGTGTTGGACATTAATCAGCAGAAAGTACCACCATACCACCAATGTCTTTTTTACCATAATTATCCACAGTACCTCCCCTTTTAAAACATGTTGTGGCTGCTGAACTGTCCCTTTCTTCACCGCCACTTCAGTGCTTATCACTTCAATGACATACCAAAACAGTAGCACGTGACATGCTCCAGTAACAGAATTTAATAAGCATAAAGACATGCCGAATTTATACAGATTACTAACTTTTGGGCATTGCAATACGCATCTCATTAATATTTTAGACATACTATTAATCTGCTTATCGAATTGTGGGTGAAAATGTCCGTATAGTGTTGAAAAGCCAGTGTCCATTATCTAAAGCCCTGCAATGACATAGTTTGTTGTTGTCAAAATAAAATTAACTTAACCTAAATGCTAAACTTGATTTTCTGGAGGAAAATTAATTATTTAAATTAATTGACCAATCGGTAAAATGGTTTATAGATTAATCCATAGAAAAATTGTTGTTACCTGTTACTGTGGGGAAGACCCATACATTCTGTAACTAAGTAGGACCACAGTCCATGGTAATAAACTGTGCTTTGAAGTTCCTGTTTTGATGAAGCAGTGTTCTTTATCACGGGTCTATCGAAGTTTCTGATTTTCTTATCATTTAAACTTTATATGACAAGTCAATATATCTTTTATATCACCCAGCCCTAGGCATACTATATCCAGGCCAATATATGATGCACCATCTAGCAGAATGGAAGACCATATGTGTAGTAAGAATCATCTTACCAAACGCAATAAATGAAAATTATAAATAAATATTACATATTCTTGCTTAAAAGGCCAGTTAAAACTAATTGATAAACTCATTTGCCCAATCTGGTTGTACATTGTAGTTGGGTATAAAATTAAGTAATGGACAGTGTTAAATGGTTTAAAGCTGCATGAATCTGAGGAAAGCTGTAATTTTCATTTGTTTATGTATGTTTGTATGCATATGATGCAAGGTAGTGAAACATGCTAATATGCTTTATCAGCTGGAGAATGCTGGGTTTGTTTAATACTTAAGCTCTCATGGGTACCTTTGAGTTTTCATAAGAATAAAAGACAGGAAATTTTTATTCACTTGCAGAACAGTTCCTTTGAATGTAATATTTAGGGTATAAATCAGTCCTGATTGAAAATGTCTTTTTCTTTTTTTCTAGCAAAATGAGGCGTGGGGATAAATTTACTGATACACAGTTCCTGAGTTCTCCGATATTTAAAGATAAGAAGAAGAAGAAGAAGAAGCAGCCTCTGCAGAAGCAAAGAGATTAAGCTTCTGTGGTGGTTGACCATTGATTTGACATGTATTTTGGAGGATATTGCAAGGTATATTATATTCTCATGCAAATGTACTGTAAAGCAGTGCTTGTGCTTATGAAATTTTTGTATTTTAATTTCACTTTAATAAAACTGTCATTACAACATTTGGCTGTGATCCACAGCCAGGAGATAATGACAATATAAACTAGTTGCTGTCAGCAGAATCAAGTGTCTGAGGTTTCATTTCTCTTTAGTATCACTATGTGGTGCTGCTTCAATTTTGGTGCAATTTGTCTCAAAATTTGATCAGCTCCACTTTGTAACTGATACAAGTGCCTGAAACTCCTTTTCTTTGGTATCACTATGTGGCACTGCTTCAGATTTGGTACGATCTGTCTCAAAATTTCATCACTGAAAAAGATCCATCAGATACTTTTTGAGCTATCGTGGTAACAAGAAAGTGTCTACAGCAGTGGCGGACCAGTTACAAGACTATATATTCCCTGTCTGCGAATTCCTTATGTCTGCAAAAATTGAGAAAGATTCACCAAATACTTTCCGAGTTACTGTGTTCACAAAACCAAGTGTTTTATACAGCCTGCATTTCCTTCCATTGCTGCCATATAGCCTTGCTGCTTCCCTTTGGATAAGTTTGTCTCAAAATTTTTTGATTAGTTTGATCAGTTCAGTTCACTGACACAATGTGGCTGCAGTGTTTGAGAAAAATCCTTCAAATAAATTTTTGAGTTATCGTCTTCGAAGAATCAAGTGTCAAAACTGCCCTGTTCTTTGCTATCAGAATGCGGTGCTATTTCAGTTTTGGGGCAAACTCACTCAAGATTTGATCAGTTCCAGTTCATAACCTAGACGATGTCTACAAAATTTGAAAAGATCTATCTAATACTTTTTGAGTTATTGCATTAAAGAAAAAGCAGCATCACACCAGTCCCAAAACCATATGCAATCTACACCCAGGGAATACAGTGGTGTTTGACAAATATACAATCTTCACCTTTTGTGGTCAAAAGTGGAATTGCATTTTTAAATTCAAAAAGCCAGTATCCAAGTCTTGTTTGAGTTGCTGTTGATGAGTATTCTGGACCATGAGAGAAATGTAAAGTATACATTATATCAGCATCTTTTATTACCAATATCCATCCATATTCCAATCTGTTGTCCAGTACATTGGTGCACAAGGTATGTAGCTAGGGAACCCTCTGGACAGGATGCCCATCCATTACTGGGAATATACACGTATAGTAATGTAAGTGAAACATTACAAAAAGCCTGATTTTAGCCAGAGAGTATACATGCGCATACAGTGTCCTGGAAACATGGTCCAAATGGATAGTGTCTTCGTTAGAAACCAGCTGAAAAAAACCTTCAGAATAGCTTTTAATAGATTGATTCCCAGGAAAATTGTGAATTCATAGTATGAAATGGAAGGAATGTAAATAAACAGAAAAAGTTAATGGTTTTGGTGAATTCAGTTTGCAGTTAAGCCATGGATTTTCACAAATTATTTACTATTAACGAGAATGTCAATGACAAACATCTGTGTAGGATAGAAAAATTGGCTATGATAATTAGGGGTCCAAGCAGCAATAGCTATATTAATATTTATAATTAATAGTTAAAAATGAGAATAAATTATTTTTGCAATTTCTGGGTACATTGTTTTTTCAGCTTTTTAATAAACATCTCAGTTATGAGTTTGGGCTATGTTCCGGTTTGGTGCTAAACAGTAGAAATCTAACCAAAATATTTAAGATTAATGGACAATAGTTTTTAAACACTGAGCTTAAATCTGCTTGTAAATATAGTCATTCCTCTGGTCACATGGCATGATACACACTTGAGAGATGCTATTCTGCCTCCAGTCAGTGATCAGTCTGTCAGTAGGAAGCTGAGATCGCTCCCTGGTGTGTACTCCGTGGCCGCTTTTCCTCTGAAACACAGATTCAACGTGTTACAAACTTCTCTCCAGCCAATTATGCAGATGAAGGACCACTCGCCTAAGACTGTATTACCTGCAGAAGAGCCTTGCATTAGTACTGCCCAACAGCATGGCTTTGTATCCCTCGATGAGCAGCATTGACCCCTCCCTCAAGCCCTGAACAGGAGAGCATCCACACTCATGTATGCAAACCACTGGTCATGCACTTAATCTGCACCCAAAGGTATGAATGTGTGAAAAGTCCTTTGCAAAAAAGCATTAGCTGAGCATCAGAAGTATTTTTTAATTTGTTTATTCAGTAGATACTTTTATCCAAAGTGATGTACAATTGAAAATGCAGAGTCAGCCAGTCCCTGGAACAATTCGGGGTTAACCCGTGTTATTTTTGGGGTTGAAGTTACCCCAGTCCATTTTGAAAATGAGGTTAAATTCTATAGATTCTAGAATTTAGAATAGAAGAAGTAAAATACACAAGGGTTAAGTGCCTTGCTCAGGGGCCCAACAGAGAAATCACCCTGCTGATCCTGGGATTTGAACTGGTGACCTTCCGATCATAAGCATAGTGTCTGAACTTGCAGAGTCATACACTGCCCCCAAGAATTAAATACAACAATTACAAGTGCTTTAAAAAGCAATGCACAGCTTACCAACACACATGGCGTGTCGGGTTCCTCATGATACTGAAGAATGCGCTGCTCTCGGGTCTCCTACACAGAATAATGGAAACAGTCAAAGTTAACTCTATTCAAAATAAAAAAATAATAGACAAGGAGATAGGGCTGGGTACTGCTAACTAGCTGAAGATATAATACTCATCATGATACCAGGGTCACGATTTAAAGCATCAGCACCATTGTATCCAGATGGTTAACATTCCAATATTGTATTAATGGAACTAATAATATTTAAAATAGGCCAAATTTGATTAACAGGCATTAAAAGCTTTTAACTACCAAGGATGAATCAGTGCCTTGAATAAAGTTGTTACATAGTTCAACTCCCATTTGCACAAACTACGTATTTATTTGAGCATTCATCAAGGGCACATTTCTGTTTTTAAAACAGCAAATGTGAAAAAACACATAGAATGAAACATCTGACTTGTACTTTGACATTTGAGGAGACACTTGCCAAAATGCAGTGCACTTAGGACGGACTAAATAACACATTTTAATCAAATATTTAAAAATCTTTACAAATAAAACACCACCCATCAGTGTTAAATGGTATTGCAATAAACTAATCAATGCAAAGGTTCAAAATACTGATGAAAAATCATGACAAATAATTGTGATTTAACGATTAATTGTAGTATTGATGCAGCTCTAGTAGGAGAAAGGTGGAGGGCACACTGGACACAGACAGAAAGCAACGAGTAAAATACTATTTGCCTCACCCCCATGTGCCTGCTATTAGGGTCAAAATCCAGGTAATGGGGATTGATGTTAAAGGGCACCAGACCAATGGCATCCAGGCTCGGAGGGTAGACAATGGGCATGTCATTTGTGGTATGGATGCTGACGGTGGAAATGTTTGTGCCAGCACTGGACCCCATGTATGGAACCCCGTCCTGTAAAGCCCAAAAACAATAAATTCATGCACATACCTGTAATAACTTGCAATGTTTTGTCTTAGGAATGCTCCAGCACTGGTGCAGCGGATTCAGAATCAAGTCTGAGACTGAATGACAAAATATTTTTTTAAAAAATAATGAACGTCAGGCAAGTTGCATTCACCAGCAGCACACGCCTCTGGATTTCCGACACCAGGTTGTGATCGTACAAGGTTTTGAGCAGTCGGAAAGTGTTGCCACCCCCTGGGGAGAACAAGAGGACACATCTGAATCCCTTCCTTAATATCACCCATCCTCGGTGACTGCTTTATCCATAGGGCCATGGTGAGTTTGGTATCCCAAGTAGCAAAGGGCACAAAGTAGGGAACACCCTGGACAGCATGCCAGTCTATCTGAAGGAACGCCAAAATGATGCCAGACCATTTTTAGACATGTAAACTCCACAGCACACTGAGTAGGGTGGCACAGTAATCCAGTGGGTATTACTGCCGTCTCCTACCTCCTCAGTTGTGGGTTTGAATCTTGCCTTTGTGTTCTTTGTGCATGTTTTCTGTGCACATGGCACTGGTTTCCTCCAGATACTATGGTTTTCTCCCATAGTCCAAACTCATGCAGATGAGCTGGCCTCTCTCAGCTGCCCACTGTATGTGTCACTTGTGATGGACAGGCATACTATGCAGGGTGTATCTTTGCCTTGTGCCCTGTGCTACCTGGGATAGTCCATGTGACCCTAACCAGGATAAGATGTTGGAATAAGAAAAATATTCTCTGTACAACAATATTTAACGCAGAAAACAATCAGATCATTCAAACTATCTACATATGGGCAAAAGTATTGGGACACCTGGCTGTACACCATATGCAGACCATGACATTTTGGAAAATTCTATGTTACCAACTCTGTGGGAACAGCTTGGGGAAGACCCTTTTCTGTAAAATGGGAGACAGTTTTGATGCTAATTTTCTAGTGCCAGTGTCATTGCAATCCTAACTAAATGCACGGCGCTCACTAGAAGGATTAGAAATTAATTTACACAACGCACCAATGAAGATGCCCTCTGCCCTTTTCACTGCCTCCACGGGTTCTGATGCCTCATGTATACTGTCCAGCTCATAACCTGTTTAAGAACACGAATAAATGAAATAATGGAGCGCTGCAAATTCAAACACTAGTCTGTATTGATCTGGAACACCGACTAATACGGGTTCCACTATCACTGAAGAGATGACTGGAAACCGGTTTCCCTTTACTTACCTAGACTTATGAACTTCTTCCGGGCAGTGCTAGCATAAACGTCTTGGTCTTTCAAAGCGTAGGGAACGAAGAGTATTTTTTTCACATGACTGGCAGAAATGTTTCGGTTTAGTGTTTATGACTACAGTACTAATATAACAAAATGTACAGTTTAAAATCAACAAAGAACGAACTCCTTGAGGAAATGTACTGCCCAATCTGACTAAAAACATGGTTGAAACGAGCCTTTTATTTTCGTTTTCATTAAGTTACCCCACATCGAACAGTGGAATGAAACTAAAAACAGAATGCAAATCAGAGGATTAATGTGTTTAATCTTTAATAATGTGACAAACTTACTCTCCGAAAAACTGCTTTATCTCTTGTTGACAGTGATCCAGATAACCTCCACCGTAAAGGGTCGAGTTTGACACCAGTAATAACCTCCTTTTCATGTTTCTTAATAAAATCTAGCTCAGCTTTCAAGTGCGATGAAACACAAAACCGTATATCTTGTCTATGATTTTAAATTTTAAACAAAACGCTACAGGCGTTTACAATAGGCGTCCAAAGATCGCCTTTTTTGCTGATGACAGCGTTCGTAACGCCTACTTTGAACAGCAGATTCGTGTCGTATTTTGTTGACCTAACAACATCTACGGGACGCATTTGGAGATACACGTATTACACGCATGGGTTGAACAGACCTACTTACAATTATTACAGTACAGAGATATAAACGAATAGCACTGATAAGCAAAAAACATCACTTAGGCATATGTAAATCTGCATTGATCCTTGTCCTTTACTTTTGTTGTATTCCCTGGATGGGCAATACATAGGATGGCTCAGATTAAAAATAGACATTCGAGCACATGTGCAGGGGCACCATATCTTCAGGGAGTGCCAGGCAGTGCAATCCCCAATAAGCGTGCCTAGTTTTAGCAGGATTGTGCACCATTTGGAACTTAATTGAGAATGACCATAAAATTCTAATTTAATTCGTGAAATAGGCTGCGCAGGTCTAACTTTATGAAAAACCTTGCTGACTGTACCTGCTCCAGCATGGTAGGAATCAGTGGTAGAGGGAAGCTAAACATAACGGTCACCTTGTTGAGTGCGGTATAACTGATGCAGGGATCTAATGCCTCACCCTTTTTCTCAACAAAGAACCATCCAGACTCAACCGGGGAGGAGGACAGCTGCAAGGCTCTCAAGTCTCACGCATTGGCCGTGAGATACACGCATTTCAGCCTGCTCCGACGCTTACACAACACCCCTTGTGTTTCTCACGCTGAGAAGTAAGGGATAACGCCCACCAAGGTGTCCCGTTACATAGAATTAATGGACGAGGCGCAGACCTACGGAGTGGAGTTTTCCACCGCGTTCATAGCTGTCGTAAGTTATAGTGAGTTAATAGCCACCTGCCAGCCAATCAGAAAATAGCATTTGTTGTTTCTGGGTAAATTCCAAAATAAGTTACTGCAAGCAAGCAAGTTATTACATGGATATGCACATGAAGTGTAGAAAAGGTGGAAGTGAGAGAGCAAGATCCGATGAATGCGGTAGGCAGGGCTCTCATGTCTCACGCAATGACCGTGAGACACACGCTCCTAACATATGTGATCTCACTCCAAACTTTTGATAAAACTTGAGAGCCCTACAGCTGGACAAATTCAGATTGAAGTGCTTCCTCGACAAACTGTTCCATGGCCTGAAACTTGGGCATGAAACACTGGAGGAGAGCTTGTTAGAAATTAAGAATGGAACTGCTCAAATGATAAAGGGCTGTAGCCCACTCTCCTGATCTTCCTGTAAGGAGGGACATAACAAAATCGGGCCCAACCGGTCTTGGAGGCTAACTGCGTGGTGTTGTGACCAATATACAGGTTGCCCAGCATCAGAAAACTGGTCATGGGAGTTTTACTTATACAAAAATGTTATGAGGGTAGAAAGAAAAACGATTGGTTAAGAGAGATAACCAATCAGATTGTAGGGAAGGTAGGTCCAAGCAACTAGAGGATGTGGAACCCTGGCAGACACATGGAGCCCAGTGTTTTACAGGGGCCCTTTAACATGTAAAATTGCAGGGTGACATTTTGTCAGGGGCCCAGAATTTCTAGATACGCCCCTGCCAAGATTAACGCAATTTGAATTTTTTACTTAATTCACAAGACATTTTAGTCTGGGATTCAGAAAATGTCAGCTATTAATATGTTGGGGTTTGAATCCCACCTCCGAAACGTGTGTCGAGTTTGCATGTTCTCCCTGTGTTATGTGTGTTTCCTCTGGTTTCCTCCAAGACATGCATAGTGTATGTGAGTGTTTATATGCATGTGCCCTGAGATAGGTTGACATCCCATCTAAGGTGTACCCCAGACTTGTGCCCTATGCTGCCTGAAACAGCCTCAAGGCCTCCCATGACCCTGACCAAGATAAGCCGTTAGAAGAGGAATGGATAGATGGATTCTGGCTTGTTCTTTTCCATCCACTAATTTTAACTACATACAGGAAGCTGAGAACATTCTGTTCAATTTCGTAAATTTCACATATGCAAAGCCTATATAAGAAAAAAAATAAATATTGTGATACCGTGGGTTTGGTCTGTAGGATCAATTACGCACTTTATCCCCGCACCACGGGATTTGTAAATAGTGTACATTAATATGTGTATTCATGTATTTATGTTGTAAATAGCAAATATCGTAATCGTGTCAGGTTTGCCGTGGAATGCGAGTGTGTGTTATCGTGTGAGTGTGAGTATTGCGCAAACTGTTGACTTCCCTGTCTGTGCCGCTGCTAGTGTGGACTAATGATGAGTGTCATTCCCTATTCCCACATTTTTAAAGAGCCGTCACCTCCTTTTATCAAAATGACCCACACACTGTAAAATGTTTAAAAAATTATTTATTGAATTTATTTTTTGAAAATATGCATATACAACAAGTATGTTTCTATTTTTTATGTAAGAAAGATCCGACGGAACAGATTAGACCGCAATCCCTTCAGAAACAATTTTTAGCGGAACCTTCATTTATGCTCATGTTTCTTCAGGGAAGCTGAAGCCCGACGGATATCCTGTGAGGCAAGTGGAGCTTGACGGAATTCCTACTTAGAAAGATTTTCGATAGTCTTTTAACGTTTCAGAATTTTTTTATGAATGCTTTTTGTTTATGATACAATTAACAGAGACGATGGTTATATATTTTTAAGTCAACCTAGAAGCTTCACGTTATTATTTGCCAGGTGGCAAGCCACCTAGTATGAAAAGTACGATTTCCACATGAGACGTATCATAGTTGCAAAATTAAAAGTCTCGATACGTATCACATTGTTCCTTCATTATTTTTGTGCTAGAAGTATTAACGACTATTATATACCTACCCATTTATGGTCCCAAAAGCCAATCTATTTAACAAGGTTGCTAAAGTCACTAGCTGTGGATAGTTAATTCGGTCTAGACAGCATCAGAAGCCGCCTGAGCTGTTAACTAACTGGCACCCTGTAAAATGGTTTAGAATAACCAATGGGAGTAAAATTGGTATTTAAATGGACATTTAACAAAACCTAAACTGGATAAAGTCCAGTTAGCTTTGCTAATTTTGAAAAACACCTTTGGGTAAATTAAAATCAAATGTAATTTCAGTTTGAAAAAAGGAAGTAAAAATGTGAAAAGATTTTTTTCATAGAGCATCGAGATGTTAAAACATTCTAATTTAGACCCAGTTAATGAAAAGAATTATAATATATGGCCTGAATGTACCTTGTGGAAAAACGTAATTTTTGGTTATCACAGAAAAAATGATGAAAGATTTTGGGTGGGTGTTGGAGTGAGACCTGCAGTTGATCTTTGGTGCAGTATTCCGGATAACCATTTTCTTCTGTAGGTTCCTCTGCACATCAGTGGGCTGTATTGCTGTCATTGTAATGAGCACAGAAGCGCTGGACAGACACCTGCGGCTGCAACCTTGGACACCAGTCTGCCTGGATGGCGTACAGCTCTTGGCAAAGTCCTACTTTGGAGACACAAACTACCGGATATTACTTAGCAACATGCAGAGTGTGTGGGAGGAGGAGGTGGATGTAGACACCATTAAGGGAAGAGCACAGGTAAAGATAAGTGTGTGTGGTAGGTGTGGTACATCCACCCTTTGAAAGCTCAGTCTGATTTACTGTTCTATTTGCAGGAGCTTAACAAGCGTCTCCGAGCACCCGCCGATGCTTTCTTTGCTCACCTGCGCACAGTGGCGCACCCATGTCTGGCTGGGGAACCTGGTGCTGCAGTGGCGTGCAGTGATGCTCCTTCCATCTCTGTCATTGACTTGAAGCCCCGTCGGCTAACGTTGCGACTCAAGAGCGAGCTGGCAGGAGTGCCTTTCTACTGGGAGTTCTGGTGCTCGGCCTCATCTGTGGCAGTGGTATAGTGTAAATTCAACATGTTACTGTAGTTTTAAGGACCTAGTATAATCACTGTGTATGCAGGGGCGTAGCTTGAAATTTTTGGCCTTGTGACAAAATGTCACCTGGTTAGATGTATTTCCCGAACAGCAAATTCTGTTTCTGACTAAAGAGAGGGAATGACATTCACACTTTCCTGCAGCTGTTGGGAGCCATGGGAGATAGTTGCATGGGAAACAGTAAAAACTATTCTTTCATAAAAGCCGTTCACACTGTTTGTGGAGGGCTTACCTACATGTTGGGTTTACCTATATGTGATTGACTCATAGTCTTGTCACAAGTTCAACTGAAGGCCAGTGGCCACGATCATTCCCAGAATGAAGGCATGCTTACCATTTTTCTTTCCACTTTCAAATGACCGTTCAAACTCGTGTCTCTTCTCCCTAATCTTCTTCATATGTGTGAGAACAGCGTTCTTCTTGTATGACTCCACGTATATGTGCCTGTTGTCACCAGTGTGATTCCGAAGCTGTTCCTGGTTGTGTCCTTATAGGTGTGCAGTCAGCTAGTGCGCCCCCTGCTGGCTGTGAGTTCAGTATTACAAAGGCAAGTGGCTGAGCTGGCCGCCCTGCTTGCGAGAAAGGATGCTGAAATTCAGGACTACAAAGAAAGTGGAGCTGTACTGACCAGAGGTGAGCAGAAAGTATTGAGGAGGACAAAGGAATCAGTGATTTTTATATGGTTAGACTGGTGTTTGAACTACTAACCAAGCAAATGCCAGCAGTGTCACCTAAATGCAGCAGGTGATAGATAAAAGCAGGGCTTTGTACGGCTTGCATCTAATTCTAAATTTGGAACTTCATATATTAAATTGATGTTATTTGATACTTAATATTTCAATAGAATAACAATCCTGTTAGGATTTTCTGCAGAATATCTCTTCTAAGAAATAAATTGTATAATCACTGATTTTTCCCAAACGCTGGGGCAGTACGGTTACTGTGCCAAAGTTTTTTTTGATTGGTTGAGCTTAATTTTAGACATATTTTTGCCTCAGTGTAGCAGCCTCTGTCTCCTTATGCTGTGTGATTTTGCACAAGGTCTATTACGTCTACCTGGACCATTCCACCTTGTACATGCCAGGAAGTATCCAGCCAATCAGTGTCCCCCTTAGAGGCGGCTTGTTGCACCGCAAGCCGCATGTTTCCCCACAGCAATGCTAGCAGTGAATTTAACGGTGGTGCAATAAATACTTGTTAGGCCATTTTTATGTCAGATTTCCTTGCCATGTGTAATGTTTTACCATGTTGCCTTTTGGTTATTGATACCCCACAGATACTGTGAATATGAATAAAAAAGTATGAATCTCCTCATTACATTTTTATCACCCTCCTGAAAATAAGTTGTTTGCCTCAGAGCACACACCTTATTTGGGTCCTTCTATGTGTTACAGGGCGACTTCAGACAGAGATGTTTGATGAGCAGCGCTACAGAGAGAACTTCATCACACAGGTCAATTTTAACATCTGCTTGCCGTGTGTGCAATATTCACATTGGAATGGTGTGCTCTGCCTGTCATTGTGATTTGGAGATTGTAGAGCCCATGTTGCTGGTAGTGGAAGCACAGAGGTCAAATTGTCAATGGGAACCCTTGTCCACTGTGGTTCATTTGAGGGACCATCTTAGCTGGCGGCCTGAAAGGCACGTTTTCCATGATGCATTCATGCTTTGCTTAGATTGTTTATATTAAATCTATGACATCTATCTTTAAGTAAAGTTCTGTGCTGACCAGCAGGGTGAGTGTCACTGTCTGACTGAAGCCATCAAAACGCTGTGTGAGGTAAACATGGGGAGACCACACAGATGTAGATATCCAGTGTGCCAGGGCTGGTAATTCTGAACTGGCCCTCAATGTGTCTGCCTACTTTTGCTAGGTGAACTCCTTACGCTTTGGGTTCCGTTGGATCACTGCAACAGTGATGCTCTAAGCTGGTTTTAAAAAATGCTAGATGGGTGGGTGCTGGAAATCAGTGTTAGCTGTAGACGTAGATTTAAACCCTTTATGTAAGGGTTAATGCACAACACGCATTTATTAGTAGAACTACTTTCTTCCGCCAATGAATAAACATTTTGCTTAGTTATGACCCAAGCCACCACTGTTATTTCGGAAATTGTTTGTTGCTAAGACCATAAACCAGTCATTAGTTTTAAATTACCCGTTTCTAAGCCCAAAGGCCAGTCGTTAGTTTGAAATTGTCCATTTAATTCTAAAACCTGTGACAATAAAGTTCAGTGAAGTGTGTGATAAAGTATCCAGGCAAAGTTATCATTGAAATATTTGAGGGTGATCTCATCTGGATGATCTCATGTGTCTCATTCTGCTCGTAAACATGAAAATAACTTGGGTACAAACATGTCAGCCAAATGTGTAGTAACCTATGTATTAGCATTAGGTGGTTCTTTGCCATATGTTTAAATACATATAATGCACAGCTTAAATTAATCACCACTCAATTAATGACCATTCAGATTTCAAAATTCGACAGTGCCGTGGTGAAGAACTTTTTATTCGCTGTCATGTTGGGGGAATGTTGGCGAAGCGGCGGATCATGCCGTAGTAACCAAAGTGTGTGGATTTTGACCGCTTGCTGCTCTGATTCATCACACAGGCATCCTTGCATATACTAGTTTTTAATGATCCATGCGTTGCTTATGTTGGGAGTTGTGGTGGTCTGAGATTCTGTTTTTAATTTTTTTAAGTTGTTAATTGTGGTCTCTGAGCCCTGATGAGCTTTAACGTAGGCGATTCTGGTTTTGGTCATTTGGGACAATGGTAGGAGCTTTACTGGGTGTGCTGGTTTGAACTGGTCTTGACTCTGTGGAACATTATGGGTTAAGGAGCAATTGCTCATGAAGCTGTACATTATACTTGTTGGCCCCTAACTGAACAAACCATCAAAAGTTTTGAAGACAAGTCCAGAACTGTAAACACTTGTTTTGACAGCTTGTTTCATCATGAAGGCAATATTCAAAACATGTTATCTAATCAAAACCGAATACATTTAAGCCTCTTTCACTTAAAAAGTCATTCAGTTGTGTTGTACATCCTCTGTATTGGCTTGTGGGCCCGCTGGAAAACCTAAATCTGTCATTCCTTGTCAGTTGATAAAATTTGAAATGCAATTTTCCTGTTGTTGCCAAAAAGGTCATAGGCAGAACTTGTCCGTTTTCCTCTGCGACTCTCCTCTCTCCCTTTTGCGTTAACTGGCAGTCTTGGCTACATCTAGAATTGGCTTCACTGACTGTGTCTTTTTAGTTATCTTATTGCTCACTGTTTCTTTTACATTTCATACTGACGTGCATGATCGAAACACATTTCATTCTAAAAGTGTTAAGAATGTTATTTTTACTGCAGGCTGCAAACAGAGGAAAATGTAAAATGGATAAACTATTTGTAGATCCCTTCATTTGTTGGTAGTCATGCCAAGTGGTACATGAGTCCATGTCAGATTAACATGGCCAACAGGGCTGTGCCGAGTATTTCTGAGGGGCGGGTGCTTGAAGGTTATAAGGCCACCGTATAACCTTCAACCTTTATTACCTTTAAAGCTCATGCACAAGTTCACATTAAATTATTTAGGCAAAACAGGCAGGTGCTCCGGCACCCCTAGTTAGTCCCCCCTTCTGCCCGTGCCTGATGACAAACAGCACCTTCAAATACATGCTGTATCTTCTCTCTGTTTATATAAGCATTTAGCTTAGTTCATACTCCACTTGTTCGCATGCACGTGCGCAGTGTGCCTGGCCTAAATTTCATCATCAGGAGGGTCTGTGCAGACTGTGCATGTGCAGCCCAGATTTTTGGTTAGGAGACTTGTTGCACATTGGTGTACATGAATTGCACGTGCAAGAAATTGACAGTGCATTACTGTTTGTTTCCAGTAAGTGGAATATACTGGTTTGCTGGAATGCCATCACTGACTGCAACCGCTTGCATACATGAACAAAGCCCAAAATATAGTATGTGTGCAAAAGTCTGCACTTGCAACCGTGCACAGACTGTAATGGCATGCAGGCAAGTGGAGCATGAACTAGGCTTCCTATTAGGGACAGTGTATGACTCTGTGGGGGGACTTCCTCGTGATGGGATGGTCACACATTCAAATATCATGGTCGGGGGGGGGGGGGGTGATGCCACTGTTGTGCCCATGAGCAAAACCCTTAATTCTAATTACTCCATGGGTGCTGGACGTTGGCCAAGCCGATACCTTCACCTGTATCCATGTCTGTGTATTTCATGGAAAGCAAGATGGGGTAAGGGAAGCCCACTTTCCCCATTCCTGCTCTGCAGCCTGAATTAAGTTGTGCGTCAGCGTTGTGTGGGTTGAGATTGGTCCTCCCCCTCCTCCTGACACCCTCCTTGGCTCTGGTGCCATGTGGTACACTGGCATTTCAAATGATCCTGTGGAATCTACATGCAGGTCGCTTCATCAACATTGCCGTTCCTTTGATGGCTGCCTACCCACACACCCCATCACCCTGAAGGCAGCTTTACCTTCCGCCCACTTTCACTCCTATGTGTCAGAGTTCTCGCCTCTGCTGGCAGCTCCCCGTTTCTCGGTACATGCCGTCTGGTTGACTATCTTCCGGTCACACCTCCTCTTTTGTCCTGGGGAGGTGCATCGTAAGGAGAATGATCTGACTGTCTGGCTGTCAGTGGCCCGCATCTCCACTTTCTCCAGTAGCATTGTCCTTCCAGGCGGCACTGAAGCCGCTCTGAGTCAGTCTCCCAGCAACAGAGTATCTGTTCTGTAGTCAATAAATTTCCATTTTTGTTTCTCAGTAGACCCGTTTTACATGTTGTATTTGACAGTACAGTGTTTGTCGAAAGCTCAGGGTTTTACAGTATTTCCCATGGAAAAGAAACACACACTTTGAGGCAGAGTCTGGCTGGCATGACAAAAGCCAACATCTTCTGCCTCAGAAGCTTTAACGATTGAGGTGAAAAATTCAACGGGACTATGGCGGCCGTGCCTTATGCTGAATTCAGCCAATGTATGAAGTGCTTAGAAATTTCACATGGGCACGTCAGCAGAACGCTGGCTCCGAGGGCCCCCAAACACAGAATGTAATCTCAGGGGTGGGTGGCACTCACTGTGGCAGATTGGCAGAGGAATGAAAGAGTCTCCTTTTAGTATGAATTATAGGGACAGTTGGTAGCAGAGTTATGTACAATTCGTAGTAAAAAAATAAACCGTACAGGCCAAGTCAGTTGTTGTATGTGTGAGTTGCGTTTTTAATCTGAAATGCTATGGTCAATTTCACCTCTCCAGTTATGTAAACTGGGAAAATCCCAGTTATAAAACCATTAGGTGTGTATAAAACATTGTCATTTGCAACTAAAAGCCTGTAAATGAAAGTACATACCTTGTTTGTTCTTTTTCTAAGCACATCATTTGAGTGATTTGGAGTTTACCAGCTTCTTGAGAAATGAGGCTTTAGGGAGAGGGGTAATTTTCTGTGATTTGCGTGTGTCGCTGGGGTTTTATGGGAATCCATGAGGCGTGTGCTGTTTTGATGCCATTGCCGTGACTGGCATGTCGGACTGTCATAGAGGAATAAACAGGGCGGACAGGTGGCTTTTTGGGACTTCCTGTCTTTTTCGCGCTCTGCAGTCTGAAATATATATATATATGTATATGTATGTATGTGTGTGTGTGTGTGTGTGTGTGTGTGTGTGCGTGTATATATAAAAATATATGTATATAATATATATATATAAAAATATATATGTGTATATATTATATATGTGTAGGTGTGTGTGTGCGCGCGTATATATACACAACACACACACACACGTACATACACACGCATATTTATATATAGTCTGCATAAGCTTGTGTTTTTCCAAGAATTACTTCTTTAAGCAATGGCAGACAGTATATTTTTGTGTCTGTCATGATAGCCACCGGCAAGCTTGACTCACCTAGTGATGCTCGTGCAGCCCTCACCCTCCGACCTCAGTAAACATCCAGCGATGTGTGCTTCATATCCCGCTGTGTGTTTCATTCCTTGATTTATTTATTTATTTTGACTTGAGGGTAAATTGGACTCAGTTGTGACCAAGACGGTCATAGCTAGCTTTAATATATTTCAGGGTGTTGCCCCCCCCCACCCCCCAAAAAAAAACACTTATTTCAGCATACCCCCTGCTCCATGTAGTTTTCTGCCTAGTCCTGTGCTTTCTGTTTAGGTGCCTCCATTTCTGGGTTCTTTACTTGTTTCATTTCCATCGATGCTGCAAACGCATTATAGTTCTGTTGTCAGTGACATTTTGTTTTGCCTTCGTCTCCTGTGAGTGCTTCGGAAGCATTTGGAAGCACACCACCTTCCTAATAAAAAAACAGACTGACCTGCGTGGGAAGGAAAGCCTTATGTGAACTGTTAGTGTCTTCATCCTTCATCCTTCATGTTTGGCCTGTGGATTTTAACTACCAGAACCATTAGCTGTTGCTCTGGTTGCTCACTTCCAAATATGAGGTGCTGATGTCTTGGATGAAACTTGCGCACTTCAGCTGAATACTTATGTCTCCAAAAGCAGTTCCAGTGTATTTCCTCTTTGTTGCCTCTAGATAATCCCTTTGGGAAAA
The DNA here is from genome assembly GCA_011763525.2 of Mormyrus iriodes. Classification (NCBI taxonomy): domain Eukaryota; kingdom Metazoa; phylum Chordata; class Actinopteri; order Osteoglossiformes; family Mormyridae; genus Mormyrus; species Mormyrus iriodes. The sequence goes on from JAAGVU020000001.1 coordinate 34,043,601, forward strand.
CATAAAATATGATAAATGTATCGTAAGGATCTCTTCTCTGCTTGTCATACTGAGGATATGTTGTTCTAGGGTTTGACTAGTTAAGGCCCATTTGAATCGGTTCCTTTGAGCTTGCCAGAAGACTCTCTCTACCAGCTGTTGGAAGCCTCTAACTACCCTCCTGTATTTGCATATCAGTTTCGTCAAGTGCCCAGATATGCTCACTTTGTCTACCATGTCATGACCTCACTTTGCCTTATAAAATTTGTTTTTGTCAGTGTGCAGTAGTGACGCATGACTTGGTTTTGGGGGTGTGGTGGGTAGCGGGGCAGACTGAAATAGATGTTTGAGTGAGGTTTTACCAGTGTGCAATGACCCTCTTTGTGGTGAACCTCACATGGAGGTGGGTGCCATGTTTTATCCCATAATGCCCTCTGGCAGTAGGGGACCCCAGGGGGGGTAAATGGCTGCTTTAACCCCCCTCTTCCCGACTCTTGAGGCTGTGGTACAGTATTTACACCCCAGGCCAGCCAGAGTGGGTTGCCCATGGCTGTGGGATGAGGAGGTGTCAGGACATATGGGTGCAATCAATCAAAGACTTTCAGCACCTTTTCTCTCCTTCCTTCTCTGTTGGCCGAGCAGAAGGTCTGAGGTCTGTGGATCTCTGTGGACTGCAGTTTTAGCTCCTGTTCTCTGTCCCTTTTCAAGTGACTGTCTTTTTCTCTTTCTTTTTCACTTTCACCGCTACAGCTGTTCTGTCAGGCATGAGAACACGATAAACAATTTCTCAGGACTTCTGTGAAGTTTAGGGGTAGTTTTTGAGATGTGACACCTGACCCTTCTACACACCTGACTGCTTACTGCTTTAGGACCTTTTCTCCTCCATTCTTTCATGCTTTTGGAGCAGCAGTCTTCTCATGCCAGTGGAGTTGCATGGCAGTTCAGCCCCTCAGTTATCAGTTATCGGGCAGGTCATGAGAGTAGCACTGAATTTTGCATTTGCAGGCGTGACGTTACCCAGAAGCTGAGATTCCAGCAGGTGGCCCAAACTGTAAGATCATTATGACGATGGGCTCTCTATTGGCGCTTTTCAGGTGCCTTCAGGAACCGAGCCGTACCGCAAACTGATGGTTTTCCATTGCAAAGTATGCAAGCTGTACCCAAGCCCATCATCCCAACTGACTGGAAAATGGGACTTGTTGTCCCTATCTGGAAAGGGAAGGGTGACCGTCTGGATTGTTGCAATTACAAGGGGATAACACTGCTCTCAGTCCCGGGTAAGGTCCTTGCAAGGGTCATCCTTAGGATCCATGACCACTTACTCGCCTCCCAGCAATCAGAGCAGTATGGTTTTAGGGGTTCGCCAGGGGTGCGTTCTTGCTCCTACTGTGTTCAGTGCTTGCATGGACTGGGTGTTGGGCAGGGTCGTTGGGTCCAGCAGTTGTGGGGCATTTGTTGGTGAAGAAAGATTCACTGATCTTGACTTTGCTGACGATGCTGTGATCTGCTGAGGCAGTGGAGGCTCTGATAGGGGCTCTTGAAAGACTGAGCGAGGAGTCTGAGTGTCTGGGGTTGCGAGTGTCCTGGATAAAAATCAAGATCCAGGCCTTTAATGACTTCTTAGGCATAGCCATCAGTAGTGTGTCTGTCTGCGGGGAGAGTGTTGACCTCGTAGAGAGGTTCACCTACCTCGGCAGCGACATTCATGTCTCTGGTGACTCTTCCCATGAAGTCAGCAGACGGATTGGGAGAGCATGGGGGGTGCTGAGGTCATGAGGTCGCCGGAAAGGGGTGTGTGGCGCTCCCGATATCTTTGCAAGAGGACGACGGTCCAAGTCTTTAGAGTCCTGGTGCTCCCTGTCTTGCTATATGGCTGTGAGACATGGACACTATCCAGTGAACTAAGACGAAGACTGGACTCCTTCGGTACTGTGTCTCTTCAGATTGCTAGGAGCGGTTGCTAGGGGAGTCCCGAATGAGGCACATTACCTGCATTGTGAGGGAGCGTCAGTTACGGTACTACGGCCATGTGGCGCGTTTCCCTGAGGGTGATCCAGCTCGCGGCTGGTCCAGGCCAAGGGGACACCCACGTAACACCTGGCTGCGGCAGATGGATGGCCATCTCCGGAGGGTGGGACAGGACCGTGTGTCTGCCCGGAGGGTTGCCAGCTGGGATCCTGAGCCGTTTCGTCATGTGGTGGGTGCGGCAACGCGCTGCGTCAACGCATGCTCCCCGACCGGACCTGACCTGTAGTATCGCACATTGTGATGCAGTCCCAAAAACTCGGATCTTGAAAATTTCCAACCTCCTATTTTAAAAAGTACTATATAACAGCTGAATGCAATGGATTCACAATGCAAATTTAGGCAAGCAAATGCTAACTCCACTAGCATTTGATACTTGCATAATAAGGTGATTCTCCTCATAGACGTGCTATCAGAAATTAGCACACAGTAAAAAAAATTATAATAATAATAATTGCACACAGTAAATCCTGATGCACACCGTGTGAACAGTAAACATCTTTGGTTTTACGCCACTGTCTCTCTCCAAGCCCAGCAATGCCTTTACTGAGCCGACCCTTCTGCAGTGGAAAACCTGTAACTAGCGTCTCTTCACAGTATGGGTCAGTTCCTGTATGCCAGTGCAAAAGTGCCATTTGATTACACAAAGCAGTCCATCCTCTGACACTGCTTGCATGTAAATGACGGCACTGCACTGCACTGTGCCTGAACTGTGCTCCACTAAAGCTAATGGTCTTCGTCTCTGTCTCTATCCCCCGTGAGCGCTGGTAGCACAGCCTGCTTACTGCACATGGTCTGGTTTCCCTTCTGTGAAAATAATGCTGAACATTTACCTGCCGTGCTGAGAGTGTGAGGAGTTTTGTCTTTGTGTGCCTGTGATTTATGGCCTGCACTCTGAAACACAAGAGTCTTACACTCTGATGGATGCATGCCTAGTATCTTAATGAAAGGTGGAAATAGGTGGAATATTTGGTTTACTTCTTGGCTGGAAACTGTTTTTACATTTTTACATTACATTTGTACATTTCGTTTTCCTAGGCAGAACGGGAGCATAGTGGGCCACACGCCTCCAGGTTTGGGGATTTGATCGCAGTCCTATTCTGTTTGTGTGGAGTTGGTTCTCCCTGTGTTTGTGCAGGTTTTTCCGCCTCTACAGTTTCCTCCCACACTTTATAAGCATGTAGTCTGGTGAATTGGTGTCTCTAAATTGCCCAAAGCATGTGTGTGTAGGTTATGTATGTCCAAACAGTATCATGATGACGTGTTATTCTGATGTACTGGGGACCATTTTTGCAATACCCGTAATGGGAAACTCGATTTTATAAAAGTCTGTGACTGCAATTAAAAACCTAAAAATGCCAGAAGTCTTGTATTCTGTTTGGTTACTTATAGGTAAGGTTAAGGTCGTCATAGTTGGGATTAGGGTTTTTCTCATAGAATTGAATGGATGGTCTCCACAAAGATGCACTATATGGACAAAGGTATTGGGACACACCTCTTAATGAAGGAATTCAGATGTTTCATTCAGACCCATTGCCACAAGTGTATAAAATCAAGCGCCTAGCTGTGCAGTCAGGTTTACAAACATTTGTGAAAGAATGGGTCATTCTGAAGAGTTCAGTGAATTCAACCATGGTACTATCATAAGATACTACCTTTGTGAGTCAGTTCGTGAAATTTCTTCCCTGCCTGATATACCACGGTCAACTGTAAGTGCTATTATTGCAAAGTGGAAGCATTTAGGAAAAACGGAAACTCAGCCACAAAGTGGCAGACCACGTAAAGTATCATAGCGGGGTCGCGGAGTGCTTAGGCACACAGTGTGCAAAAGTCACCAAAGCTCTATTAACTCGATAACTGCAGAGTTCCAAACTTCCTCTGGCATTAACCCCAGCACAAAACACTGTGCATTGGGAGCTTCATGGAATGGGCTTCCATGGCCGAGCAGCTGCATGCAAGCCTCACATCACCAAGTGCAGTGCCAAGCTTTGAATGGAGTGGTGTTAAGGTCAGGAGGAGAATCGGTGGTAGGGGGCCTCCAGGCAGCATGCTGTAATTCAGCTCTGTTCACAGCCAGCTGTAATCATCCATTACTGATAACCGTGAAATGCAACAATATCCATACTGAGCTTTGTAGTAGGTGTCTGGGCAAACCAGGAGAAAGCACAACCTACTGTGCCGTTGTACACCTCTGTGTGCTCTGTTATCCTGGCACCTTACCGCACTGCCCTAGCGTGCTTCACCGGTTTGGATAAGCTGTCAGCTCCACGGCCACACAGTGGCACTCAGCCAGCCTGTGACTTGTAGTTTCCCGTGCTGTCGGATGCTGCAGTACCCGCTTGGCCAAAGTTGCAGGCCTGTCCTGTCCAAAGCTGATCATGCGGCCTCTGCACAAGCTGAGTTTGGCCCTTCTTTGTAAGGTAGAGAGGATCTTGGCTGCGTTTTGGCCCCTGGTCTGTGTATTGTGCTGCATTTTGGCCCCTGGTCTGTATACTCTGCTGCGTTTTTGACCCCTGGCCTGTGTACTCTGCTGCGTTTTGGCCCCTGGCCTGTGTACTCTGCCGCGTTTTGGCCCCTGGCCTGTGTTTTCTGCTGAGTTTTGGCTCCTGGTCTGTGTACCCTGCTGAGTTTTGGCCCCTGGCCCGTGTACCCTGCTGAGTTTTGGCCCCTGGCCCGTGTACTCTGCTGCGTTTTGGCCCCTGGCCCGTGTACTCTGCTGCGTTTTGGCCCCTGGCCCGTGTACTCTGCTGAGTTTTGGCCCCTGGCCCGTGTACTCTGCTGAGTTTTGGCCCCTGGCCTGTGTACCCTGCTGAGTTTTGGCCCCTGGCCTGTGTACTCTGCTGCGTTTTGGCCCCTGGCCTGTGTTCTCTGCTGTGTTTTGGCCCCTGGCCTGTGTACCCTGCTGAGTTTTGGACCCTGGTCTGTGTTCTCGGCTGTGTGGAGTGGAATCCCCTGTGCCCACCCCACTCCCCTCTACATCTGTGTACCCCATCTTCTTATATTAGGCCTCTTATCTTTGACAGTGATATTTACACAGTATCACTGTCACCCTTTCATTCGTCATATTGCTTGCACGCAACAACAACATCCACATAGCTGTTCACCCTCTTCTACTCCTCATACACCCATTGCGGTCATCTCTGGATTATTTTCCCTCTGTTTCACTCACTTGCTAGTTTCCAGTTTACTGCCACAAGGTACTGGCCCCTGCACTGTGCTCCCATGCTCATCACCTCTTAACATGCTGGAGAGTCATGGCTGATGGTGGTCATTGGTCAGTTAAAGTATCATACTCCCTACCCATAGGCTCATAACCCACTTGCTGGTCCCGGACCCCCCCATGAAGTGTAGCCCACCCTACAGGCCCGTGTCCCTCCTATGGGCCGAGCTGAGCTTGGGAAACAAGAACAATCCACTTGGTAGACTCGTACGGATTTCTGGGTGAATGTAAAGTGAAGCGCACTTTTGAGCTGGTCCACTGAGGTTTCGCCTGTTCCTATTTGCTTTTATCAGCCAGCCCGGCCTCAGGCTGCTGTGGACTCTGCCCTCATTTCCCATGTGTGCATATGGTCACTGGCTTAATTAGCTTGTGACTCCATTCCTGCATATGTAGGTCTTTAGTGACAGGGACACATTAAGCCTTATGGTTCTTATCGGCCCAGTGTTTGTCCCATAGGTCTTTAATTCAAGACATTCTGGTAGCGTTAAGCATCTTGAGTCATCAGTGCTAGATGGTCACTGCTGGGGGGGTGATACTGCCGTATAGGATCTATCATTATGTTTCGCTTGGTCTCTTGATCCCTATTGCCCTCGCACACCAGGGTGGAACACTAGGATGTCATTCGAACCTCTATGAGAAAGTGTCCTAGCTAAGTACACCCAGAGCCACAAAGCCATTGCAGTAAATAGACTTATGGTTGGAAGGCTTAGGTCTGTGTCCCAGCATGTTCCAGGGAAAACAGCAGGATGGTCCTCTTAGCACCTGGATGGTTAGGCTGAGCAGCTGCTCAAACAGCTAGCCCCCTGCAGCCCATGTGCACTCTGGTCCTCAGAGAACAAAAACAACCCAGACTCACCCGATTACCTGCTAATAAAAGGAAAACGGCAACAACACCTTGCCTGTGTATGTTCCTTGTTAGTCAGCTCTGGTGCACCGCTGCTCGTTGTGAGGTCACAGGAAGCTGAGCTGAGTACATAGATTGTTGTAAACATATAGTTAGAGAAGTAAACGTGCCAGTGTGATACAAGCCCCATCACTGAACCACTGACAGTTTTTTAATGCTTTCATCTCAGCTTCCATGTTCTTCCCTTTAAGGACATGTCATCGTCTTTGTTTAGTCAATACAACATGTTAATCTGTGAAAATGTATGTTGCTTGTTTAAAGATTAGGGTGGGAAATGCACAGGTCTTATGACAGATTTATAAAGAAAAGTGTTGGAGAGAGCGATCTGTTTTTTTCTCCGCTGTGGATCTTTCTGTTAGTTAATGGCTCTCTGTCCTTAAAATGGAAATAAAAAGTGAATGCAGTGTACATCTATTTTTTGGGTGTTTGAATAAACAAATAAATTTTAGTCAGCAAAGTCCCCTAAGCCTGAGCTGTATATTTAGAAGCTCGTCTCTCTGAAGGCAATGCGAAACCGCTGATTTCTTCTGGTAAATATTTGAAGAGCTAATTTGGATAGTTTGTCCTCCCTCTGTAAATTAAAAATAAATAAATAAATTGAATTAAATTAAAAAGTGTAAATACAGTGGAGAGAGTGTCACTCGCACATATCTATTCTTAAACTCAAAGCTCATTCCATCACCTGAGGAAGTGCCCCCCCCCCCAGTACTTTCATCTGTCTTAGCCCCTTTGCAAACCCCTTTCATGAACTGCTGAAGCTCAGATGGGGCAGTCATTCGGCTGAAGAGACGTCAAAGTGTTTAAAATATGTATTTTTGTGTTTGTGTATGTTTGAGGTTAAAGGTGTGCCTGTGTCGATGGGCCCAGGCTAAACTTAGACCCGCGTGTAGGCTGTAATGGCAGCCTTTTCTCTAACGCTCACATCTTGACTAGAACTCCTTGTCCTGATGCACCCATGTCTTGCGTCTCCTTGGCCCAGTATGGATGTATTCTGATGTCTGCTTTGCCCTCTTCTCATCAGGTGCTGCCCAAGGTGTGTGTGCAGCAGGACAGTTTTGGGTTCAACCCAACCCTGCAGGAATTGTATGCTGCTGTAGTGGCTCAGAGAACCGAGTGCCAACAGACTGGTCCTACAAACACACTGACCGAGAGCAGCACCCCTGACAGACGTGCGTGTGACGGCCAGAGTCCAGGAGAGCCAGCGCCTAAGAAACACAGAGGTAGCCTGGACAGCACCGCTGAAAAATACTTCAGGGTTGTAACATATATATTCATTTTTAGTTCCAATATGACTCCTGAACTGGTTGCACACATTGATTTAAAGAGCCAGGCCACTTTCTCTGAGCTCTCCAAATAAGACAGCTTTTGTTCTGTACTCATGCATTCAGCTGCAGAAGAACAGCAGGACGGTGCTCAGGGCGACAGTGAAAGCATTACCGTTGTTCCAAAGGAGGACTGTAGCACGGCAGTAACACCGGAGGAGCCGCAAAGCAAACAGGTTCGATGCTCTTAAACCCTTATAGGTTTCATTCCCTCTCCCAGTACTCCATCTCACTATTATATATATTTTTATAAAAGAATGACCTGACTAGAGGAACTTTTAAGAAGCTGTGGTATCCGAACAGCAGGCCACAGCTAAACGCTGGGCACATTTATACTTACACTTGAGTTACACTACAATAAATCCTTCATGCTGGATGGAAGAACAAGCCCAGGAATGAATTTGGTTCCTTTTGGTTCCTTAAACCCAGTTGGTGCCTTCTAACCCGGTCCCTGCCAGCGGCGGTCCACCCCGACCCAAAAAGAAGAAAGCAGCAGGGCTGTTTCGCTGAGCAGCGCTGGACCAGCTCCTCTGTTTCTTCTCAGCTTCTCAGCTCTCATCCATCTCTCTCCTGTTATGCAAAGTCACCTGAATTTTAATGTCATTTTAATTAGGATATTTATATTACCCTTTTTATGACTTTTACTTCATTTACCCGTCATATTTTAATGATTTGATTGAATATTTAATAAAGAGCTGCCTATCAATATGAGACCTGTATTTTGTGAGAGTTAATTATCTACTATATGTGAATGTTTTTTTTTCCTGTGGTGGCGGAATGAGGAGCTGCTCGCTAGCCCACCTTTCACTGGCCCATGTGATGTCAGAGCCGCAGATTTGAAAATAACTCTCTTGGTTTTTCGTGCTGATTTAACGTTTTCAGCTGTCCACCATGACGTTCAGACCCTCTGCAGGGCCTCAGAGGTAGCGGGTATATCTGAAAGGCAGTCCCTACTGCGCCGGTCACTTTCTTTACACAGTGCTGGTGCCGGGGACGCAGGACAGCTGTCTCTTACCGCCGGCAGTAGGTCTGACTGCGGTGGCGAGACTGAGATCTTCACGCAGGAACCCTCGGGCTGGATTCTGCTTAAAGTCCACCCCTCTGGAAGTCACTGTCACAGTACACTAATGACAAAACACAGACACACAGTGGGTCACTGGAGAGCAGGAAATAGCTTTTTAATGGCATATCAAACTCAGACACTTGCATTAACTTGAGAGAAAATGTATATTTTAAAGCATTCTATTTTTAAAAAAATAATACATTCCATATAGAATGCTGGAGTACTTTTTAATTGCTACTTGGGTAGGATATATGTTTAACGTACCAGGTACCTTCACAAGACTGGCTACTGCCTGATGAACAGGGGAGTGAATCGGCTTCCTTTTGCAGCTGATCAGTTAGATCTGAAGGGTGCCCTTTATCAAGAGGTAGTCCTGTACCTGACTGGAAAATGTGTGTAGGACCAAAGGAATTTTACAGTAATAAATGATTTAAATATTGAATAGACGTTTTTAAGAAATGGAATTTTCCATGAATTTCCAGGTAAGGTAGTAGTTTGAATTTTTTTTGATATTTTAGAAATATATATAAAGAAACTGCTGGGAAATATAATACTTGAAACGACATTTATTGGAAAAATTTTGTTTCTCCTGTTGTTCACGGATAGTATATGATGTGAGCTTAATATTTATGATTCATAAGGTTCTGTGAAACCCACCTGTCAGTTATAAATAGCAGGATTCTCAAATACATGTAAATTCAAATCCTCTAATGATACAAAATGATGCATATCTCACAGGTACACGAGGTACTTTTTCAATGAGGTGAAAAGAACGTACTTCTGAAATAAGTACAAAGCTAGGGTTTGTGTATCCGGCGCCTGTGTCAGTGAAACCAGACCTCGCTCGCCCCGCGTTGGAGTTTCATGAGGGGTCTGTCTGTCTGTTTATGGCCACACGCGTATCCTGACATGAGCGCAGTCTAACACCGCAGAGAAGGGCTGCGTATCGTGTGGAGGTACCTCGGCTTTTTTACATCGCATCAGGTGGCATCTGTCCGGTCTGTGGAGGGCTGATGATGGGAATAGATTGTCACTGACAGAATGGCAAACGATCTTTCCTATCTGTTCAGTTTCTTCTACTTCAGTTACGGACGCATATGAAACCAAGTAGAAAATGGAAAATGACAGTGTGGTAACTTTTTGACCGCCACGCAAAAGCAGAGCGCTTGCCCAGGTAGGACGGTCACTATTTCTCACATGACTTTGAACTTGGCTGCCAAAATAAACGGAGTTTCAAATTTATGCTCCGGCAGGGCTGACCTCCGGAAAGGAGCTTCACAGGCTGCAGCGAACGGCACCTTCACTTTACCCCTGCGTCCGGTGTGCGGCGGCGCCTCTGCTTACTGACTAATAATGCCGAGAGTTATAAATTAGTCACACTAATAAGTTTCTTATATCCCCCCTCCCCCGCTGTACACCTTAGGGAACTATATCATTCAGGGGGAGGGGTCGATTATAGTAAGATCGGGGAAAGGTGTGATTGTGTCACTCTGGATAGGGGTGCCCACAGGTGTGGGTGGCATGCATCTCTTAGTGGTTGTCGCGTTTTTCATCGGTTTCGCCTCGATTCGGGTCCCGGTCAGCGAGGGCTGCGGACCGGGCAGGAGAATCGGCAAGAGGCCGCAGCCTAGGAGGCTGACAGCGCTCGCTTACAAACAGTTCATCCCCAGCATTCCCGAGAAAACGCCGGGAGCGAGCGGAAGGTACGAAGGGAAAATAACGAGGGCTTCGGAGCGCTTTAAAGAGCTGATCGGCAACTACAATCCTGCGATCATCTTCAAAGATGAAGAGAACACGGGCGCTGACCGACTGATGACACAGGTGAGGGAAAGAATGAATTCACAACTTTCCATTTCCTACGGCTGACATTTTTTCAGCAATCAGCACAATGGACATTGAAGCAAACCGACACAAACTTTACCGAATCCAGCTGCGATTGTGATAAAAAAACACGTTTTAAGGAAAAGAGATCTTTTCAGAATTTCTGATTTCTTAACTATTATAAGTTGTACTCATGTCATGTAACATTATACATTTAATACAAACATTTTATAACGGAAACTACGTTAGATTTTTCTAACGCAAATCCAGTGGTTTCATTATATTTCTTTTTTTAACCTCGAACCAGTCATTTGTCTTGAGTTAATAGTAGTACTATAGCTATGTTGTACCTGTATCGGTTAACCTACTTTCAAGTAATTCAGAGCATTTTAAAGTAATTGAGACCAAGAGAAAAGATGCGCGGTTCTGAATAACAATTTACGCTAGGGGGAGCTCTGTCCTGAGAACCATCAGGATGCGCGCAGAAAGGGAATTGAATCAGCGCAGTTCATATAAATTATTCGCGGTGAATGTAAAGCTTGACTGAGCTGTTTTACTTATAGTTTGTTTAGACGCCGAAAAGCCTTGCGGATCCTTGTGAGTTTTTTAAATGTATGTTTTACCACCAGTTATATATAGTTTTATTGTTTATGTGCGACTGGATTGGAGAACTTAAGAATGAATGAGTTTTAATGTCAACGAGGCCATTAGGGAATGCAACTTGTCTAACTGCGGTTTTTCTTTTCCATCAATCTGCACGGTCACCTCGCACTTAATTATGAGGCGAAGCTTTCTTAATCTCTGCAATTTATGAGCTCCATTTCAAATGCTTCCGCCTGCGACAGAGGCAATCTTGTTTCTTTCTTGCCATATTTAGTAGTTTTGTATTTGCTTTTTAGCGCACGGATGTAGCTGTTGTATTACACATAAATTTAGCACACTTTAAGATGTTATATATAGTGATATAAATCGGAGCCGACTTTATGCGTTTTCTTTATTTAATATATCGCTTAATTTTCTTCCCTTGAGTGACAACGTCACATTAACACAGACGTGACTTTTCTAGTCACATTAATGCGTTTGCACAGACGCGTGTTGTCGGCGCGGTGGTGAATGTTTATGTAGGTCGAGGTTACGAGAAACCTCCTACAGAAGTCGAACCGATCTATACCTTGAAAGTTAAACCAACAAAGTCCTCGGATTGATTTATGAACTCCATTTCGTTTTTGCAGCCGCAGAAAAAAAACAGACGTGGAAATCCACACCGTCCTGTGAATAGGCGTATACAGTTCTGTAATACCCTATTCTTATCCCCAGTCCAACACCCCCGTAGAAAACAGTGGATTATTTTAAAAGTTTAAATACCCCTTTTGTTTCCAGAGGTATGACACAAACAGTCCCTTTCTGTTAGATGTACTGTCACCGTTTTAGCCATTCATAAGATTAATCAGTAGCGTATTAATGAATTAAGTTAGGAAGGGATGGGAAACCAAACTAAACACTCAAAACTACACGTAATAGAATTTATGCGCAAAAATGTAAAATGGCTATTTAACTGAAATTCAAATGTACATTTAAAATGGAGGGAAACAAGCCAGTCTTGTTGTAGGCTACGACTGTGAAGACGTGTGATTGAGATCATATAAAAAGGAAAGGCTGTTATCTTAGAAAGGTGTGTCTGGGCAAATCCCGAAAGGTGATATTATATACCTACTTAATAAAACAAAACCGTGAACTAACGTGAATTAAACGGTCAATAAAGCTTAATACTTTTACAATGAGCAACATAAACGAATTATTTCACGTGTTTTTATATGCATTCATGAGGACGGACGTTTATATTTGTGTCTTTGATGAAACACTTTTACTAGATTTTCCCAAATTATAAAGGTTGGAATTTATATTTTGCGTTTTACATGCCTATTATACCATTATGAAGAGGGGAAGAAACTGGCTGTAAAAATTCTCACTTGCCCCAGTTAACAGGTTTCTGTCTTACATGTCACCATGACAATAGACATGCTGTTGTTTTTAAGATTAAGGTTGCCTGATATTCAAATCATGTTTCTTACATATTCGTCCTTAGGATGTTACCAATAAATGTCATCTGCAGGCACAGACATAGCTAGAAATTGTGTTTTCAGTGTTTTGTGGCCCCTATAACGTGCTGGGCCCCCTGAATCTGCCAGGGTATCCATGCCTGTCCGACACCTCAGTTTTACTGAAATGTTGTGTGGTGACAGCATATGTCACTAGTTTTTCAAGAAAACTGCAAAATTTGTTTTAAACAATATTTTAAGGTATTGATCAATGTTTGATTACTGATTCGTATAATAAACATATTATTAGTTATGCACACATGCCACATGATAACTATTTTAAAAACAGTAAAAATATTTGTAATATAATACATTTAGGAAGCTGGGCTAATTTGTGTGTGTGTGTGTGTGTGTGTGTGTGTGTGTGTGTGTGTGTGCGCCAGGACCCTCAGAAAGGTGACTAGGAGCTGCTCTTTGGGTTCATCTGACCCTGGCTACAGTTTTGAAATAGAAATGGAAGTTTTGGAAATTGTGTTTACCCAAACACTGTGTGTTCAAGTTCAAATTGCTCACTCACTTATCAACCAGTAGCTGAATGAATACTGCCATGAAAGCACAACAGTGCCCTCTCAACCCCATCAGAGCCTCCCTCCCGAGTATGAATTCGAGTTCAGTGCCACTGTGTGACAAGTTTCAGCTTTTTGTGGGAATCTCAGGGAGTCTCAGTATCTCAAAGGTCTCAGCAGGTACCATAGTGCATTGGACGAGAATAATCCTTTATGATGTGAAATAACACACCCTTGGGATGTGTAATCTGCACATTACTCTTGCTTTCTATTCTTAGCAAATTTGACAGAAAGAAGTAGGTCCATTAACAGTATTTGTGCTCCAACAATTGCGGAAACCCATATTTCAGATTTTAACCAAAAATATTGGCTGCAGTATTCACTGAATAACTTGCTCTCTTAAGTCCTGTGGTAAGGCCCCTGTAATTTTACCTTTATAGACAATAGGTTGGAGGAGAGCTAGGGGCTACTGATGGAGCCAAAATTTAGGGATGAGTATTATTTTGATAGGGATACAATATCCCTATCAATATTTATCCCTTGTGATCCTATACTGGATAAGCAGTTGGAAATTGTATAAAATATTTGCTGGCTGCAGAAGGGGTGGATCAGAGAGATGAAATAAAGACTATGCCACTTTTCTATACACTTAGATTATGTGGCCCTTGAAGCTCTGATCAAAAAACAGTATCTTGCCAGAGAAGTTGTGTGTATCAGTCATAAGGTACATTGTGCATCACTCTTTTGTGACATCAGTAATACATAGCTGTGTGGTATACACACATACACATAAACCGTTCCTGAAGTCATCTTAGCTGAGAATAGCCATACATCAAGACAGTTTGTGGGTAAACTTATCAGTTTAATGTTATTTTTTTCAATCTTATTGAGGTATTAGCTGTCATTCAGGATCAGGATTTTTATCTTTTTACTGGTAATAAAAGTAGGAAAATATTTTTAAGCTGTGGAAGACATCACATTAAATATAGTATCTTGTGGTTTCAGGGGATTTATGGAGATTTAGCATACATTAATCTCTAATGCTTAAAGCATGAAGCGTGTAGGCAAAGTGGATAGTGGTGGAGATCATGTTCTTTTGTGTACATGCATCTCTGTGTCACTATTGTTTTTAGTATAAATAGCAGTCGCTTGTGCATATCTTTTGTTGTTTTGGTAAATGCTCATGGATTTTAGTCTCTGGCCTGTACGTCTGTGTCTTCTGTGATCACTCAGCGCTGCAAGGACAAGCTAAACTCTCTCGCCATCTCTGTGATGAACCTGTGGCCTGGGGTGAAGTTACGCATCACCGAGGCCTGGGACGAGGACGGCCACCACTCTGAGGAGTCCCTGCACTACGAGGGTCGGGCCGTCGACATCACCACCTCGGACCGTGACCGCAACAAGTACGGCATGCTGGCCCGCCTAGCTGTGGAGGCTGGATTTGACTGGGTCTACTACGAGTCCAAGGCCCATGTACACTGCAGCGTGAAATCAGGTAGGGGAGAGAGAAAGGAAAGACAAGCCATGTATGGTGTACTTCTGTGAAGCCACTGGTGGCTGATGGGGGGCAAAAAGCATAGACTGTACTCAGTATCTTCTGAGCTGCCAGTAATAGTGCTGTATTTTCCCTGGAATGGAGTAGCAGTTTTTCATTGCAAACACCTGATTTATTTGTTTGCTGTGTGTAAACAAAAGACCACGTGCAGCTGGTCACTTCGATTCGGTTTGTTACTTCAGTAACAAACACAGATGCTGAATGAGCTCAGCACTAGCATGTTATTCCCCATGCAGTGACTAGCTGCATATTTAAAGATCAGTTTCGTCCTGCATGGTATAACTAAAGGAGAACACCAAGAGGCTATCTGTCACTTCGTGGGGGCGGCATGTGGCTCAGTTGGCTGAGCCTCTGTGCTTGTGATTGGAAGTTCGCCGGTTCGAGCCCAGCCTTGGTATATCTGTAGGTCCTTGGGCAAGACCCGTAACCCCCAGCTCCCTGGGTGCTGCTATGGGTGGCTGCCATTAATGGCCAGCTTACTCTCACCTACAGAGTGCAAGCTGGGGGAGGCATAAAGAGAATTTCCCCACGGAGATCACTAACAATAATTATTAATATTATATAAAAAAAAAAACAAGTGACATAAGAACAAAAGCTATGCAGACAAGTACAAGTACGTGCGAAGGTCCAAAAAGGCACGTTAGTACGAGATACCAAGACTGCTAACCAAAATCTAAGCCAAAGGAAGCCTGAACCAAGGACTCCAACAAAAATCTGTTACCAAAAACTAAACCTATCACTAAACGATTCTCCTTGAGGGAGGCTGGACTTCTTTTCAGCCAGCAAATTAGATATTTCTTGAAAGGCCATTAGCATGTAAGATGTGAAAAGTTTGTCTAGTTAAAGCCATCTAACCAAAGGTTGTATAAACTGAATGTGGCAATCTTTTGTAACTGCTATACGTTTTGGTTGCTGTCTGTCTTAAGTGTTTGCTTTGTCACATTTCCTGATTTCAGAAATTCTGATTCCCAAATTCTTGTAAGAGTATTAAACCCACAACATGCTATATCTTCCAGCCCTTGCCTTGCAAACCGCTTAGACACAAGATTATATGAATCATGATATTCTTTTTTCGTAGGCAGAAAGAGTAAATATCCTCTATCAACTTGCTATTTTGTACTGAACAAAAAATATAATTAAAAAATTAAATATTTCACTGCAATTGATATTACAATATACAGCTTTAAAATTGATTCAGAAGTACTTTTTATGGAGAGTATGATATAGGAGTGACCAAGCCTCTAAGAGAAGTATATTTCTATATATTAGGAAACGCTATATAGATCAGTTATGAGTGTTGTATAGCGTAGCAAAAACAGTAATTTATAGTACTACAGAGAAATTGACAGTATTCTGCTAAGATAGTGCAGGGAGAGTTTGAATATTATGTAATGATGTGGATTAATGAAGAGAGATGTACACTTCTCTAATAGGAGTAATGTAGACCATTGAAGAGAGCAGACCAAGACTAAAGCAACAACAGCAGGAGAACATCCTGGAAGCAGCATCATGATGTTAGTCTTCTGTATGTGCGTGAGATGGATGGGTTCCCCTCCCTCCATCACTGTAAACTGTCTCCTTTTGACCGACATCTCTGCCGCTCAGTAAAGCAAAAGTACAGCTCTGGAAAAATTACCCCTCTATATTTATAAACAAATCTGTATTTTTTAATCTTTGTTTAATCCTGGTTCTGCTGGCAGAAGGCTACACTGTAAGGCAGGCTGCTTCCAGGCTCAAAGTTTCTAACACAGCAGTACACAAGAACAAGGTGAAGCAGGAGACATTGGGAATGACCAGAACCCAGCCAGGTACAGGGCAGAAGCAACTTTTTAATACCAGAGATGACCATTAACTTATCCAGCAGTGCCTCATAAATTGGACAATGACCTCAAGTGACCTTCATAAAGAACTGGAAACATTAAGTGGTGTGAAAAGCACTGCTAGGTCAATTCATAACAGGCTCCTAGAAGCAGGACTGAAGTTCCATAAAGCAAGGAAGAAGCCCTTCATCAATGAGAAGCAGGGAAGAGACAGGCTGGGGTTTGCAAACAAATATATATTTTACACAGGTGTATACCCATAAATTGAGAAATAAGTGAAACGGAAAATTTTGTTGTGGTGTCTAAATATTTTCCAGAGCTTCTAGTCTTCATCGTTTCTTAGTAGCTATGGACCTCATGCATTGGCAGACATCATGGGATTAGTTAGTCATTTCAGATTAGGGTTAAACGCACAAATGTGGAGAATGGACTGTTAGTGGCAGTCCCCAGCCTGCCGCCCTGCCGTTTCCTCACTCCTGCATGTTGCCTGGCCCTCTCTACTTCTTCTTTTTTTTTTCCCTGATTGTTTTCCTCTTTTCTGCATTTTTCTCGTTTTCCTTTTCTTCGCAGATCGGTTTGCCAGCTTCCAGCTACCCACATGATTGATGTGGCGACGTTGCCATTGCGCGGGACTTATTTCTGACTTCTGAGGAGCAGAGATGGGACCTGCAGCACTCACACCATCTGTCAGGAAACGTGGAGCAAAGCTGTCATGCATTAAGCTTCACCTGTGACAAACTTTTTATACATGAGTGAAGATATGAGAACAATTGTTTTAAATGCAAAACAACTGGATTTATCCACCTATTCTGATGATGTGTGTGACTTTTTTTAAGGACTTAACTGTTAATAAAAAATCCATATAAATAGACCAGGTGGCACCGTGACATAGAGGGTGACACCGTCGCCTTACACGTGTACGTGGATTTGCGTGTTCTCCCCATGTTGTGCGGGATTTTTCATGCAGCCCAAAGACATACAGATCACTGAATTGGTATTTCTAAATTTCCTATTGTTTCTGAATGTGTGTGTGCACCCTGTGCTGGATTGGCATCCCGCCTAAGTTGTATCTCTGTCTTATGCCCTACGCTGCCTGGGATAGATTCCAGTTCCCCACTGTGACACTTATTGGATAAGCAGCCTGAAGATAGATGAATGGATGGATAAACAAGCCAACATGTGGAATTACCAGGACTTATTATCTAATGTATGACAAGGATGGATGTTTTTGTGCATTTCAAGGACCGATTAATCCAGCCCTTCTGCAGTAACATCCTGGAGCTCACCCACTGGGACCAGCCAGACACTAAGGATTTTCAGCTATAAGGTACTCATTTCAATAAGGTTCCCTGTGTGATTTTCACAAATTTTTACATTAATATATCAGACTGTAGTTGACCTCTAGAAATTATCACACTGTACTCCGTTTTAAGCAGAATATGTCACACTAACCCGAGTTTTTTAGTCTTTATTGGTTATTCTGTTGTTTCTAGCTCTGACTCTCCAAAATAGGCCAAATGATATCTATATTTTCACCACGGGACTGTTGAATTCTGAAATCTGATTGGTCAGAAGAGTGTTGATAAATTTTCTGTTATTGCGCACAGTAGTAAATCAATGCATTATTGTAATCTTTAATTATAACTAAGGGTTAATACACAACAAATCATGCATTATACATTTCTAAATGGAGGGGTTCAGAGGCAAAGAACCACCTCAGTGCTTATACCATGGTTACTACACATCTGGCTTACATGTTTGTACCTAAAGACATTATTTTCATTTTTATGAGCTGAAAACGCATGAGATCATCCACAAATATTTCACTGATAACTTTGAATGGATACTATATCCCAAATGTTTCTGAACTTTATTTTATTGTCACAGGTTTTGGAATTAAATGGACAATTTCAAACTAACAACTGGCCTTTGGGCTTAGCAACGGGCAGTTTCAAACTAACGACCGGCTCATGGTCTTAGCAACGGACAATTTTCAAATTAATGACGCTGGCTTGGATTGTATCTAAACAAAATGATAAATTATTGGCGGAAGAAAGTAGTTCCACTAATAAATGCATTTACAGCTCATAAACATGAAAATAACATATTTAGGTACAAAGGTATGCCAAATATGCAGTAACTCTTTTATAAGGCGGATGATTTTCACATTTATGAGCTGTAAATGCATTTATTAGTAGAACTACTTCTGTCAGTGATTAAACATTTTGCTTAGACAGACCTAAAGTCATGCATTATACATAGTTAAACATACAACACTGTGTGTCGAGTGGTTCTTTGCAGCTGTCCGATTGAAGATGTATGATGCACAGCTTGTGCATTATAACCCTTCCTAAAATGACTCAAGTATGGACATTGAGAAATATTTATTATGGTGGTTATTGTATAAACTGTCGTCATTATAATATTTTGCCAGCTTTATCTGGTTGGTGTGAACCGATGTGCAGAGGGAAGGAAGCACTTGTATAGGAGCTCATTTGCAGGAAGAGCCTATTCCTTTGATTCCATGATTCACAGGTCAGGATCTTTAACATCATCAGTCAGGATCTTTAACATCAGTTCACACAACCGTTCCCATTGTGAGAAAATGTGAAAGAAGAGCAGTGATTAGCCTCTCTGCTCATCTGGAATCGGGACTAAAAATTGCTGAAAGTCCTGCAAATAATGAATCGGTGGAGAATGAAGAAAAACGTAAATAAAAACATTTTTTCAGATTGGATCTTTGAAAAGTAGTGTTGCCAATAACATGTCTGTTTACACTGGCCAGCAAGGAGAAACACGAAGAAGAAGAGGGAATCGAAATGTAAAACCGGTAATATTGGTGTCTCTGCTGTGTGGCTCAATAGGAGGCATTTTGTGGATCGTTAAACCATCATTGCTTGTATTGAACCCTTTATCTGAGTCTGCCTTATTACCTGATCAGGGTTCCAAAAATCCACTATATTGCCAAAAGTATTGGGACACCCCTCCAAATCATTGAATTCAGGTGTTCCAATCACTTCCATGGCCACAGGTGTATAAAATAAAGCACCTAGGCATGCAGACTGCTTCTACAAACATTTGTGAGAGAATGGGTCGCTCTCAGGAGCTCAGTGAATTCAAGCGTGGTACCGTGATAGGATGCCACCTGTGCAGTAAGTCCATTCGTGAAATTTCTTCGCTACTAAATATTTCACAGACAACTGTTAGTGGTATTATAACAAAGTGTACACAATTGGGAACAACAGCAATTCGGCCATGATGTGGTAGGCCACATAAAATCACAGAGCGAGGACAGTGCACACTGAGGCGCGTGTGCAGAAGTCGCCAACTTTCTGCAGAGTCAATAGCTACAGACCTCCAAACTTCATGTGGCCTTCAGATTAGCTCAAGAACAGTGCATAGAGAACTTCATGGAATGGGTTTCCATGGCCGAGCATCTGCATCCAAGCCTTACATCACTAAGTGCAATGCAATACGTCAGACGCAGTGGTGTAAAGCACACTGCCACTGGACTCTAAAGCTGTAGAGACGTGTTCTCTGGAGTAATGAATCACGTTTCACTGTCTGAAAATCTGATGGCCAAGTCTGGATTTGGTGATCGCCAGGAGAACGGTACTTGCCTGACTGCATTGTGCCAAGTGTAAAGTTTGGTGGAGGGGGGATTATGGTGTGGGGTTGTTTTTCAGGGGGTGGGCTTGGTCCCTTAGTTCCAGTGAAAGGAACTCTTAATGCCTCAGCATACAAACCCATTTTGGACAATTTCGTGCTCTCAACTTTGTGGGAACAGTTTGGGGATAGCCCCTTCCTATTCCGACATGACTGCACCAGTGCACAAAGCAAGGTCTATGAAGACATGGATGAGCGAGTTTGGTGTGGAAGAACTTGACTGGCCTGTACAGAGCCCTGACCTCAGCCTGATAGAACACCTTTGGGATGAATTGGAGCGGAGACTGCGAGCCAGGCCTTCTTGTCCAACGGTAGTGCCTGACCTCACAAATGCTCTCCTGGAAGAATCGCCAAAAATTTCTGTAAACGCACTCCCAAACCTTCTGGAAAGCCTCCCCAGAAGAGTTGAAACTGTTATAGCTGCAAAGGGTGGGCCAAATCCATATTAAAGCCTATGAATTAAGAATGGGATGTCATTAAAGATCATGTGTGTGTAAAGGCAGGTGTCCCAATACCTTTGGCAATATAGTGTATGTGTTTTTGGTGCACTGGAAAAATAAGACACCCATGTAGCCTCCTCTAGACACCCTCCTTGTAGCAAAGATAGAATAGTAGAGTTGTATGCATTATTGTGTTCACTTTGCAAAAATGTAGATCAATGTGGCATAGTAGTCAAAATACCATTCAGTCACCAGCCAATTCCGGTAAATCATCTTTTCGTTTTCCATATAAGTACAACGCCTACCTGTATGTGTCTGTCTGTGCAGATGGACCAGTGTTGAAAAGCAGTAATGGCTGGTAGAATATAGATGGTGAGTGTCTATCATAGTATTTTTGTATAGATGTGTTGCATGTGCAATTATCCTTGTTTACCAAACCACACACCATCCAACCCCTGCACTGACACACATGTCGTTTCTGTAATGGGTGTAAGGAGCTGTGGGAATTTACTGACTTGTTAAGAGCTTTCATATTTGAAAGACAAATAGTTTGTGGAACAACATGGGCTGGACCCTGGTCCTTCTCCACCAAATCTTTATGCTAATGATGATCATTCCTTTGAGGTCTGTTATTTTTGGCAGCGTTCACTCGAGCTTCTGCTTGTTCCCTTCCTCCTTTCCTGCAGAACGCTCCATGGCGGCTGAGGTGGGAGGCTGACTTTTCTGCTTGGGCTATGGTCACCATGGAGGGCGAAGGCAGCAAGGCGGGTCAGAACCTCCAGCTGGGCGAGTGGGTGGCGGTCTGGCCTGCAAGGGATTATCTCATCTGCCTTCCCAGACTGTGACCTGCAGCCATTTTCTTTGAAATGGGGTCTGAGGGAGGGGCCAACCTGTCACTCACCGCTGCTCACCTGCTGGGTGGAGGGGGGGCAGGACAGGGCTGTCTGTCACGGATCGCCTGGGTCACGCTGCAGGAGGACGCTAGCGTGATCTGCACATTGACCTATCATGGCACACTGGCTGTCAACCAGATCCTGACCTCCTGCTACTCCTCCATGGAGCTGCACACCGGGCCTTTGCTCCTCTCCACCTGCTGCAGACCTACCTTGGACCAGCCTCTCACCCAGCATCAGGTCTGGACTGCTACCCAAAGCTCTTATACTGGCTAAGGAGCTCTGCTTCTGAACTATAAACACTTTCATGACTGGGAATTAATAGACTGTGGGGACAGAGGAAGAGAAAAGACTGAAGGAATGATATAGAATTGGGGTGAAAAAAGACAGTGAGAGAGAAATGAAATGGGAGGAGCCTGATTGGGAAGTTGGAAATATTATAAGAGAACAGGAAAATGTGCATGTGAGGCCAACAAATGGAGAATTAGACCTTAATGGAACACACATCTGTCCAGATAGAGTTCCTGGCAGGGGTCACTTCCAGCAATTCGAGATGACCTAATGTGGGCATCGCCCAGGGTTTCTGTGCTGATATCTGTAAAGCCAGCACACTGCCAAAACGGAGAGGTAGAGACGAAATTATACATGTAAATATCTTATGTAAGGGTTAATAGATTAAATTTATAAAATTTATCTTTAGCATTATCCTGTCTAAACACATTTAAACTAAACCCAGCACAGATTTTTTTTTTGGCATAAATATTTCAAGAAATATATTGCCGATTAAATCCATTTAAATGTGATCTGGCCATCAATGTTGACTTACGTACAAGTTGCATATGCATATCTTATTACAAACTTATCAAACAAAAGAATCCATTATAAATGTTTATAGTTAAGGTTTCAATAATGGAAATGTATTTTATTCTTTGTTAGAATATTATATGTATCTGAAATGTATCATTACCTGGACTGCAGTACTCTATGAGTGTCTCTACAGATTTTAAATAAGGAAGTTCAGATTTTTATGTACTGTCACAGGTTTTTATTTAGATGTATTTTCCTTCAATGTGCCAAAGTGTACCACCATGCATTTCAAATGGCCATAACAAAAAGATTTTGAGGCTGATATGGCTAACACCCCTGCAAACACTCAGCACCTTAGTTCTTACCACCCATATATTAAAAATGTCCTGTCAGTTGACCTGAAGCAGCTTCTAAAGGCATTTTCATGTTCACACAGCTTTATTTTGTTGCGTTGTAGTACTAACTCTCTTCGGTAACTTTTTGTACTTTGAAGCATAGTTGCCATCAAACCTGCATGCTCAGTTTTTGAGTATTATACATTGATATTACTCAGTTTGCTCAACAAAATGATTCTCATCACCTTGTACGCTTTCAGCTGGTTCAGTAGAAAAAGTGTGGTATTACATCTCTCCAGGTAACATCTCTCTCTCTCTCTCACACACACACACACATGCACACACAACAAGCACACTTATACCAGTGCAGAGCTAAAATTCTGGATGACGTGGATGCATGTCCATTGCTCCAGTCGTTTTACTTCTCATGTGTTCCTGACCTGAGTTTCTTCAAAGCCGTTCAGCAAATCAGAGGTTTCCTGCAAGGACAGTTCCACATCCTTATTTGCCTGGGTCCTGCAGGCAGAGAAAGGGACAACTCGGAGTCCAGGGAGGTCCAGAAGCCTTTGCACAAAGTAGGGGGGATCATAGATCCCAGTGTGTTCTAGTGAATGATCCAGTGTCCTATCATCCAATCTCCTTTTCCTTCTTGTGCTGGAAGAGAGCCCCCTTTCTGACAGTGATCCTGGACAAAAGGACATTTTGGAGAGTATATCTTGAGTGCAAATATCTGCCAATAAAATAAGCCACAATTCCACCATTTATCTCATTTAGTTACTTGACGGTTACTTTACCTGACACGGTGTTGTCCAGGAAGAAAGCCAGCAGACCCACAATGAACACTGGTAGGGTCAGAAGGGACATGAACAGCACATCAAGACTGGCCACACCTGCGAACACATGCGCGCACAAGCAAACTGAAATAATTTGATGGGATATCCATTGAGAAATTTTGCTCTATGGCTCTGAAGGATTCAAGACACCATGGTGGTAGAGTGGGTACCTGTGAGGATAAAGGTCTTGTGGAAGTTAAACCAGCGAGGTAGTAGCAAGGACATAAAAATAGCGAAGCCAATGTTGAAAATGTTGCGACCAGAGTCCATGTGTGTGTACTGGAAGTAGGTTATGCCTGTCCCCACGGCAACGGTGTAGGTCGCGCTGAGAACTGCCCCTGCACAAAGGGAGCTTGAGATCAGAGGTCATTTAATGATAATATTACTACACAAATAACCAGACAGGAAAAAACACTGAAGGAGAAGATCACCATGAATGCCAAGGGGAAAAGAGGTGAGGAGCTGAGTTAATCGTGGGGAAATCCCCAGGACAAGTCCCATTAAGGCTGCCAACTGGACACTGTGCCGGGATCCACACTGTTGATGGAAAAACAACAGGACTGACTTTCTTAGGAAGCTCCTGATATAGAGTACTACAAGGGCCAACAAACAAGGTAGTACCTGGCTGAGTCCCAGTGTGCAGGCATTGGGCACACTGCTGCTCAGGCCGACTGGGCCCCCCAGCAGGGCGGCACTCACACTGCCAAGGCCCTCAGCACAAAGCCCACGGTTACATGCAGCAGGGGGAGGGGGAGAGGTTCCAAGGAGCCTTGCAGTTAACAGGTAGACACCCAAAGAGCTGATAAATGATGAGAGGGCAGCTGCAACACCTGCTGCAACTCCCTGTGCTGACAGCAGGGGGAGCCTTGTTGTCCCTGCAATCAAATTCACTTTGAAAACCTAAATAAAAGTTGATAATATAATGGTAAGCAGTGATACAAGGCAACACCATTCTGTGATTTGTCCCTTTTTAAATAATTTTCACTTGTCCCAGAGCTCACTCTAACTGAAAAACACAAAATGGTGAGAATTAGATTAGCAGACCTAGAAGAGGGAAGCTGAGCCAGGATGCACTGTGGGACATGTTCTGGCTAATGCATGACGAGAGTGAGGAGCTGTTCAGGGTAATCCAGGAGGGGTTGTTTGAGGTATTTAAAGTGATCCTGGGGACTTTGTTGGAAGTGTTCCAGAAGTGAAGCGTAGACAGAAGCTCAGAGGCCTGGTGTGGGTGGAAGTACCCCAGGCGCTGAAGTGCTGCACTCACTGCCCACACGCTCAGCAGCGGTACGAGTACCTGTGCACAGGCCACACACAAATGACATATCAGTCAGCAACCACTGCAAACATTTGGACACCACAGGTAAATATGCACGTGTAAAATATAATCCATAAGGAACTAAGCATTATTGGGTCATCAGGTTCAGGTGTGTTCCCAGTTGTTTGCGCGATTAGTGTCAGGGGACTCACTGAGACCATTCTGCAGACTGGGTGTCCTGTCACCCCCAGGATGGCTGGGAGCGACCAGAAGCGCAAGTGCTGAGACAGGAAGACAATAAGCACAATCGCCCTAGAAAAATAACAGATTCACTTATTCTTATAGTCATATTTCAGATTTGGATAAGGCAACATGAATAAAGCAGAGTGGCACAGACAGAGAGACAGCGGTACATTGAATGAAGATAGACATAGCCTGGTACAGACAGGCAGGCTGTCAGACAAGCAGGCTGACTGACAGACAGGTTGACAGGTAAGCAGGCTGATAGATAGACAGACTGGCTGATAGACAGGCTGACAGTCCAGCAGACTGACTGACAGATAGACAGGTGGACAGACAGATGTGCACTGAATGAAGCCACAGAAAGCTTGGCACAGACAGACAGAGCAGCACACTCACAGAGCAGCAATGCCCCAGTGGTCGGAGCAAAGCAAAGCTGCCTCCCTGTGGACAGAAAAGCCAATCACGCAGAAGAGGGGGGCCAGAACCAGCGGTCCACAGTGACGGAGCACCAGAGAACTCAATCCACTGGCTCCCAGAACCAGCTGGACCAGTCCGCTTGTAAGTCCCATACCTTGGAGCTGAAGTGAAGAGTGAACAAACAGGAAGGGTTGGAAAGATGAAATTATTTATTCTTTTCCTAAGTTGGAAAGTGCAGGGTGTTGTTAAAATTCTGGGAGAAGGTGAAAGTCCTTGCCCTACATGACTAAAGCAGGGATAAGCTATTTTTAATGCAGTCATACTCAAACTGCATGCTTCTTTACTGTCAGTGAAATATTATTCAAGTACAAGTGAAAAGTACCTGAGCCCTTATCAAACTTTGCATACGTTACATTGAGAAAAAATGCATATATACAAAAAAAATTACCAACCCTGGAGTATGCACATTTCCCCTTGGAAAAGAAATATTATAAATCTTATAAATATGTGTACATGCACCGGCGTGAGGTCCTGCCCAACCGCCGCCCACAAATATCCATAAATAATCAATGCATGAGCTGCATACTCATGTAATATGTAAATCGGAAATGAGGCCCCAGGTGCCAGTATTTGAAAGTGACTAACCAGTGATTATCACCTTTGTAGGCTTAGGCTACACACAAAGCAAGATAACTGAAATATTAATGAGAGATTTTCTGAACTGACTTTCAGCTCAGCCTTCTAGCTCATGTTTCCGATGCAGTTTCAAAAAAACACACTGCCATGATCTGTTTAACTCCTCGTATGGTGCGTGAAGGTATCAGTGTATGTAAACGTCGGTCATAGTGGTCGTGGGTGGCTTACTGTCACTACCCTGCCAACTACTTCTTCACGAGCGTAATGCTTTCTGAGGTGGCACGTGGTATAAAAAGTTTATGAACCACTGTTTTAGATGACCCACAACATATAAACATGAAACATAATTAAATCGACCCAAAGAAACCCAAAAAAACAATGAGCAGTAGCAGTAATGAGGACCACCTGCCATTGTCCATTTTTGACTTAAAAATAACATACAAATCTCCTTTAAATGTGGCCAGGGAACATCTTCTGGCATGTATTTTGACAACTAGGTGGGTTTAAATCTGACTCTGTAGGTCTGCTAGATACACCTTTCATGGTCCGGTTTGCCAGCTGAATGCAAGTTACTGTGGCTGGTGGCCGGTGGTCTGTGTCCACTCTCTCATTTGCACTTTGTCATGTGACCCTTTGATCTTTCATGTATATTTTTTTAACTGTAATAGATTCAGATTAGAATGTAATGAAGCAGAATTCCTAAAATTAATAATACTTAAGTACCACTAGTTAAAAATACTTAAGTACAATTTCACATTTTACACAATAAAATGATTCCATTACAGTAATAATAGTAAATATACTCTCTTACTTTCCAACCCAGCCATTTTCCTTCATTAATACAGTTGGAGGTTCTTAAAAGGTTATATGAAAAAGGATGAAAGAGCCCATGCAAAATAATAATAATAATTAAAAAACTGTGTAAGCAGTTGCACTGGTAGGTGTACGGATACTGGCTCATGTTGGACGGTGAGTGCGCTCATCAGCACCACGGACAGCACTGCTTCGTACCTCTCTAAGGGGGCCCATCACTGCTGAGGGGTGCTCCTCACAGGCACTCATGCAGACTGATGTGGATACTGCTCGAGAGCACACAGCAATAGTGACTATCCCCATATATATAGCACAGTACTGTACAGCATAGCATAGCTTAGTACAGCATGGTGTAGCATTGCATAGTTTCAGGCAAAGACTGTACAAAGACAGGAAGACTCACTGTTGAGATGTATGTCTGTTACAGGCTTGGAGGTCAGGACAAGGGCAGGGATAATAAACTCTAAGGAAGGAGTCTGGATCAAAGGCAAGCTGAAAATAAGGAAGACAGTGCCTGTGTGTATATGAAGGTCAGCTGGTATGCGGACATGCTCATCCATGCTCAGGGTCCTTTGTGTGCTACTGTAAAGCGACGTCACTGTCCTACCGTGTGCCCAACCAGGCCTGCAGCAGCGTGGAGACACTGGAATGAAAGAAACTGGAGGCCAGCAGCCTCTGCCTGTCACCTTCCTGCAGCCAAATTTGCTGCTGCAGGAGCCCCAGAGCCAGGACCAGCAGGGAGGACTGGACCAACAGATGCTGCACAGGTTGGGGCAGAAATACAGGTCCACAAAGGAGCACAGGCAGAGAGAGGGAGATACAAGGCATGAGACAGAGACAAGCCAAGCTCGGTGTAGTGCTCAGAGTGCAGCTGGAGGGCCTGGACATTCTCAACAAAGAGCAGAGGTGTTCATCTCATTGAAGCAACGTTCTGTGGTCTGTTTTTAGGAGCATCAGCTTGCAGCTGCCTTAGCGTGAGAATCAGACTGATGTCAGGCTGTAATCTGCGGCAGTGGACGTATCTTCTATTCCCACGCTATCCCGCCTGGGAGGCGTGTCACGTGACGTAATGTGTTTACCTGCAGGGCCAGGCACAGGGTGAGCAGGCATGGTGTCACTCGGTGCCCTCTGAGCACACAGGCCCCCTTCGCTCTGTCGGGATCCTCAGGATCTTCCTGGAGACCGTCGTCCCTCGTGTGCATGCTGCTTTCCCTCGTTCTCTGGTCCCCGGGATTCCTTCCTGACTCGCTCCCCCTTGTCGTGCCGCAGAGTGGAGGCCCAGCTCCTCCGTCTGCCACCCTTGAAGTGTCTGATTGACAAAGATTCTCCTTCCTCTCCCAGCACCTCCTCAGCTGTGAGCCTCCAAACTCCACCCCCACACTGACCTTTGCCTTCAGCTTGTGTAAAGTCAGTTTGACATTAATCAGGTTCCTTCTCTTTAATATTTACCTTGCCCCCTGAGACCACATTGTTGTTTTTCACATTTGCATAGATTCTGCTTTGGGGAGGGCGCGAGTGTCTTCATGGTCATCATGTGGAAATCATTTTCAGTCATTTCACAGCTGTTGTGTGTATATGCATGAAGACATTTAAAACATGGAAAATAAAAGGAAAAATAAGGGAAGCCGATGGCACCACAGGTTAAATCTATATTTAATGTAACTGATCAGAGGGTCATTTGAGAAGAAAAAAAAAGCAGAATCTTCAACACATCACAAGGAATATTGATATGTGGTAGGTAACATACTGTTCTTAGCATACAATTATTTAAAGAGTACTGAGAAATATGTACCAGACTGATATATACGGACATTTCTGTGTATGGGAGAGAGGGACCGGCTTAAACTCCAAGTGTGGTCTAGATTAGTGCGACAATCTGAGGTGAGAGGTCAAACACAGCCCTCGGTCTGCGGCACCAGGAGCCACCAGTGGAGAGCGTGCTAATACCCTGAGCAAAACAAACAGATGCACACATTACAGTATGGATTAGGAGAGTCCAGGCATACAGTAAACGATTTTGGAAGGTTCACATCAGTGGTGAAGCGACATAGGCTATGTTGCTATGAAACAGGCTGTTTCCATGGACGCTCTGAGAGAATAAATGACAAGCTCAAAAACATTTTCCAATGATGGCTTTCATGCCTCCAGAAAGTCTCGGAAAGAGAGGGTCCAAGTCCGAATCCCTGCTTATCCCATCTGCCTCCAGTTAAAAGCACAAAATGCAGACGTTTCTCAATTTCACAGCACTTACAAAAATAACTCTGCCGAGTACATGTGAAGCAAACAGTGGATTAGCATCTGCAAGCAGAGGACCGAACCGGCTAAAGCTGAAGACACAGCTACAGAAGATCAGATTTCCTCTCAAGTAAATATCAGATGTCACTCTCATGCCACCACTCAAACGTCCGAGGGGGAACTTTCCCAGGCATACGTGAACTAAAGATCCTACAAATGGAATTTCACAGCAAATAATGCAGCTACAGTATATTTCGGGTCTTCCAGGAAAAGAATAAATAATTTCAAATTCAAGAATTCTCAGTGTACTCTCAAAAATTAGGTAATGGAGACATGGCATTGCATGGGAGCAAGGAATTCTTGCATAACAGATGTACAGGTCTAAAAAGACTATTTGTGTGGGGATAATGAACAGTGGTATAGATCTAAAAGTGCAGGCAGGCCATTGGAGGGGAGAACAGACCAAAGTGGTTTATCTTTATGTGACCAACCTTACTGGGTGTCAAGCAATGAAACTCATCTACTTTGATATAAAAACTAAGCAGATTCATTCTGTGAACGTCTACCCAGGTCAGTTTCTCTCAACCCGGTCCTCGGAGGCTCCCAGACAATCCATGTTCTTGCTTTCCAGCAAAAATGTGGACCGTTCGGGGGTTCCTGAGGACTGGATAAAGAAATACTGACCTAGGTAGACAGCAGTTGTGATGTAAATTAAATTCTAGCCTACAACCTTCACAACAAAATCCTAAAATAGGCACTACAATCAAACATTAGTGCAAAATTGTTAAACAAAACAGTTTCATAAAAGGTCTGTAAATATCCAGATCTGATAAAAGTAGGTAGAATTATAGAATCTGGAAAAAAAGGTTTCTCGAACAACAAAACAATGACAGTTTAGAAAGAAACATTTGCCAATTCAAATATATGCTAATGACACCTCGGCATTCATTGTAATACTTTGATCCCAGAAGGCTTTGGGAGAAGCAGGCCTGACCCGTTACATGGAGACGAATCCAAATGACACTCCTGTAAACTTTTCATAGGCTCATATTCATTCAATCACACAGATATCTTGTCAGATAAAACTATTTCACAGAGAATCATGCAATATTTTTTTACAATATTATTTAAATAACGCTCAAACAAATCGGGTCTCTTTCTTTCTTTCTTTACCAAAAGCCCCTAATATACCATCCCTTTCTCATTTAAGAGTTGGTTTTGGGAGTTACAGGGTTTAAAAGAACCACACAAATACAGACAAACAGTAAAAGGAGCAAAGAAAAAAAAAAAAAAACATACAAAACAGGATTGCAGGGAGGAACAGACTATGCGAGATCAAGTCGGGTAATCGTTCATTGCTAGTTCACTTCGAACCCAGGGTTACAGGGACCTGGGCATTAAAGCCAGCAAAGATAGAAAGGAGGGTGTTAACACTGGCAAGCAATGGAGACAAAGGTGAGACAAAACTCTCATTTAATCAAAATACGGAGGATGGTCAAGCACAATGAGAAGCAGAGTCACACGTCTGCCAAGGAAGTAAAGAGACTTGGTGAGACAGTGCTGGTAGCTGCTTCTCCGTCCAGTTTGAGGGCAAGCAAACCCTGTCCGAATCCCGCAGTAACACGACAACAAACTCGCCACCGCTTTTAACGACCTGAGTCAATCTTCCAGCGTACGAAATGCGCGCCGCGTTTGTCGCAGCTGACAAACTCTGTTGCTTGTGCCCAGTGGGCCGCTCGGCTTCCAGTGTGTCGGAATGATGGGGCAAGAGGTTGAGGGTCAAGGAGAGCCGGGACGTGAGGCGGTGCCCTCACAAGCGCTGCGTGAAGTTCTCTGGGAACACTCCTTTGGATTTGAAGTCCTTTTTCTTAAGCCAGTGTGCCTCCTTCACACCCATCAGCCAGCCTTCATCCTGTAGACAGCGTTCAGAGCAAGTGATGCACACAGGACGGTGTGCCACATAAAGAAAGATAGTCAAAGAGGGGATGAACTGACCTGCTCCTCTGGGTTCTCATAGGCAATCACCAGCACCACATCTCCAGCTTTCAGGTCCAGCTCATCTCCATCGGTGGCTCCATAATCATGCATCGTTTTGACCTATGAGCAAACGTTCTGAATTATCCATCCCTGGTACACGCTTTAATGCAATTAATCATTAATAACCCCCTCCAAACTAATTCAGAGTACTGTTACTTCCAATTTCTCAAAGGAGGGAGACAATGTTTGTTTTATGAAGCGTTACTGGCATTTGGGGAACCTTTTGTTAAACTGTAGGAGCACATGAATGGAGTTAAGTAATCTTACTTTGTAGAGGAAGCCAGGTGGCATTTCGGCTTCTTCTGAAGACCCATTTGTGGTTCCAGACGCCTGCCCCACAACCAGGTACCAGCAGGCATCAGACAAGCAAGAGACAAACAGCTCACAGTCAACTTGAGGCAAAAACCTGAATTCTGTAGCTTTAAGTAACACCTGCCATTCACTGGGCCAGCTCTAGTCTGTGTCTGCACTCCTTATAGACAGAAATGCAGGCACGTGTCTGTACGTCTGCAGGTACTCTGTCAGGGAGAGACAGAGCAAACATTCATGTACATGCTTTTCCTGATTGCCCACAACATGCACAAATATAGCTGCAGTTCTTGTTTTTTTTTAATCTGGAAGAGACTAAAAATGTAACTGGCTTGCAGCTACATAAGCCTCCTCCCTTCCTACCAACCAATGAGTCTTCTTCCCAGCACCGTTTACATAGCAAGTGGCCAATCACGTCATGCTACAGTAAAATCCTGAGACGCACCTCCCTACCGGGCACCAGAAGCTATCAATTATGCATGAAAGCTTAAACAAAAAGGAAACATCCACTGACATACAAGTTCTACAATTGCCACTACCAGTCTACAGGGTTTCACATGTCTACCTACCAGCATTAAAGCTCCTGTACAGTTTACCTACACCGCTAGTGCACTTACACTCTGGTACTGCTCTCCTATTGTCTGTGCAAGAGCAGTCTGCTCATCTGCCCCCAAAGCCTGATCCACAGGGCTGTTCCCACCTGCGTGCTCAGCAGCAGCTGAGGACTCTTCCTCCAACCCCACCTGGGCACCACCACCACCACCACCACCACCACCACCACCACCATCATCATCAATACATCCCAGCCTGCTGTCATGCCAACTCGTCTGTGTATGCCGGGAAGATCCATCCCAGCCTGTGTGTGCAGGCTGGGCTCTGCCATCATGCCAGTCTACGCTGCCCCACTGCTGTGACTCCTCTCTGGCAGGGGTTTGCTCAGGCTAAGAGGATGAGCAGGGGCCATTTTCCAGGGCATTGTCAATGTTTGGGAGGCAGAGGTCATGGAAGCACAGGAGGGAGGCAAGAGGGGCCAGAGGTACATGGGCAAAAGGGCCAAAGTTCAGGAATGCAGGAAGGAGACATGAATACTGTAAGGTCACAGGCAGACAGAGAGGGCACTTTAACATTGATTCTGACGTAAATGCATATTTCTCCTAGGGGGCTACAAACTCCTACACCAAACTGTCAAGCCCAAACATCAGAAGTGTCAACATCATTAGACCAGCACTAAACTCAGCGCCCAGAAGAATGAGCCATAAAACATCGATAAGCTTAATGTCTTAAATCATGTCCCTCCTGGCCTCAGTCTCAGAAGCAATCAGGATATTAAAAATGATGAATTATAGAAACCAGGAGGTGAACACTCAGGGGAGGGGTACACAGAACGGACAAGGGGACAGTGATGGGAGAAGTGAGGATTTGAGGTCTGTGGGAATAATCATACACTTTCAGTCACTGTTGTGTTTAACCCTGTTTTCATTAATGAATTTGTTAGATCCCAGTGGGTTAGATGAGGCAGCGATTGAGAGAACATGGTAAGTCCCACCCACCTTGTTTCTCCACTCACTACCAACATGAATTACTACTGGTGAAATCAGGATGTGGTTATTAAGCGGAAGTCAGACAATTAGGAAAAAGAGCACAGTTCTCGGTCTGCTGATTCACAACATTTTTCAATTGGAAGACAGAGAAGAAAAGCCAAAGATACTGTTACTCAAGCCAATCTAGTGCCTTGCCAATGGAGCCAATCAGAAAGCAGGATCTGCTTACCTCCCACGTATCCCATGTCATCGCCTTTCCGTGAGGCAATGAAGATAAGAAAATCACAGGTAAATAAGTGACGTCTCTCACCAAGAAACCAGGCAGAAGTAAAACCCCTGCTGATTTTGGCTACAGACTCTGTAACTGAAAATATTTAAGTACCTAAATATAACCATTACAATTTTTCTATAAGGTTCAAGCATAATGATAATCTTGATAGTATAGGTTCAAAATCTATTACGGCTTTATTTTTTTCCCTCAAGTATTAATTTTTTCCCCTCAATGACCTATCTTCCCACACACTTGGTAAACTTTGACCTCAGAGAAGGCGCCTCCCTCTTTGTGGCTGGCAGAGCTTCACGCAGAGCGTGTTTGCTTACAGAAACATTAAACCCAAAGAGGCAGGAGTCCAGCGAGGTCACCAGTTACGCCTCCTACTGTGCCCCGAGACGGCTGTTAGTTAATCGTCCACATGCAGTGAGACTGAGTAAACAAATCGTTGCTGGAAGGCATTTCACGTTAAGATTTTACAACTGAGGATCACAACAGGAAGGAGACCAAGATTAAATACTGGGGGGAACAAAAGAATATTGCACTTTCTTAACATGCAATACATGGTGCAAAAAGGCACCCCAGCATAGCAATGTTACATCATTTCTGTATTCCACAGACTATGGTGTCCTGACCTCTCTCTTTGGTACAATGCTGCCACATAACTCTGCCAGAAGGGAACACCCACCTGTGAGGAGGGGGATGAGGCCACACCTCCTGGGCTGACTGCAGGTAGTGTATCCAAATCCATATCAAGCAGATTACCCCCCCCAGAAGAATCACACTGCTATCAGAAGGAAAGAAGCCAGCTTTTACCGGAAAGCTGGTCTTGGAATTAGTATGAGGACAGCGAGGTACACAGGCTTTAAGGGAAGTAGCAGCACTGAAATATACATTATGTGGTTATTAGATGGACTGGCAGGGACACGGATGCTGTGGAGGAAGGCCAGAGAAATGGGAGGGGAATCTGAAGGTGCAGGGGTACAGGATGGGAACAAAAGGGGTGGGCAGATGGCAGGAAGGCAATCAGGAGTGGTACAGATGTACCAGGGTAGGATGGCGTGTGCTGCAATCAAAGACACGTAACTAGCAAGGGGAAGTGGCTATCTAACCTGTGAAGGGGAAGTGACATTAATCTCGGGCACGAGTGCGTCATCAAACAAGTCGATGATGTTTTCCTGCTTGACATCTTTCGACGGGGTCACTTTGGGTGGTGGGGGCACCGGCGGCCCCGGCTTCAGCTGTGGTGCCCGTGAGTGTTCATGGACACAAGTGAATGTGCACGACACGTGCCAGCAGTGAGGGAGACAAACAGCAAACACTTATTAAAGCATGCCAGTTACATGCTACCACACCATGCTACCATTTCAAACCCGGCTGCAGTTAGTCTTGAATGCTGTTGAAAATTCCCCTGAGCACAATGGGACAGCACAATGACCGCTTTTGAGTCTGCAGACCCAAGCCCAGACCAGGTTGCCTACTTTTGTATGTTTGTGTGCAAATAGAAGCCCCAAACACTCTCACTTCTGGATGTGGCCCAGACACTTTCCTTCATCCCATCTCCACAGTAGTTTTAGTGGATAGAGACCACTGCAAACAGGGCCTGTACCTTGGATGGAGACTTGGGGATGGGTGGTCCTGATCCTCGTGGGGAAAGGGTGTTATTGGTGCCTTCCTGACTGTAGCCAATGAAAAAGCAGGAGAGAGAGGATCACTGACTGACTGGCACCTGCCTTTGCATGCACCCACCATGTGAGCAAATATAAGTGCAGATGGAAAAATCAAGGACGCCACCACCAGGGGGCAGCAAAGTAATATAGCACACTCCCTATACAGACAGGAGGTCAAGATATACTTAAAGTGAATCCCACCATGCCAAGCCAAATAGAGCGTATTGGTTATCATGCTAGGTCACTCATCTTAGCTCACTTGGCAATAAGCAAACCTCATTATACACCTGTAACCATGCATACTCATCTGCTGAAATACTAACTCATTCACAAGAAAACAACTCACATATTCTGTGAACTGAATGTAAACCTTTTCCCTGGACCATGCAAATTCTATCCCCAAGGACTCCTTGTGTCATGCAAACCTCGTAGCTCCACCCCCTAGTCAAAGTCCCTCCCAATAGCACAATGCACTCTCTCCCACTTCTGTTACCTCTTCCCAGCGGCTGCTGTCTTCAGACCCAGTTTACCTGCCTTTCTGTTGAAGGGTGCGGTTTGGTTTATTCTTAATCATCAAGATCGACTCAGACCAAAAGAAATTCCAACCTCTTACACACCGTGAGGACTGTCTGAAAACATTTGTCATTTTCTTGAGTGACTTATATAAGTAACATATATAAGTATACGATGGTTTTGGGGGGGAAAAAATGGTGAAATACAATGAATATTTATGGAAAACCAAACCGTACATAATAAATAATGCATAAGGTATAGCAGATAGCGGTAAAAATAGATACGAGTATAGATGAGATAAAGCAATATTATAGAATTCTGATCTACTATGAATGTGTCATACTTATATCATGTATTAACGTTACATGGATATGTATGACAATTATTAAATGACAGATGAAGTGTAAATCTGAGGGCTTATATGCCATCCTCCTTCACAGTTTAAGCTTACCTGGGCTGGTCCTGATCTTCCAGCTTGGTCATCACATCATTTAGGCCCTGGCTGAGCTACACACAAGGGGAGAGAGAACACCCTTAATTACAGTAACTACAGTGCATGCATGTCAGCCTAACCACAGCGAAAGCAGGGAGCTGGGCAATGGAAACTTGTACATCTTGGTGAAAACAAAAAAAAAAAAGACTCCTTATTCCCATATCTTTTAATTTTATTATTATAACTACAAAATAATGCTTAAACAGACACTGAAAAAACAAACATATGACCACTAATGTTTGTACATGCAGAATATAACTAATCAAAAATTGAAACTTTATTATACAGATTGATTGCAGCAGAGACCCTCCTGTTTTTATGTGTACTCAGATAAGCCTTTGCAGCAGGTCATTTCTAATACTGAAATAAACTAATTTTGGTATAAGGCAGGGTTTCCCAAACTGGCCCTTGGGGATCCACATACAGTGCACGTTTTTTTCTCCCTCCCAGCCATACGGTCCACATTTTTGCTTCCTCCCAGCTCACTGCTAGACGGTTCACAATTTTGCTACCGGAGCTGGGATGGAGCAAAAATGTAGACTGTCTGGGGGTCCCCGAGGACCAAATTGGAAAACACTGCTGTAAGGGCATCACAATACGTGAGATAGCAGCAAAGATAAAAAAACCCTGAGTCTTACAGGGACAACGTGAGATTTGACACCTCTGATTGTGGGAAGGTCATGCGCATAGAATGTCGCTGTCGGGGAGGAAGCCATCCATAAGCCTTTCAGCTGTGACATCACTCACCTTTCCCATTTCTCGGTGGAATTTTTCCTCCAGCCCTGCAACACTCTGGAATGTGTTAACATAAAAGCCAACACGACTGGGGAGAGAACACAGAAAGCGTTACCCCAAGGAGTAAACAAACCACTAATCAATGTTAACCAAAGTCTGAAAACAACCTGTAACTCTCTCAGGCCTTCCCGGTTAATTAGGGGGTGGGTTTCCGTTTTTCTGGTCAATGAAGGCCCAGATGTCATAATTCAAGTTACAGTACTAGCATAGGCTAATTCTCTGTCTGATTTCATAAGAACTAATTCTTTCAGTCTCCATAGTTTGTCTTAATAGAATCTTTTATGGTTAACCCCTTCTTTAACCTACTATAGTGAGAAATAAAACTTCCACACGCCCCAGTTTGGTGGGATCTATAGCCACATTGCGTAAACTGTGGAGGCTGGCTGCTTTATGCCCTAGTTTAGGAGGGATAGGTCTCCCTGTGTGTGTCTTGAGCTCACCTGTTCCACAGAGATGGAAGCTCCTCTTGCAGGTCTTCATTGATCTCCTCAAAGACCTTCTGAGCTCTTCCCAATTCCTCCTCTGCCTAGGAGTATAGACACACACACGCAAAAACACACGCATGGGATGCAGCCATGCGCAGAGGCAGTTTTCAATTTATGTAAAATGTTTATGAAATACCTGCAATTAACATCTGCTCAGATATTATGAGAAAGTCTAAAATTGACCAACTCCATCGTTAGTGACTAAGAACAGGCGATGACACAAACAATTAACACTGATGTAATTATCGGCCATTTCTACATCATTATTGGACATGTCGAAACTGAGCAGGAAAGCACATGAACTCAGATGCGGGGTGAGTCATGAGTAGCACAAGGCTTCCTCAGTCACCTGGTTTCTCGTCAGGTTAGTTTGGGCAACGTGATGCGCAGACAATATCCCCTGAGCCCAGCCTGGGGCGGCCTTCTCCAGGAGCGAGACGGGCTGCTTGTGTACCGAGTGAGACAATGAGCACGCAAAGGGTGAAGAGAGAAGTGAGGTGGAGGAACAGAGGGGGAAAGAGAGAAGCAAGACAAACAGCTGTGGTTAAGACACTCAAACGGACAACCTGGTCTGTCAGTGTTTCTGTTTACATGTTAAAATCATCAGGAGACCAAAGAACGCATGCACACTCAATGCAAACACACACTGCCATGCTCACACACGTGCATATACAAGTCAGAGCAAGAGCAGAAAGAGCCACTCTACAGCTGCAGGTTAGCGGCACACCACCGCCATGTGAGCCCTGAAGAGAAGCAGCTGCAAACCTTCTACCCTTACTGTCACGAGAGATGGATACTAGTCATTCGTGTGTCATCATAACGCAGTTACTCACTTTACCAGCATTACCTTGGCAATTTTGACTTCATCCTTCTTCTTCCCCTTCTGTAGGGAGGCATGGTGGTGCCGTGCGCTGTCATAATCCACCAGCTTCCGGTCTCGCTTGGCGATCCTTGCCTGAGTAGGGATTCATATTCATATTCAGTTTGGGTGCCACAGGGCACTGAAGATTTAAGAGGGTGCAGCAACAGCACACTGCCTACCTTAATGTCTGGGAACTGAGCCAGGTAGGTGTCCATAGAGATCAGGGCATGATCCACCAGTTTCTGATGGAAGTCTGTCCATAGCAGATCAGTATCCTGGAACACCATTAAAGACCATTACACACATGCGCAATCACATACAGGCCGCAGCATGACAAACATGGTCATTTTTCTGCTGTAAGCCTAGCCTTTGTCTCTCATAAAACCTGCAGTACAAAGGTCTACTAAAACAAACAGCCCCCATATTTTCAGAACAGCTAGCACTATTCTGCACCCTATTTACCTCCAGCGTGTTCTCCAGCTCCTTCTCTATCATCTCCTTCATAGTGACAGGGATGAGGATTGAGTATAGAATGAGAGACATGCAGGGATGAAGGATAAGAACCATGCAAAATAAAATGATGGCTGACAGTGGAGAGGAAGAACCAACGCAAATGACCCATAAGTAGTGGGCACATGTATGCAAATGTATGCATGTGTGTTTTGGGGCCATATAATTTGACTTGAAGGACAGGGTAAAAAAACATTGTGGAATGTCCAAATTAAAGCCACATACACTCATGTTTTGTTAAGAGAACAGTGTTGTTCAGTTACAATGTAACCAAAACTGATTGTGAACAAAGCTAACCTCAGCAATGGAGTCCATCTCGTCTTTGCCGTACCATTCCGGTTCATACATATCTGCCAGACACTCATGCAACCGTTTGGACGACTCGTGCATTGCTGTGGGCAAACGGAGAAAAGGGGATATCACTGGATGCCCAGGCTATAGGGGCCAAGCAGACATTAAAGAGCAGAAACGGTCAAATTCAGACAAACACAGACAGCAGCAATGTGAGGTCAGACCTTTGACTGCTGCGAGATAGGCCTTCAGGTCCTTCTGCAGTTTGGTGCCCTCTGCCTGAAAACAGAAGTCATGACACATCCATGGAACAGGAGATGACTTTGAGAGATAGATAAAGTGATTAAGTCTCACAGAGGGAAGGGAAGGGGGCTGGTACATTGGCCCTCCTTTGCTCCAAAAAGTCACAGTGAGCCTAGTACCAAAGCAAGAAAGCACAGTTCCGGTTTTATACAAGGATATGTGACATTATGTTCAGATTTCCATTTTAGTCACTGGCACAGTGCACTTGGACTGCTCTATCCCCCTGGCAGTCAGCATGCCAGGACCGCACTGCTGACAGTAGGAAGGGGGGATCTGGAGGGCTGCCACATAATGGGAGGGGTCCCAGGCAAGAATGGCAAGACTCTCACCAGCTGCTTGTTGAAGTTGATCACACCCTCCTCAAATTGCACGTCCTTCGTCTCGTCTGCCTTTCCCAGCTTCTGCAGAACCTGCAAGAGGGGAAAACACCAAAATTAATGGTCATGGCCAACACTATTTAAAATCAACAATGCAAAGTAACAGAACTACTGTCAAAATACAGGAAAAGCACCCGGAGGCATGCAGTATATATTGTATATGCAACATAACAGCTAAAATGTGTCAATTAAATACAAAATTAATGATAAACAAATTATGTGAAGGAAGACAAATCAACAACATACATTTATCAAGCTAACAGTTATGCACAAAGATGAAAATATATTGGAGAGAAGGAAGTACCTCCAAAATCACCTCTAACTTCCCCCAAGAGAAACCTGCCTCTAGGAAGCCTGGCGCCCTAAACGGGTGACAGCACAGGCATACTGACAGCACATTTCCTACCTGGGAACCTTACTGAGAAAATCCACTTATCTCCCCAACAGTCAATTACTGCCAGATAAGCAGCCCTATTTTGATTAAAGCAAAATCTGTACTAACTGAGAGTGCCTATTTTTAGATAAATTTAATTTCAGTTCATTAAGGGAACCAATAATGCCTAACAACACATGAGCATGACCCTTATTTATTATTTATCTGTAAATGACTAGATGTCTGATATAAGCACACACTGCACATCATTCTGCATGGTCTTGCACACCAATCTAGTTATCAGGTGGTTGCAATGGAATTGCTCTTTAAATGCTGAAAAGGTGAACTGTGAAGTTCAGTTTAATCATAAAATATAATTATGCATTTTCATTCCAAAGCTGTATGAATCTGTAACGTCGAAGCACAAGGCAGATATCAGAAATCCAGAAATAATAATCAAAGAGGAATAAAAGGGGGAGTAGATGTCGATGAAGTCGGCCTTCAGAGCTGAGAAGATGCAGAAAGAGCAGGCCGTTAGTGGGGAGCCCAGTTGAGACCGGAGAGCTGCTCGTTAAGCACTGGGTGGGCCAGGCCACAGAGGTCAGGTTTTACCTGATCACCACACTCAGACATAAGGCTCCAGAACCCAACCCAGCACCAAATGCTGCTCCTCAGTCCGGATTAAAAGACATTAATAGACTCAGAAGAGGCTTAGGCTCATTTCTCTCTTCACATATAAACTGTGGCAGAAGGAAAATGGGAAAAGACTAGCATGGCAGCTGAACTACTCACTGGACTTAAGAAAATGGATTAATAAGTGTTTTCAGACCCAAGAAGGGATCTGCTGTGCAATGTTTCAAGAAAAAAAAATGCAGTTGTGCAACTTACAAATTAAATTAAAATATATATGTGCCACCAGAGCAATGGAACATTAGTGTAACAGTGGCAGATATATATAGACATGATACATTTGGCCCTGAGTATAAACACAATTTCTTAAACAAACAATTTATCTGAGAGAATAACAAGTCAACAGGATCTGCTGCAGAGGAAGCAACTCGCAATAATGACAGAGGCTCACAAACACCCCTTAAATGGGTGCAACGAAACCGAAATAAAAAACAGCAAGTCTCTGACCCAGGAGAGGCCTCTATGAAACAGTTGCTAAGGTATGAGGCTTATATCAAGTTGCCCATTAAAAAAAAAATTTGCTCATTATAAAGCAAGGTTTTCTAGACTAACAGTTACTCTTATCTTCAAATTTTATTTAGCCCTACTTCTGATGATAACAGATAATGATTTCTTGTACATGAAAAACATTATAATTGACTAATAATCATAGATAGAAGGCAGCAGATAATTACAGAAGTACTAACTGGAAGATCTCATAGTGCTTGGCTGGAGTTCAAGTAAAAACCTCAGCCACAGTTACCAGCATTACGTTGAAAATAACTGCACAATGACCTCCTCAGGGATCTTCTCCCAGCTCCAAACACAGCACAGATATCAGAGAGAAAATCCATCAGATGAATAGCCATCGCTCATACATCTGTGCTTTTTTACATTTTAACATTTTGCCTTTCATCTAACTACTTTTACTGGCTCAAGTTCTATAGAGATTAAAAAGGATTTGTATAAAAAAAATAAAAGCAGGAGAAATGGTGGGAGCACAGAGGAAAACACCATGCCATCAGCATATTAAAAATGCCAGTGTGATAAATGTTACTTGTACCCACGCACAATCCCAAACTGCCTCCCCTGTATCACGTATTTCATTCATGACAGGACACTGCACTATCAAGGACACTCGTAGCTCGTTTTCCCTAACAGGGCACCCACATTGTCCAGTGGGTAAGAGGAACTGTGGAAACCAGATCCCAAAACTGTCCGGCACATTCCACTCTCAGCTGCTGTAGAGCGTTTCACTCCTCTGTGTACTATTTTCATCTTGTTTTTTTTTTTTTGGGTTGCCCAGTGATTTTTGTGGACATTTGTTCAGTGATGATAATTAGCGAAGGTAAGTAACTCTGCTCAGAGCAATAAAATGTGCGTCTCCTGAAAATTGGCAGCCTTTTCTCCAACAATGCATTTGGCTCACAGATGCATTCATCTATTTATTTACCGGGTAACAGTAATGTTAAGAATGGTCTCAATTACCAACCGGGTTTGGAGCTTTAATGGCCAAAGCGAGGAGAGATAAAAGGCCACACAGGGGGGGTTGGTCCGTGGAGCCAGACCAGTGTCATCCTGTTTGTTTTCTAGGAGACCAAGCTTAACTTCTGCTCACTGGTGTTCAGTTTCAGTCTTGAACCAAAAATACCACAGGCCAGTGGCATGATTACCACACACCAAAGTTCACGAGGATTAGCCAGTGGGATGCAGGCTGCAATCTATTCATAGGTGCCCAGCCACATCCCACTGAGGTACTTTGTGGGGAACGACAGGTGCAGAAATGGACCTATTGCTGGACTGGCC
Source organism: Mormyrus iriodes (assembly GCA_011763525.2). Lineage (NCBI taxonomy): Eukaryota > Metazoa > Chordata > Actinopteri > Osteoglossiformes > Mormyridae > Mormyrus > Mormyrus iriodes. Next base: position 34,085,793 of record JAAGVU020000001.1, read on the forward strand.
TTAAAATTTTGGAAATGGAGGGGGTGGAGTTAAGTAGTACAGGGGTGCTAGATATTCTACAGAAAGCACAGATGGGAGAACAACAGAACCTTGGAGGTCAGAGAGGGGGGTCAGAACCAAGAATAGCTTCAAGAGGGTCGATCAGAAGGTGAGCTATTCAGACCCAGGCAGCACCTACAGTCCACAGGTCTTTCTCCCTTCAGATACATGGCCATACCATCTGCCAGCAGGTCTAGTTTAGCCTTCCACATGCCAGAGCGGCCTGACCTTCCATGCAGAAAATGTAATTAGCTTTGTGCGCAGAATTCCTTAGCCTCCTTTAGAACGCCTAGCTAATAGCACCTGTCTGTATGCATTCAGACACTACAGACATGCCTACTTAGAGAGGAAAAAAAATCTGCGGACTTAGGAACAGACGTCATTTTGCAGCTTTACAAGTATAAATAAATTAGACCTTTACGTACAGGGCTTTCAGGCCAATAGTAATGGATGACATGAGAAAATACTTTGCTGGAAAACCAAAGAGGTGTAGAATGGTTTGGGAGGCAGATGAAACAGCAGTCAAAGTATATAAAAGAATATATAAAAACCATAGTCTTCAGAGATTCATTTTGTTTTGGTAAAGCTGTGTTGAGTCAAGCAGGGAAAGCAGCTCCAAAAATCCTGGCTGGCTAGAATGGGAGCATCTGCAGACCGTTTCTGGATGATCTGCAGCTGTTCTTCAGTTTGTGCTAGTGCTCTTCACTGAATCGGGTCTCTGGCTCGGTGAGCTGGAAATAAGTCCAACCCACCTTAAACGGCCAGAAACCCAGCTGAAAATCCATATAAAATAAAGATGCAGAAACAGACAGACCCACATATCTGGCAGAAGTGCAAGTGTGTGTGTGTGTGTGTGTGTGTGTGTGTGTGTGTGTGTGTGTGTGTGTGTGTGATTAGATCCTGCGGGGCATTTACAGCAGCAATGATTCCCCTGAATTTCCCCATGCAAGCTTCCAAAACATATACAGAGAGTCTCCAGTGTTTGTTAATTTTTTATGCAATTCCTATCAACCCTGCAACACAATAACTTCATATTTTATTTGAAAATAGTAAATGTGTGATTTTAGATTAAAACCAATAAGATATGAGCCTGTAGATGAAGACTAAATTCCTTAAATGACACACAATTCAGTGTGTCATCCTAGTTTTATAGCACAATAATGTTAAATATATTTGAAATGTTGTTTCTGAAAACGTGTTAAATATTCATTAAAACATATTCTGACATCTACGAGGAGAAGTGTGACAAAAATCATAATAAAAACCGACAGTGATACTAACATGGCTTTGCGCAGTGGCCGCTTAAAGAAAGACACAATGTGTATCTTTGGGAGAATCCCAGGGGCTGTTAAAATACTCAAAATCACAGCTTCAGCTGAAATGTACGTTTTGCGTGAAGTCGCTGTCAAACGTGACTCACGCTTCCTGTCAATGATAGCTCTGGGAGAAATAATTGCTGGTCAAAGGAAAGATCTGCAAAAACATTTATGTCCTCAAGGGGATGACACTGGCACTGTAAATAAACCTGTTCGCAAAACACACCACATTCTGCATGTATACAGCTGACATGTAACACTGCAATGGGAAGGGATCACTGAATCACAAGCTTAACAATTAGGGGAAAATACAAGTTGTAGCACTACCATACCAATTTATCGGTTTACCCACATTTGCCATTCTTAACGGCAGATCGTCACAAAACACCGCAATCCCCCACTGCATACACTGAAATTCACCTTAAGAGACGCGCCAATAAGGACAAACACTAATATCTTAAACCTCACGTCCTCCGACATTCAGCTGGGAACCCAGCTCCGCTGGCCGCCAATAATAAAAATGCGTCGGATTAATAGCGTTCATAACGTCCATCGTCCCCTTCTTACCTTTTCTTGGGCTCGCGTTAATTTTTTCTGCACATTACTGGCCAGTTTCCCAGCGGTGACCCCTTTACCCATCTCAGCCATCTTGTTTTCTTAGCGGCTTCGGACGTCCTGGGATCAGATAAGGATGTAGATGTAGCGGTACGTGCACAGGAGGAATAAAAGCCGAATAAAAACAGAATGGAGAAGCCCGTGAGCAACACCGGGTTACTAATCCCCCTAAAGCCTTTCAGATCAACCTGAGTCTGCAGTGCAAGCGCTTACAGTTAGACGTCATACGTTAACTGCACTACATGAAATTAATATTACAGCTTATAATAATACATCGTATTTAAATACATATAAGACCAAGCGCGGGTCTTGCCAGTGCATTCCGCTTGAAGCATCAATTCATTGAAGCACAGGAAATGTCTGCCTGAAATAAACCCGTTCAGTTTTCCATCATTGGACGGCTTGTCGGACGGCCTCTTAAAGAAACAGGTGACATTGTTTCATGCGGATTCTTTACCCTAATGTTAATGAGAGCGACAGTTAAATAGACCGAGCAATGCTTTAATACAATAAAATAACCTTCAGTTACAAATACACGCACACGAAACTCACAAGAGGATGCTGATGAAAATGCTTCAGGTGGGGGGCTGATTACGTTATCGTAGTACGCAGGCATCTACACACCTTCTCTGTATACAGGATCCTAGTCATCAGTTTTCAGGCCTAAAATAAAGTAATTAAAGCAGCGAGGTGATAAAATGTATGAAAACTCTTGATATGATAAATTATATTATAGATGAGAAAACATTTAACCTTAATATCAAATCCAGAGAATTGTATGTATTGTGTGTAATATTATTTTGTAACCAAGAGATGGCAGTAAAAGTGCACTAAACTACTTTGCCTTGCGCTAAGACGCATTAGGCGACGTTTTCTTTACAAAAAGAGGAAACTGCGCAGGACGTCAAATCAGGATGAAAAATCCGGTTTCTCCAGTACCGCTGTTGATCAGTATCCTCCGATTTCGTTTTTTAACTTTTGTCCCGTAATGCGAAGGTTTCTGTGTCCGTCACCGTCTTAGGCGCAGCAAAGAATAAATCTTTCAGAAACTGCTTCATGCCACAAACCATTAGTGACAAATACTAACCCTAAGCCGGTCCGTCCCGCCGTCACATTCCCCATCTTTTCAGCTATGTCATTATACAAAGACAAATACAGAAGAATATTTAGCATAGAATATTCATATGTACTTTGTGAATTGCTTATATTAGTATTTTTATAATGGTAATTGAATGCCACCCTGTTGTATTAGTAGTACCGTACCGCAATTACTCATTATAATTGTGTTATGACGGAGACCGTCACTTTTATATGTAAATAGGTCACCAACTTCGGGTTTCGGATTGCAGTGAATGGAATTACAAGTTGTAGTGCTCTTTGCAAACGTCATGCTTCGCGAGATATCATGAAATTACACAAGAAGCTTTTGAAATTTAATATCATAAAAAAGAAATTTTATCTGTTATTATTGCAAGTGGTTGTAAAATAGTAAAATCCATGTCTATATCAATCGATAAATTACTGTATTGATTTTTTTTACATTGATATCGATGTTTTTAAATGTTATAGTAAGCAATATCAAATTTTTTAAATCAAGAAAATTTTGCTTTCATTAAAAAGAGATTTGGAGATTTTGGCTTCGTGCAGAAGAGTGTGCTTGGGGGCAGCATGTTGGTGCAGTGGTTAACACTGTTGCCTCACATCTTTAGGAGCAGGGTTCAAGTCCCTGTCACGACTCCATGTGTGGAGCTGGCTTGTTATTCTTATCGTAGGATTTCTTCTGGGTGCTCCGGTGACCACAGTCCAGAAACATGCTGAGGTTAATGGGAGTCTGGGTTGTGGGGACAGGAGTCTGAACAGCGATGTCCAGACCTCCCTCTCCCTAACAACCTCCTCCAACTCCTCAAGGGGGATACTCAGGCGCCCCCAGGCCAGCCAAGAGATGTAATCTATCCAGCGTGTGTTGGGTCTGCCCTGGGGTCTCCTCCCTGTTGGACGAGCTCCTCACATCTCTAAGGCTGAGCCCAGACACCCTGCAAAGGAAGTTCATGTCTGGCATTTATATCTGTGATCTCATTCTTTCAGTCACCACCCAGAGCTCAGGACCATAGGTGAGGGTGGGAACGTAGGCCAACCAGGAAATTGATAGCTTCACGTTTTGGCACAGTTCTTTCTTCACCGCGACAGACCAGAAAAATGTTTTCTTATAACTGCTGATGTTGCTCCGATCCACCTGTCAATCTCCTGCTCCATTCTTCCCTCACTCGTGAACAAGACTCTGGGATACTTCAGCTCCTCCTCTTGTGGCATCCCCGACCTTGATGGGGCAATCCACCCTTTTCTAGTTAAGAATCATGGCCTCAGACTTGCAGTTGCCGATCCTGATCCCTGATACTTCACATTCATTATGGACAGACTGTGGTTAGCACAGAAGTCCAATAACAGAGCACCGCTTGGGTTCAGACTGGGCAGGCCGATCCTCCCAGTCACACCCCACCACCCCACCCAAGGTCTCTGGAGAAGGCTGGATACTCTGAACTGATGTTCAGTGCATAAGCACAGAGAGCAGTCAGAGCTCATCCCCCAACTCAAAGTCAAAAGGAGGCAACCCTCTCAATCACCAGGTTGAACTTCAACATAAAAAACACCGAACTTAGGAGGGGCTATGAGTAAACAGACACCTGCCCAATACCTTTCACCCAGGGCCACTCCAGAGTGTAATGAAGTCCAGCCCTTTTCCAGAAGTTTGGTTCCACAGCCTGTGCTAGACAGTACCTCTCTACCTCCCACACTAGCCCAGGCTCTTGTTCCACCATGGAGTTTATGTTCCATGTTCCTAAAGCCAGTTTGGTTAGCTGGGTATTGGTCCACCAAGGTGTCTGCCTTCGGCTGCTGCCTCATCCACAATTTCAAAATGCGGATTGCTTTCTGTAATGAATATAAAAATACGACGCTGTATGCGTGTGACAATGTCCAATGTTTGGCTTTAGGTGTGTTGTATATTACAAGAATTGTACACTAAACACTGTACACTGATATGAAGGGATGTACATTACGAGCATTCCAGATTGAATATGCTTCTGAACTTTTTTTCTTTGTGGGACCGTTTTAAGTGTTCTAATGTAAGTAATATAGAAATACAAGGAACAGGGGGCAGCGTGTGGCTCAGTGGGCTAAGTCTCTGTGCCTGCGATCAGAAGGTTGCTGGTTTGAGCCTGATCTCAACACATCTGTGGATCTTTAAGCAAGGCCCTGAACACCCAGCTCCCTGGGTGCTGCTGCCCTTTGTGGCCAGTTTGCTTTCACCTACAGAGAGCAAGTTGGGGGAGATATAAAGAGAATTTCCCCATGGGGATCAATAAAGTATCTATTATTATAAACAGCAATGTGCACAATGTGTAATACTGTAATAAATACTGTATTTTGCATGACCTTGCAGTAAGTAATTTACACATGGGAAAAATATACAATACAAATTATATGTGTACTATGTATGCAAGACAAATCATTCCATCGTCTCACTACTTATTCTGGAGTGGGTCATCTGGAGCATATTCCAAGCAGCACAGGGCACACGGCAGGGGAACACATGCCAGTCCACTCCAGCAAACATACACACCCATGCTGACACACACAATGTTACAGTACTGGCTATTAACAGAAACCAGTTGGCTTACCCGCATGAGGATTCTTCTTGATTTTTCCTTCGATTTTTTTCAGCAGGGGCTATTTTTAATTATCATTTTCATGTGCCTGGAAAGCTTCTGTACGATAGAAGATACTTGCTTTTTGAAGAAGCTTATTTTTCTGTGCCAATGTGGAAGTAGCAGTTGTGTTTGTGATTATTCATGGAATGTGAACCTAAAACTTTACCTATTTTATTATTATTATTATTTTACTTTAATGATCATGCAGGCCAGTAACAATAGCTCAGGGGGCTGGTTATGGGCCGCAGGGTGGCTTTTGCCCAGGTCTGCCCTACACTGAGACTCAGAAGGCAAGGCTGTGTGATATCCAGGTGCTTCCCAGATGCTGCAGTTCTCCTGCCCATACAGGTGCCAGTGCCATAGCTAATTAAAGGCATCCACAGGTATCCATCAGTATTGCTTTGACCTGATCTCATCTGTTTCAGGAAAACTTCTCTTCCAAAAAATTTGAAAAAAGACATAGCACCTATTGGGTCTTGACCTAAATAGATTTGTCAGGTCTGATTTTTAATACCAGCTGTGGCATATGAATAAGATAAAGAGCAGAACTAATATCAGTAGAATAAAGTGAATTCACACATGGAGGACTTGAACTACACAATATAGAAAAGGAAGAAAATGGATACAGAACTAAAAGTAAAATGGAAAAAGAGTGATTTTGTGCTCAGTTAGACTCAATAAAATATGAGAAAATGTATCTTTAGGAGAAGCTGAAGTTCTATTTGGGTGGAAGACATTTAGTGAATTAAATTAAAATTTAATTTTAAAATGCTGAACGCAGGAATCGGAACTCTTTAATATTTAAAGGCATTGTTTCATAGTATCCTGGCTTACACTGTGTGCTGCTGAAACATTTACATACATTTAAATACATTTATATTGGCTTGGTTCAATCAAAATGAAATGTCTTTTCTGTGGCCAGACTCTCACATGTGACCCCAAATATGATCTGTGATTTTCCAGTGACGTATTCTCCACTGTACTAGCCAGCAAAATGCATCATACCCTGTGCAAAACAAACTGCTCTTGGTTGTGTCTGCGGATGTGGTATCAGAATGTGCTTTAATGCGTAAATCATAACGTAATAATAATAATAATAATAATAATAATAATAATGTCATAATGAAAACCTCTGTTATTACTCTGTTAGTCACACGGTGGCACTGAATAACCAATTTTAAGAATTCAACTCCAAGTTCCTAACTACATTTTTTTCAATAGGTGGCGCTCCTACCACTTCTGTTAATGACTTTGCCCATTGTTATTCTGTCCTTATCGTACATTTCGTCTAGCTGCAGCTGTAACGATGGCCAAGCCAGATCCTAATTTTAACTGGGGACATTTTCTCCTTTGTGGGGGAGACCATTAAAAATGGCTCAATTTCCACGAGTTAAAATTTTTAGAATTATTATACGGACTCAATTCACATGAAACTTTTTAAATTTACAGACTTTAGAATAGTAATGTTTATCTCCGTATTTCATGGGTTACTGCTACTCCATTTATTGAAAGGAGGAGATTTTGTTTATTCTTCGTGGCATTTGCTTAAGAGATGGCGTACATTTTAGGTTTCATCACATTTTACTATAGCTTATTAACATGTGTAGCTAAGCATTCTCAGAATTCATTAATCATTAGTTTGCCATAGCACTGGAAGCAAGGTGCATCCACTGACACTGAAAATTTTTTCAGTCAGCCATTACGTTTCTAAGGACATGTAGCCTGACCAAGCCTGACTAACTGGTAGTAGTTTTGCTCAGACATATCTTGTTTTCGCATTTCAGTCAATGATCTCTCTTAAGAGCAAACTGGGGAATGTCAAAAACAGCTTAAGTATGCAACAGATTCAGATAGGACCACGTCAGTCATTGGATGCTCTTGGAAGACTCTGTCCACATTCTTCCATTTTTCAAATTGGTGAGGCCATGTGATATTTATTGTCAGCTAGCTGGTATGACTGCATATAGAGCAAAACTGAGTAGTCAGTTCTTATGATTACATATTTTGCTTCATGTGAGCCCTTTGTTCACAGCGGCACAAAAAAATGCTCTGAGGGCACCTTTCCCCCCATAACCAACCTTTTTGTGAACACAGCCTTAGCCAAAATGCTTGTATACACAGTAATGTTGCCCTAACAACAGCCTGCTGCAGTCAGGGAGGCGCTACTGCGAACAGAAAACCAACTGAGAGACTCAGGGCTAGTTTCTTCCCTCTGCTGTCCATAATCTGATCCACTTAATGAGGACTGTTGGCGGCTAACATGTTATATGCACTTTATACTGCTGCCACACTATTTCAGGCATTCCTCATTTTACATCCTAATGACATACACTACCTTATGTATATACAGATATGCTTTTATGTTTTGTTGTCATTTTGTCATTTAGTTAAAAAATCTTAGATGATCTTTTCGTATTTGTTCCTATTAGGTTTTTTAAACAGTCCAATAAACACATGGGAAAGCATTTCACTACACACATGTATAGTGTACGATCGTGCATGTGACAAATTAAACTGTAAACTAATGACATACCATTACATTATGACATGCAATTAATGAGGCCTGTAAGAATCATCTTGATGGAATGGCATCCTGTCCAAGGCGCACCCCACCATGTGGTCTGTGTTCCCTGAGGCTGTCTTGAGGCTTTCAGTTATTGCCAGTTAATGGATGAGCATAAATCACTGTATAATTTGCCAAGCAGACACCTCAATTCTTGCCCCTGTCACTGCAAAGACAAACATTTTTCTGCAAATGCTGAAACATGAACCAAACCGGTTCATAACTTTTACCCACGTCCTCACTTTGGTTTTACAGAACAATGGATTATCCACCTATTGGCTTGACTGTATGCTAACCAGTACAGGTAGGGATTGTATATAGTCTCTAACACAAGACTCAAAAGCTGGTAACAGACAGAAGAACAATCCCTGGAAGCCAAGTCTGTTAATAAGGCTGCGAGGATCAGTACCGTGGAGCAGAGATTGAGACTGATACAAATAGCTGTAGAATGTAATTATTCTGTATTTATAAAGTGTGTTAGAAGAGCATGGATGTTAGCATGAATGGATCGTAGCATTTAAAATCAGTTAAAAGCATTGCTCATTTGCTACCTAAGCAGAGACATGTTAATGTGTGGAGACAGACCAAGCCCAGTACCAACACCTTGTGAGTGCACACAGACCACAAAAGACTTTAGAAAGCAGTTACGTCTTCTCCATATGAGTTTAACTGGAAAAGAGAGGGCCTTGTTGGTTTTGTAGATACCTGCACTTGCTAGGCTGTGGTATTGTAGTGGTCAGATGCAAAGTCACCCGTTCTTACATCTCTGCATATTCAAGGCAAATGACAGGCAGTTTATTGGTAACTGTATGCCACTATGTAATACATCTTTAGACTTTAACTGGCACTAATTTAAGGTGAGAATCAAGTGTCAGATAGCATCACTCTCAGGAACCCTTCAGGAACAATGATAATGAACAATGGCTCATTGTTAAAACAACTTTACTAATTTGCGATAGGGTATGAACAGGATTCCTTACAGCAAGACATGACAACCTTTGACATTTGTAGTCTTAATTATATAACTGTTCTTTAAGGAATCTCTTCATGATACCTGGTATCCTCCAGCTGACACACATTATAGAAGCACAGCAAAGGAATTCATGGCTGCAGAGAGGCTCTACAATATTCCCTTCTGTAGGGAACAGTGGGAGTTGGAAGATGTGGGGGAGTTAGGAAGCAGAGGGAGATTTTCTTGTCTCTCTGTGCCCTACTGCAGGCACGATGAATCAGGATACAAGGAAGATTAAGGAGGATTTGCGGGACGGCTCTGTGCCAGGGCTGCTTTGAAGACAGACGTCGCTGTTCATGCCGTTACCACACGGCAAGAGGAAGCTATGGTGTGTCACCAGAGATTGTGGAGGCCACTGACCTTTACCTGGCCCTCTTCAGTGAATACGCGTTGCTAAGTAAGACTTTCATTTCTCTCAGAAATGGATCAAAACTTGAGCCATCCACTATATACACAGCAAAACACAAAATTCAATTTAATATTTTACAAGAATGCCCATTGCTGATATTACAACGTACACATTTGTGTAAACACGTAACAAACAGTTCTGTAGCGCTGCTCCAGGAAAAGGCCTCGTCAGTCACTTACGGGATTTCTCATTTCCCCCCATCATCACTGCCCCATGACTGCATTTGCCTGAGCAGGATTAGCTTGGTAAGAGACAACCCCATCTACACAACTTACTGACTATAAGTGTCACAGCTAAACTCGCAGGCATAACCACAATGAGCACCACTGAATATACTGTATTGTGAGTACTGAAGCAGTGCTTAATGCAGAGTGCGCTTCACTGGGGGGGATGCAGAGGGCATTTTGCCGTTTAATATTAATATTGTAATAATACCCTGCCCATGGGGCAAGTAATACATTTATGCTAATGCAAACCACATCAAGCAGTAGAAAATTTACAAAACCAGGATTTCTATGTTTTAAAGAGTTACATTTTTAAATAATGCCAAATGAAAAGAAAAAAAATAGACCAAGACACAGTGGAGAGGACAGACATGGTGTTATATCCTGGATGAATCCAGGCTCTGCACTGCACATCTCTCACCATTAGCTTTGAAACAAATCCACCCTTATCTGTACATGGATTTGGGGGATGCATGTCATCCATTAATTAGCTCCCTACCATGTCCTCAAATAAGGCTCCCCTGCACTGCTTAGTGGAGGAGTTTTCCTAAGCATCCACTCTGCCCCGGGAGGCTCTCAGAACGGTCTACTTCCTGAAGCGCTTGAACAGGGGGTGCACATTCTTGTTGAAGGAGGCCTTGCTACTGCGTGCGCTGTGGTACTCCATGTAGACCGTGTCGTCTGCCCCAGACATGGAGCTCATGGTCCCAGAGCGACGGGAGAACTGGAAGGAGGGCAGTCAGGGTGGGTCAGTGTCAGATAGATGCACATCAGTGGCCGAAAGATGGCAGCTGCATATGGCTACACGTCAACAGCAACAACAACAACAACAACAAAAAAGCCTCTCAAGTGTGTCAGTTTCTCCTTACCTTTATTTATTAGCTACTGCAACGATTTTCCACCTGACCAGTTCAGTATTACATCCTTATGTCCGCAACAGGGCCGGTTCTAGGCAGGGGCATGGGGGGGCAATGTCCACCAAATGGTCCGCATGCCCCACTAAAGCCAAAGATGCGACCCACCAACATCTCCTTTTGCCCCCCATTTGATACAGTCTAGAACCGGGCCTGGTCCGCAACATACAGTGAGGGAAATAATTATTTGAGCCCCTGTTGAATTCCTAAGTTGACCCATTTATAAACAAATGAGAAGTCTATAATTTCACGTGTAGGCATATTTTAACATCAAAAAATAGATTTTCAAGAAAGTAAACAAGAAAAAAATCATTATGTAACAGGTACAAATCAATTTGTCTTTTGTTTAGGGAAGTAATTATTTGATCCCCTACAAACCAGCAAGAAATTAGATCAAATACATGTGCACTAACACAACACAAGTAATACTTAATTAAGTATTAAGTGATACCAAGCCAGCATTCACATTTAATGCCATTACTTTGTTAAACAGTATTCTTGGGTCACTAACCAGTTTATGTTTTCAGCCTTATCACCATGGGAAAGACCAAAGAGTTGTCCAAGGACATCAAAGAAAAGATTGTTGACCTTCACAAAGGTGGAATAGGCTAGAAGACCATCAGCAAGCAGCTTGGTAAGAAACTGACAACTGTTAGTGCAATTATTCGCAAATGGAAGAAAGACAGAATAACTGCCAATCACCCTCGGTCTGGGGCCCCAAGGAAGATCTCG